>CM062091.1:7584225-8226271 GCA_031163375.1 Conogethes punctiferalis
TGAAAATCGTATGATGAAATCATTGCGATATTCTCAGTCGGAGCTTCGCTACAAAAGCTCATTTCGGAAACATTCAATTAAATTTATTAGTGTTAAGATTCTTAACTCCGATAGCTTAATCTAATCACTTGAATCGCATTGCGCTTACTGGATAATTGTTTTAAACAGTGTTATATCAGTATTTGGGAGGCTCTCTGATTCTGAAGTCCTAGCTAGTACCTATTAGGTAAATACCTTAATCTTAACACTTTAATCAATTGCCGAAGTTCCGAATCGTTATCAATCAACAGCCTTGGTCCGTCGACTACTGAACGTAGGCTTTCTTTAATGCACGCCACATCACTCTGTCATCTAAATCGTCATGTCATCTGAATGACTTGACGATTCAGAATACATGACGGATCATCAGTACAAGTAATACTTCGAATATATCATGAACCGCGCATTTCAAAAATTGTAATACCTTAAGCATTTAAGCGAATCGTTTGCTAAATATAGGTAATCGCTAAGGTTCTCATTCGACACCCAGATCAAAATCGATTTGCGTCTGACCCATTTCTTCAAGTTATATGCCTTGCAAATATTCAACGTTGTTGTGCAACGTAATTAGTAATTCACAATATAGTACGTTTGTTTATTCAGACCGGGGCGCGCGCATGCCTCGCAATTCGATGCATCCGTTGATACGTAGTCATTCACTCACTCGCCAATCGGCAACATTCGTTCACTTCTAATTAAATTCCATCAGCGAGGCCAGTCGGCTCTCATCATAATGTGCTCACGAGAATATAGATTTATGCCTTACAGTGCAAAGTAAAAGAACGTTTCGCAGTACTTACATACTTCAATTACTATTTAGGTTAGTGTTATGGTACGCAGGCGTGACCTGGCACCAAGTGTACCGTTACTGTAGGATTATTCTCGTAGTCTCTTATAATGCGTCTACAAAACACTACAATTGGTTTGATAACATGTTTATGTAGTTAGTAGGGATCTAACGCTGGATTTAAAATTAGACCAGGTATCTTTCCGTAAAATACGAGTAGAAGCAACAGGAAAATATGTTCCTGGAAAAATCACAGTAATGTAACTTATTCAAAATCGACTTTATACCTAACTTAAATCACTTCTTTATTACTTTAGTATTAAATATATTAGGTTCGGCTGCTGTGGCTGGATGGGGAAGCGCAGGATGGAGAAATATGGCGCAAATCAAAGAAAGCTTAAGTTGTGTAGTGAACGGACCAAGTGTATAAAGATTAGGTACCCACGAGTATGAATTTTATTTCAAGACCGTGAAAGGTACGAGCGTTCACTTAGGCACAAAGCATGAAATTGCCTAAAAATTAAAAGGCCAGTTTAAGGCTGATTACGGATACTAAACACATATTTGTTTTGAAATAAATGCAAACACCAACCGTAAATAAAGGTGCACTCACGTTACCGCCTCATCACACTGTTTGTCCGGCTAAAAGAGCAAACACAATTTCATGCTCGTTTTGTTAACCACTCAAAACGTGACGGAGGAAACCTAAGAGGAGTCTGTTTGAATATTTGTCTACACCTTATTATCTCTCGCTGTCCGTTAATGAGCGATTAACACGAGCAGGAAGTAATTGACGCGCAATAACAAACGTTTTTGATAAAAGTTGAATGCGCCATTGCTTTTTAAATGATACCTCTTATGGACTAAGTGACTGATAAAATTACTCCGGCCTTGATCCTGCCGTAAGTGGCTGTTCTGCTCAGTAGAAAGCAAATGTTATTGAGATGCGATAAACTTAAGTACAAGTAAACACGTAATATTATACTAGATAAATTGATAGTACTTTGTTGAAATCGTACACGTTTGTGTACGAGTGGTTAGTTAAAAGAGAAATGCAAAAGTTAAGACAGCGACGGCTGTAGGCGTAAAATGCAAATCGCGGCGTTTCACCGCAGGACAATGCGGGCCGAGTGTTGCGCGTCTTGTAAACAGCGCGGACGTGGTTTGTTGTTCTACTTTTTTGGGTAAACGGTTGTCCGTAAACGGAGGTGCATAGGCCGCCGCAGAAATACCGCAGGCGGTACAATGCCTCGTTCGCCACCGCCAAACATGGCCGCTACGGGCGTAAACACACCGATTCTCACTTGTACAATTACCTATACCCATTTCAGTGAATTTAAAAATCGCACTTTTGGCATTGTACAAACGCGGACACAACGGTGTGGGAGGGAACAAATTTTTATTTATCCATTTCTATATCGAGCCATTTACGTCATACGGTATTAACTTTCGCAATCGAGTGCATAATACGTATGTACGACGGTGATGAAACATTCACATCGGGATGCATCGAGACCGCCGAATCGAAATTATATTTTATGGAAATGGACGTTGAATCGAAGCCAACGCTCGTTGCATTCTCACAGCGCGACAGTTATGCGGGCGTGTGTGCGGCCACGGACCGCGTCGCAGCGGCGCGGCGTGCCTATCGACAACAATAAGACCGCGCCTTGTGCCATAAACATTCTTTGCCACAATCATTACGAATATAACCTATAAATTAGCGCAGAGCCGACTGCGAACAAGCCGCACGCCGTTGCGGGAATTCGCAATGAGGGCCGGGCCGGGTTGCCAGCCTCAATGGATTGCTGCAAACTCGTCGTGCCCGCCGCCGCCGCGCCGCTGCTGTCGTCACGATCATCTGCGCCCTTTCATGTCGGAAATCATTTTTGATATGATTTGTAGAGTTCAAATTTAGACTATGAATTATAATGATTGATTCAACGAGAGAAGCAAGGAATTATTTTCAAGTTATTCAGCTTGGCTGAATGATTCATTAGGTACACCTACTGATTTTTCTGAACCAATATTTGTAAGTTATAACGAAAGCAACAAAGCAAAATATCGATGAAATTATAAAGCAAATTTATAGGTATAAGAAAAAATTCGGGGACGACTCTGAGAACAACTAGACCTGAGAAAATTTATAAAATTCTCAACGTAATATTTTTAAGTAAAAAAATATTCTTTCTTGTTTTCCTTCTATTATAATCTTAAGCCAAGGCACTTACGATATGATTTTAAAATTGATATCTTAAACAAAAATAAAGATTTCTTTACAGCATACAGCAATGGATTTCAATACAATTTCGCTGAATGATTTATGTATTAATTTCATTTACGTCTATTAATACACGTTTTGTTCAATCTGACGATAAGGATTCGCATACGATAAGTATTCTTTCTACGTAGTAAAACAATAGCGCGGTATCAGAGTTATCTACAAGTTTGTGTGACCAGCATGTAGGTTAATGGTTAATTGGGGCGGCTCTTGATGTGAACGTTGTCTTGTGTCCTATTGATTGCTTCGAGATAACGCCTTATATATGCTGAAGGTAAACTTAACACTCTCATAGGCTTTCTTAATTAAGAGATGCGGGTCAACGGACTTTTATGGATTGTCTCTAAACATAAAGTTACCTTATACGCTTTAGACTCGCGTTGGAATAAGATAAATCTATGACTAATGGAAATATTCCTATGCTTTACATTTCTCCTTGTTTAAGTAAGATATACGTTGTTTTACTTCTCAGATTATATTTTACTAGCGACTCGCCCTCTCTTCGCTTCGGTTTATACTTACATGTTAACCTCCCTCTAAATCACTATAGGCCTATGTCCAGCAGTGGACTGCAATAGGCTGATGATGATGATGTGACAGACAGACGAAACCTATCCGAATTAAAATCGCGATGTTTTGTGTACAGAGGCGGATTCGATAATCCCTGAACTTTGGATTCGAGATTTTTGTTTGGACTTTAGAAAAGAGTTACCTGGCATAGTTACAAGAAGCAGTGATGTGATGTGACACTCGCGGCCGCGCAGGGCCTGCGCGTATGCGCCGGCGTGCGTGTTACGTCACTCGCCTGTCACGAGTACAGAATTATCCCGACTGCTAGCTGAAAATTAAATTTTTCTCACGATTCGAGGTCAAGGCGCGATGCATTACTCCAATGTAGTTTACAATCGTAGTAAATAAAGCGTAGTGCCCGATTACATTTTGTTTATACAAGTTTTTGTATGCGTCCGCGGTTCTAATTAGAAATGGAAAGGGGCATTAACGTACCTATATGACAACTTTTCACAACTATTCCATCGAGTCTCGATTAGGTACTTTGGAAGTGATAAGCCTTATGGTAATCATTCCACCAGCACTGTCAGGAAACTTCTGGGAAGAGGTTAACGTTTGTACCCAATGGTATGACACTCCCTAGACTGAATTTGGCCTAAACGGCCAATTTATTAAAGTGTTTACGTAAACGTAGGGGTTTATTATTATTATTTATTTATTATTTATTTGTACGAATTATATAAAACTTGTTTTCAAATACAAGTAGAGATAGGAATTGTGAATAGCCTTCAGGACAGCTACTGAGTAATTTCTTAACAGAAACCCAGTAAATACTTTTGGCCCGACCCGGGCTTTGAATGCGGAAGACCTCTTGTAAGGACCAAGACTACGCGGCACTAGCTATTCTATAGCAACGAGGCAATAGTCAACCCAATGGTATACCATAAACACGTCATACTAGGTTATTGTAATATTCATCTGATTGTACTACACATAATAAGTTTTATATTTTCATGTTATATAAGCGTTCTGTTTAGTCTAAGGCTGAAAGTAAAGTTGCAAATATACATCTAGTCCGGCGACGTTATAGCAGTTTTGTCTCAAGGCGAATATGCGACTTTCAGAGCACAACAGTAGTAAAGCAATTATTTTATTAGAAGTGTGAGGTCGTAAAATGTACATGCAATTATTTATCTAATCTTCTTTGAAGCGGCTCATAAATATGCAGAGCGTGGATAGGAAGTACTAAAACATCGAGTTGTCTCAGGCGTCGTATTTCGCGTCGATCGGTTGCGCAATGGGGCTCCGTACACTACTATATCGGCGGACGATTTGCCCATGTTTGCGATACGACCGTCGTGTATGGGTACGACTGGCGCCGTCCTAGCCTTACCTGAGCACGGCTGCCTTGCACGTGTCGCACCATCGTCGGAGGTTTGGAAGGAAGAAGGCGAACTATGACTGTTCATAGTCTGATACCTAAGCACACTATTTTCTTGTGTAACAGGGAAAGATTGGCCCTAGAAAACTAATACGGTTATTGTTGACTATTTGTTGGGGTTAACAACTAATAACTGCTAAGTGGCAGACTTAGACCATTCAGGGGCCTGCCAGGATACCATCCTAAAGGCTCTGTCGATGATTTTCACAGTAAATCCAAGGAGGTTAAACTCGCTTTGCTAACAACTTGCCATATTTCAAACTCGGGCCAGTTCTAAGCTCCCTCCACTTGCTTTCCCAATGCACCTCTCAAAATAAATAACGTGATAAATGTACTTTTTAAGGGTTTTATTGCTTCGTCCATGATCTTGACGCTTGCAACAGTGCCAAAACATCGAACCCTCAAAAACACTGTTATATAATTACGATAGTGACCGTGATAGTCGAAAACAGTAGGAACAAATAACGTTTAAATCGGTCTTTCATAAAAATAGTATCATTTGTAAATACTTCACATTAAAAAATATATATATAGTAATATATTTTTGCAAATAGATTCACGAGTAATACTTTTGCACGACAAACATTTTTTTCCCTACTAGAAAATATAAAACCTCAAACTATACCTACTGCACAAAAAAAAAGCTCTTGAGCCACCATTCTCTGTTTAAATACTTAAATAGAAATTACTTTAGTTCTAATATTACAGAATGATTATGTATAGTACGTTCTGTGATGAGTAAGAAACGTAAGAAAATTATACCTTCATATTTAAATTTCACTGGCGCCATCCACATCATAAATTGCGAATAGTTATTGGTTTTAGCGTTTAAGTAAAAGGAACAACTCAATATCACTTGTAATCTGTTGTATCCTATAAATAGGGTCTACAAATAAGAAGACATTAGGTCTTCTTATTTGTAGAGACGGCTGGTGAACTGAATGCGCAATCGTTATTTTTATGTATAAATGCATTTGTAAATTTACGACAAATGATCGAAGTTGGTTTATGTAACTTTATAAGGAAATATCATAAAAATGTCTAACTTGTAACCTACTTACAGACAAAGTGATGTTCAACGTCTAATTATCCATCAAAGACATCGGAGCTTTGAAATGGATGAACCGACTCCCATTTTGTTTCCTATATTATAAAGGTAACTTAATGGGTATGGCTTTAGTGAAAATGTGAGTTTTGTTTTATAATCGACGAACAAAACGAATGGACTTATGATAAGGGTGACCATCAAGGCGCCTAAAATATTACGTAATACTCGCATAAATTTATCATCACATACGTCCTCGCATAAAAAGAATACACAAGATTATAACGTACAATGGTAGTTAAATTTCATAGCAGCCCGTATCTGTTCGCAGCAGCGAGTGTCGTCTAAGCGGCGCCTAGTTACATCACGCGGTAAGAAATCTTGACGCGTCTAGAGGCGAAAAGGCACTCCGCGTCGCGACTAGGAATGAACCGGGCACAGTCACATCACGTCTCCGGTCTCGAGGTTGCTTTCAGCAGTTTAAGCTAAATGACATTAATGAGTGGCACCGGCCGCTGAGGCGCCGCTGACGGATTGCGTGAGCGATTGCCAACTCGTATGTACTTTAAAGGCTACTACGCTAAGTGCCTGTCATAGCATAGAAATTGAAAATCACTGAACTTTAATTTACTGCCTATTTTGTGAGCTGCAGGTAATTCTTAAATTTCTATTCAGTGTTTACGACTGTTACGTCACGTACTGAGAATGTTCCTTTTAGATATTATTATCTTTGGTATATAGAAAGTACCTATTCAATATAGTCACCATACTTGATCCAAAGATCGCAAGCTATTTTATCTATGTGCCTAGTTTTAAGTGTTTGGTTTGCCATAAAGAATATCTATTAATAATAATATTAACGGTTATAATAACGCCAGTGCCGAAAAGAAGCATACATAACAGTAATGTAATTATTTTTTCTAAGCGGAATGTCGAATCCCTTATTATCAGGATACCTGGCGTCACTACAGCACGCACACTCGTGCGCGGGCGCCGAGCGCGAGTCAAAGGTGCCCCGGCGCCTGCCTTCACTCTATTTAGGGTTGGGCATTCCACAGGACTGAGCAATGCTACCCAAAATATAACTCAAACTCCCTCCTATTTGTTTTACAGATTGATGGCCTCAGAAAACAGTGTAATTTATCAAATTTGATTTACAATCTGACACAATTATATTCATAACATGTTTTCTTGAAAAACGATTAAACATGTTACCTATAATAATAATACACAATCTCAAAATCAACAACTCCACTGAATTCTAAAATAGGCTCTGACAATGTTCACGAGATTTGTTTGGAATGGTGTACAATAAAGATGCTTGTATGTTACTTGTAGTTTTGTCGACGCGCTCTCTTTGCCCCGAGTGCCCCTCTCATACCAAATCGTTTGCTCATCCTACTCTTTGTTGTTATTTCAAGTTTCCTAGATCAAATCATCGCCAGATTGGCGCCATTTGCCAATAAATTTAGGGCTGTCTCGCTTATTAAATGAAACCGAGTGAAATATGAATGTTGGCGCCGAAGTGTGGCGGATCACAATCTGCCTTCGGATATACTCGTAGAGCGTTCCACAACGCGCTCTTCGCGCTGTTTACCTATTAGCTTTACACCTAATTCACTTGTTTGTTTATCCATTGATCGCTCTGCCTAGTAGGACTAATCAGATAACATGAATTATTGGGTGTGCAGTCCTAAGCATTGTATTATTTATGGCATTCAGCGCTACATACTTAAGTCTATTTTATGAGGGCATTTAAATAAGAATGCCATTAGGTAGTAATTAACTTAACCATGTAACAATTAGCTTTAATAACGTACATGCAAATTCCAAAGAGCTCCTCGTCTTATAATGTTGCGACTATTATATTTAGTTACGGAAATTTAATAAAACTCATATCAAATGTAGATTCATTAGGGTTTACGAGCGTTTAACGAGCTCGTCTACAAATCGGGTACAATCAAACTGTCGCACGAAATGTCAGTGCTCTCTCTCTATTTCTGTACGGAGCAGACCAAACAAGAAAGCTATGCAAAGCGCAAATTCTGCCGTCGCCGTCTAGACGGTCCTGTTACGATTGAATAACATTTGATCCAATCAAGCCGAATAGAAGGGTCGAGGGGGTCTTGCGAACCGATCGGCCGGTATGGTCAACTCCAATCGTGGATATCCCTTATCGTTTTATTTCAGTCCTTATACCTCCTACATACGCCATACGTGATCGCTATAGCGCATAGGAAATCCAGAAGCCACAGACGTCATTTGCAATTAATAGATCGAACGACATGTGTTTACTATTGCATGCCATGAAGAAAGTGCGTAGTTATGTACGCTATACCAATAACTATTTTGATTATTCACTAAGTATGAACCAACTTATATACCTAAAATATTCATAGTTCCATTCAGATCTATTAATCAGTCATATCAGCCTCCTGACAATTCATTATTTATTAGAGACAAACAACTTAATTATTAACTCAAGATAAATCATCACAATTGTGCAATGTTATAAACCTTGTTTAAATGATAATAATAAGATAGTAATCATCTCCAAGTATCTACTTAATGAAATGAGAAATCATTTGACACATTGGATACTGGTTAAACTGGTAGCCACAGAAATCGTACATATTGAACCAGTTGGTAGTTGCAAATTTACTTATTATTTACATTACTTAAATAGTTGATATTATCTATCTACCAGAAGCGAGAACTTGGGGACGTTTTTTTTTTAAATAACCCAAGACATGCCACGTTTGGCCACACAGCGCCATCTAGCCCCAAACTAAGCCGAAGCTTGTACTATGGGTACTAGACAACTGATAAACTTACTTAGATACTTTTTTTTTTGTAAAGAAATACATATTATACATAGAAAACACCCAGACCAATACAAACAGACATGTTCATGCACACAAATGTTTGTACTGTGCGGGAATCGAACCCACGACCCTTGGCTCAGAGGGCAGAGGTCACTACCAAATGAGCCACCGAGCCTGTCGTTTCCTTTATATAATCTCTCATAGGCGGTCTTATTCCACGTTTTCGAAATTCATATTTAATATTGTATTGAAAAATGTATATTTGTTTCAGCTCCAGACATTATTCAAGAGGATAGTCCTACTGTTGTAGTAGCTGGCGAAGATGATGAGCTCAGCATGAAGCGTAAGTTCTTTTACTAACTACTGCCAAAACTAGAAATCTGCAGGTTACTGTTACAATAGTATAATGACACTATGTGCATCTTCAGTATCAATTACTTTTGACAAAATGCCTCATAAACAGCACTTAGAGCTTTCAATATGGTCAAAGTGTACTCTAAACGTTGCTCATTGGTTTCTCATTGTAGAAGAAAGTGGGTGAGAACCTTGAATTATTAAGGCTTCTACGGAGTCCCCGACACGCTTTGGTACATGCTGAGCGCGATTCCTTTTAGTCTTATTATAATCCTTGTTCCATGTATGTCATGTAACGTGATGATAAATAAACAATCATTATAATCCATGCTATTATTTATTTACTAAGAAAAGTATTGGTGATTGACAGATTTCGGCGCACTACTCACGGGGCGGTCACCCTTATGTATTCGGCGCGACGACATGACAGGGGTTCCTGTAGCTACCGGTGTAGCTACCGCCAGGTTCACCTTCCGCAGACGGCATCTCTACTGGTCTGTGATGCTGGGACCTTCGATGACAGTGCAGCCCAGAGCGCTCCTCTTCTTAGATAGAGGAGGCAGGTTGCTCCTTGAGCATCCGTTGAAAAAGGCACCTGGAATACATGCTACTTACGAGGATAAAACTGATAAGGTATGTTACTATAATATTAGATTTGCAGAGTGGAGGTTACAGCTATTAAAAACGGATTGAGTGCATGCCTATACATACTCGTATATACCATCGATTTCTCTGAGATAATCACGAAGAGGAAACATTTGCCATATCGAATCTTAATTCTTAATCTTCTTATTCTCCTTACGGAATCTTAGGTCATATTACGGTTTTTTTATAAAAAAATATAGTCAAATTTAGCGGAGATTTCCAAAATGTATAAAACTATAATTTTTTCATGGGCTTGCATGATCTGTTCCGATGAAAGTTTGGCACATACGAAGAGAGATTAAGCGCATAATGGTAAATTTTTATTATTTTTCATTGTATTTTCCAGCTATGCGGAGTTTGGCGAAGAGTGCCGCGAGAATACAAACGATTGCTCAGAGAAGGATCTCTGTACGTAGCCTTAGTGTGGGGCGATGAGCGTAACAACACCATGGAGAGCGCTCTGAGCGGCCGAATCAATAGGTAGGTACGGCACGCCTGATGAATTCCCGACTGATTTCCGGAATCATGTATCATTGCACTGTAATTTATGGCAGCAATTCGTCTAGTCTTTGAACGATACGTTTAATTTAACCTTGGACGACTCAAGTAGGTACATAGAAGTAGTATTGTTCAGTGCGGATTGCAAATTAAATTAACCGTACGATTACCAACGGAAAGTCCCTCGGCTTCCTTGGTAATCAATCTAGGAAAATACCATCGTGTCTAAACGATATGATTCACATAAACCCATCCATTTCGCTCTGTATAGCACCGAACAAATCTTGCGCAATTTGTGATCTTTACCGAAAAGGCAATTATTGCGTTTACCTGTCTGGAATGAACATTTATCTAATGTATTAAACCGCAGATTTGATTCTATATTAAGGTTGTTCTTCAATTGAATATTCATGTCCAATGACGACACACGGTAAATTGCATTGACTTCGTTGATTAATGCAAAGGCTTGGTTGGAATTAAATTAAAGAATCATTCTGTAGTTATGAGCAAGTTGTTTACCGATAGGCTATAGTTTCCTTAGTGATGAAATCCTACAGCTTATTTGACTTTGTCATTTTGATTACTATCTGTTATGTTTTTCATTTATGAGAACCACTACGTTCGTGAGAATCACTTAAATGAAAATTCTATGGGACATGTTCACATCGTTCGATCTAAGCACGATGGATCTACCAGTTACGAAAACTATATTTTTAGGTATCCAGCGCTTGCTTCCGAGATGTTCACTTCTTTACTCGAACCGGAGACTCCTCCCACTTCAATCGGCAACGGTCCATGTGACGACTACAGAACCATCGGCCAGGAAGAGGGCTGGTGGGGAGGAACCGCCGTGGTGACCGGGGCAGCTGGTGCCGCACCGAGTCTTCATCTGGCACTGTTGTATAATGGAGTGTTTGCGCCAGCTTCAAGGGATCAGACTGTCAGAGTGTTACTAACTCTTCCGGACAAGAACCAAACCATTATTGACGATGTAAGTTTTATACAGATAAGTGGGAAAATGTTATTGGTTTCTCAAAGTTGGATAGATTTTATATAATTCTTGTCGATGCTTAATAAAAAGAGTAACTATCAAGTATTTTGCTGGTTTTTCATCATTTTAGTATTAACTTTTGTATATTGTACTTGACGATTCATAATTGATTGTTGTAAGTCTATATGAATAGGGATATTTTATATTTATCTTTCTACTATAGTATAAAAAAATCTAAGACAGACCAAATTTTATTTCATGTGGCCTCTAGTGTAAGTTTGAGATATCCCACTGATGAAATCTATATTTTTCCAGTTACAAATACTGCCGAAACCAAGTTACGAAATTAATGTTCTCGAAGTGTCCACGCCCGTATCAGCTGCGGAGTTGAGATCGTTGGCGAGAGGGCGGTTACTCCTGACGGTGGAGGCCGTGGGGGCGCCGGAGCGGAGGATCAGTGGCAGCGTGAGGCAGAGGGCGGCGTGTGAGGTCTTTCACACCTCTTTGATCGCCGAGAGGCCGCCGGCGTCCCCGACTCCTGAGGGGCTTGCTTTGCTTTACATTGACAAAGATGGGTCCCTTGTATATGATATACAGGTATGTATTATGGCAAATTATTAACATAAAAACGTAAAGAAGATAATTATGCCACGCTAGACCACATAGCGTCATCAAGTCCCAAAGTAAGCCGAAGGTTAGGTAGACGGTAGGTTTGTTGATTACTATGAATAGACAACTGATAAACTTACTTAGATACCTTTTTTTTGTAAATAGATACATATGATATGTGTTTCTATATTCAAGTGCGTTTTTCTTGGGGTCTACAACTCCGGAAATTGTAAAACTACATTTCATTCCAAAGTATGACGGTCTATTTTCAAAGAATTTGTCAATGAGCATAAATTAGCCGATAGGTGAGTGGAAAAATATCTGTAGACAAAAAGGATAGATTACTAAATTACAGTCGATTAAAGTTCAGTAACCTTTTGGTAATGAGGTGTGAGTGACAAGTTAATGACTCCCTAATGGTCACTAATAAATTGCACATTCAACCTTCACAGGCCATTTTCAGTGCATGTTTTTATAAGAACAGCATTTAGTGAGTACTTACGTGCTGTACCATCAAGCATGTACACGTACCTAAAGCTTTTTATCATTCTCACGTGGTGCAACATACCTATTGCTAGTAGTTTAAATATGTATTTCAAAATATTTTCGGCAGTGGAATTCACCTCCAACATTTGATTTAAAGGTTTAAGTAATTACTTATTAATGATGTTATCGTTTTGAAATTGGTATCTAAGAGTCAACTTATTTGATATGAAAATGTTCTTCATTTCCTTGAGTACGCATGAAAAATGTGTTCATTGCAGGTAGACAACATGGGGATAACGGATCCAAAGATAACTTTGGTGGAAGAGCAAGGCAAGCGCCACTCTCAGGTCGAAATCCTGGACACACGCATAGGAGTGCTGGCCAGACCCAGTGCGAGGATCTTCCCACCACTTTACGATGACCAGCTGGCTGTACACATTGGTTCTGATGTTGGTAAGAAAATTATTTTGTTAATAGAGAGGGTATTAATTATGTTTGAGTAGAATTAGTAGTACCTACAACCAATATAATGAAGTTTGGAGTGTGATAACAGCGTGGTCCCACGGTAGCAAATAAATCTATCGTTGAATCAGTTCATCAATATGTACCTTCCTACTTTACTAGAATTTAGATTTTTCTTTCGTGACATCTTTATTGGGCTCCTTTTTATATTTAATTTCATTTGTTTTTTACGTATGTACTTACAAAACTTATTTTAAGAGTCACAATTTTGGTAATAGTAACTTTTTAACCGACTTCAAATAAAGGAGGAGGTTCTCAATTCGGCTGAATTCCTTTTGTTACCACATACCTATCTCCGAGAATTGTGAACCGATTTCAAACAATATTTTTAGGTGTATGTACTTTTTAGTTGGTATAATTGTCACCATATTGAAGTCGGTTTATTTTTGCTGTTATTGGTAATACATAGGTACAATTTAAATAAATAGTAAATACCCAAAGTCATGGAAGATAATATCAAACGGATCTCAGAACAATACCTATGTTATTTGAATTTTGAACTCAGATTTTGTTCAAAATTTCAGACGAATGACGTCATAGTCAAATGCAATATAAACATTTCCTTCCGATTGTATAAAATTGCAAATTAAGGCAAAACTCAGACCAAAATCTGTTAAGAGGCTGATAGTAATGTACTATCTAAAATAAACGCTTAATAAATAAAATAAAAAGTACTTCATTTCCAAAATTCATACGACGAGGCCTCCCCGGTAAGTATTTATAAGTAGACACTTACTATGGGAGTGCCTCGCTTTATCCACCAAGTGACAGTTAAAGAACAGTGTCAAATGGGCCATTCCAGGGCCGCCGATACTGCGCGGGCGCCTGATCTCGCGGCCGCTGCCGGACGCGTCGAGCGCGGGGCCCGCTCTGCTCCGGCGCACGGACGCGCGGCTATCGGTCTCCGCCACCCCCATTGGGGGGCTGGCCTGGCTCTCCGTAGACGCGCTGTGTGGACTACATTACGAGGTAAAAAATAAGTCATCATCATCAGCCTATCGCAGTCCTCAGCTGGACCTAAGCATCTTCTGGCTCGGTGGCTCAATTGGTAGTGACTCCTGCCTTCTGAGTCACGGGTTATGTGTTCGATCCCCTCCCGGGCCGTACATTCATGGGATGAACAGTTGTATTTGTTCCTGGGTGTTTAAGTGCTTAAGCTACTTACTGTGGAATCGGAGCAATGTATGTTATGTTGTTTGATATTTATTTATTGATCTCTAGTTGTTCGCCACTTAGATCGATCTTGGGCCAGTCACGTCACGTCACTCCACCTAGCATGAGGGCGTCCTACACTATGTTTGTCGAGAAGCGGTATCCACGCCAGAACTCGTTTATCCCATCTGTTCTGCGGCAGATGCGGCCAGCCCACTGCTACTTCGATGCGAGGCTTAACTTATCTAATTAGCAGACATTAATCAGTGAACTTTGGACGGATGGTCAATATCACCGTTATCCGTTCAAATTTCAATAGCAGATTTTCAAAAGCAGCGGATTATGATTAAATTTATTGGGGTGCTATACATTTAAGATTCTGCCGATTGAAAGATATGGAAAGAGACAAGTAATCAAATCAATGTTCACTAGGTTGTCAGAACATACCTTCCACTAGTAACCGTCACCGTAAAGATAACCTCAATCGTACATATCTCTACCTAGATTGAGGTTATTTTTTTGTATAGAACGAATAATTCTAGGCAGCTTTTCGAGAATATAAATACAAAATAGAAGTCCTGGAATAACCATAAAATTAGTATCATCATCATCATCAACCTATCGCAGTCCGCTGCTGGACATAGGCCTCTCCAGTTGTTCGCCACTTAGAGCAAAGATCTGTAGTACGACATATCCATAATCGCCACGCTGGGCAGGCGGGTTGGCGACCGCGGGCCTTACGTTCTCGTTTCGGCGATGCTGTTGCCCGTCTCCGGTCTGCGGCATTCAGCTACACCTTCAATTGTGATGGTTATACCGCGACCAGTCGGTTGTATAACTAATAACTATTTCAGATTACCGTGAACGGTAACTTCGGTCCCTGGTCAGCCTGGCTGGAGACGCACGCGGGGGCCGGTGAAGGCTCGCGTGCCCTGACCGGTATCGAAGGCTGCGTGTTGGAGCCCACCGCCGCTGAGCTGACTGCGCTGCACGCGGGCGCCTCCTACCTAGACATCAGGGCCGCTGACAATGACACTGCTGTACTGCGCACGCGACTACCTCAGGTATTATTCTTATCCTGTTTTCGAATGTTATGTTACCATTTGAAGTATAGGTACTTTAATTTCTAAACATATAAGGCCAGTATACCTAATACTGGCCTTATATGTAGCGTCAGCATAGTCTTTGCACAGTAGGTCACAGCTGACGCACAGACACAATAGTAAGTATATAAGTAAATAATTATTACTGACGTGTGTGCGCCGGCTGTGACCTACTGTGCAAAGTCTATGCTGACGCTACATTATCATTTTAAAATCTTTAGAATACCTATTAATCTGCCTTAGCCTAAAAGAAAAATTATTTCCTTATTCCATTACTTATACCATCTATACGCTCGTATGAAACCAGATGTAATTACGTCTGGTCTGGTGGATGATGAAATCATCATGATCTTGCAGACGTCAACACATAGGGCTCCCTTAATAAAAAGTAAGTAATTTGGGGGAATAGTCACCACACTTGGCACGCGGGTTGGTGACTGTAGTAGGACGTATTATCAAACAAAATTGTTCATATATAATTATGCTAATTATATTTTCACCTTTATTGTTGACGCTGCTAAGATCTGGGAAGTAATGCGGTAAGTCATGACGTTCATGTTATACTCGTAATAACATTACTGGTAATAACGACCAAGACGCGACGTGCCTAGAGCTAAAATTACACCTAGGTTTCCGACCTACAAGCGTACTCGTATTTCCTTTGTTGACCCTCTTAGTGTTAGTACCTACTATCTATCAGGTGTTATAATGTTCTGTTGAGGTACATTGACCTTTATAGTCTTGTCTAGACTTGCACGTTGCTATAAGTACATAGAGTTTATATTTTTAAATTTACCAATTCAATTCCAGAGTAGGTAAGATAAAGATTTTTGGGATTGATAGCCACAACGAGTGGGTACCTACATAATATCGTTTGATTTCCTTAAACTATTACAATTGTGGGGTTTTGGAGACTTAATTAAAAAAAATTAAATCTTAGAAAAAATGTAGATAGAAAAACTATCAAGCGATGCTAAAACGTTGTTTTCATAATGGAAGACTTATAAGATTTAGAACCAATGGGGGATATACTAGACAGTTATAATCGATCGACACTGCTCGTCTATTCAAGAGAGCTGTATCGGATACTTCCTAAAGATGAAAATTAGATTTGAAGCTGTATTCTAAGTAAAACAATCTGTCTTTCAGATTAGCGTGCCCCCGTCATGCCTGCCGGCCGGCCCGTGGTCCGGCGGTAACGACCTAGGTCCGAACTATCCTCCCAACCACGTGAACACATCTCCGCCGGATAATTCGCTCTCAAACACCGCTTCGTGCTACTATGCTGGACGGTTTTACGAAGACGGCGCGCAATGGATGGCTGTTGATGTGAGTATACCTTAGTTGAATACCAATCTATTTGATTTTGATATATTTATTGGAATCATCAATTTATCTGAATGTTTTTTACAAAGCTTTCCCTTACCGAAGGTGAGATCAGCAATATCTTTTGTAATATTGATGATTATGAATGGAATTCAGGGTTTGTACTGAATCATCTTTTGTTTTCTTTCGACCAACAAGAAACCGACTGTCTCCTTGTTTTCACAAGGAGACAGTCGGTCAACTTTCGTTGACCACTTCCTATTAGATTGGCTTACTTATTCTCATCGATTTTCCGTCCGTTTTGCGCGTAATTTTCTGCCTCTTGGAACGGTTCTTTGGAATCAGCTTCCAGCTGTAACTTTTTCAAATGGATACGACTTAGCATTCTTGGAAAAGCCTATAAATATGTCAAGGGCCGGCAGAGCACCTGTGATTTCCCTGGTGTTGCGATGTCCATTGGATGAAGTGATCACTTACCATCAAGTGACCTTCAGGCCACATTTCTGTTCGAAAGTAGGGTCGGTAACGCGCATGAACGATATCGCTTACCATTAGGCGAATCGCAGTCAAGCGCAACTGATTTTAAACAAAAAAAAAGAGATACCCATTCTGTTGCAAGCTTTCATACGCTGCGGTAACCGTTTAACATCAGAGGCCCTACTACAGAAAACGAAAACGATCGTTCGTTGAACGGATCGCGTATTTTTGCCCCTTAAATCCCTCTCATTTATCCCTCCCGTGTTCTTATATATTAATTAAATTGTTGAAAATCGACGTTGACGAATTTTAGTTTGTATATTCCAACACGGGAGGGACAAATGAGAGGGATTTATGGGGCAAAAATACGCGATCCGTTCAACGAACGATCGTTTTCGTTTTCTGTAGTAGGGCTCCAGGCGCGGGTCGTAGATTTGCTTGCCACTTTAGTGGTATAAAAAATCTGTCATAATAAAGAGGTAAAATCTTTATCGTTCAGTAGTGGTATATAAAATGTGTCATAACAAAAAGGTAAAATCTTTATTGTACTTATGTTCCAGTCGTGCCACATGTGCGGCTGCGTGCACGGCGCGTTACGCTGCGACCCCGTGCGCTGCCCGCCCGTCAACTGTAGCGTGCCCACCATCCAGCCCCCAGGGCAATGTTGCCCCATCTGCACCAGTAAGTCCAATGATAGCCATAAGCCTCTCGCAGTCCACTGCTGGACCTTCATCCTTAGGTGAGGAGATTTGAGGCCATCCATGGGCGGTGTCTACTGCTTACCATCAGGCATATGTAATTTGGCATTTGCTCGTCTGCCGCCTCTTGCATAAAAAAAGCCTACATGGAGGCTAGTATGGAAACCCCTATAGCTCTTTGTACCCCTATAACAGTTTGTCACTTTGCTCAATCCTGGGCTTCTTGCAGCAGCCATTTGCCATATAGTCTTTTTTTTAAACCACTATATGGCAAATGGCTACCGGCCCGCCTGATGGTAAGCAGTTACCGCAGCCTATGGACGCTTGCAACACCAGGGGCATCGCATGCGTTTAGCTGACCTTTTAAGAACCTATTTATTTCTGACTGGCCAGCCTTGCCAAGCATTTGCCAGCCTTGCGCAAACCGTAGAGTCCAAAGTTCGTTTCAGATACAACTCAGAAACTTAAAACTTTTTCAAGTTTCTGACTCAGCGTGTTTCATCCTTCTTCCCTGTTTTCATTTACCTTGAATGCAATGCATGGCAGAGATTTTGTATTGCAATATACGAGTAGGTATCCTTCTGTATTTTTTGAGGATACATATTTAACTGCACTACGTAGTAGAACATTTAATTTTGAATAGGATCTTGCAGGAAATGTTTGGCTGTAGTTAAGGCTGATTCTGTAAAACTTTGCAAAGTCTAACCCACACTGTTTCACCTCACCAGACTCAACAACAGCGATATGGAACGAGTCCCACGGCTGCCATCTGGCCGGGCAGTACCACGCGCCAGGCTCCTCGTGGCACCCCTATCTGGTGCCCGAGGGGTACGACACCTGCGCCGTCTGCACCTGCGAGTTCTCCACCCGCCAAGTGCGCTGCCCGAGAGTGCGCTGCCCGGCATTGAGATGCTCCGAGAAGGAAGCCTACAGGCCGGACAAGAAGGCTTGCTGCCGAGTCTGTCCAGAGGTGAGTTTAGTTCGTATGCGGTACTTACTGGCAAGTCCTAGCCGATAAGTACGCTGCCCGGCGTTAAGATGCTCTGAAACGTGAACCTTTAGGCTCACTTTTCTGAGAATCTGTCCAGAGGTGAGTCTAGTTCTTTTGTACAGTGTATTGATAGACATAGGCCTCCCCTAATGTCAATTGTCATTTGGGGGATTTGCCTTAGACAATCAAGGCACTCTTGGCAAGCGGGTTGGTGACCGCAGTAGGTTTTATTTGTATCCAGGTAAACGGAAAACAGGTAAATATTAGCAGGCTGATGATGATGCTGACTGTCGAATTTACTAGAACATTAATCTTTCTCCAGGTGAAAGCGAAGAAACCGGAAGACGAAACGCCGAAGGACCAGGCGGCGCCGCGGACGGCGGAGGAGATCCTTGCGGAGGGCGGCTGCAAGTTCCCCGACGGGCCGCTGCCCAACGGCAAGGAGGTGCACCCCTCCATACACTCGCACGGCGAACAGAGATGCGTCACTTGCCGCTGCAAGGTCGGTAGGATAGGCTTTTCAATACAATTTTAAGGCCATGAATATTTCTCTTCTTCAGCCCGATGAACTTAAGGAAGAAGGCCTGTGGTATTTAGCTACGCCTTCAACCGTGATGGTTATACCGCCTCGTCTGTTATTCAAAAGGATGCACCACGGGCAGGCGAGGTTGGTTTGGAGCTCTATCGACAACCCGCCTGCCCAGTGTGGCGACTCCATAATTGCAAAGCCTCCAGATGTTTGGTGAAAGTGGCGAATAACCAGGGAGGCACATGTCCAGCAGCAGACTGCGATAGTCTGATGATGAAACCTGATTAATGTTATTCAGACAACTGCCTAGCAAAATTCGTGAAAAAGTATTTTGGTGAGTGTGCGATGGAGTTATTTTAAACTTGATTTCTCCGGCCCCCTTCTATCATCGGACGAGCAGGGATACGGCGCATAGGCACCGTTACATGGTGCTAGTTCCAAAGTCTCGCACAGCACGTTTCGCCTCTACTTTCATAATACGAACGGCCAAACTATGGAACTCTTTGCCAGGCTCCTATTTAGGCGCCGATGTTCAAGGCGAAAGTGAAGCGGTTTTTGCTGGGTGAGCGCGCTCCTTCGTAGACTGAATATCTTAATCTTAACTAATATTATAAAGCTGAAGAGTTTGTTTGTTCGTTTGTTTGAACGCGCTAATCTCAGGAACTACTGGTCCGAATTGAAAAATTCTTTTTGTGTTAAATAGACCATTTATCGAGGAAGGCTTTAGGCTATATAACATCACGCTGCAACTATTAGGAGCGAAGAAATAATGGAAAATGTAAAAAACAAACGGGGAAAAAATAACTATTCCACGCGGACGAAGTCGCGAGCACAGCTAGTAAAAAAATATGTGACAAAATCATGTTTCGATAACTATACCTATCAATTGACTTGGCATTTCACATTCCCATTAATTAATATTAAAAACATAACCAGGACGGTGAGCTGACGTGTGTGCGCAAGCGCTGCAGCCGGGCGGCGTGCGCGCGGCGGCGGCGCGGCGACGCGTGCTGCGCGTGCGCGCGGACCCGCCGCCAGCGCGCGCCGCCGCGCCCCAGCTGAGCGCGCCCCCGTCTATACCCCAGACTGCTGTAGGATAAGTGAGTGACTATAGACTGATATATTTTTATGTACTCGTGCGATTCGAATGTGTCTAGTTTTAGGATGCGTCCTAAAGGCGCTGCGGTGTCACTGAGTGACGGACGACGACGAATTTATTGGTAACATCCAGTCCTCTTAAACTATCTTGTGCTGTGGCTTTGGACTTTTGAAACGAGTGGGTTGGTCGGTCAGTGTAGATAGCGGTATTCACAATAGCCTAGGAGACAAGTGTGAAATAGCGTTGCCGCTAAATTGTCGATAGTTTAATAATTTCATAGTTAACCAATCGATAGTTTTACAATCGGTAGTTTTACAATCGATAGTTTACCAACCGATAGTTTCACATTCGATAGTTTGACAATCGATAGTTTAACAATCTATAGATAAACAATCGGCAGTTTGACAATCGATGGTTTAACAATCAATATTTTTCATCTAAATAACAATCAATATTTTTCATCCGACCCTATCGATAGTATTGCTTAGTTCTAAACTATTGGCACTATGGATAGGCTATCGATAGACTATTGATAATCGATTATTAATCGGCAGCACTCACACAAGTGTTCAACAAAACATCAACCAAAAATATGTTTAGGTACATCTTTGTTCAATGAATGCATATCAACCGTCATATATAGAAATGTACGCTTGATTTGACGGAGACTGAGACTGTACCTCATTATAAATTTTGGTTAACCTAAAACTACCACTGGGTATTTATAAACTATTTGTAAGCTTCATCTTCCAATCAATATTTTTAATTGACTAAACGTAAAATTGTATCCATATTTCTATCTGTTAAACTTTGTTTAGATTCGTTTTCTTGCACCATTGTAATAGCTGTAATAGAATTCTTTATTTGCATCCCTAAACAAGACGATTGGGATATGAATGCAGATGATGCTAATGTTATGGCAGTTAAATTTAATTGAGTTTTGAAAACAAGACTATGTATAGATACTAGACTGTATTCTGTAATAAATGTGTCACTTTTTCAAAATGCCTATGACCTCAAGTGTTCTCTCTATTAAATACTGTGTCAATTAGTATACATTGTCGAAAAGCCGAGATACCTTGGCCGTCTTAGGACCCACCAAGAGATCTTTGGCAAGTCGACGACACAAAATACCTCAGCCATTTTAGCACCCATCCTCCAGGGCTTTGCAAGCTAAATGGCTTGGTGAGGTTTCTGGATGAGGTAAGATGGCGGGCATGAAACGAACACAGGTTACTATAGCCTACTTTACGCAAAATGGTCGCTCTAACGTCGAGTTCGTCCATTCAAATTAAGTAACTAGTATACATACATAGTCTTTGTTTGTAGAACGTTGTGGGGTAGCGTCGTCGAGAATCGCTCAGTGGCGGCGCGGCTTCGTATTATGACTTTATGACATAGGTGGAGTGCGGCGGTCGGCCGCGCAGCTCGGAGTCGGTCGACGACGGAGGTAGCTTTAGTGTAACGGCACTCATACGCCTGATCCGATATCGGTCGAGAAATTATCGAACGTCGTGAAAATAATCAGCATCATCATCAGCGTTTGGCAGTCCACTGCTGGACATAGGCCTCTCCAATTGTTTGCCTCCATGATCGATTTTGGATCGGCGAACATTATGCCGTACGCACCAGTTTAGAAGTTTCATCGTCTCTACATTTTGTCAATTTCAACTAACTGATGTTACACGGGATGTTGTAATTCACATCCCGTATGATTTTATATTCCGATGTGACTTCCTTACTGCCCATTCTAAACGTGTCGCTCTACACATTTGGATAAATTATTACGATATTGTTTCACAATATTGACAGAGATAGAGAAATGTAGACTTTCGAAACTTTTGTAAATTGATGTCAAAGACAAGTTAATTGTTATTTGTTATTATGGTGTACGCAAAATCCGCATAAGTAACCAGGTATTGATTCTTTTGAAAAAGTTCGTTGATTGTATCACACAGTACACATACCTAACGGTGTCATCGCACGATGTCGGATCAGCTGTACGCCCTATCGCGGCACCGGTACACGCCGTGAATATTTACTTACCCACCGGTATTTTAATTGGTATTATGAGACGTCCCAAAATTTAATAGGCGCATTATAATAATTGTCCGATACTGAAACGATTGTAGTGTTAAGTCGAACGGCTCGATCGCCGGCGAGTTCAGTATGGTGCGAGCGCGGTCGATAATGATGTGCCATATTTTCTTAATGTAAATATAAATTATTACTTTAATTTTTACTTAATGTGCATATTTATTTACTTTTCTAATGTAAACGATACGGGAACACAGTGCATGTATTCAAACCATCACAAACTTGTGTTATTTGGTCGTCTTGTTTGTGCATTTGCTTTTAGTTTTTTAATTATCTATTAATAACGCACGATTGTAGTTTACACTAAATGAAATTGTATTTTGTATTACCTACGTAATTAGCGAACACCTGTGTCGAAATAGGGAGTAGTTAAATGTAATGTACCTACCTATTACCTACGGGTTGACCACAAAATCTGTGTAACACTTATATTAATCGTATTACTGGTTTGTGCAGTTTGGTTGCCATGTAATTAAGTAGAGCCATAATCAGCTACTTAAAATCTAATATACTTTATAGATTTTCGTATTGGTTGCGTACCTCAATTTTAAAAGAGCACACACATACAAATAATTTTGTGGTTATACTGTACTATCTTAGAACAGATGACGCTTTTATTGTCATCTTAGGAAACTTGTAAATACTTCGTAATTTGCTCTAGATATAATATTTTTAACATGTATACTATTTTATACTGATAGCAGTAAAGATTGTACCGATTAAAATGAATATAAATAAGTGTAGTTTTTATCAATTTCGTGACTAGTTTTGATTAATTACTAGGTTAACTTTTAGTTGCGTAATTAAGGAAGCTAGTCCAAATAATGTGTTGATGTGATGGAAATGAATGCCATTTAGATAGAAATAAGTCTGTCATGAGTTCTGTCATGACATCTTATGATTCTGCGAGGCCTCTAGTAAATTGAATCCGCACTTAGGTACCTACATAAGTGATGCAAGATCACATACGTAACATTCTTTAATTCATTTTACTTTAGACTTGTATCAGGAGGCCGAAGTATTTCGCTGTCACGGCAGTGTCTGTTCCAAGATGTTTGGGATTTCCGAGAACATTGCCAAAAATTCTGTTAACTTTGTAAATTATAAAAAAATATCGTTTCGTTGTGGGTTCTAGTCCATCAAAATTGTGAGCAAATTGTATTATAGTGTTATATTGGCTATATTAAGTTTTGTTTTTGACATAATGAGAATATCATTCGAATAAGCAAGAGTTATCTTGATTTTAATTTTTTGTATAATCTAACAATAGAAGAGTAGACACCTATGGCTTGCAAATAACATAACTAATGGCCATAAAGGATACTATGAAGTCGCTTGTATTGCATTGTTTTTCTATTTAGTAATATTAGAGTTATATCCTCCCGTTGTATGCTCTTTGGAAATGGTATTTAAACATTTTAAATGATTATAATTATAAACAGCATCAATTTGTCAAAAGAATATAACCCAATTATCCACAATTTTGGTATTGTACACCTGAATTATTTTTTAATTTGGGTTGACTAGGTGCATCCAGTCAATAGTTTGTAAATTATCAGTTCTATATGAAATAAATTACCTGTGAATATATTTTGTTTTTTATTAAAATGTTACCTTTACTTCTGGTGAGGAGAAATTTAAAAAGTTTTCACCAAACGAGTTCACAATTTTCTGGTAAGTCGAAATAAAATTGCGTGAGATACATACGCAGATAGAGAGACTAATGGTGCAACTTTTGCTTTATGTTATGTACACTACCTTTTTAATATTATCACAATAAAATAAGAAATCTCTATGTTCAAAGATGAGATCGCCTTAGAGCTTTAAAAGTGTCAGCCAGGGCTTCGGCTACGCGGTCGGCGACCTCAAAGGTAGCGTTGATTCCCATCAAGCCGATGCGCAGGGTCTTGCCGACCGTGGGGCCCATACCTCCGAAAATTAAGATGTTATGCCTGTAAACAACAAAATATAAGTTGAGATAAGTGACAAAATAATAAGATTAACACTTCAGTTACTCCAACTCAATTTATTCTAACGTCCAATGTAAATCTAATCAACTCAAAACAAATTATTCATTACAGACTAAGTGACATATGGACATAAAGTAAGTATTTAATTTATGGGGATAATTTTGACGATGGGGATAGATCATATTGTGTGGCCGTTTGTACTTGTGAAATAATGGATATTAGGGCAGTAGGTTTGAGTAGAGGGCGCTACTTTTGAGGTAATGATCCAGAATTTTTAAACGGTTTTATCTTTTAAGTTCTTGTTTCAAAAGATTGGATCCTCTAAAAGTCAGGATAGGAAATAGATTTAGACCAATTTTGAAAAAAGCAAATGATTTAGATTAAAAACAAGGTTCATGTAGGTTAATACAGTACCTACTAAAATTTGTCTAGTCAAACGAAAAGAATATAAAGAACTATTTGTAGAATCTAAAACAACATACTAACTTTTCTCTCATATACTTGATGAATTCTGGGTAATCATAGCCTTGGGGTAAGGCAACGGTAGTGACTGTGGTGAGTCGATCTTCAGGTTTTATATGGAACGTGAGAGGAAGTTTGTCCAGATGCTTGTGGAAGTGCTGCATAACCGCCTTGTGACGTTCCCAGGCCTTAGGGAGAGTCTCGTTAGCGACCTCCTGGAGGCAGCAGCGTAGGGCCCAGAGCATGGGGGTGCTTACTGTGTGATGATACCTGTAATTATAAGTTTACTAAAGCTCAGCAATGGTTTCAAAAACCAGAAGGAAACTATGCCTCACTCAAAAACGGACCAAATTTTAATGCACTTCGAACAGAAATACACTCTGAAGATGTCGATGTGAGAAGTGAAGCCTAACTAAGTATATAGAAAGTCTTGAAATATGTATATGTTAATGATGTCCTCAACATTATGTCTGTTGTACTGAGTATAATTATAAAGGATAGTGTTACAGATAAATTACTTAAAGTAGAAGTTGTTTTGTACTTACTTCCTTGTATTTCCGTAACAGTTCCATTGAAGGGCCAGCTCTTGGATGTCAAAGTAGAATGGTGGTTCGTGTGTTCTGTTCTTTATCTTGTTCCTGAAAGTACAGTAGTTACATGAGTTTAGCAAAATTCTCGTGTTATTTCTTAGAGACTTCGTGTTGAACACAATAAAGGTAGCCATTCGTTATGGATATGAAGGGTATTATTTATAGGTACATACTCAGCTCGAGCACTGAATGCAATGGGCGAAATTCCAGCCGGGCCGCTCAGAGCCTTCTGTGCTGAGGTGTACACAGCGTCGACGCCCCACTCGTCCATCAGGAAAGGCTCCCCAGCTATGGATACCACGGTGTCAACCAACAAAAGGGCACCGTATCTGTAAATTGTTGGTTTGCAATTATTATCAATTCTTCTGAAATTTAATTTAAAATGAAAATCTGGATAAATACATTTTCTAGAGAATAAATAAAATAAATTAGGTTTTAACATATGTAATTGGATATTTTTTTTATTAGTACGTTAAGATGACTGTTCTGCCTGATGAGGAAGTCCAAAAAATATGAAAGAATCACGCCTAGCTAGTGCAATACGGATCGAATACAGTATGACGGCCGGCAATAATGCCACTTCACACACTGTTTAAAAGAAAGAAGGTGTTACCTGTGTGCAGAAAAAGAGTTCCACAGCCTAATGGTTCGGCAGATGTAAGATTTACTGTAGGTATCTATACGGTTACATTGGTACTCACTTATGACTAAGATGGCCTAGATCCTTCAGTTTTTGTACGGACCCAGTGGAGGAGTCACCATGAGTGATAAACATAGCGGTGGGCCTCGTTTCCTTCAGCATGGACTCCAGAAGATCGTGTGAGAACGTTTCGTTGAATGGAATCTGCTTGACGATGGCTTTTATTCCTGTAATACATTTCGATAACGATATTAATTTGTTACCCGTGGGTAAGGTACCAACGAGTATTTCAAAAATATAAGGAAGAAAAAGAGATAAACATCGACATTTATGATTTTTGTGCAGTGAAAGAAATGAAAATAACGCACTGTCCTTCTTAACTATCCTCGTCTTTGACTCTTAACTTTAATCTCTTCAAGCGGTACGATTCTTCTCGTAGTTGTACATACCGTATCGGGTGGCCATAATTTCGGCCCGTTTGTCCCACTGACCCCTGGCGGCAATGAGCAGCGTCTCACCAGGTGCCACCAGGTTGCAGATGACTGCTTCCATACCAGCATGCCCGGCTCCACTCATAGCAAGCACCAGCTTGCTCTGAGTTTGGAACAGATATTGTATGCCGGCTCGGATGTCGTCCATTACCTGGGAATGTCGTAAAAACTAAAGTAGGATGCGATTAAAGGTTCGCACTGGATTAATAACGGCTAGGAACTATTTCATTGGAGAACCCTTTTTATGTCTTTCACTTGTTTCGATGGTCATTTGTTAAGAAATGTATTTATATTGTTATGCAGGTATATTTTAGATTTATTCATAATGTTTTTCCATCCATAATCGTTACATATCAATAAAATTGTGTTTTAATTTTCTAGACAGATTTTATTCTAGATATTGTACCGATTGGTGCTTTTGTTAAGTTACTTAAAATTATATAGGTAGGTACATTTATTCGTCTATGCTTATAATCACAAGCAATTTCGTTTTCACAACAGCGTTTTCCTCATGATTTTTGTAATTTTGCTTGACGATATTCAGTTTATTTTATTGTTTCGGAGTAGGTAAACATAAAAGTACCTATATTTGAATCTATCCTCATCTCAAAATAACAGTAGTTATTAAATTTCAATACTACGTTATCGTTATCGAGGTTCTTTTTGCGAGCAAACGGAATACCAAAATAACATTACGCACTAAGTAGGTAGTTGTTATTAGTATTAAGTAATCAAGTATTGTAGTCGTAAGCTTTTATAAATACTCACGTTAAAAAAGTTATCGCACATGTTACATATAAGATGTCTGGTGATCGCCTCGTTCACCGATGGCCACATGTTCGCAGGCCCCGGACCACAGAACAGGGTCTCTTTGACATCCCTCTCCACTGGTTTAGGAGGGCTGACTATAAATTTGTGATCCCACATGTTTGTAGCTGAAATGAAAATGCAAAACTGATTTATATAAAACAAATAAATAACCCAAGACATGCCACGTTGGACCACACAGCGCCATCTAGCCCCAAACTAAGCCGAAGCTTGTACTATAGGTAGTAGACAACTGATAAACTTACTTATATATATACTTTTTTTGTAAATAAATACACATTATACATAGAAAACACCCAGACCAAAGGCTGACTATTAGAAAATTAAAGTAAAAGTTTGTAAAAACATATCCGTTACGTATAAAGAGTACAAATCACCATCCTATGTCTTCCCGTAGGTGTTGTAAGACTTGACTAATCAGACTTTTGAGATTTCAAGCAGTGGTAGGGTTTACCTGCCTGTCTGGCCACTATCATACACTCGACTAAACTCCTCTGCGGTCGTGTTTCGGGATCAGCAAAAAAGACGAAATGTGGATACGAGGGCATTTGTTTAAATATGCTGACGCTACCTATCGGCAGTTAGTAGTTAGATATAATCATCCTAATCCTGTTTGGGTGATTTCATTCCGTTAAAGGACACATAATAACAAATATTCAAATTAACGAAGACTTTTACGAGGTCGTTTTAACAACTGAAATGTAAGCATTGGCCACATTAGCCGCACGTGCTGAGCGTATTAATTGGCCGTTATTAGCATTCAAATGTTTATTACGAGTAGTGAGTATTAGGTGCCCCTATTCTGGGCCAGTTTTGGATACAGTTTCATAAAGATAATAAGTAGATAAAATAATGTTGATAAATAACCCAAAATAATGTCAGGCTAGTTTGCATAGCGCCTTCTAGTCCCAAACTAAGCCTAAGCTTGTACTATGGATACTAGACAACTGATAAACTTACTTGATACGTTTTTTGTTAGTTCAAAACTTACTTTTTAAATTAAACACAAATAACACACTTGCATTAGTAAATTGTATTCACAACTAGTCTGTCACACTGCAAATTGTAGTTAACTAACTAAATTTTAATCGATCAGGGGTAATGAGTCCCATCAGTTTATGACAAAACGTGTTTGCTTACATTTGTTAAATAAACTATGATAAGAAAGGTCAGTGGTGCGTCTTCTTCTGATAAAAGGGACGTGCACCGAGATACTAGTAAGTATAACTGTCATTCGAATATGAAACAAATTGTAGTTCTTTGTTTCTGCGTCTATCTTAATACATGGTTATTCCTTTAATATGGTTCTTATAGCTTTGACTAGGGTGACTGACTCGGTGGCTGAATTGGTAGTGACTCCTGCCTTCTGAACCAAGAGTCGTGGGTTCGATTCCCACCTGGGACAAACATTCGTGTGATGAACACTTGTGTTTGTTCCGTGTCTGGGTGTTTATATTTGTATTTAAGTATTTATTTGTAGTACCTTCGTTGTTCTGATACCCATAACACAAGTGCTTACGCTACTTACTTTGGGACCGGAGCAATGTATGTGATGTTGTCTGATATGATATATTATGGTCAGATAACACAACAGTTTCGGATCATTGGACATGCTACATATACAATACTTATGAACTATTGATAAACTTATAGGTTCTCTTTACTCGACCAGCTAAACGTACCAACCTACACATAGATTCGATTTTATTGCACCACTGTAATACATTGTTATGCATACCTTAAAAAGCCGATTGGAATATGGCTGCAGTCATCTGTAGCTATAATCATTGCTGATGTTATGGCAGTTAAAAATTGAGTTTTTAAACTGATACTATGCAAACATAGTAAATTACCTGTGAATATATTTTGTTTTGTAAACAAACTTACTTCTCATGGGGAGAAATTGAAGAAGTTTTTCACCAAACGAGTTCACAATTTTCTAGTGAAATCGCACTAGATTGATATACAGATCGGAAGACTTAATTCTTCGTGCTAACTAGTATAAAGTTACATTTTATTCATGGCTAGCGCGAAGAATTAAAGAAAATACTTTATCATATTTACACCAGCTATTTAATACTATCACATTTCAATAAGAAATCCCCATGTTCAAAGTTGAGATGGTCTTAGAGCTTCAAAAGTGTCAGCCAAGGCTTCGGCTAAGCGGTCGGCGACCTCAAAGGTGGCGTTGTATCCCATCAAGCCGATGCGCAGGGTCTTGCCGACCGTGGGACCCGTACCACCGAAAATTAAGATGTTGTGCCTGTAAACAACAAGTTGAGATAAATGAAACTGTCTACAATTATCATCATCATCATCAGCCTATTGCAGCCCACTGCTGGATATAGGCCTCTTCAGTTGTACGCCAATTAGGGCAAACGTTTGGAGGATGGGTATGGGTATACATAATCGCCACGCTGCACTGGGAAGGCGGGTTGGCGATCGCAGGGCGTAGCTGCTCGCGCTGATGACGCTGCTGCCCGTCACCGGTCTGTGGTATCTAGCTACTCCTTCTTTGCAGTATTTTACCACCTAACCATAGCAACTTACATAGCAAACATATTATATTTGGATGAACATGAGCATTTATGCATTTTCAACTAAAGTGGAAAATTGAGCGGGTAAGTTTTGACCGTGGGGTTAGATTATATTGTAAAAAGAAGTAAAGGTGAATAAAATGAGGTGCGTGCAGATTAATATAGTAAAGCTGCGTGATCTGAAAATAATTATAAAGAACTTTCTGTAAAATCTACTAACGTAAAACAACATACTAACTTTTCTCTCATATACTTGATGAACTCATTGTAGTCATAGCCTTGGGGCAGGGCAACGGTAGTGACTGTGGTGAGTCGTTCTTCAGGTTTTACATGGAACGTGAAAGGAAGTTTCTCCAGATGCTTGTGGAAGTGCTGCATAACCGCCTTATGACGTTCCCAGGCCTTAGGGAGAGTCTCGTTTGCGACCTCCTGGAGGCAGCAGCGTAGGGCCCAGAGCATGGGGGTGCTTACTGTGTGGTGATACCTGTAATTATAAGTTTACTTAAGCCAATGGTTCCAAAAGCCAGAAGGAAATTTTGTACATCGCACCAATTTTTATCGTATTTCGAGCGGAAATACACTCTGAAAATGTCGATGTGAGAAGTAAAGCCAAACTACTGGTATATAGAAAGACTTGAAAGATTTGCTAATGATGTCGATAACATTACGAGTATGACTGTTGTACTGAATTTTACTACAGAGGATATTACAGATAAATTACATAAAGTAGAAGATGTTTTATACTTACTTCCTTGTATTTCCATAACAGTTCCATTGAAGAGCCAGCTCTTGAATGTCAAAGTAGAATGGTGGTTCGTGTGTTCTGTTCTTTATCTTATCTCTGAAAGTTAGTACATGAAGTATGGTTACGATAGTCAAACAGGGCCAGAACGACACTATGGGTGCATTTCCCCAGAAGGGGCTTCCACATGTCTTGTCTGCGCTCAATTTCAGTTGAATAATATCATTGGTATATTTTTGTTAGCTCCACGTACTTCCGCTTCAATGAAAATGTACTATTTGGATGTTGAATGATTGTCGACACTCTTTTATTTAATAGTGCGGGAATTAAACGTAGGCTTAAACCATCATAGACCCTACATCATCATCATCAATGTGCAAACGTCGACTACTGGATTAGACTTAGTTACCAAGCTTGGTAGGTGGGTTGGTGACGCTGCAGGTTTTGTTTGTACCCAGGTAAACGCTGCTACTTACCTACCAAAAACCAGAAATTCACGTATTTTTACCCAAGCGTTTCGTGTTGAACACAATTTTATTAAGCAATTCGTTATGTGTAGGAAAGGTATCATTATTTATACATACTCAGCTCGAGCACTGAATGCAATGGGCGAAATTCCAGCCGGACCACTCAGAGCCTTCTGTGCTGATGCGTACACCGCATCCACGCCCCACTCGTCCATCAGGAAAGGCTCTCCAGTTATGGATACCACGGTATCAACCAACAAAAGGGCACCGTATCTGTAAAGAGGAAGTTTAGTGTTATGATCCCTTACTTATAAAATTTAATCCATTTTAATCAAAAGCAGCTGACGATTCACAATATCAAACTTAAAATTTATTATGTGTCAGTGCTTCTCTGCCAATTTAACAAAATACATTTTTTATAAAGCAAATTTCACAAAGGTTGCAGAGTATTTTTAACAAAACCATAAGATATTTACAATATTTTAATATAATAGACATTTTTATTTTTTAGCACACATCAACTTGTTTACAAAGTAGGTAGGTAGGTATAATGTAATGTACTAGATAAATTCAGCCAAAAAGATATCCACTTTTTATACGTAAAAACAACGAAGAAGCTGTATTCACTAGGAGGGATAAAAGTCGGTTAAAAAACAAAACTTACTTATGACAAAGATGTCCAAGATCTTTCAAATTTTGTACGGATCCAGTGGAGGAGTCACCATGAGTGATAAACATAGCGGTGGGCCTCGATTCCTTCAGCATGGACTCCAGAACGTCGTGTGGGAAAGTTTCGTTGAATGGAATCTGCTTGACGATGGTTTTAATTCCTGTAATTAATTTTGAAAATAATATAGGTGGCCAGCTAGATACTAGCAAATAAATTTTAAATAAGTAAGGAAGATAGAGATAATTTTGTGCTATTTTAACAAATATACCTGTTGCATTTATTTAGTTTCCTTAGCATTCTGATTATAAAAATGGGGGTATGTACCTCTCCAAGCCTAATGCCGCGGCCACACATTGGATTCAACTTTGCGTCCAATCACTGTCCAATGGAAAATACTGAGGCGCTCATGTGTTCGTTGTGGCAAAGTACCGATACACACATTGGTGCATTGGGCGCAAAACGTTACCTTGGTGCAAATACCTCCATATAGGCGAATCCTTGCAAAATCTTAAACTCTATTCAAGTTGTTTAGTAAATCATACACAGTAGGCACGACTCTACTATATACCTACCATATCGGGTAGCCATAATTTCGGCCCGTTTTTCCCAAAAACCCCTGGCGGCAAGGAGCAGCGTCTCTCCAGGTGCCACCAGGTTGCAGATGACTGTTTCTATACCAGAATGCCCCGCTCCGCTCAAAGCAAGGACTAGCTTGCTCTGAGTTTGGAACAGATATTGTATGCCAGCTCGGATGTCGTCCATTACCTGGAAATGTCGTAAAAGCTAAAGAAGGATGCGATTAAAGGTTCCCACTGGAACAATAACGGCTAGGAATTATTTCGTTGGAGAACTGTTTTTATGTTGTTCATTTGTTTCTATGGTGTTTATGTGCTAGCAAATAAAAGTATTTGTTAGTGCGATTCAAAATGCCTTTAGTCCTTAACCAGTACACATGAGTTGTTTAATTGTAATACTTTTGTATAATAGTAGTAGTAAGTATATAGTAAACCTGTTTTTATAACTTAAACAGATTACAGTTCAACATTGGACCTATTAATTCATTTATTTCGTTACTTATAATGATAAGCAAATGGCTATTTATAATGCAAACAATTTTGCTTCCAGTCTTCCTGCCTTTTTCCTGATGACTTTTCTAATTTTTCTTGAAGGTTTTCAGTTTTTCATTTGTTTAGGAGGAGGAGCAGGTAAACTAAAGGTATATTTAAATCTATCCTCACCTCAAAATAACAGTAGTTATTACTAAATTAATAACTGCTACCACAGGGTAACGAATATCTTATAAGTAGGTAGTATATAGTATCCCTACTCGTAAACTTTTACTTGATGTTTCATTACAAATACTCACGTTAAAAAAGTTATCACACAAGTTACAGATGAGAGGCCTGGTGATCGCCTCTTTTACCGATGGCCACATGTTCGCAGGCCCAGGACCACAGAACAGGATCTCTTTGACATCCCACTCTACTAGCTTGGGAGGGCTGACTATAAATTTGTGATCGCTCATGTCTGGAGCTGAAATAAAAAAATGTACAACTGATAAAAATGCTGACTGTAAGAAACTTTATGCAACGGTTGGAACTCGTATTTACACGTCTTAATCTTACACTTATCGATACGGTGACGTATAAAGGGTACAAATCATCATTCTGTCTCTTGCCATAGATGTTGTAAGAGTCTAGTATCGAGACTTTTGAGATTTCAGTTTCTTAGCCTGTGGTAGCCTAGCTGGCCACTACCGTACACTCGGCGAAACACAGAGCCTCGCACGGCGCGCTTCAGTAGAGGGCAACTTTCATAGTGCAAACCACCAAACTATGGAACTCTTTGCCGGATTCCTTGTTCTTCCGACGTTCATGGCGAGAGTGAAGCGGTTTATGCTGTGTGAGCGCGCTCCATCGCAAACTGCGATACCACTCACCATCAGGCGAATTCAAGGTAACCACAAATCCATTTCGAATAATATAATCAAAAGAGCAAACCTAGAAAATGCTAGTTGGTGGATATTCGTTAAAATACAATGACGCTACCTATTGGCAGTTAGCAGTTAGATATAATCATTCTAATCCTATTTGGGTGATTTAATTCCGTTAAAGGACACATAATAACAAATATTCAAATTAACGAAGACTTTTACGAGGTCGTTTTAACAACTGAAATGTAAGCATTGGCCACATTAGCCGCACGTGTTGAGCGTATTAATTGGCCGTTATTAGCATCCAAATGTTTATTACGAGTAGTGAGTATTAGGTATCCCTATTCTAGACCAATTTTGGTGACAGACAATTTTACCCTTGATCGTGATGTTGAAAATTTCGATTGTTCACTGCTACAAATCCACACATCAGCTGTTTTTCGTTTTAATTTTTAAATGTATAAAAATTTTAAAATAATAAACGTCAAAAGACATTGATGGATATTATGTATGTATCTAAATGATCATGTGTTGTAAAAACGAAATTGTAAGCAACGTCCTGATAGGGATGCGTTACAAAGGCCGCGAAAACTGCATACAAGCGACAAAATTAACCCACGATATAAATAGTTCCCGTGAAACTGTTGAATCACAGCAAAAAGTGGTATTTATTTGCCAGACCCAGTGGCTTCTACATACATACAATTATAAACACCCAGACACAGAACAAACACAAATTGTCATCGCACGAATGTTCGTCCCGGGTGGGAATCGAACCCACGACTCTTGGTTCAGAAGGCAGGGGTTACAACCAATTGAGCGAGCCGCCGAGCTAATCCTTCTAAGGTTGTGGGTTTTGATTCCAAGGTGTACCTACGAGTTTATAGCTACCATGATTATTTTGGCAATGTTATAAATTTTAGATGTAATTTTAAAATCCATTTATCCTAGTTTCTAAAAAAAGAATGATATACCGGTCTAGCATAATATTACAAGGGCAACCATCCAAAAACATTTGGGTTCGTGTAAAATCATCTGCCCCCGTGACCGACATCGGGCAAGTACCCGCGAACTTCGGTTACCGGAATCGGGTTAATGTTTAGATTTAGTGCTAATAGGGTGGCTGTAAATTTGCTACAATGTTCTGGTGGTTGTGCCGCTATCCGATGGCACATTTGGCAAGTAGGCAACTACCCCCGGGCCTGTGCAGCTTGCCAGCCTCATATTTGTACGTCGTTCGCATAGCGGTTTAGCTGTTGTTTTAATATCCACTGTTTAATGGCGAATCGGGGTCAGAGTCATAGTGAGCTTCCAAGACCTATTTTAAAAGTAATGTAAGTACGAATTTAGAAGACAGTTACTGTGGTAAACTTCCGCTTGTGGTCCATTTTCGGTTCCTTTTTAAATTTGGCAAAGTTTTCGCGTTTGGTTTTTCTTAAACACGTGTTTATATTGCTAATGAGAGCATTTCAATTACAAATTTATAGTATACAGACATACCTTTTAAAACATTACTTCGTGATATATTTTTGCTTTAATTTATGTCACTCTAAAATCACAGAAATGCTATTTTCACGTATTTCATTGAAACATTGGAGTGGTTTGTTGTTTTTATGTATAACGTTTAAATATTAGGCCAAATTTATTAAGACCATCTTTACGTAGGTTACTAGTTTTTTTTCAAAATTCGGACGACCATAATTATTCTTTTAAATAATAATAAAGCTTTGAGTATTTAGTTAATTCCGTTTGAATGTTTAGTAGGTAACATATTTCTTGAATTTCATTAAACGTTAACAACTTACTTTTTGAATTAAATACCAATAAGACACTTGCATCAGTATTTTTTTATGACAGAGTGAGCAGACGGGCCTCAAGGTCACCTGATGGTAAGTGATCACTTCAGCCCATAAACATCGCAACACCAGGGGAGTTACAGGCATGTTTCAGGCCCTTGAGAAATCTCTAGACTCGCTTCTTAAAGGTCCCCAAGTCGTATCCATTCGGAAAAACTGCAGTCGGAAGCTGATTCTAAGAACAGTTGGACGAGGCAGAAAATTGCGCGGAAAACGTAACGGGAACGACTTCCAACTATCAAGATGATAAGGATGAAGTCTTGAATTGGTGCGAGATATACGATAATGAAAAATGACAGCTGGTAGTAGATCAAATTCCGTTTCGCCGTACCGCACTCTCACTCACTTGCCGTGGTATATAGGACGGTAGAAAAAGCACGAAGATGCAACGTCCCTACGTAAAGATAGGTCTAGCTTGTTTAAAAGTTCTCGGGCGTCAAATATTTGAGCCGCTCTTTGCTGAATACGGTCAAAAGGTAGGAGTTGATACTGAGGTGCCCCAGCCCACAGATGAGAACAATATTCCATATGAGGTCGCACCTGTGCGTCGTACAATTGAAGACGGTGGGCTGGTGTGAACAATTATACCTATTCACAACTAGTCTGCCACACTGCAAATAGTTAACTAAATTTAATTCGGTCACATCTGATGAGCCAAATAAGTTTATGACAAAACGTGTTTCCTTAAATTTGCTAAATAAACAATGATAAAAAAGATCAGTTGTACGTCTTCTTCTGATAAGAGAGACATGCACTAGGATACCTACCTACTTGTATGTATAGCTAGCTCTGTGATTCGAATACGAAACAAATGGTAGAGTTTTGCGCGTGCGTCTATCTTAAATACATATTTCTTTATTATGGTTCTTATTGGTCAGATAACACAGCAGTTACGAGTCGATATACTGTAGGTACAATATTTGTGAACATTGATTAAAAGATACCTGTACTCTGTGCTAGACTAGACCAGTTATTAAATATATCATATACCAACACGAAGATACTAATAAATATAATTTCTCTAGTCTTTCTCTTCGCTTTTTGATCATATTGAAAAATCCAGGTGACTATTACTGAGGGTATTTCTCAAAACATCAAAAATTGAAATCAAAAACAAAGTAGAAGCAAAACGGAAGCAGGCGGCCTTATGATTCAGCCATATACTGATTAACTAAACAGACCAGCATGGCGGTGGTAACGGAAATTAATTGATTTGGATTTGTTCGTTGCCGCAGCGATTTGGACATACTTATATTTCGCTTTACATCAGTCGACCGTAAGCCATTATGGAGTGTTGTTACAAATGAAAAAACAGCTGCGTCTAGATATGTAAGGAAAGATTCACACTAAGAGACCCCGCAAACCACAGACTTTCCATCGACCGATACTTTGGTCGGTGGTTACTCACAATCAGAATGAAGATCAGCCGATACCAAATCGTTGTAGTATGCGGGCTTGCATACATATTCATACTGATTTATAAGCCCGACCAAACTATCGACTGACATAAAGTCTGTGGCTTACGTGGTACCTGTAAAGATTCACACTATAACATTGTGTGTCATCATTTATACCTAATCTCTAACAACGCACGTCTCGACACGGCTCCATAGCAACGCGTGTGTTGGCATTATTATAATTATAATTAAATGGTTTACTTTTGATTTCATATTTAACAAACATAATTTAAGCATAACATTGTTGCTGGTTATTTTTTTGACAACTTTCGGGAGTTGAGAAAAGACGCTAGTGTCACACGACGTTGTCAACTGCTATTGTAAAGCCGCGGCCACACATTGGGGATATTTGCACCAACGCGGCAACGTAACGTTTTGCGCCCAATCCACTAATGTATGTATCGGTACTTTGACACAATGAAGACACTGAGCGCGTTAGTATTGGGCATTGAACAGTGATTGGACGCAAAGTTGAAGCCAATGTGTGGCCGCGGCATAAACGTAAACATAGATTTGAAATCAAGAAAACTCACTTTTATAATGTAATTTCAGCGTTGAGTTACATTTCCGATGTTAGCGACAACACTCGCCGGCCGTCCTCCGGGAAGCGAGCGACGCCGAACGTCGCGATGGGAATCGAATCAATTCGTGGAGGCAACATCACGCTTGTTCTTCCGCGTCCCTGTTGCGCAGATATCTTTTCGCCTAAGTATAATGAGCTCTGTAATAAATATTTTGATATTAGGTACTAATCCGTGTCTGCGTGGCTTTCGAATTTAGAATAGGACCACGCCATGTTATCCTGTGGGTGTCCTAGAAGACTATATACGTTCTGGAAGTAGGCAGCAGCGTTTACCTGGGTACAAATAAAACTTATAGCGTAGACCAAATCGCTTGCCAAGCGTGGTGACTAGGGAAATCCTTCCAAATGACTGTTGTCATTAGAGGAGGCCTATGTACAGCAGTGAACCTTTGCAGGCTGATGATGATGAATAATAATACCTTGAGGTGAATAGGCACCTATTATTATGGTGCAAGTTCCAAAGACACAGAGCGTTAAGCCTCCACTTACATAGTAGGAACACCTAAAGTATGGAACACTATGCCGGGCTCCTTGTTTCCCGAGAGATAATCTTCCGATATTCCAGGCGAGAGTGAATCGGTTTTTGCTGTGTGGGCACGCTCAATGATAGACTGCAATATCGCTGTTGTAACTAACTCACCCACACGAACGTACAAACGGAACTGATTCAAAGAAATACCCGATTTTTCTAATAAAATTTCAGCGTCGAGAAACATTTTCAATCTTAGCGGCGATGCGAGAGGACGCGGCGCTCCTCCGGGAAGAGGGCAGCGCCGACGGGCGCGCTGGGAATCGAATCAATTTGTCGCGGCAACATCGCGCTTGGTCCCGTCTCAATCGCGACCGATGCGATGTATCGATGTGTTACTGTAAAAGCTGGAATTGGGATGTGGCTACTAGGCACTAGACGCAATATAATAAATAAATAAGCCAAGACATGCCACGCTAGGCCACACCGCGCCATCAAGCCGCAAACTAAGCCGAAGCTTGTATTATGGGTGCTGGACAACTGAGAAACATACTCAGATACTTTTTTTTTGTGAATAAATGCTACTATAATCATACAGACACGGAACAAACACAAATGTTTGTCCCGGTTGTGGATCGAACCCACGATCCTTCGTTCAAAAGGCAGGAGTCACACCAAATGAGCCATTAGCCAGTCAACACATTCATATAATGCCTACATTTATCAACACATCTTGGTAAATCTTAAGACTTACTTTAAAATCTTACATTTACCGTAGTTCTAGCTTTTACAGTAACAGATACACTTGCTGAACTCGGTGTTGGATTCCGTGTTTGATTTCTAGAGTGGATGCCGAGTTGTGGCTGTAAGGTCATTCACTGAAGCTGAATATTACAGCACTGTACGTACATACATGGGGCAATGACTTTGTTGTTTTGTGAGCGTGTTGTTGTGTAGTTAAATCTTTAACTACTTAAGTAAAGGTTATTGAACTTTGCTACGTAGTGTAGGGCTGGTATCTACATATCCATTCAAGCCGCTTAAGGCACAGATGTTATGTGCTTAGTTTTAGTTGCTTATCAATTAGTTTGACATAAACACCAGGAAACGGGCAGCAGCGTTTACCTGGGTACAAATAAAACCTACTGCTGTACCTGTCAGCCAAGCGTGGTGGCAAGTGCTAATTGTCGTTGGGGGAGCCTCAAATGCCTATATCATCATTAAATGATGACATATAAAAAAGTAGTATATTAAATATAGAAGTTAACTATACATTTTATAATTAACCTCTAAGGTGTAATCAGATATTAAGGATATTCAGAAACGTTGACTTGTAAAACTAGATCTGAAATTTTATGTTCATAATTCTTTTTTGTAATAACAAAATAAATCTCTCTAAAAAAGAAAAGACTTTTTGCCATATCTTTATGTTATAGTACCTAATCCTATTTTATACAAAAGAAGTGGACAAATACCACTAATACACAATTGACTCAGCATCAACTGCAAAATTGGCAAAAAGTGGAGACTCCATTCGCATACATCGTTTTCCGATCTCAATTTACGCATATCTCTTCCACAAAGTTAAGATTCACATGAAAAATTGGGCGCACTCAGACACTTCGGAATCGCCGAACGCTATTAAAGAATAACGTTCGACTTACGCTCGTACGTCACACCCTGTATTATAAAAAGGTGTAATATCGGATAATCCGGATTAAGAAAGAAACGGGGCTTGTTCAAAGGCAATTCTTATTCTGGGAATTAGGGTTGTGGGATTTGAAATCATGAGCGAACGTTTATGATTATTTGTTGGATTGTTGCGATTACTCGTCATATCTATAAACCATTGAGGGCATAGCCATAATTTATTTGAAACTAGCTCACCCGGCAAATTTCTTGGAAAGTTTTTGCACAGTGAGCGCGCTCTGCTGACATAGGCTCTATCGTCGCTTAACAACATCCGATTTGGGGTCAAGCGTTACCCACTTCCTCATAAAAAAGTATAGGTACTTCTAAATAAATTAAATTTGATGAGATATTAGAAGCAGTTAAAAGTAGAAACCTTTAAATTTCCCCGTTGCATCATAAGACTTGGAATGTCGGTTCGGGAAATCTCTACATTTCGATTGAGTTACAATGACCTCGGTCATGGGAACGACTGGTGCAGTTATGCTTTGGCTCCGATTGCGCGCGGAAATCTTCTTCTACTCCCATCTTCTTAATTCTCCAGACACCGTCACACACTATAAAACGCTAAAAAAAGAAGCATTTGTATAAAATTAATAGTGTTCCAACTGCTAGTCACACGTGGAGTTAAAAAGTAAAACACTGTAACAACATTATATCACGTTAAAAAGAAAACTCATCACTTCAATTTCAGAAAATAAAATATAAACAGCTTTTGATCCGTGCGCAAACCGGATAACCGGATAGTCAGTAGCAACAGTGCCGGGGCGTTCCTCTGAGACTTCCACGGGCAAATAAGGCTTTGGAGCCGTGTCATCTCCTAGCCGGATCAACCGTGAAGCGCCCAATAAATATTTACCGGTTCACGCTTTCTAACAAAACACCTTACCGGTTGTGAATTATTCATATCGTTTTAATACCCTTGAGTAGGTCTCTTAAACGGTCAAAAGTGAATGCACATCGATTTTACGTGTTAAAGTGATCTACATAATTAGTTTACCCACCAACTCCACACATCCAATAAAATTCGATTCCCAAACAATAAAGTTTTGTTTCGGAATTGTGTACTTATATCGGCATTTCAAGTTAAAAAATATATGTTTAAAAAAACCCTCGCACCTTTTTCGTTTACAAAACATCATACCTACTTATTAACCTTAGAAATGTCTAATTATATTTGAGCGTTCCGCGAACGAAGAAATATATTTATTATTTATGCTCATTTAAGCAGCGTAAGCTTAGCACTAAACTGCGCAATATGATTGGTCTAGTTCCAGGAATATTCATTAATACGACTTGAAAATTAAAAACCGAGCGAGAAAGGTTTCCTTTGACGCGAGCTCTGGTAGTGGGAAGACAAGTCACTACGCGAAAGAGATAGCGAATGTAATTAAATTGTTCGGTTTCTCGTGTCCCTGTAAGTACTTCTTGGGCAATCAAATAGTTTTTCTGCTGAACTTCGTGATAGTGGCCTTTTTAGTTGCTTGAAAATTGCAGCGTTAAGTCGGCCGTCTTGAGACCACTAGCTTTTATCTTGATTAAAATCCATTGATTGATTGACCCGTGTAATAAGGAAAATTTGAGAGGGTTTCTATTTGTCTGTTACGACAAAAATATTTACACATACCACATGGGTATGATAAATAAGTACTTAATCGGCTATGCTAGTCACCTCAGAGTACACCAACGACGCTCCCAGGAATAATAGTCGCCGTGGCCGAATACGGTCTGGACAATATATATATATATACTTATTTCTATTCCCAACCAGAAAAACAGTTGGTAAGGAAATTACAGCCGTATTCACAAAGACTGCAGATCTAATGTAATGTTGATATGTCTCAGTAGAATACGTAATTTGCTTTTATATTCGTATTATGGCTCATCATTGACGTTTCCAGTGTTGTGCATTTTCCTGTCGACACAGGAGACAGTTAAGTTTGAGAATACGGATGTTAATCTAATCTTCCATAATCATGTTATATGAAATTAAATATGTTATTTATTTTAATGTAAATTCTAGGAACTTACTAGGCTAGTGGTCATGAGATTTCTGCCATCTTAAGTCATAATCTGCAGAGAGAAAAGTTTCTTTCGCATTTAACGAGGCGTCATTTAAAAGCAACGGTTTTAACTCAATTCATTTTAGTGCACCGTAATCTTACGCAGTACTAACGAGTTATAAATTTTATCGTTTAGTATTTATTTTGCATTTCCAAAGCTCGGGAAAGCAAAACATGTTAAATTTTCAACCAAATTTTAGGAGGTCACTCTGAAATGTTTCTATAATGACTCGGGTATTTTGTTAGAATTTAGAAAGAAAGAAAGAAATATGTAATGTAATTTAGAAGTATAAATAATAACTTACGTATGAAGGACATATGGTTCTTTTTAACTCAACTCAATGGCAATCCGTCTCTATATCAAAGTTTTAGGACGCCAAGACATTTGAAAATTAAATCCCAGACTAGCTAGTTGTTGTATAAATCTATTTCAAAGTTGAAGATTAAAGCCACTTAGGGTTCCAGACTAGTGAAGTGCAACTGATACTTGGTCCTATGCAGAGTTTGTGGGCGGACAGTAAATGTCGTGGGTGGCTAATGCTGTTAAAGCTAAAGTACAATCTTAAAAAGTAAGACAGTTAGTCTAATGGCCATTTTATTTTTATAGGCTCGAATGGCTTCCCTGCGAATGGAAAGTGAAAGAGTAACCCACGTCGCTGTGACAACGGGTGAGGAACTGGTCATTTACCTGTCAGTCGCCACCGCCATGCCGGCCCAACCCTAACCCCCCACGAGTTCCGCTAACCCTACTCACCTGCAGAAAAACGACCCGGAGGATGACCTCCTATGATGATGAGCCAAATGATTGGCTGCAATTCGAGCGAAAATTAGCTATGCGATAGGTACTGGATTCTATGCATTGTCTACTATTTACTTGAATACCTTTTAGAGAAATTGTTTTTTTTTTCCAAATTGATCCAATCGTAATTATAAATATATTCATTTTATCATAGTTCAAAATTGTTCTTTTGACATAATCTCATTTGTATGCTGGCTTTTTAGGCACACGTCACAATGTATAAATCATTCCTACTTTTTAGGTGTTTACTTGGCATATATAGTCCACATTGGATTGCTGTGATCTTGTAGCTGTCAGATTAAACGAAGGGGATTTAGGTATTACCAGTCAAACTTTGTTCCGTGCTTGTATGGTCTCATAACAAGATGAAGTTGTTTGTCAAAGAAACTCTGTAATATAGTTTCTTGACCATTAAGTGTACGCTCTTGTTAAATATTTTGACGAGATCTAGTCAAGTTCAGAAGACATTGTTTTGTTCAATCAGATACAGCAACTTTAATTGAAATATATATTTTATTGTTTCTTTTAAAAAAGAAAATATTTCAATGTTAACCATAGGTACACATTGTTTGATTTCTTTGTTTGAAGTCTTTATTAAATATTATACCATCCTGTTCTTGGCCAGGGTTGTTAATTTAACCCCTTAGGTATTCCTAAGGTAGGTAGTTAGGTGGTCCTTGGTGGGCACGCAAATACATAAGCTGGTGAAAAGCAAATGTAAGACATGGTTAATTTTTTTCAATGTGGTCCTGCCGAATATTCTTCCAAGATAACTTTGACTTCAGTGGTGCATCGTACAAGGTCTACCACCACCACTAAAAATGATGTACAAAATATGTACATCATTTTTAGTAAAGGCTGTACAACATAATACACTAACCCTGTTCATCAGTGACACGACACACGTTATTCAAAATAGCAGTTGTGAGGAACAGTTCATAAATATTCCGTGAAATATCACAGTGACAGCTGCACCACCGACCGTTATTTACAATACAATGTTTAATTTAAATAATGCCGTGGCATTTAGCGCCGGTGCACCCGAAAACTGTCAGCACTTATTCATCCCCGAACAAATATAAGCCACCAAACAAATTTTAAATTAAATCCCTTTCTCTCTGCGAGTTAATGTCCCAGGAGACTTTTCTCTGGTTTTAATTTCCGGGCTGTTTTAAGTGAGGAAATAGTTTGTTGGGCTACCGTTCTATCCGCTAGTGAGCCGCCGAACTAGAAATCAGTTACAAAATGTTTTCGCATTCACGTTGCATGTGGGTTGACTTTTATTTGAGTAAGGTTTTGCGAAATATTTTTATTTTTTTTGTTTTTGTTACGCAAACCAGTTTTTCTAGTTTATTTTTAGTTCGTGTGCCTAATATAGATGGTTCAAAATTACCGAACGCTCTTTTATGAGTAAAACTTAGGGGTGAGAGCCTTCCGCTCCCCCAACAGTCCGGTGATGATGACAAGGCCGGCCTGGCCATCATCATAGTCATTTAGAAAAAAAAAATAATGAGTAAAACTAGCAACATGTGGAAAAAAATATGAGTTTGTAGTGTTGACCAATCCGCACTTGGCCAGTGTGGCTAAGATCTTAGCGCCCCCTATTTTAGGGTGGGGTCGAGCCCTTTGTGGTGGACATAATAGAATGACATTTTAATAACATTGAAATCTTTGGAACCTTAACTTTAACCTGCTTATCCAAGATGCTGTATTGATAAATGGCCATTATTACCCATAGAAAAGGAAAAATGACAAAACCGGAATCAAAGTAAATTAATGAAAATAGTATAATAATAAAAATAAAACGAAAAAGCAACAAAACACGAGCGATAGAAAATAGCAGCACAGAGAACTTTTACAAAACAAAAAACAATCGAAAATATGGACAAGAAAAAAGTAATAAAAAGAGGTCAGCCACCATGCGTAGCAGCCATAGTAAATAAGAGTGCCACATCTTGGCTATTACTAGATTTTGCTCATGTAAATGTATCGTTTTATTCGCAATGTGAGATTTCATCAAACAATTACATTAGTATACTAAGTAGAAGTACATTTGCGAAGAACGGCAACAACAAAATCACATTAAATCTTTTTTCTTACTTCTCATTCCACGAAATCGCGTATTATTATTAGTATGTGCTAAATATTATGACATATTACAGTTCCCGCCAATATTAAAAAATAGGTTATTTTTTTAAACGCAGCTGTTCCAAATCGAATCGGGCTTCGGCGGTATAAATCTAAATTCAATTAAATTTGCCGGTGGTTTTTACCGTGGGAACTATTAGTCGGTACATTAGCACCGGCGAGGACAGGAGTCAGTCGACTAACTGAAAATTGCGGCAGTGGACCGCGCTGCCAAACGAACTGTGAAAATAATGGGCCCAGAGTAATGGCATGGGATCATGGAAACCTGTAGATATGTTAACACAAAACCGAATAAGAAAGAGTTTCTTGCTTTTGATTATCATCATCACAGTCCACTGCTGGACAAGGGCCTCTCCAGTTGTTCGCCACAAGGCAATAATAAATATTTGGAGGATATACCCATAATTGCCACGCTGGGCAGGCGGGTTGGCGATCGCAGGGCTTAGCTTCTCGCTCCGGTGACGCTGCTGCCCGTCATCGGTCTGTGGTATTTAGCTACGCCGTCAATTGTGATGGTTATACGGCCACCAGTCGGTTGCCAGCGGCTTGTTTGTTATTCGGCAGCATGCGCCACGGGCAGGTGAGGTTGGCTTGAAGCGAAATGATGATAGGCCGCTCTCTAACATCACTTTGCTTGTTATAGTAGCATAGCATCATGGCTACAAACTGACAAGGAAGCTTCATCATCAGCTTGCAAATATCCACTGCTGAACATAGACCTTGCCCAATGACAATGCAATTGCCATTTCTTGTGATTTGCCTTAGTCACCACGCTTGGCAGGCGGGTTGGTGACTGAGCAGTAGGTTTTATTTGTACCCAGGTAGAACGCTGTTGCCCGTTTCCTGATATTCCCTGAGTCATCTTTTAGAACATTCACGGGATCGGGTGGTCCAATTCTAAATCCGGAAATCAAACGGACAAAATTGGAACGAAAAGCAAGGTTCCAGGCCTGCTGTTCTCTTGACACATCATCTTGTTTCTACGATCTTAGGTTCATAACGCCCATCTTGAATCGACTAGCCGGAAGAGTTCCTGGTACTTACATGCTATTCTATACTAATTGATGTAGCTTTTACGCCTGAATTCAATAGAATCATTACTACAGTCGGAAACAATTTAACACAAAAAGTAATTTACATAGGTCCAAGTAAAGAATGAATTAAACATCACAATTCACAATATAAAAATATTGACTAAACCAGACAATACAATCCGTTTCAGGATTACTTTTGAAACAAAAAATAAAACACCGAAGGGTCCCATTGCTATTACATTTAGAATATTGCATGAAAGAACTTCCCAAAAAGTGAAAAAATTTAGCAATTTAATACAAACCCGACTGTGGAGTTTTAAGAATGAAAAAAAATCGATAATAAAAAGAGAACATGACTTCGCGACTTGCGAGGCATGGATAAAACAACGTTATGAATTGCACGCTGCTTTAAAAAATCTGATGTTTCCTTCATAATTTGAAATGAAATTCATAGCACTAGATGATGGTAGGGCACAATAGACAGGCAGTAGAAAGTAAGTATATCAGTATCAATGTATTTTAATTTGGACAAACTATTGTGGAATTTGTATAATTATCAACCTCTCGGAGTCCACTGCTAGTCTAGGCTCCACATAAAAGTCAGGCCTAGCTATCATGTGATTGCTCAGTTAATGTGTAAATGTCAGTGCCATGTCAAAATGAAAAAATCACGTAGCAGTTGGACCTCTTTTTATGTGGTGCCATCTGGTGGTTTTCGTTTTTTAGAAAACCCTCATTTTGAACCATCATCATCATCAGCCTATTACAGTCCACTGCTGGACATAGGCCTCTCCAGTTGTTCGCCACCTAGGGCAAACATCTAGAGGATATATCCATAATCGCCACGCTGGGCAGGCGGGTTGGCGATCGGAGGGCGTAGCTTCTTGCTCCGGTGACGCTGCTGCCCGTCAACGGCCTGTGGTATTTAGCTACGCCTTCTATCGTGATGGTTTTACCGCCACCAGTCAGTTTGCCAGAGCCTCGTTTGTTGTTCGGCAGGATGCACCACTGGCAGGTGAGGATGGCTTGGAGTGAAAAGGTCACTCCCTTACATTTTGAACCACCATGATCGATCTTGGGATTCTCCCATCCAGCACTTGCCTCTCGCATCTTGCACAGATCGTCATGATCAAGGTTTGCGGTATTTTCGCATATAGGCTCCCTTGAACTGCCGTGGAATTTACATTAAACTTCTATTACGTTGTTATTTTTTCCAAGCAAGTAAAACTTCTAACAGCAAAGAACGGAAAGTACCCCAGAGTGACATCGCAAGTTACAGTAAACAATATTTATAATATCCATTATGAGTTCATAACTGGCATCAAGAAGGATTTTATCTGATCCAGACCACATAATGGCCCATTCAAAACTATTGCTAGGGGAAAAGACTCTCAGGATAATAAGATATATTATTTTCTATACATGCGATTGTTTTCTTAGTACACTAAAATATAAATACTTTGTTCGTAAGTATTATTGGTTTGAGTGGTACCGGTAGAGCTTGATTATGAAAAGAATAGTACTAATCCTATGATTATAGTCTAGATTATAGAATATAATATTGTATAAGTAGTTAACAAGTTTCCATGCTATATCATATTTTCTCTTTGATTTTGCTTATTTCATGAAGAGACAGGAGGTTGGGATATTGTCATTCGGGAAAATTGCAGATTCCAAAGAGCAGCTGCACGAGACAGAAAATTGCGCGCAAAACGCACTGTGGAAGACATAATCACTCAATAACTACATAACAAAATAATAAGTATAGCCATAGTATTATATGTAATATTTAGTTATTATGTTTATATTAAATATGTATTAATATATTATATTTACTTCCATCATTTATTTATTTAAAATATTATTTATCTTAATTGTAATCAGTTCTGCACTACTTTACCCCTCTCTTCAGCATATATCCTCTACCTGAAGGTTGTCTGGAAGAGATCGCTTTCGGCGATAAGACCGCCTACATTGTACTACTATATCTGTATAACATCTTTTTCCTGTACATGTTTTATTTTGGTGCAATAAAGAGTATCTATCTATCTATAAGTATTGTTATATCTTCAGCTATATAAAACGTATTTTTTGTTGGTTTAATACTCCGTGGTTTAATAGTAGCAAGTGATAGTCGCCAAAAGACCAAGAGGCGTCGGGTTGGAAACCAGGGTCAAGCTAAAAATTATTAATACGTTTTTCAACTAAGCAGGCTACGAGACTTTTTTTTTCTTCGGGGAAAATGCATTTACGCATCCTCGCTACCCGGGGGAAGTAGCGGGGTATGTGGGACTCACGCCGCCCTCAGGAACAGGAGGACGGCACCTTGCCTCAGAATGGAACGGAGGCAGGGAATACCCACTAAAAACCCTGGTCCCTTCGTCGAGGGTCTATGAGGGTACAGAAACCACGGGATACAGAAACCAGAACTTCCACGAAGGAAACTACGAGACTAGGTTAAGCTACACAAAGATTGTACGAAAAGAGATATCATACTGCTTAAATCATACGGAGGATAATCTTTAATGTATTATTTTCTGAAGTTTTCTTATATGTATGAAGAATGTAAAAACAAAGAATGAAAATGAAGTTAGTTTGCATCAGTGACGTCCTACATTATTCAGAATAAAATGAACAGTATTGTACACAACCCGTATTTTCTTTATTACATTCCATTTTCGCATTTGCACCGAATAAGAATTCACCGGAAAATATCTAGCTGTTTCACAAACCGTTCCATGGAATGCGAGAACTACTGACGTTTCGACGAACATCTACACAAGTTGGGATATTGTAAGTGTATAATGTCGAGTGTAACAGTGTGAAGAGTAGTTAAAACTTTTACACTCCTTACCTAACGAGTAGATATAAGCCACTGATACACTTAGACACTCTTTTCTTAGCTTTACATTTTTTTACCGGGGAGATTCGGTTATGCATCCATGTTACTTGGAGGCGAGGCAGGGTATGTTGGCTGCTCTGATTCAAGATGGTTTAGTGGCAAGGAATACCCACTAAAACCCCGTAGGAACCGGACCTTAAGCGCCTTATGCGGTGGTACCATGGGACCTCAGGACTATTACTTCCATAAGTGATTGTAAAGTCTATATGAATAAAGATATTTTTTTTAATTTAGTTTATTAGGTTAACCCGATATTGTCTTCTGAGCTGTTTTTCCTAATTGTGAATTTAAATTTTACTCAAAAGGTATATCTATGATCATCATCAACATCAGCCTATCGCATTCCACTGCTGGACATAGGCCTCTGCGGCTGTTCGCCACTTTGGAAGACAAACATCTGGAGGTTAGATGGAGGTAGTATTTACCTGCGCCTTCAATCGTGATGGTTGTACCGTCACTAGTTGGTTGCCAGAGCCTCGTTCGTTAGTCAGCAGGATGCAACACGGGCAGGTGAGGATGGCTTGATAGATCACTCTATCATCTTTTCGCTTTTTACGTCTTATCTTTACGTCTTAGCTTATCCTTACGTCTCTCCATATGAAAAACTTCTGTATTTGCTTTGTATTACCATTTTAAAGGCTACGATATAGCAACACAAGATTGCATCTACCCTGCTAGTTAGTAATTGCTTTGCCTTTGTGAAATTGGCCGCTACAGTCAAAGTTAGGTCAGGAGAATATTATTAAGTTACGGTGTCTCAGTGACGTAAAGTCCAAAACTTGAAAGCAAGTTCCATCGCAATTTTGGAGCGAGTTCCGCACGACGACAAAGATTTCGGGCTTAGTTTTACGAGGTGATTATTCTAGTTTTAATTAAATTGTTCGCGATTACCGTTAAAACAATTTCAAGTGATTGAAATCAGAGTTTCAGATGTACGTAGATAATATAATCTATCTAGTAAACAAAGAAAGTTAGACAAACTTTAAATAATAAAACCATAAGTTCCACCAGCTATATGTACGTACAGCGTATTATGATAACGATTACCTACATCAGAATACAGGCTTTCATTCTTTACGTCTTATTGAGTAAATTTCAAACTACATTACGTGGCAAAATGAACAAGATTATGTTAATAGATGAATGGCCAGTACCGAAGGAGACAAGCTAATTGCTTTATAAACTAGGTGCTTAGCTGTATGAATATAGAACTTGGCTGACACGGTCTTGCGTGTCTTAATTAACCTAAGTATTCTGTACCGATCTGTAAGAATGTTTTAAAACCATAATCTAAAAAGTCTACGTTTAGTTGAAGGCGTAGTTAAATACCGGGGCGAGAAGCTACGCCCTGCGATCGCTAACCCGCCTGCCATGCGTGGTGATTATGGGTAAATCCTCCAGGTGTTTGCCTAAAGAGGCACTGCCTAGAGATAACTGGAGAAGCCAGATCGAGCAGTGGTCTGCGGTAGGATGATGAAAAAGTCTAAACAACACAACAAGTACAAAATCGAAAACGCGTAGTTACCGATTACAATGTAGCACATTTATAGAACAGCAAAGGGACTTTGAGGGAGTAAACGATCAGGTAGTCGACAACGATTAAAGCCAATTGATCCTCAATCAATGAATCGCACAGAAAAGACGAGCGTCGTAATGAATGATAGAATTAGGAATCAATTTATAACGTGAGAGCAGGCGGTGTCCGGCGGCGTGACGGGCGCGAGTGGCGGCCATCCGTCACTGTCCGGGGTAAGCCTCTCAAACGTGTTCTTAAACTCGTCACGCTGACCGCTCGACGGGTTCACGGTGGGCTCGCGGAGGCGGAAAGCATGCCGGTAGGATAACAATGGAACTTAGTTCGTGGTAAAGCCACTCAAACATTGTTCTAAACTAGTCACGCTGATTGCTCGACGGGTTCATCACGGTGTGCAAGCGGATAGGAAAAGCATGGTGGCTATGATTTTAGGATAACAGTGAGACCTCTCAAACGTGTTCTTAAACTCGTCACGCTGACGGGTTCAAGTTGAGCACGCGGTCGCAGAAAGCATGGCGGTAATGGTTTAGGCATAATATTGAAGCAAAGTCCGGGGTAAGCCTCTCAAACATGTTCTTAAACTCGTCACGCTGACCGCTCGACGGGTTCACGGTGGCACGCGGAGGCGGTAAGCATGGCAGTTGGTTTAAGAATAGTATTGAAGCAAAACCAGAGTAAAACCTCTTGTAACTGTTCGTTTACGTAAATCTTACGTACGTAAGTAACGTAAGTCTTTCATGTTAGATAGATAGATAGATATTCTTTATTGCACAAAATACACAATTAGTACAGAAAATGTTAATAATATAGAACGGACTAGCAAAATCATGCACCTGATGTCATGTCACAGCTACATTAACAAACGATATTGGCGGAATCAAGCAACATTCTAAAATTATGTAAGTAGGTACTATCTTGCCGATGGATATAATAATCTGTCGGTCGACGTCTATCCATTAATTCTTTCATCCAGCAATGTTATTGATCGTCGATGGATTGGTCTGGTCATTGAATGGATATTATTTAGGTTTATAGGGATAGAGATTATTTTATTAACCCGCTGTAGCTTTTCACAAGCAATAGCCTTTGTGACGGTCGCGTCCGCTGTCCAGTTGGTCGCTCCCTGCGATCGATAACGTCGCTCCGTTTCGCGAAAGAGGCAGTATAGGCATGTGTCTAAAAAGACCCTTTACTCGGAAAAACTTCATAGCGAGAGTAATTTGTTTTAGTATTTACGGCCTAAAGAGGAATACCACTTTTAGCCCGTTGCGGCGTGATGTAATATGTGTAGCTACGAACGTGACATTAAATTATGGCTGAAGAAAATTGTAGGTTGGAGGGCGAAGTTATGTCACCATCTCTAGCATTTCATTCGTCTTAATATTGCAGATGTCTTGAATTTCAATACCTGTTCGTTCATACTATATATCTTCTTATTTCTGAATGTTGGAGGATGTAACCTTTATACTAAAACTTCGCTACATGGCGTAGGGTTGAGATATTGTATTTTAAAAGAGCTAATCAATGTTACACGGTCACATTTAGGTCAAAAAGCTATACAGCAACCTATTAGGTTTGCTGTTGACTAATAGAACTGTTGCTGTAGCTGTTGACCCATACACTAAACGTATCGGGTTGGTCATAAAACTAGTATAGATCTACGTGCTACAAACATCTCGCCCAGATTTTCACACTTCTTATTAATGTTTTCTATTTCTTAACTGAAGAAAAATACCCGCTTACATAGAAGATAGGTTGTGTGTGTTCGAAATGAGCAAATAAATCAATTACACACCGCCAAGCGGCGCCGCGGGAAATAATTGGATTTGTACTGAGCGCCCTCGGGGGCCGATAGCGGCTTATTGTCTAGCCTTCGGCTGACGCGGGAGTAACTCCTACTGGGAATCTTGATGATTTTCGCGATCTCGTATTGTCAATATTTTCAAATAAGAATTATAATTTTTTCCAATGCCCGTCGCTACTGGTAAAGTCCAGTTTCGTCACTTAACCACTGCAAATTCATCCACGTCGTTTGAATGCTGTCAAAATGACTTTTTGGAACTTTAAAAAAGACCAAGTTTCTTAAAAATTTTGGGGAAAAATCTTCATAAGATAGTGCAATGTATTGAGAGGGGTAGTAATTGGGATCTGATCTCCACAGCAATTAGCAGAGATCCAAAAGTTTAGAACATGCATACATATACATATACCTACTTATCTAAAATTATTCGAATGAGCATGTTCCTTCATGATGTTACGTAGACTATGGACTTCGGACATTGAAATGTTGGCTGATTATAATAATGAATGATAATGATAAATTTAAATAGTTGCACCGATTTACTTTCACGTGATAATGATCGCATTAACATGTCAATCGTGCCTAATTGGTATGAGAACTGACGCGTAAACAATGCATGGATCGAATTCCACATTGTTCCCAAAATCCCCAGCACAAAGCTTACAAAATAACTGTTCAAAGTAGAAAATATAAAACTGTTTTGCTGCATTGTTTTCCATTTTTTATTACTTCGTGGACTGGTTTTATTTCCCGTTTCTCTGACAAACGTTTTATTAACAGGAATTTTTAATATTTCACTGTGTCTAGTGACGTCATTGTTGAAAATACCTTCAAATTACACAGTGCACTGTAATTTTAGAGCAAACGCCCGAGTGATATTCCCTTTGAGCTATAGTTAAGTACGGTGCATGCCAATACGATAGAAACAAATCCAATTTGAATGCCTTTGTGGCACTCTGTCGCAGTCTGCAGCTAACTAAATTATCTTGTAGCATGTTTTATTTTTTGCTCAACTAATACAACCTCATATTTTGTTACAACTGAAGATTTTATTGCAGCACAATTTCATTTTAGAGTGAACATTCTAGTTGGACCAAAACATTTTATTTTGTACATTTGTAATCTGTTGTTGGTATTTCATTTCATATATGTATTTTTCACATGACTTGCTGTTTTGATTAATTGGCAAACTTTCTATATCTAAAAACGTTTGAATCCTCTAAAATTTTCACATTATCTGAATAGTACTTAGTATCTAATCTCACTCTTAACTCCGTTTTATATTTCTATAAATATTATTTTGTTACGCAAATTTTAAACCTTTTCCTTGGGAGATTTAAATATTTATTTCCATAATCCGCAGTTCTCTTATCAAGTTCAAATTTTGTTTCCTGTTTGCGTTTCCGGAAGTAAAGAGATCATTCGATGTACTTATTATGAAGCGCTAAATTCTAACTAAGATTATAACAGATCAAAAGGGTTTAGTTGTTCAAACATAATAAAAAAAAAGAGTTAGAGTAAATCTCTGTACACACAATAGTAATGTTATAGTTTTCGTTCTAATGATTAATTATTGTCTATTTCCATGGTCCAAACCATTACAAGGTTTTTGATGTAAATGTTTTTAGTTATGATTAAAGTCTGAATAATAATATTTAAACACAAACATAAACACCCAGACATGGAACTAACAATTGCTCCTCAAACGCATAACCATTTGAGTCTCGGATAGGAATCGAATCCATAACGCTTGGTCCAAAAGGCAGAGACACTACCAATTGAGCCATTGGGTCAGTCGCCTATTCTATTTTTAATACATATTTAGAGGTATATATAATTAATATTTTCTTTTTCTATTACACTGCACTAAAACAATCTATAAACCTTAGAATCTTGTAGGTCCACTTGTTAAATATCCAGATAGTAGCTAGTATCGTTATTGTATAAAGGCCATATTTTATGTGCAATATCAGATCTAAAACCAAGAGTAAGTGGAAGCTAGAGAAATTATCTTGTCTCGAGTAATAGTAGAACTTCGGCGGGCTAGAAACTATAGGCGAGTAATGTATCTAGGAGATTTATGTCCAACAAGCGTGTGCTATTTGGATATTGCATTTATTTATAGTGTCAATGCTATTAGATACGCGATACATTAACAATATACATAAAATTTTACTACCAAATGCACGTGACATTTTAACATTATGATTACACGCAATGAGTAGGAAAAAAGAGGTTAAAATTTGGATACATCATCAAAGCCTATTGCAGTTCACTACTGGACATAGGCCTCTTCAGTTGTTTGCCAGTTTGAGCAAGCAGGCGTGTTGGGGATTGCAGGGGGTAGCACGTAAAAGTGGCTTGGAGCAAAAAAATGATAGGTAGCTCCCTTACATCCTCAATTTACATACAATAAAAACCAAAAGTTAAGTCTGAATTTCTAAAGGACTTAAAGATATCGAGGCTTCACATGTACGAAAACATCTTTCATACAGAACCCAGAGATAATACAAGAAAACTAATCATCACAATTCAACGAAAACCAATTACGATTTCTAAGCCTTAATGATTAAGAACGTTTTTATGTGACAGACAAAATCTTAGAATAAATGTTTGTACAAGCCAGACGCAGCAAGTCGGTGCTAATTCGTCGTCAGACTCGTCTAGCCATTCATAAGCTCTAATTTAAAAGCGCCGACTGTTTGAGCAGACGCAAATCAGTGCTACGTCTATGGAAATGCGAAGCACTGTTATTATTGAGGCTTACTAAGCCGAGTGACTAATGAACCTTTTCATTTTCACAATTATCTACTTTATTATTACACTAATTCAACATGAAACGCTACGTTTTGGCTTCATAAAAAATGTATTCCTTGAACTACGAATCATCATCATCAGTCTATTGCATTGTAGTCCACTGCTGGGCATAGGCCTCTCAATTATTCGCCACGGAAGGCAACCATCTGGACCATAATCGCCACGATGGGTAGGTGGGTTGGCAATCGCAGGGCGTAGCTTCTCGCTGGTGGCGTCTCTCGGTGACGCTGCTGCCCGGGCTACATCTTAATAGCGGCGACAGTACTGGAGAGGCCAATGACTGGCCAAGGACTGTGATAAGCTGATGATGATGAATTGTTATTGTGTACTTACAATTTTAACTAATTTTCACATATTTCTAAACAGTAGTGAATTCAATATTCAAAGCAGCTTTTCATTACATTTTAGTAATGCGTCGAAATTTACCACGTTATACTCTAATGGGCTTTTGTACGGCCAATGAAAGTAATAATGTCCCAATATCGGTGTAATTAATATGCTCAATTCTGTTATACTTTTAATGATATTATTCCATCACATGATTGCCAATTAACTATCGGAAATGTACATTCGCCGGTCTCCCGATCGAATGGTATGCTTTGATGCTAAACCGAAATTTAATACCGGAGCACGTGATGCAATAATTATAGCAATAGTTGTGTTTATCATCGACGAATTCGACAATGCATTGGTATTTAGCTAAGCTTGGATTTCGCACACAAAAGTTATAGGTTCTTGAAATACAATTTTGTTTAAATATTCCTTTTTTTCACATTTAAATCTAACAAAACAGAAGTATTAATCTCAAATGTTTATCATGGATATTTCTTGTTTCTTTATTAAGTTACGTATTCGTCGATTCGACACGTCAAATCGTCCAGCTGTTAATAATTTAATAAAATTAATTAGTTATTTATATTATTGTGCGCTTAAATCATGTTAATCTATTAAATAATCGTACAATTAAGAAGGTGTATTGTTCGCAACTGTGTAACAAGTGCAGATCTCGACAAAATTAACCGAGAAAAATTTGCCGGCCGGCTGTCAAAATGATCAACAGACGAATTTGAACCAAAAACGGATTGAAACCGGGGAAGTATTGTTTTTATGACTTATTAGTTTAAGTAATTACTGTAGAAATCACCCACACAATCTACAAACAAAGCTTGATAGCTTTTAATTGCGACCTTTCTGGCACAATTTACTGATAAAGCATTGGGTACCTACCTCCTTCAATTTGGAATTTTATTTACTTTGATTTCAATTTTTTTCAAAGACGACGTTGAAAAAAACACATTGTTCTGAATAAGTTATTACATTTGTAATAAATATAGGCAAACACTAGTACCTACTGAACACCTCTTTTGTGATTAAATACCAATGTATCTGTCAATCTCATACAACACAAAATTTGTACCTAGAGGGTTGATCTGTTAATTATTGATCTTGATAGAAACCAAAGGATATTTATACAATACAAATTTATTTACAAAGCCCCAATTAAACAATAATTGTTGATAAATATAACAAAGCGAACTACCCCCCTTATAAAACTAAATTCAATTTATAATATTTGATTTTACTTTGTCTTTTTGTACATTTGCTAATAAATAAGAATTATAGTTTTCCAACTTCCACATAAAAATAACTTTGTGTGAAAGTAGTGACATAGTACAAAACTTGAAAAGTTGACAAAGTGAACATAAGAATTGTAAACAGTTGTTGTACATAGACCTTCTCTTCAATTTCAGACATGAGTGGCAATAAGACCTACTCCAAGATGATGACTCGCAAGGCCACGGCACAAGAGTTGGAATTCAAGTTGAGAAGGGCACTAGAGGAAGTTAAGTCCCTAAAGGAGGACAATGAACAACTACTCAGAGAACGTACTGAAAATGAAGAGGAGTCCTTAAACATAATAAGCCAAAATAGGCAATTAAAGTGTGAGTTGGTGGAACTGCACACACAGCTCGTGGAAGTCCAGGAACAACGGGACCATCTGCTCGAAACAGTGAAGAACTTTGACCGATGCAGTGAAACTTTTGAGCAGACCCTAGGGCGCATAAACGAGCTTGAGGAGGACCTTCGCGATGCCAACAGAACCATACATCAGTATGAGGAAGACATACGGTGTCAAGAAATCATTCACACTCACAGCCTCTACGAGGAGCTCATTAACTCACCGACTGGGGACTCGGGGACAAGAACCAATGGCACTAATAGTTCACATATTAGAAATAATATTGTTAAATTTAGTAGTAAGAATAAACTTAGGAAATATATTAAAATTAATAATTATATTAAAAAAACTGAAAAGCTAATTAGACGTCAAAAATGTTTTCATAAAAATTCTTTATTAAGAAAGCAACGTCTTGATTTACTTGACAGCTTGGAAATTTATAGTAAAAAACTAGAGAAAAGTAGGTCTGAACATAAAAAAGACACTTCAGAGTTGCAGGCTAATATATCACGTTTGCATGTATCCTTAGAGCGTATGACAGATAATTATAAGTCTGCTCAAGCGCAGATTAGTGAACACATACTGGCTGCCAATAGACTAATAGACCAATGTAGGTGTGGTAACAACAATCTATCTTTAAATCAACCCCAACACATGGATAGGCATTGTCACCAGGATACAAGCATGCAACAGTGTCATTTCCAACAATCACAATCACCAAGTAATGTCTTAGTATTTTCAGATGACATTGGGCTTGATTATGGTCCCCTCTTGAATAAAAAAATTGTCAATTCTAGTGTCTCCAACTTTTGTATGCCAGGGGCTCCACTTAGTTACATAAGCAAGACAGTGGAAAGGTCCAGGTTCAATAAACAGTCTATAATTACAATTATGATAGGAAAAGGACTGAATGTATGTAAAAAAGATATATTAAATAGCTTCTCAAAGCTATCAGAACTTGATGTGAATAAAATCATTTTATGTGCATTCCCCTTTTCAAAGGGATACACTGATAAACAAAATGACAGTATTCATAAGTTGAATACTTTACTATACAATCTGACATGTAGTTATAAGGACAAATTTGTGTTTTTTGACACAAATTTATTTATTAATAATAGTTTTTCAATGACTGGCAAAACTTTTTATTTGCCTTATAAAAGAAAGAAGGAATTGGCTTCCTTATTAGGCTATAATATTAATAATATTAATAGGACATCTAGTCCGATTTTGGAAGTTGTTCCAAATAATTTAAATTTAAAATTGGGACAATAGAGGATTACTCTAGCACCTTAGAGACAAAGGAAAAGCCTATCAATTTTAACATTGTACATCAAAATATACAGGGTGTTTCCGGCAAAGACTTAGAATTAGAATTGTTTTTAAACACAAAAAATATCCATGCTTTATGTATCACAGAACATTGGCTGAGACAGCATGAATTAATTTTAAATATCGATAATTATAAAGTCTGTAGTTCTTTCACAAGAGACTCTGCCATTAGAGGTGGGTCGCTTATCTTATTGCAGGGTGGCATTTCATTCAAGGAGCGAAAAGATATTGTATTGCTCTCACTGGAAAGAACCATTGAGATTGCTTGTGCAGAGCTTGAGCGATACATTATAGTTTGTGTATATAGGCCTCCATCTGGCAATTTTGTTATATTTGAGTCCCGTATGGAAGAAGTTTTGAAAAAAATTTGTACATCTAGCAAAAATATACTTGTTTGCGGCGACTTTAATGTAAACATTCTGGACAAGTCACAGAACTCCATTAGGTTCTTAAATCTATTTAAATCATTTAACTTGCTACCTTTGTTTAATGAACCTACTAGAATCACCCCTACATCAGCAACTTGCCTAGACAACTTTTTCAGTAATTGCAGTGTAAAAGAAAAATGTATAATTAATTTTGTCAACTCGGACCATGCCGGCCAGTTGGTAGTATTTGAACAGCAAAGTGCTCGCACGACGTCTAGTTTTATTTGTAGACCTGTCACCGCGAACCGCATAAAAAAATTTAAGCTAAATATTAATGAAAAATTGCACATTGTGAGCGCTGATAATAATAATATGCGAAATGGCGATGTTGATCAAATGTATGAAAATTTGTTTGATGTTATTTCTAAAGAATATAATAGTGTATTTACAAAGAAAACTATAAAGGTCAATAGTTCTAAAGGTAGATTTAGTGAATGGGCAACACCAGGTATTTATAAGAGTAGGCGCAGGTTGTTTGAACTATATGATATAAAAGCTAACTCAAATGACCCTTCCATTATAGAACATGTAAGAAACTACTCAAAGGTATTCAAGAGAGTATGTGCTATAGCGAAATCAATGTTTCTTAAAGATAAAATAAAGAAAGCCAGCAATAAGATTAAGGCGACATGGCAAATAATCAATAGGGAAACTTGTAAGAGTAAAATTAAGGATCGCAAGTTCTGTCTGAAAATCGACGATAAAACTGTTGAATCGGATGTTGAAGTGGCAAACGCATTTGAATCTTTCTTTGCCAACATTGCATCTAAAACGACGGACACATTGAGTTCTAGCCCGCGTCTTGCTTATGACCTCCTCAACACATATTCAGTCGAATGTAAGGTAAAGTTTAATTTTCATCAAATCGACGCCCTAGACATTTTGGATGCTTTCAGAAAGTTAAATATTAAAAAGACTGAGGATTACTGGGGACTTTCTGTTGATATATTAAAAAATATAATCAGCATTATTTCACCAATTTTGGCAACAATTTTTAATAAATGTATTGAAACTGGGCATTTCCCAAGTTTGATGAAACTTAGTAAAGTCATACCACTATTTAAATCCGGTGATAAGTGTGACCCATCAAACTTCAGACCAATATCTATACTGCCCGCCTTAAGTAAAATTTTCGAAAAAATTATATTTAATCAATTAATAATCCACTTACAAGATAATAATATATTGCATAAGAACCAGTATGGATTCACCAAAGGTAAATCCACGACTGACGCTGGTGTAGCGCTCGTAAAACATGTATTTGATGCATGGGAGAACAAGCAAGATGCTGTGGGGATTTTCTGTGATTTGTCAAAGGCATTTGATTGCGTTGATCATCAGACACTACTTATGAAGTTACGTCATTATGGTGTATCGAACGACTCGCTTAGTATGATACAGTCTTACCTGATAGGAAGAATCCAAAAAATTAATGTTAACGGTAGTCACTCCTCTGGCGCCCCCTTGCTTATGGGTGTGCCCCAGGGCTCAATATTGGGACCTTTGCTCTTTTTAGTATATATTAATGATCTTCCATGTTTTGCAAAAGACTTATGTGAGATGGTGCTATTTGCCGATGACACATCTTTAATATTTAAGGTTGATAGACAAAGAGAAAATTTTGACGAAGTAAATGATGCTGTCTCTAAAGTACTACATTGGTTTACAAGTAACAATCTGTTACTAAATGCTAAGAAAACTAAATGTATAAAGTTTTCTATGCCCAATGTCAGACAAGTCAAAACTGTCATTAACATAAATCAAGAACCCATTGATATCGTTAACTCAACAGTGTTCTTAGGTATCACCTTAGACTCAAGATTGCAGTGGGCTCCACATGTTGCTGCCCTGACAGGACGACTTAGTTCAGCTGCATATGCTGTTAGGAAGATTAGACATTTAACTGATGTCGACACTGCGAGATTGGTTTATTTTAGCTACTTCCATAGTGTTATGTCCTATGGCCTTCTACTGTGGGGCTCAGCGGCAGACATCCAGACCATATTTGTTTTACAAAAGAGAGCTATCAGAGCCATATACAAACTTGGCCCACGTGATTCTCTTAGAGACCTTTTTAAAGAAATAAATATCTTAACTGTCGCTTCCCAATATATCATGGACTGTTTAATCCATGTTTATAAGAACAAGCACAAGCTTCCTAAAAATTCAGATAGTCATAAATTCAATACCAGAAACAGGCACAAGCTAGCTATTCCTAATCTGAGGTTGAATAAATGTGGAAAGTCATTTATAGGGCTTAGCATAAAAATGTTCAATAAATTGCCTCAATGTATAATTGATCTACCCATACAGAAGTTTAAATTATATATTAAAGGATGTCTAATAAAGAAAGGTTATTACAGAATTGAAGACTATTTAAGTGATAAGACTGTATGGTCAACTGCCAAGTAAGCGGATGCTGCTCGCCTGCACTTTATCATAAAATTATAACCATTTCATTGGTTGTTTATATAGAGTCATATGTAACTTATATTCTATGTAAGCTACGTCCTTCAGTAATTAATTCATTTATTGGTTTTATGATTTTGCCAAATATTTTATAATGGGGTAACTGGACTAGTCATGCTCACTAAAATGTTTCTGGGGTGGTGGCGCTGTGTGGCGGGTCGTTACACTCCCTCAAATATGGTTGAATGAAGCGATGGCTGGTACACACGTCATACTTGTGAACAGGTGCTGCCTTGGAGACTGGTCTACTCCTGATTGCCCTATATAGAGTATGTTAAGGTTAATTTTTTATTTTTAATCTAATTTATAATTAATTTTATAAGGCCCCAGACTGTATGACGTGGTCGTAGTTAAAAGTATAAATGTGATAATAATATTGTAAACACCATTTTGAAAAGAGCAACTACACGAGTTTCTTGCCGGTATCTTCTCGGTAGAATGCTGCTTTCCGAACCGGTGGTAGCTTCGACGATTTGTAAGTGTTTTTCATAAAAACCTATACAAATAAAGATTATTTTGACTATTTTGACTTTGACTATTTAATTGTGGTACATTTGCTCTTTCCATAACACAAGAGCTTGATTTTACGATCCGGGTAATATAAGCGATGTTCTCTGATATGGGCTTAAAGGCGCTTTCAAAATAGGCTTTTAGAAACGCGTAGCTGACGCCGGAAACCGCCCAAAAACGTTGACCGGACGCTTTCGTTTCATACAAAAAGCACTCTCATAGCACGACCTGTGTAAAAATGTGAAACAGCAACTTCCTTTGAACCGTCCGAAAGGAAATGACGTTAATATGGCCATTGAAACAGCTATGTGGTTCTCTGAGGTCCTTTGAGCTGACCGGGCGTCGGTCGAGCATCCTGGTATGCGTAATTTATTAATTATTCCTGCCCTCCCCATGAAAGGGTTGTGTGCAATTTGATAACGCCTACAAATTAGTGTAAGGTAGGTGAGAGAGACCTTTTCTTTCGTGTGATGTCAAATGTTTTATTATTTGGTGTGTTCACAGTTTTATAAGTAAGAAACTTGTTAAAGAACATGGTGTATTTAAAAGTGGGTAAAATGCAAAACTTGTTTTGTTTATGAATTTATTATAAACAACTTCAGTTTTCTTCTTCAAAAACCAAGCAAGAAGGCTCATATGAGCATTATTCTTAAAGCGTGAATGAAACGAAATTTCCGCATTAGTTTCGTGATTTGATCAATTTAGGAAATGAACATGCTAAATTGTTTCTACATCTACTACCTACTCAAAGGGATATCCCTTTGTATATACAAAGGAATGACTAAATTAGGGAATTCTACTCCACCATGTTCAGTCATGGGTTTCACTCACAATTAATCATTATACTTATGCGATGGTCTATAACGTCTGCTTTATTACTAACACCCCACGGGGTTATTAGTGGTCCCGTAAGCCGCTAATACGAACACACAGCCAGGTCAAATATCGTCCACGCGTGCTTATAAATCATAGCACCTCGCCCGGAGCGCGGGAGCCCGGATATTGCGTCCTTGTCGTACATACAGACCATAGGTTCTCAAAGTTTAACATCTACCGCCCTCCTTTAAAGAACTGGCAACCCGCCCTCGCTTCGGTTTGGGTATTCAAAAATCACATTAGAAACCTCTATAAATTATTATCAGTGTTTTTCTACCTTAGGTATGTATTTCTATTATCATCAGCCTCTATCAGTCCACTGCTGGACATAAGCCTCTCTCAATGTATATCTATAATATATTTTAATATTTTTTATACGTATAAACTTTTTCTTAAAATACTCTATCAAAATACAGTTACGTTGTTTTAAATATTTAAGTGAATGTTTGTAAGTTTTTATGAGAATGAATGTCTTTAAACGTAAATATCTAAGCAGACAGGTGTAGATATAGACGAAAGTGACTTTGTTTTAAACTATTTAGTGATAATATCAACACTGCCTTTTACATAATTGTTACATACGTGTAGATTTTTACCGGTTCTTTGAACGTCATACATAACTATATTGGCCTTTACAGCCTGACTACACTGGCGCATTTTCACGTTTTGGTGTCGGTTCAGCTTTCGATCGCGCACCCAAAAGTTATGGCTACTAAAAAGCGAAGTGTGGTCGAGATCTTAGACCCCTACTGAAAGCTAAAACCCTGGTATTTCATAGGGTAAGCGTGTCTGTGTGAAGGCCAACGCCCACCAGGGGGCAGAACCACCCCCGTTGGGAACCTATATTCTAGCCGATGGTATAATTTATAAATTTGTCCCGGTCCCGCCGGGGAGCCTTTGTGGCCGGTAAATAATGAACCGTCAGCTATTTAAGACCGAACACGTGTCTTTTGTCTTGCGCTTTGAAATTACGCTGATTACTTAGTTGACTTTGGTCAATTAAGGGTTGAGTTGGAAACCTATAGCTGAAATGTGAATGTTAATAAGGCATTTTTTTTTAAATTTACGGTTTACAAACGGAATGTAACACGGAATGTGATGTCACATTGCATAAGTATATAAAATTTTAAAGTACATTGGTATCATCATCATCATCAGAGCGTTAGTCCCAGCTGCTTCCAAAGGCCGTGCCTCAGAGCCCGGGGTCCGCTTTCCAGTTTAATTTAAAGTACATTGGTATGTGGCGGTGTTATTCATTGTTCAGTTGAAATATCAACATGTCCTTACTTGCCACACAAACAAAAACAATAATATATGGAACGTAAAACAAATTATGCTATTAACAAACATTTCTAACTTAAACTGTACCGTCGTGTGTCGCGTTTGCAATGCCAACAACAACTTTTCCGGGAAGGAACATCAAGCATGACATTATAGCGTCAATTTATACTAAACACACCCCACAAAGAGGCAAGATTACCGCAACAACAAACTGAATATTACATGATGAGACAATTTATGGAGTTACATCGCTCCAGTGAGCGGCTTTGATTGCGTCGCGTCTAATATCCTGCTCCTAATTACTTACGTCTCTGTCTAATTACAATAGAATTGACTGGGATAATGAGCAAAACTGGTTCGTCAGACATTTTTGGATGCTTGTACCGTTAATTTTAATACTTTTGGTGGTTTGGTAAGCATTTTCCTTGCTTGTTCATTTTCTTTGATGACGGCGGTTTAATGGCGGAAACGTAAGGATAATTTATTTATTTTGGAAAATAATGATGGCAAATCATAGCTTTTTAAGTCTTAGTCAACAGTTACATCTGATGTAATGCATACGGTTCTTGAAGGGTGAGCGTGCTCTTTTGTAGGCCCCAATATTGCTTAATATCAAGGGCGAACCCAATACGAATAATAAAAAAAATGTAAGCTAGAAAACTGTGCTAGGCCGTGTCCCCATTAGTTAAGTTAGCGGCTAACTATTTGCTTCCAGTTCACTTTTCTATATATTGGGAGTGTCCATACTGCGCGTCCTGTACCTACCAGTAGCTGACTCATTAAGAGTCCGATGGCTACCCTAACTGTTCGCCACTCACTCAGCATACAGTTAGCCACCAGAAGAAGTTTGTGGACCAGTTAGCAGCTAACTGTGAGCCTGAGGGGGACATGGCTTTAGTGCTGTAGGTATTCTTGGAAAGTTAGTCTAGCAGTATACATTTTTTAATTATTTAATTCAAACAAACTTTCCAAACAAATTAATATTAATGGGTCTTACCAGGTTCAAAACCCCCATACATATACCCAAAATTGAGCCAGTTGCACCAAATTCAAATGTTCATTGCAAGTTACCAAGTGATACAACAGAGACAGGTTATAAAGCACGTTATAAAGGCAAGAATCGAGAATAAAAATTAAGGCCCTCTTGATTTTTAGCCGACATTTGACGTCATCAGACCAAGAAGGCAGCTAATATTAGCATATACACTGGTACTAATAAAAAAAATTTAAACCGACTTCAAAAAAAAACACAAACGACCAAAACTAAAAAGCGATAAATAACGTAAGTAATTCTATCCTTAATACATAATTATTTGAATATTACAATTATCACTTATTTTTGAAGTCGGTGCCAGCCTCTCGGTACCTAACGTAGACTGTTGTTGTATGACGCGCGCGGCCGGCAAATCCACACGACAATATACATTTATTTGTTTGGCTGGCACCGACTTCAAAAATAAGTGATAATTGTAATATTCAAATAATTATGTATTAAGGATAGAATTACTTACGTTATTTATCGCTTTTTAGTTTTGGTCGTTTGTGTTTTTTTTTGAAGTCGGTTTAATTTTTTTTTAAAAAATAATTTTATTTTTCTATTTTTAGTTGCGTTAATGTGCTGTGACCTTGAATAAAGGCTAATTAATGTCCTTAAGAGTTTTTCTTAGGAATGAAAAATTTTGCTTTAAGTCAAGTGAAGACTTTGCAATCTAGAATCAAGCATATCGCTTACCAAATCACCTGCCCTATTAGCCCTGCATAAGTACATACTACTACCTAGTTTAATATCGACCAATGTCAGTACTGTCCCCTAACTCCTAACCGTTAAGGAGTTCTGTGGCTTCATGATCAGCACCAGATGTTGACGCCCGGAAGCATATACCTGAGTAAAATATGATTACGTAACAAAAACACCATACGAGCATACAATTTTCGGTTGTTGCCCTCAATTTCTCCAGGATCCCATAATCAGATCCTGACTTGGTGATAATGGGACTACCTCGGAGGTGTCCTCTGTCGAACTTTCGAAAAATTTTTGAAATCCATCCATAATTGACGGAAATATCGGTGAACAAACATAAAAAAAAAATTATACATACAGACGAATTGAGAACCTCCTCCTTTTTTCGAAGTCGGTTAAAAATAGACAAAGTGCAACGACAACACAGCAGCGGTTGACAAAATGTCCGTTCTCAACGTTTTACCCGCGATAATTTTATTCGAAGCGCATTTCCGCGGTTTGTTATCAGGACGTCTGGAGCGGCGCATAACAAGGAACCAGAGACAATGTTCCCCCTTTGTATTCCACTCCACATGTACTCGAAATAACAAGGGCTCTATTTTCAATTCCTCCATAGCATTCTGCGGTTCTATAAGCATAGGGTGGCACTACCCTTGACTTGCATTACGTGTTGCCAACATGATGGATTTACCACAAAGTTTTGTTATGACCTAAGATTTTTTGGATGAATAATTGAGTTTATTATTATTAAATAGTAACCAAAAAACAACAACATACAAATGAATATTATATTGTTTCTTGATTCAAAAGTGAATCTGAAAACCTAGCCTCATTGACAGTTTGACCAACTGACTGATAAAATGACAGGTCAAATTAAATCTTTAGTACCTAACTCAGATCAGAACTGATAGTGATAGTGAGAGGCCAGTTAAGTTATATATGTCACCGGAAAATAGCAAATATCAATTTCCTAGGTAGTTGATTAACTTCCGGAAAATAATAAACGGCAGTTGAAATGTATTATTTAACGTATGTATTTTAGTAAATTGATCATTTTACGAGGTCTTGCCGTAAAATCATCCGACGAAGGTGTGGTGAACGTTGATTGGTTCAATGGCTCACGTGGCGTTATCCCGGCAACCAATCAGGGAACAGTGTATTAAGTTACAGGTAATAGTGCACCGTTAAATAGCAACGATTGGCCCATTTGAGGACGATTTTACTTGTGTCAAAATCGTAAATTATTAAATGACTGTCAGGCTACCGTAAATTGATCAACTAACTGAAATCCATTGCGTTAAATAATACATTTCAACTACCGTTTGTTATATTCCGAAAGTTAATCAACTACCTAGGAAGTTGATCAACTTACGATTCTTGCTATTTTCCGGTGACATATACAAAATGCGTAAATTAAATCGGTACCTATTACTCAAATAAAGGTTAATATTGCACCCATAATATTATACTTGTGACATCATTTCAAATAACATTTAACCTCGTAAGGCCTAATATCCATATAATGTAAATCCCCTTATCTATTATGTCGGGAAGTCTGGGCCTGGTCTGGGAAATTTATTCACCAGCAATAAATAAAAATAAGCTTTTAATTGTTTTATTTGATAGGTATAAATTTACTCACTAATTCACTTGATAGAACCTGAAAAAAAACTAATCGCGGGAAATTAGAAATTCCCAAATTCAGTGGATAAATCAATCAAACAGTGGCAACACAGATTGCTTAAGAGTTCTTGCATACACAAGCAGTTTTGCTTTTAAAACGTAATACGTTCGTTTAACCGAGCTGCGATTGGAATGAGACACGAATTGGAAAACTAAATAGGTTTTGAGTCCGACTAATGAAGCAGGTAGGAAAGGATTTGGGTCATGAAAAGCTGCAATCTGAAAACATTAATAAAACCCCGCGCCCGTGCTTTGGCACTCGTATAAAATACGTTTTTATAATGTTAAAAAAAGGCTAAGAGCGAATCGTCTCCGCACATAAAACGTTTTGAACCACTGCTACTTTATTTTAACACTTCCCCGAGGAGGAGAATACCTATGAATTCTACATGATGCATGATAGGAGTGTTATGATGTAAGTGAGTATTTTTTATGGATGTCTCATTGGTCTAGTGGTCGCAAGTACCACTTATGCACCGAAAGAATCGAATCCCGGGTTGGGGAAAAAATTGTTACTGTTTTATTTTTACCGGATATCTTAATATTGTGGTGTGATTAATGTATTTACTTACTGCGCTGGCTCAGCGACCCGAAGTGAATCTTGGCCTCCGACACGAGATTTCGCCACCCTGGTCTGTCCTCAGTCACCCTTCGCCAGTCTGGCCGTTTAAGGCGAGCGAGATCCCTCTCAACCTGGTCCATCCAGCGATACCTGGGGTGCCCCACCGGTAAAAGTCTACACCGGCCTTCCGTGCGGGTTGGCCCAGTGCCGGCCGCTTATCATCTGCGGCTGGCCAGGGCAGGCAGGGATGTGGCCGTATGCTTCGGCACTACCCGTGTCCCTGCAACTTGCTGCCCACTGGCGACACAGGGGGGTTTAGTGGGTATATTTTATACCAATTTCCTTGACTCGATGATTTCTTTCAACACTTACAGCTTCGATTCGTGGAGAAGTCTATTTAGTCTTATCCTTCGGATGCTCCAGAAGCCTAGAATACATTAGTTTTATACTAACTTACTATGTAGTTAGCTCGTGGGATGACGCATCATGATGTTATGAACAAAGCAGCGGCATCTATGTTTATTATAAGGAACTATGAAAAGTGAAGTGACGGATAATGATTCATAGGAGGGATAATCTTACTTTGTAATAATTGTGAACCCATCCGATACGGATCCCTAAACAGTAAATGGGGAAATATAAATTATACCTTGTTTGGTGCGTATTTCGGCAATATTGTATTATTTTTTGTATCTCGATTTATTTTATGGTGGGTGTTTGTAAGGATTAATTGATTACCTACTGTGTTACGTAATGTGGCTCGGTATGAATTTGGGTTAATCCATTTTTGCTATACAAAACTGGTTACATTGTTATTTCTATAGTCTGGGAATTCATTTACAACAGTATTAATAAAGTCTAATTTTATTTCTTTATTCTATGTAGGTAATGTACAAAATACCTACTATCGACAAGTAACATATACATGGTCACTTAGAATAAAAAATCTATGCATGGTTATAAATAAAATTGTTCTAGACTATAGACAAATATTATAAGTAAGAAACCGTCATAGGTTTTTCACCTGGACGCAAGGCAAACCTTCTAAAGAGTCACTGATTGAACAATTCTTCTATCCTATTCTATACTTTTTCTACATTTTGTGTATTATATATATTATATTTGTTTTTTTAAATGTGTCCCTGAATAAACAAATTTTTTATTCTATTTTCCATATTCTTGCCTACATTATTTAATCTGTTTGTTGTGTCTGTTCTTGTTTGTTTTGCTTTTCTTCAGTGCCCTATCTATTTTAGAAGTTTTTATTTACACAATTATTTAGCAAAAACCTTTTTATAAATTCCCTTTCTCTATATAGTATTGTTTCCTTTCCCGAAATCATAATAGCCTTACGAACGAGTTTATAATAGAGAATCAATTTAAACTTCTATTTCCATACTCATGTTTCCGTTCCCTCCTACACGAAACGTTACACGCCTGAGATTTCCATCGGTATTCTAGCAGCGTTCCCCCAATTGTGACTCAGATACACTTTGAAATGGCTACGTCTATTAGTCTTTAGACTGTAACAATTTGACAAATAACTTAAACACATCCCTAAGCCGCAGTTAAGTAGACGAGCAAGATAATACCGCTGTGCAAATGGCGACAAATTTGCCACACGTTTGTGCGAGGGTACCTACGTATCTACGTAGCGATGTGCATTGTAAAGCCGATTGTGATCTCACCGTGCGTACAGTCAGAGGCAAACATTATAGTGACTATATTTATATATTTTTTTATTAATGGGTTTTAATAATGGGGTAAGGTACGATCTAACATCTTTTCGCTCCAAGCCACACTCGCCTGCCCGTTGTGCCGAATAACAAACGAGACTCTAGAACAAACTGATTGAAGGCGTAGCTAAGTACCACAGTCCGATGACGGACAGCAGCTTTACCGAAGCGAGGAGCTACGTCCTGCGATCGCCAATCCCGGCGGATGGGCAGGCGCCTAGCGTGGCGATTACGGGTAAAGCCTCCAGGTATTTTCCCAAAGTGGCGAGCAACTGTAGAGGCAGGATGTCCAGGAGTGTACTGCTATAGACTGCTATAGAAAATTTAGCTGAAAAGTAAATCACACTTACTGACACCAAACTTTCTACGTTTTTTTTAATGATTAAAAGAATTTAATGTGTTTGTGTCGATACAAACGCGCGCGCTCTCGTCGCGAGTTTGTCAAGCTTAAGGCGCTTCGATCTATCCGTCGCAGACTGTACACCAACTTGATATTATGTCGTCGAACACAAATTCAGAGCGGGAAGCGAGACGCTCGTCTTTTACGAGTTTGATTTAGTTTTGTTTGGAACAAAATTGCTCTGTTATTGCTAGGGACTTCTGACATACAATTGCAAGGAATGAAAATTAATGTAAAATAATCTACATCACGACTTAGCTTCAGGGAAAAATATATGAAAACCGTCAGAGGGACGGATTCCCCTCCTTTGGCAGGATATTGTTGCTTCGAATTTGATTTGGCACAAATGAATTAGCAATGTTTTTATAAGCGAATGTTTCGAAGGTAAAACATATCAATCAATATAAACCAAATAATAAATAGTAAAAAAAGTGTCCCTGTACATAGAATAGAATATTAAGAGATCGGGCTGGCCCTTCTAGCCGCTCCCGTCACTTCCCCAAGCGGGGGAGATTGAGGGATCTCCCCTAGGCTGGCGATGATGATGATGATGATTTTAGCCTTGGTCACGGGGAGACCGGCAGCGATGCTACGGCTCCGTATGTATTAATATGCAATGCGAAAGGTAGAGAACCTCTATTTTACAATATCATACAAGTAGTGCGCTATGGTTATAATCGTCAAAATGATCGAATGATGTAACAATCATCTCATGCGATTCAGTTAAGTTAACGAAGAGTATTGGATCGACACTCTCATTGTGCTTGATAAATTTTAGAATAGAATAGAATAATTTTTATTTGGTACTTAAAACATGGAAAGTAGGTACAAATGAACACTTAAAACTAGCAAAAATATAGAAAAATAAAATTAAAAATAACGCTAATAACAGTAGTTCCAAAATGGTCTCCGCTCAGCATACGATGGTGACGGCGAAAAGCAACGTCACCACCATTGGTATTCTGCGGAGGCCGGGGAGATAGCGGGCGACAGCCCACAGCAAAACGTACAGGCACAGAGAATAAAATATCAAAGTAAAATGCACTATGGGATAAGGAAGAAATATATTTAACAATAATTATAATAAATTAATATAGGTAGGTATTATAGGTACTCGTATACAGTAACTGAATCTAATTTTAAAATATTGAATCATTGATTACAACAACATAATTTAAAATCTTCATTGTTTGTTATTTCATATGTCAAGTAAACAAAACTCTTATTCATTTGTTTCCAATAAATTCAGTCAAGCGTAGAATGTTTTTTCTAGAGTCTAGACAATTTGTAAATATCGTTCTAAATTGAATTTGTAACTTTACAAACAACTTATTCTTTAAAAACATAGTTGAACTAAGTCTTCAGTCTTAGGTTATAAGACGAACGTTAAAACTAATCTAAACTAAATTACAAGAAATTGAGTTTAACAATATAAGACAAAGTTTTCAAGTATCTAGGTTCAGAAATTATATATTCTCAAAGACGTGAGCAAGTAAATTTATTTTGTACCAAACAGGCTTTGGACTTTAGTTCAAGACTGGGTCGTTTACAAAACAAAGTTTTGAATAAGTAGGTATACCTACTTGTATCAACTTGTATCAGACAGTGATTAATCACTTGTGTTATGGAAATCGCTTGTAAGTAAACTAAGTGATATTTCCTTTATTGGTAACTAGCTTTGCCGGCGGCGTCGCACGCGTGGATATCAGGTTTCAAAAATAACAGACACAGATAAAACACAAATGTTCGTCAAATAAATGTTTGGCCTTGGTGAGGACCGAACCCGCGATGACCCACCATGGCTCAGAACATGGCTAACAACCACCACTTTCTCACCACTGAAAAGCGCTTTTGTTGAAGTTCCTCATTTCATCTAACGCCCTAGCGTTAAACACTTGTGGTTTATTTGGTGCAAAATTACGAATATCACATATCAGCAAGGTATAGATAGAAGAATACATAGAAGCAAAGTATAAGGATTGGTAGCTTTGCCAGACAATAGCGTTTGGTTGCGGTTTCACCTATAGTTCATTCGCGTTAAGAAAATAGTGACTGACAGGTCACTGACAGGCCACTAGCCAATTAAAACGCTAGAAATTATAATTTCTGAAATATTAGAATTTGTGAAATATTTTTTCCCGGGATGAAACTTTTTCTCAGTACTCCTTATTATGTGCACGAAATTTAAATATTGGATCGGTAAAACCTTAACTAATTTATTTAAATATAGGCGACAATCGACTCACGTAATCTCTAATCTGTAATTTTACGTAACCCTTCAAACTTACAAACGAGATTAACCGTCGAGAAACCGATGAAAATGCTTGGAAATTTCGAATCTTTACGATTTCTGTAATTGGGCCCATTGTACCCGAATATCCAGGGACCCCCCCGCTCACGGCAAACTTGAAAGTAATAAACTTGTTCTTTCGATGAATTGCCTTATTCCGAAGTTAATCACGGGAGAGTGAGCGGGCGGCCCTGGCCTCATTTGAAGAATGGCCTAAGTTGTTCCTATTAATTTTCCTTCGATGCGCTGTGCCATCACAATCGCATTCGCAGTTCCAACAAAGGTGCTTACAGATTTGGTAGATATACATAGAGTGCTAGTTCAAACATTTGTGATTGATGCAAATCGCATGACTAAAAGCTTTTTTGTATGGATTTGTTAAAATATTTTATCGCACAAATACCGAAGAATTTTCAATATACATAGATATATTTTCTATTATTCGAGTTATAAAGGTAAAATGTTATTAATTAGACATTTATCGTCCTAAATATATTTTGTGTGTTGCGATAGTTGCCTTAAACAGGCCGTATCTCGTCTATTTTACAAGAAAATTTTGATTTTGTTTGTCTATTGTTAGTTAATTACCTACCCGCTAGTAAATACCCGAAAATATGAACACTCAATATTTAACCTAATGATTAGACAGGAAGACTTTCTATAACTCTGACAACAGAAAAAACAATGATGAGATAATTTTGAAAAATCTTCTATAGTTTTGAATCTGTACATTCATATAAATCAATAGAAAAGTAATGTATACTCCCCATTGGTCGAATTCGTAAGCACCATTCCATTGGACAGAAGCGTCTATTTTGTTTTCAACTCGTGACAAATGGGGGGTAAGTTTCTCCGTTGTTTATAAACGAACTCACTTTAACAACCATTACTTACCAATTGTTTTCCTTACCAAATTGGGCGAGGGCGCTTAGAAAAATAAAGATTTTTAATATAATAATAGGTACTGTTATCCTTTTGCTCGAGCCACTTCACTTGTGGAGGGTTTCGCACTTAATTAAATAAACTCTACTCTCTCTGGTGTTTATTAAATAGATTAATCTACTTTATCTATTAACTAGCTGTGCCGGCGGCGTCCCACGCGTGGATATCGGGTTTCAAAAATAACGGACTTCCATAAAATGGTACCTAAAGTCTAACTTAACGTTAGACCTCTAGCAATACGTTGGTGAAAACCGCATATAATTACATGCAGATGTTTTCGCGTGATGTGCGATCAAACATACAGATAGAAATTTCTCCCGTTTCCCAACACTTCCCGTCACTGTTCTGCTCGTATTGATTGTAGCGTGATGAAAAGTAGTAGTATTTTATATAAACTTATAATACTTATTTATATTGTACCTAATAATAAACTGTTTTTAAAAAGAGATGTTTAACCCTTCTAATTTCTACTAAACCAAAAATATACTTGTGTTCAAAGTGTTGCTTGATGTTAACAATAGGTATATTCACGTACATACTCGTACGTGAATATACCTACTTGTATTCCGGGCAGTATGTAAAAGCTTTGGTTACCCAACCGTATCCGTGCGATTAAAATTTGACGAGTCAATAATACCTACTTATAAAGGAGGATGATATCACATAATTATTTATCTCAACTTGGCGGATCCTCTCCATGTGTAAATATCTCTTGCTATCTCCCCTTGTTATCTTGATTTGTTGTTCACTCGGGTCTCCGGTATAAAAATAACAGCTAGGAACCCTTACAATATGTTATCCTCGAAGCAGGCTCAAATGGTGTGTAGCGTGCTTTATAACGACGTAGAGTACCGACTGTCCTGGATAACAATATGAACGAGGCCGGTAGTTTAGCTTCATGAGACTGTTGTTAATAGCCTTAGACTTTATGTATTACGTTGTAAAGGGTTACGACTTTTTTTGTTTTTATACAGCTCATTACAGCTACAATGCAGTATACTTATTAGAACCTATCAATTCCTCTACGGCACTACTTGCAAGTCTCTAATCCGCCTGCCAAACGTGGTGACTAGGCTAAATGCTTCCAAATGGCAATTTGACATTGGAGAAGACTTATGTCCAACATTGACGTTTTAGGACGATTACTAGACAGTCATCACATCTTCCGACTTTAGAGCGTTTCTCACATACATTGCTTGCCCTATTGGTCTACAAATCTTCAGAGAGGCCTGAGGCCCTACTACAGAAAACGAAAACGATCGTTCGTTGAACGGATCGCGTATTTTTGCCTGCTATTTAGCAGGTAGCACCAATTCACTATTTCATCAAAACCAGTTACCGATTTAATTAGTCGAGCCTGCAATATCTCTTCACAGATGTAACACTCCAGTGTTACGATCATAAAATTAAGTAAATCACCTTTAAAACACTAGCACTAGATCTTGTTGCAGACTGAGGCTAGTGCTTGCAGGTAACTTAGGAATTTATTGCATCACTTGAATATGTAACCGGTGCTAGCATCGCAGTGCCGTGAATATGCAGAGCGTTATCACAATCTCTTAACGGGTAGTGAGGAAGCTTTGTAGCGTCTAGTTGAATACAATTGTGTTGTGTTTTGGGTTGAAAATGAGATGATATAGGCAATAGCAATAATACTCTCCGTTCCGAATCTCGGCAATAGCGGTCAATTTCCAAGGACTTGCAGTCATCATCATCAGCCTATTGCAGTCCACTGCTGGACATAGACGTCTCCAGTTTTTCACCGCTTAAGGCAAACATCTGGAGGATATACTAATAATTGCCACGCTGGGCAGGCGGGTTGTGCGATCACGGCCCGTACCTTCTCCGGTGACGCTGCTGCCCGTCATCGGTCTGTGGTATTTAGCTACGTCTTCAATGTGATGGTTATACCGCCACCGGTTGGCTGCCAGCGCCTCGTTTGTTATTTGGCAAATGCACCACGGGATGGTGAAGTTGGCTTGGAGCGAAAAGATGATAAGCCGCTCCCTTGCATCCCAAGAAGGCGAAGGAAAAAAAGGTGGCGTGAAGATTTTTGCTAGATGGCTGGCGGGAGCTATGCCAAAAGCCGAACCAAGAGTCGACATAGGTCTATACCTATATCCGACAGTGGTGATATCCAGAGTTGGTACTCTGTGGTCAGTGACTTAAACGCAGTCAACAGATAATAATGTGATGAGGATCGTTTCCACTTCGGACTTCGTCGTTTGCTTAACATCAGGCAGAAAGCAGTCATTTTAACGTGCTCATACTTATAAAAACAAATGAATGGCTACACCGCTAGTATTAATGGGTACATTCTTAGCTACCCTAGTTTAGCTGTGCTGTGGCTTAACCGTTGCATGCGTGCCGCACAATAATGCCCAGTGACGTTGTGCGGATAAATGTGCTGTGGGATTTACAACGCTCCTTATATATGTGCTTCTAAGTCGAGTTCGTATTATAATGCCGAAGTTGAAAATACCGAATTTCTCGAGACCTATGAACGGAAAACATAATAATAATCATCATCAGCCTTCAGTAGTCTAGTCTGTACCGTTTGTTTGTTTAGCCAGTTAACCTGTCAATCAAGGCAAAAAAGCTCTCACAATAAATTATTCAGGCATAGGAGCCATTATTTATCGCGATAAAGCCACACCTGTTGCGGCGATAAAGAGATTTGGCCCTTCCGTTTTTCGCGACACTTCATTAATTCAAAACCTATACGTGTGTGAAACAAATTGTTTGATAATATCTCTTTGCCAGTCTGTTCGGTGTAAGATAACAGAGTTTGTAATAGCTCGTGTTAATAAACAATGTGATAATTTTATGTTTGATCAAATGAAATGTGCTGAACACTAGATATATTTTTATGTAAGCTGTTTAAAAAATGAAGGTTTTCACGTTACTTTCTTTTTAAGTAAATAAAATAATTTTTTCAAAGTTGCCTAATTAAGGAACTAGGAAGATTAACTAGCAATAAATATTTTAAAAGCATAATGTTTAGAGCAGGAAATATATATATATAAAAAAAACATTTTTTTGTTTAAATTTTTAAAAACCTTTTTTTTATTAAATTCATAGATCTATATTTTTATCTGCTATCGGCACGTTTGATCAAGTTTAACAGTAACATTGTAGAAAGCGTGAAACTTTAAAACTGTCGTTCCATTGGAAGAATGCGGCTATGAGCTCAACAATTTCATAGCGTTATAGTTATGCCACAGTTCTGTTTTTATCGAGTCATTATAGTGGTACCATTTCACTTGATGGTAGGTAAGCGCAAAAGAAGCAAGTCAGTGTAATAACTAACCTTAGTTGCCTGTTAGTTACCACCGCGTTGCTAGCCCATAAAATGCTTCAGACCACGCAAATAAAGGCGTCCGTTTTCCTACAGGAAGAATATGGTCCTAAAACGTTTTAATGGTGCGGTAAAAGATTGGTTGCCGAAATTTCGTAATATGTAGGTAGGTAGGTACAGATCCACAATGGAAAACTACATCAAAAAATTTATTATATTAACTGTACATATTCAAGGCAAGGGTAATTTATAAGCACGTTCTGTTTGTTTTTTTTTATTTTTTTTATAGTGGCTCGACATAATGGCTTCCCTACGCCTGATGGAAAGCGAAAGAGAAGCCCAAGTCGCTGTGACAACGGGCAGGTAACTGGTCAGTTACCTGTCAGTTGCCACCGCCATGCCGGCCCAACCCTAACCCCCAAGAACCCCGGAAACCCTACTCACCGGCAGAAACACGACCCAGAGGTCATTTGACTGCGGTATTCTATAGGGTGGAGGTCCTTGTGGAGGTAATGTGAAAATAATTCATTCGTTTCATCATCATCAGCCTATTGCTGTCCATTGCTGGACATAGGCCTCTCCAGTTGTTCGCCACATAGGGTAAAATCTAGAAGATATACCCATAATCGCCACCCTTCGCAGGCGGGTTGTGGATCGCAGGGTGTAGCTTTTCGCTCCGGTGACGCTGCTGCCCGTCATCGGCGTGTGGTACCTATTTAGCTACGCCTTCAATAGGTTGTTTGACTATTTTTTGTATCTTGTAATCGATAGAATCATAACGTTGTCAAAACGTCTATCAACACTTCATATAATGTCCCCACTGAGGGGCTCGAGCCTTTCCTAAACTATGGCGGTGACAAGTGTTGGGTGATTGATTTGGTTGTGTATCTATTGCCGTAGCGATTTGGGCCTCACTTTCCATCAGGCGACAGAAGCCTATAATAGCCAAGCTACTAAAAAAATTAACTCTTTCGACATTGAAACTTGTATCATCCTTTTTGATACCACCGTTGTTGTAAAGTGAGAAGTGTGTAGAGCTCTCAACTCGCAGAACGGCGTGGAACACTTTATCTCAGAATACTTAAGTAAATAAATATATTGCTTTCGCTCCTCACGGTGAGTGCTACAAATTGTAGCATCTATTTCTCAGTCATCTTAGTATTTTAAGTTGGGAAATAGGTATGCAAAACAAATTTATAAATTAAGACACTATTTTAAAAAAAAGTCCAGAGGACCTCATTATTAGCTGCTAAATACTTTTGCTCATTAGCTTAGATAGTTTGTAGGTGGTTTGAAACATGTATAATCTTTCTTTTAAATTATCTTCCTCGCCGCTCATTGGAGCAGCGGGGTATGTGGGTTTTTTTCTAAAAGACTAAGTATTACGATGATAGCCAAGGTGGTTTTGCCATCGTCGACGGCCAACTGGGGAATAGAAAATTCACACCATTGAGGAGGAAACGTAAGATCCGTGCATCCATGCAACTGTATACGCAAGCACAGTGTACTCTCTGTTCCCTTCACTGTAATGATCCAACGGGACGATGATTTGACTGGAGAACATAAGTCGCAGGACCAACGGTTTAATGTGCTTTCCGATGCTCTGGGATGTATCATTGCCCTCTTCCTAGATCCGGAGCTGCTACTGGGTAATTTTATAACAGAAAAACCCAGTAATAATTTTTGGCTTGCCCCGGTATTCGAAACAAAGACCTTTTGGTCCTTAGAGTGCCACTAGACCAACGCGGCTGTTACTTTAAAAATACTTATTATTAAGGCATGTTTTTGTTTGTAAGCTCTATATCTGAATCTTTTCTGTTATCTTTTACATTATTATTGAAAATAGAAAATTATTCTTAATCCCAGTGAAGTCCCAAACAGATTCTAAGTACTCGTAAAATGTTAAAATAGTTGTTACACCAAAATCTTGTACAGAAATTAACTTACATAGACCAAAACTATAATCTCGAGTCGGGATCGAGAGAGGAGCGAGCAGTAAAGCGTTTATTTGGTCCCGAGGGACAGTTAAAACTATCGCGGAACCTGCTAGCAATTTAATCAAGATCAGGACTAATTAAGCGGTACGGGAAGATCAGTTCGAATATTCAAAATGAACATTTTACGCTTATTACAAGAACGAATTCAGGTCAAGGAGATCCTACTTACATTATAAATGCAAAAGTTTAATTTGATGGATGTTTGTTACTCATGAACGGATTTTAATGAAAATTTACAATAAGGTGTAAGTTTGTAATACATCAGATTTATCAGTCTGATGTATGACACAATCACTGATATGCGGGCAAAACCGCGATCTGCAGCAGGTGATTAAAATAAATAAACAAAAAATATGTCATATTTGCATAGAGTTTAAAACAGTTTAACTCCATGGTTGCAAATCGTCAATTAGCTAAGTCTTTAGGCTGGTATACACACCGTACCGGTGTGTACCCCAGCCTAATCGTAGTGTGGCCTACACACTACGGTTAATAACCGCACGAGATGCACACACTACGGTTTAAAACCGTAAATTTAAGTTCTACTTATGTAGGTACTACAAATTTTTACGCAGTTTTTTTCTGTAGGCATTCAGAAAAATGCGGTTTTCAAATCAGTCGCAAAAAAAAACCGTCGGTACGGCCGCTTCCATTAGTTTTCTTTACTCACAAAGTCTGGCGGTTAAAATCTTCGACGGTTTATAGCCGTAGTGCTGGCTATAGCACTCTATTGCTCCCCGGATCCGGGGGCAGGCGTATTTTCCCTCCTTGGACCAAGAGTGCCGGCCGCTTATCATCTGGCAGGACAGGCTCGGTGGCTCATTTGGTAGTGACCTCTGCCCTCTGAGCCAAGGGTCGTGGGTTCGATTCCCGCACAGTACAAACATTTGTGTTCATGAACATGTCTGTTTGTATTGGTCTGGGTGTTTTCTATGTATAATATGTATTTATTTTAAAAAAAAAAGTATATAAGTAAGTTTATCAGTTGTATAGTACCCATAGTACAAGCTTCGGCTTAGTTTGGGGCTAGGTGGCGCTGTGTGGCCCAGCGTGGCATGTCTTAGGTTATGTCTTAGGTTATCTGCGGCTGGCAAGGGCAGGCAGGGATGTGGCCGTATGCTTCGGCGCTACCCGTGTCCCTGCAACTTACTGCCCACTGGTGACACAGGGGTTTAGTGGGTATGCCCTCCCATTTTGGGAGGTGTGAGTCTCACACACCATGCCTCCCGGCAGCATGACGGAGACGGCATAAAGGTGCCTAATGCCACCCCCTCTAAAAAAAGTGCTGCCTATGCCTTAAATATGTACCTATAGGTAATGTGGGTCTACCGCCGCGGTTGGAATGGGGCGGAGATTGTTTTCTTTCCTCTGGTGGCTACACAGGCTGACTACAAATCAGTGATTTTTTGATGAATAAATAATAGATATTAAATTAGAAGGTCCAGATACATAATACATATCCCTTAACAAAGGTAAACTTTTTAGGAGCAACGCAACGGGTTGCGTAACCCTTTCGCCGTTTTGACGGTTCATTAATCCGAAGCCGTGTGCACGCATTCGCGAAACAAATTATTTATTCCCTTTACAATGTCAGATATTAAGGAAAGTGCTTAAAAGATTAGACCCGGCCAGGACAAAGGACGAACCATTACATCCAAATGGTCGATAAAAGAAACCGTTAAAGTTTTTGCGGTCACCGCGGCCGGCGACATTGTCGTACCGTTTTTACAGCTACCCACTTTTTGTTTCAGTAATGTCGCTTTTTATTAGTACTAGCTGAACCCATATATCCTATCATCGTCTTTGTGAACTGGCGTGTTGTTCTGCTGTGATACTATCACTTAATGATTTAATTGGAAGGGCAGAAACACACTACTGTACGGTATGACTGTGGTGTACTACCAAGGTATCTTCCTGTCGTAAGAGGCGACTAAAATACTTTAGGGTTCATGTCGCACCTGTGAGGGTGTCACTTACGCTTAGGTGAGCGACCCCGAGAAAGACGTGTCTTCGGACACACGTGAAAAGTGACGTCATACCGGGAGGGCGCCACGTCGTTCTCCCGAGGTGGGTTGCCTACTCTTTGAGTGGAGGAGGGTTAGTATCGAGGACCACCATCAGGCTTGATGGATAATCTTCAAGTCCCACACATATTATGTCCCATATCCAGGGTATTAATATACGCGCAAATTCATTCAAGATGTAAAAAAAAGAAACATACTACTATCTCTTGACATGTCATGTCACGTCAGAAGCATATCGGTTTCATTAATTTAGTATGGCTACTAAAAGCGTAGGTACTACTGACATGTCACCACTACAGAACACATTGTAAAAGTGTACTTCTAACCATACTAAATGTATAAACCGATACGTTTCTGACTCGTCAAGACACAAAAGTATGATTCTGCCTAATGAGTTGACTTTTTCCTCTCGAACATAAACATTTTTTGTACACATTATTTGCACAATTTGCATTTGATCTTATTAAGAAAAAATTACTAGATTGTAGAATGTAATTTCAAAGATATAAATTAACAAAAGAACTCTCAGTCACATATGTTTATGCATTTTCTATGGCGAATGGTCTAATATTTGTTCAGGACAAGGCAATAGTAAATAAGGTTACATACATGTACGCGCTTACACTTTGTTAATTTCCCAAAACTTCTGTAAGCAAAACTGTTACTACCTTGAAAGTTTCAAGTTGAAATTGTAGGGTGAAATCAATTAATCAAAGACAGTTATTTTGTACCATGCTCGTCAAATCCACTGTCAGTTCCATATCATCATCATCATCAGCCTATTACAGTCCATTGTTGGACATGGGTCTCTCATAGGACAGTATTATGCAGTATTCTACTGAAAAGTAAAGAAAAGAAACCCCTTTCCATCTTAATCATTTAATAATTTAGTGCTTGAATTGTTATTTTTATCAAAAACAGAATTCAACTCATGGTAAGAAATGAATGAAAAAGTAATTCGAAGGAAATGCAACAGCCTTTCTTTCCGATGCAAATAGTTAAGCATTGTTACCGTTTGTTGTAAAGTTGCCTCGAAATCACTTAAAAGTGTTTGAAAGCGCGGGTAACAGAGTTCAATTTAATTAAAAGTAACTTCAACTGGATTCGAACTCTGAACCTTTCTGTGGCCCTCTTTGAAACGTGTTTTCGCTTTTGATGGTAGATCTTTTAAGACTTCTAGATGAAGAAAGTGGTTTTTTTTTATTTTTCAACGGTTTTGAGGTACCTTATTCCTCGACATTAGAAGGAATAAGAAAGAAGAAAGAAAAAATGTTTATTAGGCACCCAAAAATAATATTTACTTTTACGAGATAATTTTATTTTTAGTTTAACAATACTAACAACTGGCTCGTGCCAGGAGCATCCTACGCCTGAAATTGTTTTGTTATTGAGATTAATAGGTATTTTTAGTAAAATTAATTTATCCGTAATTGCTCTACGCACCTACTTTGGTACGACTCAACTGTATAATGTCCGGTGTACAGTCCAACTAATGGTTGACATCCCCAACAGTGACTGGCATTCGAGACATTTAATTACGGTTCAAAGGGGGTATTGCAAGTGACATCACAGAGCCGGCTAATACCTACAGGTAGACAAACGTCCGATACAAACGCCAGTGGATTGGGTGAAGAATTTTGTAATCGAATTTTAAATTACTTGCCGAATTACTTTGAATTGTGTGAATGAAGATTAGGTTCGACGGAACGGCAAATTCTCACTGTTACATGAGTGAATGGGTATTAATCAACCCGTTCACTTAATCATTCATCTCTACCGATCTACATGGACAATCATATTTTTAATATTTATGTATGTTTCCTAAATTCCTATTACTTTCTACCACTTCTCGGAAACTGTAGTGTATGTTAGTGTGTAGTAGTGGACGCCTTCAGGTCATGTGTAGTGACGATTTGCGTAAGATGGCTGGCAGGCAAGTGCTGGATGGACGCCAGAATTCGAGGATCGAGCAAATTGGTGAACGATTGGAGAGACCCATGTTAAGCAGTGGACTGCAAGAGTCAAATAAAGATGATAAATTGTTTTCTACTAGGTTTTCGACTGACAATCCTCAGCTTTTCTCAGTACCTCGACCTCTCCAATTGTTTGCCACCTTTCTCTCTTAGGCTCCACGCATCCAGCACTTGCCAGCTATCTTGCGCCTAGGGGTCCGGCGATGATGACAAGGCTGGCCTGGCCATCATCGTAGTCATTTAGAAAAAAAAGCTATCTTGTGCGAATCCGACGAGACACGGTCTCTACTCTAGAACTCGTGTACCCAACGGTTATCGGCGCTGCGGCCAGCCTACTGCCACTTCAGCTTGCTAATCCGGTGAGCTATGTCGGCGACTTTGGTTCTCTGTCTGATCACATCATCATTTTCGACTCAAAGCTTATAAGATATTAATAAACCTATCACAAGTAATGCCTACCCAATTTATTTATATTTTTAACCATCTTATTCCAAAAACAAAAAAGTACACTTACTTGTGTAAGCTGACTGGGTTTATATTTAATACTCTTTCTTGACGTTTGCCAATACTTTATTCTTGGCTGCAAAATAAACACAGCAGGTTTATTTAAACCGCAGTTAATCTCTGCCAAATGCAGCCAACAGCGATATCTGAATCTATAGGAGTTGAATTGAAAAAAAAATGTAAACGGTTTTTGTGGCCCGGCAACGAATTGCTTGGTGAGAGATACAAGCTATAAAGTTGTTTATAAAGTGGAGAAATAGAATTAGAAATCGAGAGTTTTTATATTTTCAGCTTTTTATTAAAATTGAGTCTAGATTCAATTGGTCTGGCTGTATGTTAAATGAGACTTTGATATGGGATCCTTTTAACTTATACTTTCCATCAGACGTCAAAAAGCCATTATGCCGTGTTACTATAAAAAAAGTCACAAATATTTGGAATCGTATTATATAATGAAGTAAAAATGTGTCTACGCTTAACAGAAAACTACAATTCCAGCTTTAACGACTAACCGAATATGCGCGATTAAAATACCGACCATCGCTTAAACAATAGCAGCAAAAGCACACAGTAGTGAGTGCTCTAATGTTGCGACCGGCGCCGGGACAAAGCATCTAGCAGCGTGACATTGTAGCAGCGCCGTAAAGCAGGGCTTGGCGCTTAATGGCGCTTTATGGGCATTTACGCAAGCACTACGATTGGCTTAGACATTTTTTTGCCTTCCGAAAAAGAGCCTTGTACGCAGGTACATCAGTATGACTTTTTAAGGTGGTATTACCATCATCAGCCTGTAGCAGTCTACTGCTAGATATGATTCTCCCGTTGTTCGCCACTTTGGGCAAACATCTGGAGGCTTTACTCAAAATCGCCACCCTGGATAGACGGGCTGGCGATCGCAGGCTTCGCTCTGGTGAAGTTTCCTGCCAGTCAGCGGCCTTAAATCATTATAGTTATACCGTCTCCAGAGCATCGTTTGTCGTATCTTGCAAAACTATTTTCCGCTAAGAGGTACGTGATAGTAATTATTATTTATTTCCTCCACCATAACAAGGCTATTTGTATAGCATTGTTATGGTGGAGGCATACAAACATGATTAAGCATTGTGCTTCAATCATCAGCCATTCACAGTCCACTGCTGGACATAGGCCTGATTGATCCCGGGCTTCTCGCATCCAGATTATTACCATACCATATAGGTACGTGATAAATTGTATGATTAAAAATATTAACATTCTTCATACATAAGCACCGCTGCACTAATGTTGCGGCCGGCGCTTCGACAAAGCGACTAGCGGCGTGACATTGTCGCTGCCGTAAAGCAGGGCTCGGCGCTGTAACGGCGCTTTATGGGCCATTGCAGGCCTCGCGGCGCGCCGCTGGCTTGTCGCCGCGCTTTACGACCGAATAATAATCACTCTACTATCAAATTATGACTGTTACGATCGCTTCTGATTCAGATAGTAGATTTAATATATTAATACCGATCATCTGAATATATTTTTAGACGTTATAAAAATCACGTCATTCTAAAAGCGTCCACATACTTCAGTTGTTTTTGGACAATAATAGAAAACTAAAAATAAGCAAATCTAAAACCAACCGCTTAAAATCAAGCGGGCCGTAGACTTGTCTGCTACTTAAGTGATAAAAAAATATTTAAGCACATAATAGTACATACTTGTATCCTACAGCACTATTGGCCCGCGTATAGATGGATAGGTACTCTTTCTTGCACAAAAATACAAACATTTATAGCAAAGGTGTAATATTTTGTACATATTGAAACATATGTTAGGTGTCAGTGTCGACGGATATGGCATTATACGCTTTAATGTCTTTGCCTTACCATTTTCTTATTTTTTCTGTGACAGTGACAACCCACACCACTGGTGTGGATTGTGCTGAGATTGCAATATAACAGTATAAAAGGCTGATCTTACAGACACAAGCAGTTCGACCATAGTGAGGAACAGACGTCCTTAAATTTCTGCCCGCGTAATTGTGTAAAAGTACCAATGTATAATGTGAATGTAAGTTAGTGAAGTAAAACAAGTAAATAAATGAAGTTACTGAGATCGAGTTGGTTTTAATCCCTACACATAGAACTCAAAATGCTTAACATTCTTGATACAATTTGCCGTAGCAACCGGCGCGTCTTCAAGAAGCGACTAGCGGCGTGACATTGTCGCTGCCGTAAAGCAGGGCTCGGCGCTGTAACGGCGCTTTATGGGCCATTGCGGGCCTCGCGGCGCGCCGCTGGCTTGTCGCCGCGCTTTACGACCGAATATTAATCACTCCACTAAGACATTATCGATATCAAATTATGACATTGACATGACATTTACTATCGGTTCTGATTCAAAAAGATGACCTAGTAAATATAATGTTTATGTAAACGTTTTAAAGATTTTTGTCGCTATCATTTAATCAATCAACAGCCTTGGTCCGTCCAATGCTGAACGTAGGCCTCCTTTAATTCGCGCCAACTATCCCGGGCCTCCCTCATCCAGCCACTGCCAGCAGTTCTTCTAAGGTCTTCAGCTCAATAGGTTGCTGGGCGTCCTACACTACGTCTGCCTAATAATGGTGTCTACTCCAACACTTGTTTGCTCTACCTATTATAGCTCATTGTATCTAGGCAATTCTAAATCGATGCGTTCAACTACGGCTTAAAAAGCCTATTTCCAATTCTCGTGTTCACTACACCTGCCCGCGCCCGCATGTGCTCCGGAAATCAATCACAAATTGCGTTGGTACCCGCATATTTTCACGGAAACAGAATTTGTTAGCTGCCAATATTTACCGACGCCTGAGTCTGTAATTTGTTTAGACTTGACCTGAAATGTGCAAAGGATTGCTGTTTGTCAGTCCTACTTAACTTTAGAGAGTGTGTGTGTGTTATAAAATAAGATAACAGCTGTGATTATTTGCATACAAATTTCGCGGAACCTTGAAACTTTTTGCAAAGCCTGCCTTTTATTTTCTAAGTAAACTTGAATAAGCCTTTGTGTTATCTTATTACAAGGAAAGATTAGATAAATGTTGTGTATGCTATGTATGCGTATAGTAAAATGTCATAATTCAGACAACCTTCAGATGGATGATCTATATAATTCAAAAACAAAGCTGTCATAACCAGTAAGACTTTCGAAGTAGCTAAGCTCAATACTTACGCTCTTAACATACTTTCCAAGAATCAATAAGAGCAAAGAGGCAAAATGGAAAAATTACGCGTCACAACTCCGTGACAAAGTAAGCGTAAACGCGTCCCTTACGAAAATATAAAGTACACGTCTCAAGTAGCCATCCAATGAAACGGGTCAAGAGTTAAAGAGGCTCTCTCACATGACGTTTATAAGGTCGCCGATTCGTTCCCGCTCCTTATATTTACGACGCTAATGCCAGCGGCAGATTTCCGCTGTCGGCCGCCGGAAACTGACTGAGCGGCGCGTCCGGAGCGTCAGCTTGTTTGCTGCCTCCTTATCTGGCTGTAAAGGGCTGGGCACACGAATGGTGGCTGTACCCACTGTTTTGTGTTTGTACTGTGGCTATGGACGTCACTGTTACCTGCGTGTTTTTTATTTTTTATAGTAGCTCGACATAATGGGGAGCCATGATAGAAACGCCTGATAGAAAGCAAAAGAGAAGCTCAAGTCGCTGTGACAACGGGCAAGTAACAGGTCAGTTACCTATCAGTTGCCACCGCTATGCCGGCCCAACCCTACGAGCTCCGACGAGCTCCGAAAACCCTACTCACCGGCAGAAACACGACCCGGAGGTCATTTGGCTGCGGTATTCTATATGGTGGAGGCCCTTCCCCGGTCAGGCAGCTCAATTCGAGTGAAGTTTCGCTATGCCCTACCTTTCTTACGTGATTTCCACTTACCTGAAGGAAAGCAATAGAGCAGTCACCGTAGCGGCAGTGTTGACGACTTGTCTTCAAACGTGCTCTAAAGAGAATTCTTTCCTCGCAGTAGGCAATGGCTTAGCTGTACCCTGGCATTGCAGAGTCTATGAGCGGCGGTAACCGTTCAACGCATAAAAAAAAAAGAAAAAAGGAACCAAATCATTCACTTGTCAGTAGTCAACGACTGTAATGTAATGTGGTCGGTAACCAGGCGACTCATCATCATCAGCCTATTACAGTCCACTGCTGGACATAGGCCTCTCCAGTTGTTCGCCACTTAGAGCAAACATCTGGAGGATATACCCATAATCGCCACGCTGGGCAGGCGGATTGGCGATCGCAGGGCGTAGCTTCTTGCTCCGGTGACGCTGCTGCCCGTCACCGGTCTTTAGTATTTAGCTACGCCTTCAATTGTGATGGTTATACCGCCACCAGTCGGTTGCCAGCGCCTCGTTTGTTATTCGGCAGGATGTACCACGGGCAGGTGAGGTTGGCTTGAAGCGAAAAGATGATAGACCGCTCCCTTACATCCCCAGGCGATTGTGATCGATCAAAGTGGAACTGTTGTTGATAATATAACTCGCGACACATTGGAACTTAAGAATTTCACTTCGACCGATTACAATCTACCGATATAGTCAAACAGTAAGCATTATGTTACATTTCACAATCTATCGACAGTTTACAATCTCGCGAGATAGAATATTAACGGTATTTACAATTTCAACAATCAAATAAAAAAATCAGAATGAAAAAGACTATTAGCAAGCAAAAGACGTGGAACGCTTAACTAGTTAGTCGCCTGAAGTGTGTGTGTGTGTGTACAAGAAAGTTTTAATTCTGTATAGGTGTAAGACTTTTCTTGTCTAGGTAAAAGGTACTACATTTTTTAAATGTAATACTTTTTCTTGTGCACACACCGCCTAAGGCTTACATGTTTATTTGCTATTCCGATCTTACATGTTTGTGTTGAAATTTTGGGGGGATTAAGCCTTCGGCATCTTATGTACGCAGCAGCAGATTACATATATTTCACCTGTACGGGAGGTGGAGTAAACAAGATCAATTCTATGCTGACTTACCCTTATTATGAGGTTACAAAGTAAAACAAATAAGCTTCGACAGTTTCTACGAAATAGGACTGGCTTTTTTAAAAGTGCAGGTAACTATTAAGTGAAATTGTATTCGTAGTTTAGAATTGATCCAGTTATAAGCAAATCGTAATTGTTGACAATAAACCCCAGTACAATTTTAATTTCGATTCTTTGTCTTGATAAAATCACAATTATCAGACGACATCGTTGCGCACTTGTATTATGAGTTATCAGGACCACGAAGGTATCCCTCCGTCAAGCGCCTTATGGGGTGGTGCGATCGTCATCAGCCTAGTACAGGCCCAGTGCACCGCTGGACATAGGTGTCTCTAGTTGTTCGCCACTTAAGGCAAACATCTGGAGCATTATACCCATAATCGAAACGCTGGACAGGCAGGTTGGCGATCGCAGGGCGTAGTTTCTCTAGCTAGGCTAGCTCCGGTGACGGTGCTGCCCGTCATCGGCCCATGGTGTTTAGCTACGCCTTCAATAGTGGAAGTTATACCGCCACCAGTCGGTTGCCAGCGCCTCGTTTGTTATTCGGCAGGATGCAGTACGTGCAGGTGAAGTTGGTTTGGAGCGAAAAGATGATATGTCGCTCCCTTACATCCTATAAGGTGGTGCCATAGAACCTTAGAACTAGAACTGCCATAACACTGTTTATCTGCCTGTTTCTACAATACCTAGCGATAAACAATATTGTACCGGTAAAAGTGTAATAAAGTTACGATTCTGCGTCCGCATTTACTAAGCCTTCCCATTTACATTTACAGCCATAATAAAGTGGGTAACGTGATGGGCTGTTTTGGGGGGAACCTATGGGTTAGCTAATAATTCGCGCGTTTAGAATCAAATGCACCTGCTACCTTTTGTTGCTTTACTCGAATTATCAGCATCAATCTCTATACCACACATCCTCTTTAAACCTTTTATGTACCTTTTATGTACCATTTATAAGTCCTTGTTTTATTCCCTCATTACATGATAATAGGTGAGTTTATACTTTAAGAAACTAACAAGGACTTCCACTTTATGATTGTACTTGCTACAAGTTGACAAATCTTGGGTGTTTTCTATATGAATAAAAAATAAATAATCGTGCCAGACAATTCAAACCAGCCGAAACAAACACAAAAGCTCACAAACTAAAGTTTTTCTTTGTACCGTAAGTATTTGACATAGTATTAGATGATGAACGGGTTGGTCTTCCAGAACACCCAGATCCTAGACAAATTGTCCCTATCGGGAATCCATACCGGAACCATCGGATCATTCACGCTTTAGGCTAAACGCTGCAGTCATTGGGTAATGAATGAATCAATGGATGGTTTTTCTTTTTTTATTGGTTAGTATTAAATTCAAGCTGAAGTGGGATTGGGCGGGCCATGAGTGCAGGAAGGAGGAGAGATGGGCCAGGATTGTCACACAATGGGTGCCAGAAGACGGCTACCGCCGAAGAGGGCGGCCCCGGAAAAGATGGTGTGACGATTTGGTCCATCAATCAGAAGATTGGCAGGCTCTAGCTTTAGATAGAGAACTTTGGAAGGATTTGGGGGAGACCTTTGCCCAGCAGTGGGACAGCACAGGTTGAAAAAGAAAAGAAAGAAAGAAGAAGTATTAAATTCACTACATTATTGTCTACTCATATTGTAAAAAGATTTTCATTGCGACCCGCACAAGATGTTGTATTTATTTAGTTAATGAAAAAAGCTAAATAAAACATTTGTTTGGAGCCCCGACACATATTCCCCAGCGGTGGGCTACGTCACGTACATCCGATAAATTGATTTCGGCACCAGATGCGCATGCCACTACCGAATATTCCGATAGCGTCCTTCTTTGACATTATTATTTTCGTAGAACTGTGTACTCGCAAAGATTGCAGATGGTAACAATATGAGTAGCTGTCTTGTTCTGATTCTGAGTTGCTTAAAAGTTGAGTAGGTAGGTATATCATTTGGTTTGGCTCTTGAGTACAAACTCCTTGATTAAAGAAAACCTAAGTTTGAGACCAGCGATTAGCGCGAATTGTCTGGCGTAATTAGTCTATCATCATCATCATCAGACTGCAAACACCCACTGCTGGATGTGTCCAGCAGTGGGTCTCCCCCAATGACTATTAGGCGGGTTACACTGTTGAGAACATTACAACTAGGTTTCCAAAGAGGTTGACAGCGTGAAAAAGCATCTTGCGAGCCAGCATGATAGTGGCAAATGACAAGAATATTTATTATTGATACGTTGCCGCAGTAAAAGGGGTCATTAAGGTTTCGTACCATAACATTTAAGAAATTATTATGTACATACTCTCGATCAATCTAAATAAGATTATTTTACGAGTAGACACTGGAAGTGAAAGATAAGCATGAAATATTTAAAAGGTTTAATTATATTTGTATAATGATATCTGCAAGGCCTACTCGTAAAATGTGACTGATAGAGAAAAATGTTAAAAATCAGAATTTTATTTTGTATCATACTGTACAATAAACCTTAAAATATAAATAATTAACTAGCAGGCCCGACGCATCTTCAACTCCGAAGGCGCTTTGTTATACATTTGGAGATTCATTTTTATACAAAAGAGATGAAAAAAAAAGTATTATCGTAATCGGTTCAGCTATTCACGAGTTATGCACTTAGCAACACATTTGGCGATTCATTTTTAGTAAAATAAGTGTTGACATTTTCCATTAAAAACTAGATAACAGATCCCATCTGACACACTATTAATAAAAAATAACGTTTCTTTCCGTTCCGTCCCCTAGCCGTGTCGTAACTGACGCAACAACTCGAAGTAATGACGCCGTACTATTTTATTTAATCTTGTTTTTAGCGGATAGTTCGCATAGGATGAGTCGGCGGCCACCGTGATCGATGGTACGACATCCCTCGAGGCCGGCTTAGAACTCATTGAGGGGGGATTATATCAGGACGTTGACGAATTGCTACCACTCCACATAGAGATAACTATTGAATCGATTTAAAACTTCCACTGGGCGCCTCGGGGCGATTTGTCGGAGGATTACTCCGGCCAGGACATGTGAGGCTGGGAAGTTTGTGCTGAAAATTGTAATTTGATATGTGTTCTGTCGGGTCATGTGGTTCGGTCAATTGCGTTTGTTATTTGTGACCGTCTTTACAGGACCACTCTTTAGTGGTGCGCCCTCTGTTTCTTTTATCTAATAAATTTATATGGCTTAGAAACCATAAAGCGCTGTTTCAATTAAACATTTTTCACGAGATTGTATACTGTACAATAATTTCGTTATACCTATTTAGAACAGCTATACAGTTTCAAACTAAGGTTTCCTTTTTAAGTATGAGTATCTTCCCTTCCTTCCTTCGAATGATAACTGGGGCGTCTTTCAGAAGTTAGTCCATGTTCTATGTTTAACGCTCTAATCGCAATCTCTTCTATTGCATCTAATTTATTGCGCATAGGGTCTTATAGCATCATATATATAAATATATATACATATTGAGTTTGCGATATTTAATTTGGTGCCAATTCGTTTTCTTTGTATAATTTAGATTAGCTATAAATGTTGCTTTTAAACTGAAATACCTACCCACATTTTTTTCTTATTGTCAAGAGTTCGCGCTTGACCTTAATTTGCTAGATGTTGGGTAAGCGACATTGAAGACTACAATGGAGCGCGCCTACTCATCAAAAATCGATTCACTCTCGCCTTGAAAACTATACCTTTTTGGGAACAAGGAATTCAGCAAAGAGTTCCTTAGTTTCGCCATTCGGACTATGAAAGTCGGAGTTAATCGTGCATTTTGAATTAGGTAAATTTTTAGAGAATTAAAGACTAATACTAAAATGTAATATACCTACTTGTTAATTTGTTATTTGCAAGATTCATAGAATGTTGATACTACAACCTCGATTATACTCGTATTACCACCGAAGCGTACCCTTGAAGAACCCCCTCTAAATTACGTTTTAATTCATAATGTCTCTTTCATCGTCGCTCAAGGTTCAATGCCGTGCGTTAAGACTGCAAGAATTAAATTTAATTTTGGGGGTTTATAAATTTATGCGAATTGTTGTAGTCTAGCAAATGTTTGAAGTTTGAGCAACGGACCTTCGGGCGCTCTTTCACTGAGATACGTATAGATCAGTTTCTTTACCTTTCTGAATCTCTACCACCCGGAGTTCAGGAAATAAACAGGTGGAAAGCACGCTGAAACGATGGTCGTCACAATCGGAATATTGACTGACTGGCTCGATGGCTCATTTGGTAGAAACCTCTGCCTTTTGAGCCAAGGGTCACGGGTGCGATTTCTGCACAGTACAAACATTTGTATTCATGAACATATCTTTCAATTTGTCTGGGTGGTTACTATGTATAATTACGTATATATTTAAAAAAAAGTATTTAAGTCAGTTTATCAGTTGTACCAATAGTGCAAGCTTCGGCTTCTGCTTTTTAATAGTGCTGCGGCAAACGGAACTCTTTTTATGTTTTTATATGTTTAAATTTAGAATGTTTTGTCATTTTTAAATCTTGTCAATATCCTAAACATTAAATATTGTGGAAAAACTTTGTACGTAGTACTTGATACTTCCATGGGAAAAACATGTAGTCGTCATGAGTCAGCGTGATATGTGATACTCGCTCACTCTCCCGTCCAGAAGGACCTCTCCGACTAAACTCCACAGACTGTCGCTACAGTGGGTACAAAATGACCAAGATACCTTCTACGGCTAGCTCGATCTCTGACATAGCCCGATATAACCTAAGTACCCATATAACAAGTAGCTAACTTGTTTTATACCAACTAACGAGATTCTCCTTAGTTTATTGCTGATGGCGCAAAAAGGCCAAGATTCATCGCTCTTTGGCGCGTAGCGACCAACGTCCCGGTAAAATAGAATCCTTTGCGCGGAGAGTTTGTTACGAAACAAAATTACAATGGCAAGAAGTTTATTGCGCGGGTCCTTAGGGAGCGGGCAGCGCAGCGATCAAAATATAAATGGGACTTACACTTGTCCCACATCTGAAAGTTTTACAAAATACGAACGATTATTGATAATTTATTGCGTCGGCGACCTTCCGTAACAATGTTAAGGGCGTAGAGCAACTTCGTGACGGGTGAAATAATTTGTAGGTACCTACTGTTTATTTAGGTTCCTACTTTTATAGTATTTAGGACCCAACCTACGTACTTATTATGTACATAATATGCCTACGTTTTCTTTAGGTTCATGTAGGTTGAATACTTAAGTATTATAGGTATACAGTATAGGTGGGTACATGTTGTGATACATAATTCGAATGCCTTTTGCCACCAGCGACTTGGGCTTTTATTCTCGTTGTGTAATAATAACAGGAGCCTGCTAAAGTTAAAGGAGTCATTAAAAAAAGGATAACGTTCTTGTCTATGGCTCTTCGGTAATAAAGATCCTTAAAACTACCCACTTACCATTTGCTTTTGGTTAAATCATCATCATCAGTCTTTTTGAGTCCAATACTGAACATAGGCCTCCCCTAAGCCTCTACTTCTGCTGCTGGTTTCTCCTATCCACTGTTTTCCGGCCACTCTCTGGATGTCGTCCGACCAGCGTGCTTTAGGTCTGCCCGATTTTCTGCTGCCTTTTGGATAAATATGAAGTTAAAATTTTAATGCACTAAACAAATACCTACCTAGACATCGTTAAAGTAAACATCTGGAGCATTTAACCACAAAATCGTTATCATTTCAATATACTTTGTAACGTCTCAGTCGTAGTAAGTCAGTGTCGCTTTGTTTCCGTACGCTGGCCCCGGCAAATCCCTATTTACAGTAAGCGCCTGCGATTCAATTACTAGCAAAGTGCGGCCGCGGTGCGTATTGCATCGTAAACTAACGCCATAAGGCGCTATGACTCCGCCCCGACGAATAAAACCCACAACACTTGCAACTACCTGCCTTGGTAACGCTTTTGTTTTAACGCACAACACTGGTTTGGATTTTTTTAAACCGAATAGGGCATACGAAGTCGAAAATTTTCATCGGGTTTTCTCTATTTTAAGTGATAATGGTTACCTAATTTACATTTAGCTACGTACGTTACGTAGTCTGCATAAAGTGCAGTTGGTATTTCTATTTAGTATGTTATGACTATAATATGCAGGTGGTTGGTGCTCGGGTCACCTTCACCAGCCTGGCACTGGCGGACTGCGCCGATGATGGTGTCACAATAGAATATGTAACCGCCAAAGTTTAAAAATTCAAAAGAAGAAAATTCTGCTACCTACTACATACCTACTAGCTAGGAACTAGTGTTTGCCGGTTAAAATCATAACATAAAATAAACACCGACCACGATTTTTAAACGGTTGGCACCGGCAATTTTCTCGCGAAAAATTCAAAAGTTTTCGGACTGTGCACACGAAACCGCATTTCAATTTTTAAAAAGTTATGCAATTTTCGGTTTCTGCAAGTTTTTCTTGTCTATATCTAACATAGATGTGTATAACTTATTTATTACTTGTAGGTATTAGCTACTTGAGTTCAGTTTTCTGTTGGTTCAATTTCATTTCAGAGTAGAATAGCACGACTGAAATACTCATTGTGCATTATTTCTATTTGTAGAATTGAAATGAATGATAGTTCATGAATAGATAGTGTATTCAATACGGAACACAAATATCGCAACACCTCGTGTTTAAATCATTCAAGCAAAATTAAAGAAATGAAACTTTAAAGCTAATTTCGCTTATCACCAAATGAAATTTCACGAGACCAGCTACACTATCTATGAACGTATAGTTTCCAAAAATGTTGTATGATGGGATGCGCTATTTTTTTAAGGTTTAATTTCTTAGTATAAACATTTTGCACTTTTGGTCTTGTCTTCAGTGAAATTATAATCATGAAAACAAGAAATCTTCCAAAGCATGGTTCCTGCGGCAGCATCAGCTGAGCTTTTGTCATTTTGTCTGCCTGTACGATATGTAATATATGCCTATGTACCGTATGTAACTTAGAAGACAATAAACAAAAAAAATATAATAATAATAAATGGTCGTATGATAGTTCATCGCCATTTTCAACAATAGTGTCCACCGAGAAACCAAATTCATTCAACGCCAAAGTTCTAATTAACGAAATAATGACTCTGATACCGATCTACGATTCCTGACAAACTTTTCATTGTTTCTTCTGTCAAGAGACGAACAGGGGCGTCCATTTCACCACTGTTCAAACACTCCAACAAAGCATCCGCGATAATATCGTTTCGTTTCTATTTTTCCTTTCTTATCGCGAACGATCGATAAAATCAATGTTGGTTTATACAGAACAAACTTGGCATTTCGGAAAAAAATATTCAGTTAAACATAGTCTTGTTTGCGCAAGCGACAGGTTGACTCGCCCTCCGAGATAATACACAGTTTGTGTTTGCCGGAAAAATTCCAATATTTGAAGAGGCGTTGCTTTGTTGTATTAATATTTTTGTAGGAATAATTTTTCGGCTTGTTGTTTTTCCGCGAATAATCTTCGGTAATATGCCCAGAAAATATCTGCTTATTAAGGATAGGTACACATTAAGTTAACCATTTTCAAGTTTGTACCAATCTAAAGCAGTTGGGGTCTCCTGGGTGAACGGGAGAAAGATTTATATTTTTAATCAAACGGAAAGCCTATTATACAGTATTAAAACACATTAACAATTCTAGAGTTAAACAGTTAGGTACTTTTAAAATAATGTACCTACATAATAACATTAGAAATTGGACTTTAGTCCGACAGGGCCGGAAAGAGATCAGGCACAGAACCTGAAACCGACTGGTGGCGGTATAACCATCACGATTGAAGGTGCAGCTAAAAGCATACTACAGGCTGATGAGGGGTAGCAGCGTCACCGGAGCGAGAAGGTACGCCCTGCGATCGCCAAGCCGCCTGCCCAGCGTGGCGATTATGGGTATAACCTCCAGGTGTTTGCCCAAAGTGGCGAACAAGTGGCTTTTCGATACACGAGGTATCACTGCCAACTTCTTGACTCAAGCAAGAGTCAACTTCCTCACTCTTGAGTGACTTCTTTACCAACTTCTAGACTCTTGAGTCAAGAAGTTGGTATCTTCTACTCCACAATTTCTTCACAGAAAAACCCAATACCAATATTTGGGTTGGATCCGGGAATCGAGCCCGAGACATCTCGGTTGTCAGGTGGCACCTGCGACCACTATACCAACAAGGCAGTCATCAACTGCAATATAATTTAAAAAATCTAGACCAATACAATGTTCATGTTCATGAACACAAATGTTTGTATTGTGCGGTAATCGAACCCACGATCCTTGGCTCAAAAAGCATTCACTACCAAATGAGCCATCGGGCCAGTCATTTAACATATTTATTTAAAATGCTGTCGTTACGGAAATAATTTCTCAAACTACGATAATTTTCCTTCATTCCAAGCAAAATACGGCTCGCATAGAGCGTTGTAATAATTCACCCGGGACACGTCGTATGAGCTTCAAATGCCTCTACAATTTGAGCTATCTCCCATTCCCTTTTGCATTTCCGTAGCTACTACGCGAGATTCATATCTAGTCAAGAGTTCTTGAAAAAGATTCTTCAAAGCGTAAAATGTCGTAATCCCCAGACAGGCACTAGAAGAGTTGATGACTATTAGCTCTCATTTTAAGCTTCGATATTCCTCTCAAAATAGCGGATTGTATGAGGAAAATACAAAATTTTAAGTTCGTTTTATTTACGCATGAAAATGATGATTAAAAAATGTAATCTGAGACTGTATTTCTTTGCTAAGAATATTAAAGTGAGCGTTACATCTGAATTGAAAGCTTGTGACATTTTAGTTGAATTAAAGTCACTCTAAAATGTATTATTATGTTCTTTTGGTACCTACTGTGTCAAATGCTATTATGGACAATAATATTGTACCATTATCTACCAAAGTTAATTTTTAATTGTCTTTTAATTCATAGGTAAATGGTACATTAAAAACACACCTATCTTTGGTCAAATAAATAACTAATTATTTATAGCCAACCATACATTATGTACTTAATGATAGCATTTTGTTAATAAAACAAGATTAAATAAACAAATGACTTAGCAAGTAACACCGAAGACAATGGCGATTTTTCGAATAAATACAAAATAGCCTAAATAAAGAAGATGAAACACCAATCTCTTACCACATTTATTTTTCCATCACGATAAACATTTACAAGCCACATCTTTGCCTCGCATTATATCCCATCCTTACCCCATATCTCAAAATAGGGGTTAAGAGATAGAATGAGCCTTCATTATCTAAAACATTTTGATAAAAAATATGATACATCGAAAAGGGTTGCATCGAATTTGTCATGCATTTGCGCAGTTACGCCTCCAAAGTAAATATAAGCCAAGTTAAGCGGTGCTATTCCACGCAGGTATGAGCCACTCCATCACAAAATTCAAAACCTAAAAAACGAAACTCACGCCGGGGGCGCATCGCATGCATGAACGCGTATTGGGTGGGAGAACCTGTAACAGCGCCCTCTTTTCATCTGGGGACGTCGAATGGGGGCGTATCGTCCCTACAAAACATCCGATAGTGTTCTTTGGAGCACAGAAGAAGCTAATTTTGCTTAAGTGGGCTACTGGCTGAGCGGGGCCGCTACGGGGGCGTCCCTGCGCCGCGTTTGATTGCGACTGGTACGTAAAATGACGCTTCTGATACGTCTTAGGAAGAACTATGATTAAAATTTTACGCAATTTATTGGGAAAACGATCATTCAAGAAACATTGTAACATATTTCTCCGCATATACTTTGCCCCTCTCTTCAGAATAGCACACTTCCTCTACCTGAAGGTTGTCTGGAAGAAATCGCTTACTAGCCGCCTAAATTGTACCACTAGTTTTCTGTAATATCTAATCTATAAATGTTAGTATTTTGTGCAATAAAGAATATCTATCTATTTTATATATTATATCGTTGGATTTTAAAATGTATGTAAAACATGACCGCTTTCTTGTTTGAGCAAGCAGAGTTGCTTTTCCTAGTATAAATAAAGTAAAAAAAGAATACAGTCATATGTTTACGTATAACGAAATCAGTCAATTTCTTTTATCAATAGTACATAACCATTAACAAATTGTGTGCTAACTTCAAGCTTCTCGTTAACAGGAAAATTATTTATGTAGAGATAAATATTTTACGATGTAGCCTAGGTAACATGCAAACACAAACATTATGTTATCAAATCGGCAAATTGTTTACCTACTTATCCTTATTTTTTAAGAATTCTTAAAAAATATGTTTCCGAACAGGATTGCAAAAAAGTAACTCAATTGCTATGTCGGCAATATTGTTAGCGAAATTGGAAAAAGTTTGAGATGTCTCACTCAACGTAATATGGAATTGGCATTTTTGATTTGAATAGCAATATTTGCATAATTGGTTGTTTAGGTGATTAAATTTCGCTTGACGCATTATCAGCTTTCAAACACTGAGCTTATATGGCTGAAGAAATATTTATAAAATTACCCAAGATAATGCCTTCCTGGGCCACACAGCGCCATATCATCATCACTGGAGTGTTATTTATGGTTGCTTCCGAAGACTGTGTCTCGGAGCCCGGGGTCCGCTTTCCTTCTTAAGTGGAGGCACTTTGCACGCTCGTCGGCATCCCTGCTGGTGAGTCCATTGCGCCCATATTCTCGGCAATACCGTCAATCTAGCGCTTCTTGGGTCTATCTTTTTGCCCGGGCCTGGCAGAGGCTGCATGGATAGGCATAGTTCCAACATAGTTTGCCATAATCCCAAACCAAACTAAAGTGAATTTGTACTATGTATTAGTACCCATATAGTACAAGCCTGTATTAAGTGACAAATGCCTCCCAAGAAAACAGAAGCCAAGTTAAGCGGCGCTATTCCACATAGGTACTCGTATAAGTATAAGTCACTCGATCACTCAATTCAAAACCTAAAAAACAAAACTTACACCAGGGGCGCATCGCATGCAAGAACGCGTATTGCGCATAGTACAAGCTTGTATCTAGTGACAAGTGATCATCATCATCATCAGCTTATCACAGTCCTAGTAGTGGACTGTGATAGGCTGATACATAGGCCTCTCCAGGTGTTTGCCACTTTGGGCAAACATCTGAAGGCTTTACTCATAATCGCCACGCTGGGCAGCCGGGTTGGCGATCTTCGTTTGTTAGTCGGCAGGATGCACCACGGGCATGTGAGGGTGGCTTGGAGCGAAAAGATGATGGGTACGCTCCCTTACATCCTAAGTGACAAAGTAATGAAAACAAAAATGTTATAAATTTTTTTATACAAACGTTACGTTACGTTTTATTTTTATTTTTTTAATAGTTAATTTAGTTAATTTTTTTTTTCGAAAAAAATAATTAACCGCTTAAGCAGCCTGACGAGTGAGCGTATTGTAAAAAACTCGCACCGACATTCAAGTGGTAAACATTTAACAATTTGCATCTGGTATCACATTTGTTAGTTCTGTGACATTCGCAACGTGACACTAAAATGCAAACTTCTTACTATCGCCATTACCAACAAAACTTAGGGCGTAAAGCGGCGGCGAGATGTGAAGTTACGACACGGCCAATAGACACAGTAAATGGTAATTTGTTACAAGTTATGACGTAACTTAGTTTTGAGTTGTAATTTGAAGTAATGAGCATTTCATATAGTTGGGATGTCTTAATAGTGAACTGTGCACGCCAAGTCTGGAAGCCAAGCAGCCAAGATCTTTCATTTCATCTTAATTAATATTTTTCTTTCTTATTGTTTGTTTTGTGCCGTCACGAATGTATAAGATAACCCACAGCTTATAACTCGAGTTTTAATACATATCTAATTGTTCTGGATGATACACAGACAAAGATCTATACAAAACGTTTACTACCAACGAAGTGTAGCATTAGTTATGATGTGTTAAAATGACCCCGAAACTTCGATAATAAGCTTTGGAGTAAACCCTCTCTGCTTACAAGCCTCGAATTCAGGACATCTGTAATTTATATCGTATTTATTTATTTATTTAAAACTTTATTGCACAAAATGGTACAAAAGGCGAACTTAATGCTAGGAGCATTCTCGTATTGACAGGTTTGTGGAAAAATGAGTGCCTATTATTATTGTATACTAAATTATTATGTAGTATCCAATTGAAAATAGGGAGAAGGTGTTATTTCATTTCTTCTTTCTTTCCTTAAATGCTTGCGTGGGAGTCCAATACTTAGAATCCCCTTGAGACGGTGATTATTATTATATTTAGAATTAGGTGATTATTATTATATTTAAATTATTATATGTCAAAAGTGTGATTATGTCTAGAACGGTAACAACAGAATTAGTAGTGTAGACAGAGAAGAGTGTAAAAAAATTGGAAGTTTCCTCAAAGTTTCAGCGCAGGACAGTAGTGTAGAAAAAAATATGATTTAGGTTTCAGCGCAGTTTTAGCGGCCCTAACACTTGAGCTGTAGTGATGACGTGCATTGTTTATAAGTAAGCACGCATGTACTCTTTGTTCGCGTGTGCAATACTTATGAATTTCCTAGGGGAGGTTTATTGTGCTGTGCGAGCGATAACAGCTTAACTTATACGAGTATATGTTACCGGCAGCTGGTAAGTTTAGTCAATTTGCGCGTTGACTAGACTATACTGAATCAGTGAGTTGCTGATTACTAGATTTTAATTTTAAATGGAGAGATTGTAAGTACTACTACTTCTAATTTAAAGGGGTCAATGATTTGTTTGGTGTGGGGCTACATATCATACATGTGGAATAATGTGGGTGCACCACGGGCAGGTGAGGTTGGTTTGGAGCTAAAAGATGATAGGCCGCTCCCTTACATACCTATAATGTCAAAATTTTATAAAATTAACCTGAAACCATAAGACTTCGAGTACTTTTAATACTTCGAGTGATCTGCAGATTCTAATGTTTGATGAAGCCATTTATATTGACGGAATTATTAAATGACAAAATACAGCACTTACTTATCGTACCAGCCTGCATGGCGGTGGTAACTGATAAATTATTGATTTTGATACTTGTCCGTTGCCGCTCCGAATTGGGCTTGTTTTTCACTTACCATGTTATGTGACGTGAAACCACTATGTTGTGCCACTAAACCTATTATAATCGACGAATCAAAACATCTGTACCATCAATGCTTTAAAAAATAATTTAAGTAAAATGTCTCTTAAAATCGAGACTTGGCCCAATCAGTAATTTAACCATACTAGCCTTTCTACAATAAGTCTTACTTTGTACTATTATACCGCCACGTTTACCCACGCGTACCTACTCATATTGGACCCTAAATGTACCAAAGGTACTAATATTTTTCTTAATTCATAGCCGTACTCCCCGGTCGCCCCCTAGATTGCTTTGTCCCATTGTTCTGTCTCAGACCTTTGTTTGCTAATATACTTCTAATTAGACCCTATTTAATACTTTATTGTAATTATTTCAGGTGAAATTTGTTCTGAATAATTAATCGCATTTGTGTAGCTTATTTTAGATTCCTTTTTGTGAAATTGCGAAACTAATTGTGAGTAATTAGGTAATTGTTTTGTGATTTTTCAGCGTTGTTGAAGATTTTCAATTACACAAATACGTAGGTATATAAAATTCAGATAAAACATATAAAGTACAATACATAATAAGTTATTTAAATGCTATTATAGGTATACTAGCTGCAGCCTGCGGCTTGCCTCGTGTATCGTGAATTTGGCTGATAATGATGATGAAAAAAGATAATATGGTCACAAATTATAGCCTTTAATATACCTATCTGATATATAAGCTATAAAACTAGTTTCATTCAACTCCGTTCAGTAGTTTTCGCGTGAAAGAGTAACAAATATACATCCAGTTATCCATCCAAACAAACTTTCGCATTTATAATAAATTAGTAGGACTAATGTTCGTCTACAGTTTAAGTATGGTATGCATAGAAAGGTCTTATAATATTGATGTAACACGGTTGAAAATTGTTTATAATAGATGTGCTTAATGATTGTTATTTAATATCCATATTTCCTTTAATATTTATTGTTCTCCAGTATTGTTGTGTCTATCATGGTCTGTCAATTACATAAATAAAATTGTATCTATTGCTTCTACATATTTTGTTTTATTCACAGTACTCTTTGCAATAACTCCAACATTAAGGATATTTTATAAAGCTGTTTTGGTAATTCATATACTTATAGAGATCGAAACGGTTCTTGAAATATTAAATGTTCGCTAGTTTTTCGATAATTATAATTGAATATCAGACAATATCAAACAACATCACATCATTTTCAAATTGTGAGTATCAGAACTATAGCATAGAGTACGAGTATATACTACACCACCACCACAGAATGTAGGAACCGCAAATATAATGCTTGAATATAAACACTGAGACACGAAACAAACACATACGTTAATCACACGAATATTTGTCCCGGTTGAGAATCGAAACCAGGACCATTAGTTCAGAAGGCAGGGGATTACCAAATGACCCACCGGGCCACTCAAAGTACAATTGAAATAGTATACATCTGTGGTCTGTGATAGCACCCCCACCTTTCTCACACATAACTTACTAACTTCGACCACTAAGGTATGAACAAAATTCAATCATTTTTACTAACAAAATTTTATAACTTAGGAACAGTGGATGTGAAGAAAGGCTGGGAATATTTTCCGATTAACTAGAGAACGTTTACATTAGACGCGATAGTAGCGCTATTGGGGATTTATTGCCCCGTTATGGTGGTAAGTGCATCCCAGCTATCTCCTGGCCCCTACTCCCGTTACACTTGGTGTGTTCGATCTTTTATTTAGATAAAAATGGTTATTCAGTTGACCGATGACACCAAACATACTACTAAATCATACTAATATGATATAATTATACTCGTACTTGAAAATTCGATCCCTGATGAAAGAATGTACATGTTTGAATTTCCGTTTAAGAGAATACATTCGAAAGTCTTGAAACTTGAAAATCACAACAGTTACTTAACAGTTGAGCTTTCGATAGCCAGTCAATCTTCAAAACCTTTCAGTATGAAGTCGACAGGCGCGGTAGGTTTTTCATTTGACCTAACTTTTGGTCCTCACAAGGTAGAGTAATGTGAAATAATGCTATTTATCACCATCAGATGAAGTAAGATCATTCTGAATGCTATACTCATATTACTGACTGCATCATCATATAAAAAAGGTGTTGTACATATTTTATTTAAACGCTTTATGAAATGAAATGAAAATACCTTTATTCACATAGACTAAAATAATACTTATGAATCGTCAAGTTAGCAATGATGTCTGATGAATAAAAAATGTTTAGTGCATCTTTAATTTCAATTTATACTACTTGTTCGAACAAGGTGACCGTAACGAGAGTCTAACACGGACTGTCGAGCTCCAAGCTAGGGCTGACGCGAAATTGATTCAGTGCAGCACGTGAGTCGCCTTCACAAACGCGCCGATTCAAATGTTGGCGGGCCGGGCCAGCCGCCGGCGCAACTTTATGTCGACAAGAAACAAATTTAATTAGGAGCACGAATACGGCTCGTAGTTCTGTCTGCTGTGATAATTATGGCTGTTTATTAAAGTGGTTGTCGAGTGTCTTGTAAACTCTGGAGCTTTAGATCAAGAGCATGTGGAACTAGGACACCTTTAAACTTATTAAATGAATGCACCATAGACAATGCATGATGGGATGTAGGGATGATGGGATGGAAGATGACTTGTAAACTCTGGTAGAGAACAAGCATGTGGAACTAGGACATCTTTAAACTTACTAAATGAATGTACCATAATAGACAATGCATCATGGGATCTAAAGGACCCATCATCTTTTCGTTCTAAGCCACTCTCAACTGCCCGTGGTGCACCCTGCTGTATGTATAACAAACGAGGCTCTGGCAATCGACTGGTGGGGGTATTACCATATTACCTTCAACTATGATGCATCATAGTTGATGACGGGCAGTAGCGTCACCGCAGCAAGGAGTTACGCCCTGCGATCGCCAACCCGCCTGCCTAGCGTGGCGATTATCGGTAAAGCCTCCAGGTGTTTGTCCAAAGTGGCGAACAACTAGAGAGACCTATGTCCAGCAGTGGACTGCAAAGATAATGATGATGATAAACTTCCTGGTCTCAAATTTATTTCTCATGTACCAGATATCAATGTTATGTTTCCAAGAAGGGCACGGGAAAATGCAGGTTATTGCAAAAGATAATTAGTAAGTTGGAAACGTGCAATTTGAAATACGAGTTGAGTGCATTAATTTACTGAGTTTAATAAATTGTTAAAATTTCACCTCATTTCAAGTTAGCAGGCACAAGGCATTGATTCAGAACCGAGTTATCGCTCCTTCCAAGTTATATAAACATCATTATCGGAAAAATATTGGAAGGAAAACCACCGTCAGCTAAAGCTGACGGTGGTTTTCCTAATAAATATAAAATTAATATTGTTAATATAATATAATATAAATATTGTTTTCTAAATCGGAAGCAGTAGTGCCTGTCGCTTCCGGCAATTCAGCTTGTTTTGCGAGAAAATGTACTTTCTATTGTCTTTGATTTCTTTTTATACTGCCACCGTTGAAGGATGGTGTGTTGATTTAATTTATTTGGCGGGACGTACCTGCTCTTGAACAATTTATTAGACGTCCCCATAGTAATGCGTCCGGAAGCTTTAAAACATCTGTCAAGAATAATAGCACTAGTTTATGTACTTAGAATGTAGACAGAAAACGTGCTAATTTTGTAAATGCGAAAATTATATGACTAGAGATAGGTAAACTCAAAGGGCTTTATTGTAAAATACCTATATTTTTAAAATATCTTTCAAATAGGTATAGAAGAATAACCTTATTGAAAAATGTGTTAGTTAAGAAGAAAAAGTGCTGACTGAAAAACTTTGTCTTGGACGTTGGAAGTGTTTTTCTTTGTGCAATAAAGAGTATCTAACTATTAACATGTATATTTACAACAAACGACAGTCTATGAATGTTTACACGGAATTCGAATGACTTCACAACCACATCTTTGGAAAAAAGACAGGGTCACTTCACTACCAATAGATAAATGGCCATCGGACAGTTGAGTGAAGTAATTAAGTAACGCTTATAATGCCGCATCATCATCAAAAGCTATTTTATTCGGACCTACTGCAGGGAACAAGTCTGGTGCCGCATTTATTATGTATTTATGTTAACGTCCGTAGACTCAAGGGCGTAGACTTTAATGTTTTTAAAGCTGACTTAGGGGAACGATGGCGCACACTTGTCTCTTGATTGCCACACGTCTGGGGCACGCCTCACCAAGTACCCCACTCGACTGAAATTACACCCTGCGATGCGCTACTATCGGGATGTTTTGTGGACGCCGCGAACCGAATCACTTGGGGGATAGGGCCTGCGTACACGTGCACTGGTACTCAAATGAGATAGAACCCAAACCAAGTCCAACCCAAGATGGTTTGATCCCCACCCGGGAAAAACATTTAAGTGCTTATATTTTTATTTTAGTAGCCAAGGTTAAGCTACTTACCCTGAGATCGTAAATTAAAAACGTAGATATCTAGGCGAAAATTGTTTAGGCGGAATTGACAGATAAAGGTTACGTATGTAGGCCTGTACACACACGCTCACACATATACACACAAAACAAGAAGCCAAATTGTACCTATTTATTTAATGATGTGGCTCTTATTTAATAAATAAATTGCATCTATCATAGTATTTTAAAGGAAGCGATACTAACGGTAAATAAAAGTATAAGAAAGTTAAGATTGGATTATTTATCCCCTACAGCAAAACCCTTGCTATATTTAGAACTGAAACTGAGTTGTATTAAGGTCGTACAATAGAATATTCGGGCGAAAAGCTGCTTACTTGTAACATTGTAGTATTTTGTATATTTTCCTTCCTGTTGATGGCAGAGGTTTATTTTTACACATCAATCAGAAAAACGAAAATTCAATAAGCTATTCTGTTGGATAACTGTATTAAACTTTGCCAAATTACTTTTATGGATGGCGATAATATCTTGATGTTCGAATACTCGAACGAACGTAATCTTCTTGCTTTCGAGAGTAATTTCGATGCATTGTAAGATAGGATAGGATTTAAGCGGCTACCCTTTAAAAAAAACTCCTAATAGGCATGGCTGATGGTGTGTTCACATTATGAGGAGGAGAGGATATGCTGTGCTATTATATTATAGGTACAATAAAATGGCCATTGTCTCTTTCGCTCAGCAGAATTCGCTGAGAACCTTACTGCTCATCGTGGATAGCATAATATAAAATAATAAATATAGGTCGGTCACTAAGTACCTACATGTTTTTTAATAAATGATTCCCTGAATTTACTCATCATGTGAGGTCCAATCTGCCTATCACAGTCCACTGCTGGACAGGCCTCTCCGGTTGTTCGCCACATTGGGCAACACCGCGACACTTTACCCATAATAGCTCAGTAGCTCCTCGCTCTGTTATTTAGCTATACCTTCAATCGTTATGGTAACACCACCACCAATCGCTTGCCAGAGCCTCGTATGTTATACGGCAGGATGCACCTTCCCATGGTGCATCATTGTGAAGATAGCATGAAAAAAAGAGATGAGACATCCCAAGAATAACAAAGATTACTTAAATCTTACCTCATGCTCAACCTGCCTAAACTACCACTCCCACGTCTGCCGTCACTCTTAACGCGTGAGCGGGAAAGCAGCAAATTGTATCTTTAACGCGCAAATGTACGGTGTCGTGGCGCGACGCGAGTGCAATCTAGACTTGCGTCGGGGCCGGGGGACGTCGCGAGCCCTATACAAATACCGGGGAGACGCGAGATGACGTTCAAAGGCGGCATGTCACGAGCGTTCGATGTTCGGGAAAAATTGCTTGTTGATGTATACTTAGGTTTGTGAAACGTAGCTATCTCGTCTCGGTGACGCAATGCTTTTTTTTTCATAGTATCACGATATAATGGCTAATCTACGCCTGATGGAAAGCGAAAGAGAAGCCCAAGTCGCTATGACAGCGGGCAAGTAACTGGTCAGTTTCCAACGCCATGCCGGCCCAACCCTAATCCCCCACGAGCTCCGGAAACCTTACTCACACGCAGAAACACGACCCGGAGGTCATTTGGCTGCGGTATTCTATAGGGTGGAGGTCCTTACCCGGACGGACGCCTCAATTCGAGCGAAGATTTCGCTATGACCCACCTCTCTTGGAATTGGAAATGGTTAGAACACTACATAAATCTAATGCGCAGACCATCAGCCCCGCAAGGGTCAATTTATGAAATTGGGTTTTCCAAGTCTTAGGTCTTTCTCTCGGTTTAGGGAAAACCTTAGTCCGAGACTTGGTGATTGATGTGAATTGTCTCACGTAAGTACTTATTATTGTTTATTAACCGCATGAACTTTTTAAATTGCTGTTGGAGGCAGACGAGTAAGCCACTATGTGATTTTAAACAGTAACAGCCTACCGTGAGGTCCTCCCTTTAAGCCGTGTTTGAAGGGCTTAGTCTTAATTATTTGTTATGATGATAACATCATGAAGCATACTATGGTATGTGCTGAACGCTATAAACGAAAACAATCGCTGGAAACATTTTTATTCCTTGAGCTGATAATTTAGAAGAGCTTGATTCAGTACTAAATTTATTGCCGTCTATTCTATTGTGGTTAAATGCTGGAAAACATACTCAACCAGCACATGCAAGTGCGACAAATCACTAAAAGTATAATCCACACAAAGTCGATGTAGATTGTGGATAAAGATGGATCGTTATTATTCACACACACTTTTAGGTAAATGAGATTTTAGTTGATTTTCCAACCAAAAAATCAAAATGATACTAGGTAACAAACTATGTAATCGATCCATGAACGATTTCAACTAGAATCTTGCCGTTTTACTTGTAGAGAACCGAAGAAACATATAAATAGAATCCGCTACTCCGGCAGGCAAAAGGCACGAAAGCTTCATGAGTCGCACGGCTCCACGTATTACTGGCGCTAGTGTTGGACAACAAAAAAGTTTGTATCGATAAGATACATTGACATTTCGATATATTATATGCAAACAATCAAAAATCATATATTATAAGTCGATGATCGCCATCATAAAAATGGGTCAACAGCATAGCCTAAAAAAAAATTAAATGACAAAAATCATAATTCCCTGAACGTAAAAAGAGTGGTGTTATAAGTTTATCCTGTAATGCACGCTAATTAGATATCTGCTAAACTTGGGTCGGGCAGCGTCACCGGAGCGAAAAGCTACGCTCTGCGATCGCCAACCCGCCAGCCCAGCGTGGCGATTATGAATATCCTCTAGATGTTTGCCCTAACTGGCGAACAACTGGAGAGGCCTGTGTCCAGCAGTGGACTGCAATGATGATGATGAAACTTGAGTGCCTTCCGCTACCCGCAGTATGGTGATAATAACAATGCCGCATTAGATATCATCGTCGACATTTAGGACAAAAAAAACAGAAAGTGTTTTTGTAAAGAGTTTAACAATTTTTTTTTCTACTTTGGATATTTAGTATTGCATATTAGTCGACTGTTAGATAATATCGAATAAAAAACCAACTATGTTTACTTGATGCTCAAAAAACATTGAATGGGTTCGATGCATCAATAGCGGTGCATCGAGTGACTTTTTAACGGACTTCAAAAAAGAGGAAGTTCTCTACTCTATTCGCCTGATTTCTTTTTGTTGTATGTTTGTTACTTTACTACACATTTCCGAAAATTATGAATCGATTTGGAAAATTCTTTTCTTGTTCGAAAGGGTGTAAATTCCTAGTGGGTCACCATTTTGAAGACGGCTTTCTGATAATATTGAATAGGTATATCGTCCATCACTAAACAGAAATAAGTATTTTCCGTCTAACTAACCCTGAGCATGTCACGCGAGAGCTAACGTGAATCGGAATTTATTTTCCATGTTATTGAAGTTTGTATTGCACCTATTTTAGAGACGTGACCGTTTGGCGGAACGTACGACCTATTTCGGACATGGCGCATGATTGCAATGAAATGTAAATAAAATAAATGTTAGTCTAACAATATGTTTGAAAAAGCACGTATTTCGGTTTGTATTACTGAATTTGTAGTTAGAAAACCGGTGAATTTAATGAGCATTCATATCTATTGGATTATGACAGTGGGATTCGGTGGAGTAGTGGTTAAGATCATTGACTGTCATGCCGGTGTCTTCTCGGTAGAATGCTGTTTTCCGAGCCGGTGGTAGCTTCGACGATTTGTAAGTGTTTTTTTACAAACCTATTCAAATAATGATTATTTTGACTTTGACTTTGATGCGGTTCAAACTTTGCTATCATCATCAGCCTATCGCAGTCCACTGCTCTCCAGCAGTGGACTGCGATAGGCTGATGATCTATCTTCATAGAACATAGACAGTCGTTTGCTACTTTGGTTAAGTATATGGAGGCTTTAACCCATAATCGCCACCCTGGGCTAGTGGGTTGGCGATCGCAATAACCTTGCTACATAGGTGCACACAATATGTTTTCAAGTTCATCATCATCATCATCATCATCAGCCTATTGCAGTCCACTGCTGGATATAGGCTTCTCCAGTTGTTCGCCGCCTAGGGCAAACTTCTGGAGGATATACCCATAATCGCCACGCTGGGCAGGCGGGTTGGCGATCGCAGGGCGTAGCTTCTTGCTCCGATGACGCTGCTGCCCGTCATCGGCCTGTGGTATTTAGCTACGCCTTCTATCGTGATGGTTTTACCGCCACCATTCGGTTTGCCAGAGCCTCGTTTGTTGTTGCGCAGGATGCACCACGGGCAGGTGAGGATGGCTTAGAGCGAAAGGGTGATAGGTCGCTCCCTTACATCCCTAAGGGAGCGACCTATCACCTTTATACCCTTGAAGAAAACCTTAAATTGTTGAAGTCAACCAATCCGCACTTGGCTTCTTTGACTAAGGCCTTATAACCCTGCCCTCATGGTGGCTCCTGTCACTTCCCTAAGAGGGGGGCCTGTGCGGCCTGCATAAGCGGGCCGCCCCAGTGGTGTCACGGCAGTTCATAGGTTCTACTCCAGGCCCCATGACACCAGCCTATTAGCGCATGACGGAAGGACCAGAGTTTTGTACCGCCCTCCCTTTACCGCGGGCGGTGTGAGTGTATCAGGGTGGCGGGGAAAATGTGATTAGCATTTTCCCCTGAAAAAAAAAGCCTTTTACTCCTATTTGCTCTAGGAGATAGCTATTAGGACGACGTTAAGGAGTTGCCTTAATCACCGCGTTTTATCTTCTGATTACAAATGCAAATATTTATTATTTCACATTCACCTGTACAAACTACTAGTTAACACAAGTTTCTTAATAATTAACCAACTTCAACACTTCGTGATTCATAAATTACTCGCTTTTATTACGCGTTCTCTTTACAAGTTAGCGCTTAGTTGTTCACTCCGCTATTTCGAAGGATTCGAAGCAACTTGCTCGGGGTGAAACCTATTTAATATGAAAGTACTACACCTATCTTCTTGTGTTAGTTTGAATATGCAATGTAATACGTAGTGAAGTTGATGAGTTAGTCAAACGGGGTAATTGGAGATTCTTAGTTGCTGGAGTTTGAAAGAAGATTGTTAGTAAAATATGCTAGGAATAGAGAGGTTCTAGTAACGAGTAATGAGACTATTTCATTTTAATTTAATTTAGAGAATAAATAAATACGCCACGTACCTAAATCACACCAACCAAACTCAGTTTTCTCTTGTACTACGAGGGGATGACCAAAGTCGTTTCCCAGAACACCGCGACAGAATTTTTAAAAGTTAATTACCTTAATTGACCCGGCCAGGAATCAAACACGCTATCTGCGCTTTAGATTTAACAACCTAACCATACACTACCGAGGTTAATTATCAACATACCTACAGTAAGTATAACGTTTTTCAGTTGATTATTTTCATTACATTCGTAATCGAAAAAATAAAGTATTTTTCGATTACGAATGATTTAAATTATAAAGTTCCGATTTACAAATCTGTTAATGTTTTGGATATTTCCATTTTTTTCTGCCTTTTTATTTACCTACTGTACTTAGTGAAATTACTCGCAAGAAAAAAAATATGAAAACGTATATAAATCTGAGCTTCTGCAATTCATATTCAGCTTACATTCGCATTCGTCTGGAATATAGCTCGAATAATTTAAATACGGGTACATCTGCATCGTCCGGAATGTTTAAATGCACGTTCGATAGCACAATTTAATTGACTAAATTATTGGTACTGCGAGTGCTTTAGTGCATTACCGTGTTCGTTCGAGCAGACTTCAAAAGCATATTGCACAAGCATACATTTATCTGTTGGACGATGAAAGCATCCATTACTGGCTCTAAATGGATAGCACACTTAAGGTAGCCGACAGGCCGATACTGATACCATCAATTTTAAGCTTTACACCGTTTTCAATAAGCGTGAAACGGGGAACAGGCCAAACGGACAGTTTACGGTCGTCGTTGCACACTGTGCGAAAACGCAAAACTGTCTGAACTCAAGTTTCTTCAGAAAAAAGCGTCTAGGTAATTTTAGCGTTTGTCTAGTAGGTACTCATAGCACAAGCTTCGGTTTACGTTGGGAATCGATGGCGCTATGTAGCCCAGTGTAGTATGTGTAAATAACACATTTATTTATAACGGCATAACGGGTAATCTTTAAAGAGACTAACTAATACGCATAAGATGTTAAAGTGCATAACAATGTGCGTAAAAACAAAGTGCACTCGCTGTTTCTTTGCTATAATAGTCCAATGGGATGATGGTTTGACACGACCGAAGAAAAATCAGGCTTAGGACCTTCGGGTTTTCATTGCACGGGGGTATTATCATCGCCAATTTTCTGTCTGCGGAGCTGCAACTGAGTTTAAAAAAAAACAGTAGCATTTTTTAGCCTGATCCAGGATCTCTTCGTTGTTAAGTAGCACCTGAGACCAACGAGGCCTGAGACCGTCTTTAATACTATACGAGTATGGGGTAACATACTTATTTGACGTACAAAATATATTAAGATCGACCTACACAAAAACTTGGAACTAATATATGCTGTGTATATAAAATAAAAACGATGAAGGGCAGCAGTATCACCGGAGCGAGAAGCTACACCCTGTGATCGCCAATCCGCCTGCCTAGGGTGGCGATTATGGGTATATCCCCCAGAAGTTTGCCCTAAATGGCGAACAACTGGAGAGCCTATGTCCTGCAGTAGACTACAATAGGCTGATGATGATGATAAAAAAAATATTTTTTAGTTATAATTCCGCTGGATTTGCGATACGTCTCAGTGTGCGGTGCTAGTCTGACATAGCTTCTAGATTTACTAGTATCGGAACTGCACGTTGCGCTTGATGTCATCAATTTCACTCTTTATGTCGATCTCAGCACAGAGTTAGATGGTAAGTGTGGTTCACTGTTGGTAGTTTGTTTTGACACAGTTGCCTTAAGATAGAATGTTGTTTTCTTTGAGAAATCTGTTTAGTCTGTTGGTGCTTATAAACAAAAGTCTTCAATCAGTGCGTCTTACCTACTATGGCAAACGGAGCCGAAACATGGCCACTTACAGTACGGCTTACACACGAGTTGGAAGTAGCTTAGCAAGCTATGGAAAGGGCTATGCTCGGTGTCTCTCTGCGGGGTCGAATCCGAAATGTCATGTCGCCTAAGAACCAAGGTCATCGACATACAGCAAACGTGTAGAATGCCCTCAGGCCAGGTGGAGTGACGATATGCACAAGATGGCAGGTAATTGCTGGATGTAAGAAACCCGAGCAAAGTGGTGAATAGTTGGAACAGCAAACTATGGACTTTCGTAGGCTGTAATAGTGACACGATTTAATATATTTAACCTTCTTTGTACCCATGTCATATCGCTACTAAGCAAAGACTTAAATAATTGGACCTACCTACGTGTACACATTCAAAATAAAATTAACTAGGGCTTAAAATACTGTAGCGCAAACACATAAAGCAAATAGTCGAAACTTTGAACTGATTTCGAACTTCCAACAGTATCATTCACCAGTAGGTAAGTATCTCAAACTCTCACCGTGCGGATGTATTCACACGGATCTATTCAAAATATTACGCCTAAGCGCTCCCGAAACTTGGCGAACCTCGATTGACGAAGTAAATTAAGTCGACAAACTAGAAAATTAAGTTCGATAACTAACACTCCGCCGGCGGCTCTCTCATTAGTCTTGCACCACCTTGTGAGGATACGTTAATTTTCTATTTTGTGTGTCCTGTCTACACGTTCATATCGATTAACTCGTTTGCTACTGCGAGTAAGTTTGTTTAATTATTACCTGCAAAATCTAACAGAGAAAATAAATAGTTTAAATAAAACAATTTATTTCTCCAAATAAATTATTTTATTTAAAAGAGTTATACATTTGCATGAAAATTTGGGATGTAAGGGAGCGGCGCATCATCTTTTCGCTCCAAGCCAACTTCACCTGCCCGTGGTGCATCCTGCCCAATAACAAACGAGGCGCTGGCAACCGACTGGTGGCGGTATAACCATCACAATTGAAAGCGTAGTTAAATACACTGACTGATGAGGGGCAGCAGCGTCACCGGAGCGAGAAGCTACACCCTGCGATCGCCAACCCGCCTGCCGGCGTGGCGATTATGGGTATATCTTCCAGATGTTTGCCCTAAGTGGCGAACAACTGGAGAGGCCTATGTCCTGTCAGCGCCTCGTTTGTTGCGTCGTACACGTTGCCAATACAATAATATTTCAGCCAGCCCTATCAACGTCTACCTACTACAGAGTACAGTTCAGCATGCAAGCCGTGTAATTGGGTTACGGCAGATTAAAAATTTGATCACATACGTGTTGACTGTAACAGGATTTCAATGGTGATTGAAATTTGTATTCCAAACTTACGGGGATGTCATATCTTTCTGATTTTATTTTAAAGAAATATTTTAATTGAGATATGCTAAAACCCGATTGTGGTCCGCTACGAGCACGATATCTCGATACCGCAGGGCGCATTGTAAACTTTATTAGTTTGCCTTTTTTTATTGCTTTTTGGTGACAGACGAGCAAGCGGCCTGTCTTATGTTAAACAGTAACCGCTGCCCATGTACGTACATCTACAATGCCAAGGGCACAGCAATGCCGCTACCTACCGTGAGGAAAGAGCTCCCTTTAAACCTCGTCATGTCGTTGCCTTAGTGACTAATAGCCTATTTTCTGATATCCTCCTAATTAGCTTCTACTAATCATCTTCATTCATCCATGTGGTATTTCTATTCTCAATCCAGAAACCTTACGGACAGATTAAAATGGGTTTACGCAATGCATCTATCCCTGTCAGAGCATTTTTTCACCAAACGATTTCTAACAGAATATAACAACTAATGTTTGTAAACATTTTTAAACAACATTGTGCCATTACATTGATAACTTAACATCTTATATTGACATAATAATGCTACAAAAAAGCGCTAGCGAGAGTAAATTGACAGCCCATTAAAAATCTCGTAACAGACAAATTATTTCTTTATCTGACAGCCCTAATAGGAAAGTTGACTCCCATTTAAATATAAAATATTTTTCATATCGCAACAAGGTCATCGGAAATTAGGTCGAGCAGTTGAAGAGATAGCAAATATTTCATCATACGAGAGGCACACGACTAATTGCGTATTTCATGTAAATATCGCCTTTTACAGTTTGTTAAAAGGGAAATTCAACTTTATACCGGACGTTTTTATAAAAGAAATATTTTATGGACAGCCTTTTGGTAAACTGTGTCCTTATGAACTTGTCCATGCGATAATTCGCTCGATATCCAATGCACGCTCGAAGGCTAATCATTTCATTGATTCTACGAGTATAACTTTATCACTTCACTAAGTTTTAGAGTACAAAATATCACAAAATGTACACTCGAACCTAATGTATGTATGTTATATATAATAGGAATACATACAGTATATGATAATAAAAAAGCAATAGGTCGACCATGCTTACCTTTAAAGTACACTCTAAAGAGGTTTCTTTATACGTATAATAGAAAGTTACATAAAGACTAAAACCTGATTACCAAAAACACGCTCTAATAGAACGAATCAAGAAAATAGTACTACGCTGAAATGATAGTGTACAAAATATAAAAAAATGACAACTTTCAATAAACAGCATACTGACATAAATATAAATATGTTTTAAAGTTAGTCGTGGTCGTATGCCGTCTACTGTTGAAAAAAAGAGACGAAAAGTTAAATCAAAGTGACATACGAAAACAAGTCATGACCATCACCACCAGTTAGGAGTGAAATCTAACTCAAAAGTTGGTTCCAAAAGGATAGATCCATAAACACAACAGTTCTGATTAGTCTCTAGCGCACCATTATCCCGCGCTTATTGAAATCATCAAAGCGAAAACAAAACACATTTACGCTAACGCTCTTCGCAAGTTTAAATAAAAACTATTTAAACTTTTAATGCGAATGTTTAATAGTATGCAAACTGTATTACGACCGTATGCTAAGGAAAACTTGTGTATTTTGTGTCCGTCTTGAATAATTGAACAAAGGAGAATCCTTCGGGGAAATTAATTCGCAGTTTCTTTAAAACAAACTGAGATAAGAACAACAGTAGCTGCGGAGAAGTGGTTTTTTTTACAATGGAATTTTAAGTTGGAGTCTTTACTCCAATAAATCTGGAATTGATTAATCAAGTCACTGTACTCGCGGATTTATTGGGCTTCCTTTGAATGAATATGCATATTATTTGGAAGGCATTGACTTGAGTGTGGGTTTTGTTCGATAATAATAAAAAACCATGTTCATTATTTTTATTGTTTAGTTAGACGGGTTAGGTTTTACGTTTTGAATAACTCTTTTAGCGGAGATTCAAATACTCTTTGAAATTTTAGTTTATATTCATTTTAAATGTTTTATATGCTGGCATTGCTTACAAAGAATTTAAATTACTGTCTCGTCTTCAGAAGTAAAATAAATAATGTACATTAAAGACGGCAAGCTTTTCTTTGACTTTAGAGCAGGAAAATAATTCTACAGTCCGTAATATTTATTAGATAAGTAAATATGTATGCCAACAGTTGATTTAATAGCGTTGTCATCATAATATCTTTTATCTTTTACCGAGTATTTTGTTAGAGATGTATGCATATAGGATAATTAGGCGTTACATACAATTTAACATACTATATTTGAAATTATTCTACTTATGACTTTGTTATGGCGTTCACTAAACTTTTAAAATTTCTTTTGTTAATATTTCAGTCATATTGTCGATATGCTGATTATATTTGTTTCACCACATTAACCACTGTTAGTTGTTAGTGTTAAAGTTTTTATTGAATAAAATAAGACTTCAGAGTATGTACTATAAATAGGGACTGTATAGACAGTACTTATCAAAGTTTACTTTTCAAAGACTAACTAACAATTAGAACTGTGTATTAAATCTCAACGGATAATATGTCAGCTAAGATGTATCCGTCGGTATTCTCAATGGTAGCAGAGAAAACTGTTCTCTTCGGGTGTTTTACAAATTTCCCAAGTGCAAGCAAGAGCTTGTGTTTTCTTATGTAATTAAAAGTTACGCTGCAACGAACAAATCCTTTTGTGCTTTGATGATAAATGCGTGGTGTTGCTGGTTCTGCAATTATTTGCTCTTAAATTGACCAGTAAATTTCCAAGAACATCTATATATATAAAAGGAGAAACTGACTGACTGACATATCAACGCACAGCCCAAACGGCTAAACGTAGGCACTTGAAATTTGGAAGGGACGTAGCTTAGGTACCGTAGGGGTGCACTAAGAAAGGAATTCCCGAAATTCCCACGGGAACGGGAGTTTGCGGGAAAAAACTTTTGTATGTATAAATTTAAACACGCGGACGAAGTCGCGGGCAAAAGCTAGTATTATTATATTTTCCAAAGTCTTTCCTATTTTAGATTCGTTTATTAGATTTAGATTGGATTTTAAATGTTTGCTTTCCATTACAACTACTTAAAACTTTTATTATCGAAAATGAAACAGTGTACTACATAATAAATTTCGAGAGTGAATCCCATTAATTAACCGTTTTGTAAGATCTGTCTGTCTCCTGCATCTGCTAGATAAAACCGATAATATCTAGGTACTACAAATATTGGAAACGGACACAAATTCGAAGGTGCATAATTTAATAGCCCCGAATCCCTAGCACTACAAATAACTACAAAAGGTAAAGAGCAGTTGATAGTAAATAAATAAATATAGAACCACATCACATAAGTACAGTGTCCCAATTTCGAAGTAAGAAATGCTTCTGTCATGGAAATTGGAAGCAACGTACCTACCACACATATCTTAAACTTAAATACAATATTAACACACCCAAATCAAAATCTCTGTTAATTAAAGTAGTTAAAAAGCAGGTTCGAAATCCTTTCACGTACAAAAAATAACACTGCCAATTTAATTTACCTCTTCGAAGAATAAACCTGCAAAAGTTGATATCGAAATTTTTGTTTAAACATCATATTCGCACCTTGTAATTACATTATTGTACTTTGGCAGTTATACGGCGCTCGATAGAGATAAAACGAGTTCCACGAGGGAAAATTAAGTTAATTAAAAAAGGGAAACCTTTCCCAGGAAGGTACTTAATTTCTCTCGCTCTAAAAATATCGGCGTGCACTGTTCAGACTCCGACCAATAATTACAAACCTGATTACGTGTAGTTCAGGTGGAAGTATTTTCATTAAGGCTTGAAATATTTTTTCAGCAAAGGGGGGTGCAAATTTTGGTCCGGTATAATTAAGTGTACACTCGTACACTTAATTATACCGGTCGGAGGTATTATGTAATAGCTACGGTTATGATTAAATGACGTAGTTAATTTATTATTAGTAAGTATTACACATAACGATGCAGAAATAGATTATTGATTTGAAATTTAGCATCATAGTAACTTTTCAGCACAAAAGTGCCTATGAAAGATGATGGATCACACGTTACTCGTAACTTTATTTTTTTATAGTAGCTCAACATAATAATATGGATTCCCTACGCCTGATGGTAAGCGAAAGAAAAGCCCAAGTCGCCGTAGCAACAGGCAAGCAACTGGTCAGTTGCCACCGCCATGCTGGTCCAACCCTAAACCCCCACGAGCTCCGGAAACCCTACTCACCGGCAGAAACAGGACCCGGAGGTCATTTGGCTGCGGTATTCTATAGGGTGGAGGTCCTGCTCCGGTCGGGCATCTAAATTCGAGCGAATATTCGCTATGCCCTACCTCTCTTAAATATTATGTATTTGAGGGTGGAGACAGATTTTATAGACACTCTGGCATCGTCCGCGTACTATGATAAAATACTATGTTTATATTTAAATTACAATTATTTTATTCCAAAGACTCCTATTTTTAGTACAGTTAGTTATTATTAGTGCTTTGGTCCATACCAAGCCCCATGGCTTAGAATACTACTGAGGTACCCTGCTTTATAGTAGGCTTTGCAGTTGCAAGAGGCGACTAAAAGGGCCTCTTCCAAGAGGAAACTTAAGGAAGCTGTTCCCTCTTTCAACAGGGAACTGTTTCATGATCCCTTTTTAAGTATAGTATCATGAAACTATTCCCATGGCTACTTCACAACTGCCTGAAGAAACATTCGACAACTTACGTACATTTATTTAAAAAAAAAATCCTCAGCTGTCAAAGATAGAAAACCGCAGGGAGTACCACAGTCGAAAAGTCCTGATTTAGTAATAAGCTTCGTGCAACTAGATTGAAATACACAGAGCGCAGCTTTTGAATAGTTAAGTGAGTGTGGATTTGCATCTCTGATATATTTATACAGCAATCATTTCTTTAATCTCATATCAAAAAGTTGGGCGACTCTTTACAATATGTTTTAGAATATTGCCAAATAATTTCCATAAGCGTTAGGGTTTAAAACTGCTTGCGTTGCTTCTTTTCTTCTTGTAGTAGGTAGGTAAGAGATGTTTAAACTTACGGCATCTTGCTAGCCTGCAACTGGAAAATATGTTTATAACTGCTTTGAATTGCTTAAGAAAAATATACAAATACAAGAAACCTATCTTAAAATTTATAGAACACTACTATGGCAGAAACGATTTCTATCACAATCTGAAAACACTAAGTTGGATGAAGACAACTATGTTAGTATCTAAAATATGACGACACAATACTTTAAACAATAAAAATTGGTATTTACAGGAACATTCGGCCTTATGATTGCTAAAACTAGTGTACCTAATGTCTAGGTTTAGCGTAGCTTACCCAATTAGGAAATAAAAAGTTGTTTGAATGTCATCCACTGATAAGGTCTTCTTACGCATACACATTTCCCCATAGAACTTTACAACGCACTTCGTTGAGATTGAACACCGAATTGATACATCCCTTGGGCAATTAATTCGTACGGATTTTCTTAAAAAGCTGTCCTATAAAATATTCTGAAGTAGGAATTTATTTTGTAAAGCACAGTTTAGAATTTAACATTCACGTAAGAAAAAAATAGTCAACCGATAGTAGGCTTTACAGTTTTCTATTAACCAAAATGTTTTTTAAACATTTTCACATGACAATGTTTAAAAAGATCACACTACTAATATTTTTTATGCAACTTCCAATATAATGTAAATTTTACTATGAAATATTTTTAATCCATTGATCGGTCCGGTAAAGGTATATTGACTGGCTCGATGGCGCTTTTGGTAGTGACCTCTGAACATAGGGTCGTGGGTTCGATCCCCGCGCAGTACATTTGTGTGCATGAACATGTCTGTTTGTATTGGTCTGGGTGTTTTCTATGTATAATATGTATTTATTTTCAAAAAAAAGTATCTAAGTAAGTTTATCAATAGTACAAGCTTCGGCTTAGTTTGGGGCTAGATGATGCTGTGTGGCCCAGCGTGGCATGTCTTGGGATATTTATTATTTATTTATTACGAGTATTATATATATTATACTCGCATCTATCAGAAATGTAAGGGAGTCACCTATCCACTTTTCGTTCATTTGCCCATAGTGCATCCTGCTGAATAACAAATGAGACTCTGGCAACCAACTGGTGGCGTTATAATATTAACGATTGAAGGCGTAGCTAAATACCACAGGCCGATGACAAGCTGCAGCGTCACCGGAGCGTGGAGCTACGGCATACAATCGCCAACCCGCCTGCCCAGCGGCAGCGTGGCGATTATGGCGCCGTTTGATGACAGGCGTTTGTCCAAAGTGACGAACAACTGAAGAGCCTCTGTCCAGCAGTAGATAATGTAATGATGATACTCGCATCATACACTATTCGTTTGGGTATAAACCGCTACCTTCCGCATGGTAGACAAGGGCTTAGGCGATAGTTAGCTACTATAAGAGAGGTAGGGCATAGCGAATCTTCGCTCGAATTGAGCTGCACGTCCGGGGAAGGACCTCTAACCTATAAAATACCGCAGCCAAATGACCTTCGGGTCGTGTTTCTGCAGGTGAGTAGGGTATCCGGAGCTCGTCGGGGGTTAGGGTTGGGCCGGCATGGCAGTGGCAACTGACAGGTAACTGACCAGTTACTTGCCAGTTGTCACAGCGACTTGGGCCTCTCTTTCGCTTTCCATCAGGCGTAGGAAAGCCATTATGTCGAGCCACTATAAAAAATATACCACTAAGGCTCTGTAATGTACTAAACTAAATTAGAAAATGGCTGCATAGAAAGAAAAGGCGTGTAATATTACAGACGCAGGATATCCAATGTCAATATTGAATCGGCGAGGCGTGTTTGTGAGCGAAATTAAATCATCGCTGGCCGGAAGCCGTTTGGTGTACCGATAATTTTCTTATCTTTTACTTGGGGAAAGTGAAAGCTTTGTAAATTTATGAACTGGGTTAGTGCGTGAGCGTTGCTTTCTGTTGAAAGTTAGTAGGGATATTCTGCATTATACTTAATCACAATAGCAACTAGTGACTTTTGGGCTAGGTATTAAAGATTGTTCTTGAGAAGGTTTTTTTTATAGTAGCACTGCTTTCTTACGTCTGAAGAAGAGGCATACCTATATAATTATTTTATTGCTTTATTTAAAGAAAAGTGTTTTAATTTTTACTAATTCATATTTTTATTGTGGTTATGGCACAAATTAAAAGTCGCTCAGCGAGCTATGAAAGGGCTATGCTCGGCGTCGCTCTGCGGGATTAAATCCGAAATGAGGTGATCCGGCAGAGAATCAAAGTCACCGACGTAGCTCACCGGATTAGTAAGCTGAAGTGGCAGTGGGCTGGCCACATCAGCCGCAGAACCGATAACCGTTGGGGTAAATGAGTTCTGGGGTGGAGACCACGTCGCGGTAAACGTAGTGTAGGACGCCCTCAGGCCAGGTGGAGTGACGATTTGCGCAGGACGGCTGGCAAGTAAATGCTGAATACGAGAAGCCCAGGATCGATCAAAGTGGCAAACATTGGGATATGCCTATGTCCAGCAGTGGACTGATGTGGGCTGATGATGATGTGGTTATATCAAGCGAATGTAGATAATAAGTAAAGAAACCTAAAAGAAAACGAAGGATGTGACTAACTACATAAACAACTGACAAATATTTTCATGGAAGGATACTTTCTACCTTTTTTTCAAATATTTTGTTAAAAACACCGCCAAAACAATATTTGAAATGGGTTAGCCGGTCCAAAAACCATTAGCCCAATCGAATTTTAAGCCGGATCTTTGGTTTTTATACGCGATAAAAGATAGATAAGAGAAATTATTCGTCTGACGTGAACAATTTCCGACGGGGCTCGATTTATTCCGCTCACAAACACAGCCCGCGCCAATCCAATATTGACTGTGGACGGAACCCGCCAGCGGCTGGATACTCCGCTACGGCTCATAAGCCCAGGAGACGACTTTATAGCCGATTTTTAAGTTGCAAATAACTGCATAGCGGATGAACGAACAGGTAGGAAGCTATGAGTATAGAAATACATCTTGATAGCGCGGAGACCATGTCTATTTTCATGTTTTTTTTATTAACATGTCACATTTTAATAAAAAGAGTGTAAAAAGCTTAGCCCTCGCCAAATCTCTCAGTTTAGGAAGCCAACCCTGATACAATCGGGAAAAAGGCTAGGATGATGATGATGTCACATTTTGAGAGAGGTAGGGAATCTTCGCTCGAATTGAGCTGACCGTCCGGGGAATGGCCTCCACCCTATAAAATACCGCATCCATATGGGCTCCGGGTCGTATTTCTGCCAGAGAGCAGGGTTTCCGGAGCTCGTGGGGGGATAGGGTTGGGCCGGCGGCATGGCGGTGGCAACTGACAGGTAACTGACTGGTTACTTGTCCGTTGTCACCAACAACTTGGGCTTCTCTGTTGCTTCCCATCAGGCATAGGGAAGCAATTATGGCGAGCTACTGTTACTATAAAAAAATGGAGCGTTCCCAATTTGAAATACTTACATATCAACTAGATTGCGCTATCTCCTTGAAACCCCTGAAACTAGCACTAGAAAATATACTTACAACGCGTAGTGGACGAACGGCACCTATTTGTTTTGTATCTGGGTGTTGACATTGTATTTAAGTATATGTTTGTGGATGGTACCGTATTAGTTCTGATATTGACCGTACTATAAGGTCCTTTTACTATAAAAGTTATTAAAGAAACAGCACATGTATCCAACATGACCATTTAATTTTGTTGCTGTAATAAAGAAAAAAGAACACACCTTGACCCTAGTTAATTTAGAAAAGTACGCTTTCTAAGCTAATTTGTTGAAAAAGTAATTACAAAAACCTAGTAACAACAATGTCACCGGTTCGCTGTTTCGTAGTTCGTACAATGAAACTGTTTGTTGAAAACTATCTTTCCCCTGTGACCCGCTAACAATTAACTGATAAATTGAATTGAGTATATAGACACCAAACTTTATTTCCTATTTGTCCAATAAATATCTACCTGTATCGAGATGCTAACCTTTTTGTTTTCCGTAAAAGTTAAAGAGCATTTTGAGTGAGCTCACGTCTCTACTAGTATCACCTTTAGATTATTCATAAGTATGAAAGTCCACATATAACATGAGTCGTTTTGTAACTTTAATATGGAAATTAAATACAGCCACCAAAAAATCTTTACAATTTTCAAATTTGTGTGTAGGTTTCACTGTCCCAGACAACTAGGTAACGATATGTGTTACCTTTCAAAGTGTTATAAAATGATAAAATAATGTTCAGTAGTTCATGAGATTAGGCATAGGCATTTAAAATTTCCCTTAATTAGCTAAAAAAAATCAATCTTCAGTCACAGTCCTCTCGAATCAACAATTCGTTAAATCCTAGATCTCTCGCATTTATGTCTTGCCAGCCATCTTCCTCAAATCTTCCCTCCATCTGACCTTAGGACATCCTACACTACGATTGCCGAGATGCAGTAACCACTCCAGACGAGTGTCATAGTGTGGCTAAATTCGCTAGACTAAAATAAAAATTACCGGTTCGCAACCTAAGTAATCTAATTTGTAAGCCCATATCGAAATCACTATATAAATTTTTCATATTTACATTCATCATCATAAAATACGCTTAGGCACAGCGAAACCGAAAGCCTCCCACGTTTATAGATTAGAATTCCCAAACTTATTAAATTATACGATACGCAACCAATTGGAACGTCATAAAGCTGTCTGGTTGTATCAAAACGGCTATAAATATATGGAACATCACCAAGTGAATCATTTCCAGGGCATTTGATCCGCTATAGCTCTAAAAGCGTAGTGAGACCGGTACAACCCTCTTTATGATTGAGATAAAATGTTTACAACTGCATGTTATGTTAATAAACATGGCTATTTAGTTTGTTGTTATAGTAAACGGTTTTTTTATGACAGAGAACGTATTTAGGTGTCTACGCATGAAAGCCTTTGGTTCATCCACGTGCATCTTTATCCTCCTGGCAAACTGGACCCTCAGCGGTAAGGCTTAAACTCAGGTCGGCCTAAGTAAAGAGAACCGGTGCAGATGGGGATTTACGGACGAGTCTGACCTGGCCTGCGTTTGTGGTTTCTCCCCCCAAAACATGGCTCACTTACCATCCCCCCGGCATGCCCTTTCCACTGCACACGGGAAGAGCTCATGTTGGAAACAGGAGATGCGGTTTGTGTGGTTGAATACTGGTCAGAAATTATTTAGTTTGCCATCGACAAGGTAAGAAGAAGAAGCGGTAAGGCATTCTGAAATCCGGCGACAAGCCCGGCGGCGTATAAGCCGGCGGAATGTGTGCATACGCCATGCTATTGATCTAGCCGGGCAGGCTGCTGGCGGCACATCTCTTCATTTAGTACTAAGGAATAGTATTTCATGAATACTGTGTCCTGCGCTATTTCTAGTTAGTCTTCTTAGAAATTGGTCGCTATGGCCAGTATTTGGTCTAGGAAGTATTACGTATACCTACAACATTAAATAGTAAATAGCAATATGTATAAATCAAGTACCAGATGGACAACATAAAATAAAATTTTGCATTAATGTTCTATAGTATGGATCGTCGACGTTCCTTGCCAATAGACGGAGTAAAGTTACTTTTCCACGCCGTAATACTCGTAAATAGAGTAAGTGTGGTAAAACGTATACGATGTTAACAAGAGCTAAATATTTACGGTAATCTGTATCGCTAAAACGATAGGCAACTATTTAACCACTGGACGCGGTGCAAAATAGAAACAATTTCGCTCATACCCTGCTGCTAATAGTTTTGTTATTTAGCTTGAAGTATTTAATACACTAGTCTCATATTAAACGGTAGTTAGCGCCTAAAGTGGTAACGAAAATACATAATAAATAATTCTGGTAACATGAAAATAATATTTTTACTATAAATTCAAGCTGAATTCATAGAAAAATACTATTAATTACTAGGTGCGACTTTTTCGAATGCATACAGGCTCGGTGGCTCAATTGGTAGTGATCCCTGCTTTCTGAACCAAGGGTCGTGGGTTCGATTCCCACCCGGGACAAACATTCGTGTGATGAATACTTGTGTTTGTTCCGTGTCTGGGTGATTATAATTATTGTATATTAAGTATTTATTTGTGGTTCCTTCGTTGTTCTGATACCCATAACACAAGTGCTTAAGCTACTTACATTGGGATCGGAGCAATGTATGTGATGTTGTCTGATATTTATATTTATACGACTTAGGGACCTTCAAAAAGCGAGCTTAAAAATTTCTCATGGGCCCGCACTGTGGCTCCCCTGGTATTGCGGTGACCTTCAGGCCCGTTTGCCCCTGTCATATAAAAAATAAGAGCATAAGATTTGTACAAAATAAGTAGTAGTTTATATTAAAACTTATACCTATTAGGTACTTACTGCGCTGGCTCGAGATTTCGGGATTGCTCTAACCTCAGCCATGTGTTTCCCGGCCGTTGAAGGATACCACCGTACCTATTAGAACAAAACAATTTGTTTAATGTTGTGGCAAACCACAGTGTTGAGTCAAAACTCTTTTTAGTATCATCGTAATATTTGTTCCCTATACGTAGCTGTAATGTAATGTAACATGATGTAAGTAAACAATTATTATTCTAGGTGTTCTATTTTATTTTACAATGCGGTTAAAACGAGAAATGCACCTGTACGTCCACTTTATCCACCGACTGTACTTCCGCGTCTTGCAACAAGCTTACTGAACCTATCAAAAATGACCCTTACGCGATAGGCATTAATATATCTGTGTCTCCATCTCTTTATGACGTCAGTTACGAGCTATAACGGCAGCGCTACAATGTACGCGACGCGCTTACCCGCAGCGCTGAGCAGTCGACGCGGCGGCGGCAGTAGTTTCCACTACACGTCACTTTATGGTCGCCTGGTACAATGACGCTTTAATGCGTTTGCGGGAACTGCGTTGTGTAGTATAATCGTTGGTTGTTATGCTCAAGTTGGCGGTTAAGACGTTAAGTAAAAGGACGATGAATCGGTATTGAATATTGCTATATAGGATTTGCATCGAATTTTCTATAGAACAGCTTACCGCTGAACGTGACTGCGCTCGGACACGTTGGATGGTGGTCGATTTTTTATGATTTGTATGTGTTTTCATATATCTCGATATCGAGTGCAATGTGACTGAATAAGTCAGCTCTTTTTTTCGAGACGAGCCATTAAGTATGTCGATTTTATTAGCCGCCGGATGTGAGGTCTAATATGAAGATTAATGTAAACTACATATATGTTTTGAGCAGGTGGCGCCATCTTTTTCGAGGGATATCTGTTAATTTCCAGAAAATTTTATTGGCCGCCGGATGTTGCGAGAAATAATTGCCAATACTAAGGAAAAACAATGAATTCAAGAATCTTGGATTTTGGATTCTTAAACACAAAAATGGAAAAAGCGGCAATTTCTAGCTACGTTATATTCTTTGGGCGATATCAAAAGCGAAAACATTCATTTTATTTCTACCCGTACCTGTTTTACCAGTTATAGCGTGAACTTACTCCAATAAAACGTCAAATTCCAATCGAACCGCTGTATTAATTACCAGCGCTTACATTTCCGATAAGCATACAAATCTACGGATTGATAGCTTAACACTATCTGATAGGCGACGCTCCCCAATGAGTGCGATCGCTCAAAGTCAGCGGTAATACCGCTTGATGAGTTCAAAAGCAGCAATTGTTTGAGCTTACGGGTTCATTGTTGGGAACACGGAAATGTATCAAGATAGAATGGCTTAGTGTATTTTTTTCTTTGTTATAGTAGCAGCATAGTGACCATGCATCGCCTGACGGAAAATTAAAGAGAAGCCCAAGTCGCTGCGGCAACGGACAAGTAAACATGGTGGTTCTATCTATACACCAACTGATCCCGAATCGTGACTGAAACCCAAGTCACTTCGGATAAGTTTTTTGTCGAATGTATTGTGGTCGTCAGCCAGGTGGGCAACTGAGAAGCGGAATAACGATCAGTTGAAAAACCGATCATGTCTTATTTTTAAAGAATAATTGCAATTTACTTTTTAATTCTTTCGAAAGATTTAATTCTATTTTTGTTTATGGACGTTTTTAAACACACTTTTTTGGACTTTTATAGTCTATTGCTTCCAGTTATTGCTTACAGTGGTCCCCTTTGCTGGTACAAAGCGATCAGTTTAACTTATTTTTCCCTATAACATTGAAATCATACGGATTGATAGCTATATAGGATTTGCATCGAATTTTCTATAGAACAGCTTACCGCTGAACGTGATTGCTCTCGGAAACGTGGGATAGTGGTCGATTTTTTATGATTTGTATGTGATTTCATATATCTTGATATCGAGTGCAATGTGACTGAATAAGTCAGCTTTTTTTTCGAGACGAGCCATTAAGTATGTTCATTTTATTAGCCGCCGGATGTGAGGTCTAATATGAAGAATAATGTTAACTATATGTTTTGAGCAGGTGGCGCCATCTTTTTCGAGAGATATCTGTTAAAAACCGATAGAACAGCTTATAGCTAAACTCTATCCGTTCGCCCCCCAAATGAGTGCGATCGGTCAAAGTCAACGGTAATCTCGTTTAATGAGTTCAAAAGCAGCAATTGTTGGGGCTTACGGGCCCTAACTTGAACGCCTCCGACTCCGTAAAGGTACGCACACACGTGCTCGCAGCGGGTTGCAACGCAACGCGCGATGTTGTGCAAATCCTGATCGATCATGTGGCCTAAGCTTGTCATTTGTCCTTTCATTATGATCAATCTGGAGATTTCATCTCCATGTTTTATTTATATCAGCGTTTGTGAACGTGTCATACAGATGAATGCTTTCAAACCAGTCTTCCGTGTGTAGCAATGTAGATGGCTCTTTAGCGAAATGTCTTGGTCATTGAAAAGTTCAATATTCAGTAAGCGTTGTGACAAAGTGACGCCAGAGTTGCCTCGGTGCAATGGTGCAAAAAAGTGCTGAGGATTCGAAGGTTCCGGTTAAAATAAAACTACATATAAGTTTCTATAGGTATATGCCTACTTACAGATCTATGTGTTATAGAAAGTACACAAATGGTCAAAAATCATACTAGCCATTTTCTCGTAATTCAATTTTCTGTATTTCAAAGAACTATGTTTTATTATTATTCCGTGTTTCAACAATACATACCTGCAATATACAATACCTACATTACATGTACGAGTATGTTTCATAGGTGCGTCTACCGGGACTAGACTCTACCCCACCTGCTAAATATCCACCTTGTTTCCATCCAACTTCTGCTCAAGGCAAACGTATCGACAACTAAGTCGTCGAGATCGGCAATTTATTATCAACTCCGAGCTGTGTAAATGGAAATATGGAAATTCAGGCGTAAATGAAAAATGGCCCTTTAGAGACACCACAGCCTCATAAATCTAACTCGAGAATATGAAGTATCACGCGTGTTTGACTTTCGGCAGACACGCAGATTGAGCGAAGGTAATACTCTCTCACATATTAACATTCAACATATGAGTAAAACATATTCTATTTTGTTCACATGATCCATTCTGTTAAAATTAGACGTCTATTTGTTAAGTGTATGTGACCCTTAAGTGCGTCTGCGAACCGAAAACTTTAAGGTGACCTTGAAAAAATCTAATATCTCGAAGTAATTTCACCTTTGTATGGCACTTATCGCTATGACCTAAAGACCTACAAGGGTGTGAAACCTGTAAATATAATGGAAGCTTTCATTCAATCCTATAATATTATAAATAACAATATTTTCATGCGTTTTTGCATTTGGACCGATTATATATTTCTGCATAATATATAAAAATATTTTATCTTATTTGTTAACCGGGTTTTTTAAGAGATAAGTCTTCGCCATTAACTAAAACTTAGTTAAAAGATAAATTTAGATAGTTATTACTTTGAATACCGCCAAAACTTAAATAATAACATCAAATAATACGTATTAGTTTATAAATAGTACCTACGTTGTGTTTTCTTAATTCGTAATAAGGTTGTAAGTAGGTAAGGCTATTGATTCCATTTCTTTGTCTTATTTGTAAGCTAATCATTTTGAAATTAAATCTATCAACTTAAATAATTAAAAAAGCTACCCAAAGGCATTAAGTTGCGGGCAAAGCAGGTAATAATAATATAACTCTACATAAATTTGGTACATTCTGAAGGACACACAGTGAAGCTAGAAGAGATTAATGATTCTAAATGCGATACTAATTTCTGTTAAACAGACAGCCTCTTGAATGTATAAGACGTAGCTATCTCTTCAGAGAACAGCAACTTGACTTGAAGCAAACAATTACTTGCGTATCTAAGTCTGACTAATGAAATTAGACGCCAAGGCACTGGGTCAATGATAAGCCCTTTATCCGAAAAGGTTAAGTTGGATACGCCTAAGTTAAATTTAAATTTATTTGTTAGGTTCAGAAGATTAGGTTACAAAGAGATTGCTCCAAATACCTTTATTTTTCATTTAAGCTCTTTGCTCCGTCAGATTAAGTTTAAAGTACTTAACTGTTAAGTGTTAGAAGTTAAGTATTTTCACTGCGACAAGGTACTTTACATTTTAATTGACTCATTTGGTAGTCACCTTTGCCCTCTGAGCCAAGGGTCGTGGGTTCGATTCCCGCATAGTCTAAACATGAATATGTATGTTTGTATTGGTCTGGGTGTTTACTATGTATAATATGTATTTATTTCCAAAAAAAAAGTATCTAAGTTAGTTTATCAGTTGTCTAGTACCCATAGTACAAGCTTCGGCTTAGTTCGGGGCTAGATGACGATGTGTGGCCCAGCGTGGCATGTCTTGGGTTATTTAAAAAAAGGAAAAAATTTGAAGATTAATTGATCGTTTAGTTGGACAAACAGAATATGTGCGGGACTCAACCCCGCAACCGCTATTTCAGCGATTGAGCGCATCTTGGGAGTGGCCCACGGCCAGCAGTGAACTGCCGTAAGCTGCTATGATCATGAATAAGCTCACATATTTCCAAGTTTAAAGTATTTCAGAAAGAAATATAACCACAATCTAAACTGATTTGTGAAATACCAGAAAAAGATAAGAAAAGTTTCACTAAATAGTAATTTCCATTGAAATATTAAATTACTAAGTAAACAATCTACCACCTAACATTAAACATAATTAAAAATTTCTCTAAACAGGTTCACACAGCGATCCTCGAGGGCAAAATGTGACAAATGCGAAACGGAATAATACGAAATCCCCCAGGACCTGTTTCCCGATAAAAACCTCCTTCGTCCCGCCGCCTTATGATTAATGCACTTTCGGCGTGTCGCCTCGTGCGGAGATTTGAGACTCGCGTGTTTTCACACGAACGTGTGTGAATATTTTACATGATAGTGAATTTCTTAATTTAGCCTTTGTAAAGCTTGACATAATTGGTCGCTACGCATGATGATGACAGCAGACAAGACGCATCTTGTCTGCTGTCATCATCATCATCATCATCACCATCACCATCATCGGAGCGTTATTCTCGGTTGCGTCCGAAGGCCGTGTCCCGAAGACTGAGCTCCTCTTCCCTACTATAGTCTCCTCAACTTTGGATGGTCGTCGGCTTCATTGGCGCGCATATCCTCTTGGCTGATTAGATATTGAACTTGCTTTGGAAAAACTCAAAACTATTAGTTGGTAAATGATGAACTTTTCCATGGTCGTAAGGCTGAATTCGGTTCCAAAAAGCTGGTGTAAGAAGCCCTAAATAGCATCTGTTAAACTTAGCGGCATATAGTTCTCCTACGTAAAAATCTCATGTATCCCATAAATAGGGACTTACGGATTAAAAAGTTGGGGATGAAAGGATAATAAACATTTTAACTGTCAGAATCTTTGCGTGGCACCGAAATGAAGTTTTAAATTAATACATATTTGATGGCCCGGATGGATTTATTGTTACTAAATTAAAAATGTACATGAAATGTTTATCTCAAATTCCCAAAGCGATACGCGGGCGAGTCACTAATGTGAAATAAAATTAAATACGATTATCACACAGTGCACTAAATAAAAATTCATGTAGGTATACTACTACCCACATATCTATAAGTCTCCTGAGTAAATGTGAAGTGTTCCCGAGTGTTCTTTGAGATTGTCATTTCTATTATGCCATTGTCCTTTCACAGAACCGACGGACCGAATTATCTACTCGCACGGGGTGTCGATCGCTTTTCAATTATGAGTATGGTTTTATGTCTGAAATGAAAAAGCTTTGTTTTAAATCAATTTATTTATAGATATGGAGCCTGGATTATTTTAAAAAATGTAGTAATCTTATAACTAACTACCGATAGCCACACGTTGGGCGCCAGTTTACAAATTGAAGAATGAAAACTTTTGATATCAATTTGTTTATTTATATTTTTAATTTAAAATATTATATGGTACGTCGACGTATATTAAAATGTAGTAATGTTATAACTGTCAAGAATAGCCACTGTTTGGGCGCCATTTTACTAATTAAAGAATACACATTTAATAACAATCGTACATTTGTAATTATTTTTAGACTATTATTTTTCCTCTAATTACTGTAAGTAAGTAAAGTTAACTTTTTTATTACATTGTTGGCACTTGTTTACTTGAATTTGGTGACCCCAATGTGTAATACAAACAGTAACTTGGAAAATAATAACCAAAATATGATGGTCTGTACCACTTCGGATACAAAACCTTGAAATTAAGATTGCGGGATTTCTCGATTTTGTACATACATTCGCAAATAAGAAAAGTAAAGACGTAGGTACTATAACTTTTTTCGCGAAAAATATTTATGGTGAATCGTAAAATATGCGTTGACACCTGATTTTTACAATGTACGATAACGAAAGATAAAAAGGTTGTTTATTATTGAATTTGTTCCATAAACGTCATCCATCGTGACTCCATGAAACCGAAGTCCATCAATCATGTCGATTTTTTATTAAACCCGCCCTTCCATTTCCATAGGGCTGGGTAATGATTAAAACTAACATTATATTTATAAAAGTTAAAGACAATGCCTTGATTTAATTTGTACAAATGCAACAATATTTATAATATATGAAACGGGCAGAAGAGTTTACCTGGTTACAAATAATACCTAATGTGGATTAAGGCATACCTCCCGCAATGACAACTGTCATTGGGGCGACCAATGTCCAGTATTGGACGTTTGTAGCATTTATTGATGATGATGATGGTGAACAAAATAATGCCATAGCTTGACAAAATGCCTAGCATACGCATTAATAACGTGACCTTTTTAGGAGACTTGGCTACATAATCACCTGACGGACGGCCAGGTAAGATTAAGACTAACAGTAAGAGATACTCTAGAGCTACAGAGTTATTTCTTTACAGAAAAATCAGTATGACCAAGGGCATGTATTTAAAAATGATTGAAAAACTTTTATTCAACAGTAACATATTGATTTTTAACGGGTTCAAACGAAGAAAAAAGATTTTTATATACCAATCTACGTGTATAGCTCTTTGGAAAATAAAAAGTGAAAACTTTTAATAATAACTCAAGAATTGTCATTTGCCGCAGCCCTAGTCCACGGGGATTTGACGGGCCGGAATCGAATTATTATTCCTACTTCCTTAACGGATTCCTACAGAAAATCTATTTTGCTTCTAAAATATTATTATGAAAAATAAGTTCTTAGAAACTGTTGAATAATAAATGAAAAATTTCGAAATTTTGACAGTTGTATTTTTACTAACTTAATCATTTTCAGAGATATGTAATTAAAAATTGTTATCAGACACAATCATAATTATACATTTCATCATCATCATCAGCCTATTGCAGTCCACTGCTGGACATAGGCCTCTCCATTTGTCCGCCACTTAGGGCAAACATCTGGAGGATATACCCATAATAGTCACGCTGGGCAGGCGGGTTGGCGATCGCAGGGCGTAGCTTCTCGCTCCGGTCACGCTGCTGCCCGCCATCGGTCTGTGGTATTTAGTTACGCCTTCAGTTGATGGTTATACCGCCACCAGTCGGTTGCCAGCACCTCGTTTGTTATTCGGGAGGCTGCACCACAAGCAGGTGAGGTTGGCTTGGAGCGAAAAGATGATGGGTCACCCCCTTACATCCCAATCATACATTTGATACATCCAAAAAAAAAATACCTTAAATAGAAGTGATTATTACATTCAGTGTGGTCCTATCTCAGTTCCTAACTACAAATCTTCATCGCCGACTAAAATTGGCATAACCTCCCCAAATTGTCTGTCACATTAACTCAATGTTGCATGAAAAAAATTGAGTGATAGTTCATATTCCCAGTGGTGATCTGGTAAATCAAGGCAGCTTTGTTCTGAGATTTCCCCTTTTTCTTTCAACTGTCCCTCAGGACTCGAGATAAACAATGTTCTGAAATCCTACCCAAAGCCAACAGAGCGATATAGTGACTTATATTGTCTTTGGCTCGGACATTAATGTGAGAGATGCGTTTATTTTGGGCCACCTGAGTGTCAATGGATACGATTAAGTGGTCTTTTGCAATACAAAACACGTAAACACGTAAAGAGGATTTCCCTTTGGAGAAAAGGAACGAACTTGGTAGTTCGATGTAATATTGGAGATCGTTCGCACACTATCCGAATTGCTTCATTATGGTCACAGAGTCTTGTCTCAAATAATACTAGGATCTGAGATTGAACAGTTCTGAACCTCGCAATCCGCGGCGGTGGAGGAATCAAAGGAGTTAGATAATAGAATGTGCAGATTTTATGTTTTTTTTTTTTTTTTATAGTAGCTCGACATAATGGCTTCCCTACGCCTGATGGAAAGCTAAAGAGAAGCCCAAGTCGCTGTGACAACTGGCAAGTAGCTGGTTAGTTACCTCTCAGTTGCCACTGCCATGCCGGCCCAACCCTAACCCCCCACGAGCTCCGGAGACCCTACTCACCAGCAGAAACACGACCCGGAGGTCATTTGGCTGCGGTATTCTATAGGGTGGAGGTCCTTCCCCGGACGGGCAGCTCAATACGAGCGAAGATTCGCTATGCCCTACCTCTCTTAAATGTTTAATTTCTTTCTTCTTTCGATGCTTACCATCCAAGTGTTTAAGAAATAATGTACTTAATTGACCTCAGCCTAGTCAGTTTGTTGAGTTATCGGCCTCGTCTCATAAACTTCGATTAGGACCCCGACCACGACCATTATGTTTATACCAAAATCCTATTCACTATATAGACCGACAAACAATAATATTTTTTAGTTTCTTGGCAGACAAAGTCTTAAACTTCTTATAGAGTAGTACATTGGTCAAATCCCTTAAAATTCCTCTTAATTCGATCGAACAATTTACGCGGCCTGCTGGGTCTAACTTTTTTTTATTTATTTTCGGAGCCTTTATAAGCCATTCAAAAACAATTGTTCGCCACTTAGGGCAAACATCTGGAGGATATACCCATAATCGCCACGCTGCTGGGCAGGCGGGTTGGCGATCGCAGTGCGTAGCTTCTCGCCCCGGTGACGCTGACGGGGCAATCGGTCTGTGGTATTTAGCTACGCCTTCAATTGTGATGATTATACCGCCACCAGTCGGTTGCCAGCGACTCGTTTGTTATTCTGCAGGATGCACCACGGGCAGGAGAGGCTGACTTGGAGCGAAATGATGATAGGCCGCTGCCTTACATCCCCTGGTGGAGATGCAGGACAGTATCATGAAATAAATACGCAGAATTATTTAACTTGAGCAACGTGTCACGTTAATGCTTAGATATCCCATTTCACAGTAGGCATAGACATGTGATTCACAGTAACGGTCTACACTGAGACTTCATGATTAATCTCCATAACTATGACGTACTAAGCTATGGAAATCGTGGTTTTGATTGTCACGGAGATAATTATCATATGTACGCAGTGAGGATGTGCTTACATCTAACGCAGCGATTCTGTGATGCTATAGTAATTAGTCGGTTACACTTTAGCGAAATGGCTGATAGTTAGGTTATCTAAGAGAATGATGTGTGGTGAACGTAAATAAATAGAATTGTAGATTTGAAGTGGGACGTGGTTTTGAGGTAGTGAACGCTGGCTAGGGAGCTAGCTAAGAGAGCGGCCTATCATCTTTTCGCTCCTAGCCAACCTCAGGTGCCCGTGGTGCATCCTCTCGAATAACAAACGAGGCGCAGGCAATCGACTGGTGGCGGTATAGCTATCACAATTGAAGGCTTAGCTAAATACCACAGACCGATGACGGGCAGCAGCGTCACCGGAGCGAGAAGCTACGCCCTGAGATCGCCAACCCGCCTGCCCAGCGTGGCGATTATGGGTATATCCTCCATACGTTTATCCTAAGTGGCGAGCAGCTGGAGAGGCCTATGTCCGGCAGTGGACTGAAACAGGCTGATGATAATGATGAACGCTGCCTGGTGATTTAGAAGTAGTAATCTCCGCACAGTACAGACATTTGTATGCATGAACACTGAATAGGTTTCTTTTGATCAAATCATGTACCTTTATAAAAGTTGTCTGATACCTAAAGTACCTACCTACAATGCCTACAAAAAACAACAGTAAAAATCTAAAAGTTGACAACACATAAAATCACAAACAAATGTCCTCACATCCATGGTTTTATACCCAAATGCTTTTATATTACCAAACTAACTGTTTGCTACGCATACCACATCACATACTTACAGGGTCGGCACGAAATTTAATTTATAAACTAACTTAAAGTTTGTACTAGTTTACTTTAAAGCAATTCGATACTCGATGAAGTCTTGTCAGTTAAGTATGACAGAAGTTTAATGATCGTTAAAATAATATTCGTTTGTCCGTCAAATCGCGAAATTAGGTCATTTTTCCCGTCCGTCGACCCGCCATAAACGATTTTCGTAACCATTCTAACTAAGAAAATGGATTTAATAATATTCTGTTTCTGAGTTATAAAAAATGGAACTAATTTTTTCGCGATAATCATTCTGTTTCTTCGATATTCAATTATTTTTCCCAAAACCGTCTGTTTCTCTGATAAGCAATTATTATTCGATTTCCATCGAAGTCCTTTGTCGTGTTCATTTGTTTTCGTCATTCGAATGTACATTTTAGCCAGTTTTTCATTTTCATCTTTCATCAGTCAGTTTCGTGTAACATTTATAATAAAGTATCATGTTGGGACTACCTAAAGATCATTAGCCTATCACAGTCCAGTGCTGGATACCTTTTCAGCTGTTCGTTGAGGCTTGAGGCTTTACCTATAATCGCCACATTGGGCAGGCGGGTTAGCGATCACCTAAACAATTTTAAGTAGGTATAATAAAGGTAGCATTGTTTTTGCAATAATTGGCAACCCTATACAAACACAAACAATGAAACTCCGTGGAAACTTCCCGACGAAGATGCAAATGCACAGAAATAGATAACTAGATGCATAGAAGCCGCATCAGAAACAATAACAATAAAACTAGTTTCACTTTCGCATTTCATATAGAAATGTTTTTGTTGGAGTGATAAATAAGACATTTTGGTATTCAGAACAGTTCTACAAAATATTTCAACTAGAAATCTAATTTAGGTACGTTCAACAACCAACATTTTAAGCAATTGTTTTTTGATTTACACTCGTAGATAGATTGATACTCTTTATTGCACAGACACAGACATTACAGGATAACATATCACAAACAGTACCTACAACTTAGGCGGTCTTATCGCTTGTCGCCATCTCTTCCAGACAACTTTCAGTTAGAGAAAACCAGTTTCACAAGAGATGGGTATTGGGTGTTGAAAAACTATCTACTGTTAAGTAAAGTAGGTATAATACATATTACATAACTTATTATTATATAACAGTGAAGCGATAATAGTCCAGTGATGACGCTGACTAAAAGTCGAAAGTTGCTGGTTCAATTCCCGCTCATTATACAGTATTTTTACCTGACTGCGTTAGAATATGGGTTATGTTTTCGGCGGGTATGTATGAAAGAAAGAAAGAAAAGATGTATGTATGTTTTTTATTTAGCTGGAGCCTGCAGCGGTTCGATGGATACTATCACTAGTCACTACCTTGACACCATCATCAGACTATTGCAGTCCACTGCTGGACATAGGCCTCTTCAGTTGTTCGCCACTTAGGACAAACATCTGGAGGATATACCCACTGGGCAGGCGGGTTGTCTCGCTCCGGTGACGCTGCTGCCCGTCATCGGTCTGTGGTACTCGTATTATCTACGCCTTCAATTGTTTTCGCCTTATTCGGCAGGATACACGAGCAGGTGAGGGTTGGCTTGGAGCGAAAAGATGATAGGCCGCTCCCTTACATCCCACCTTGACAGCCTATAAGAAGTAGCCTATAGAATAAGAAGTTATTTCATGCGTGTTTTTTTGACGGCTTTTTTTTGAGAGCTCAGAATTAGAAATATCAAGAAGTCCTTTATAGTCGACACTTACGGGAAGAGGTGGCGGGATAATTTTCATTCTTTAACCATCACCGCACGTATAATGCCATCGATCCTCGATAAGAAAGACCGAACCGACCAAGAAGTCGACTTATGACGCTTTCAGGACATTGTTAAAACGAACGCAAGCAGAAACTTCGCTCGGACCAAATAATGGCGTACAAGAACGTATGTGACGTAATTTATGTCTAAAATTCCCTCGTAAAAACTTCGTCTGCCGTGTTTTCCCTAACATGGAGCTTTTCAAGTGGCGCCCCCTTCTATGTCGCTATATCATTACCGACGGGGTTTTTAAACCGATCGACCCTCAGTTTTTTGTTTTTGCGTTTTATTCCTTGAGTACTCTCTGGAGATCCTTTGACGGCTGAACTTTGAGACTCGGGCCCGACGTGGAGTGTAATGAAGTATGTGATTTAAAACGAGGCAATAACATGGGACAAAGTTACAAGTGCCGTGTTCAAGGATTCGTGTTCTTTGAGAATGCTGAAAATCTTTCTCCGAAGAGAATTACTCGGATTTGGTCTGATACGGGAGGAATTCTGTTGTTTTTAAGTTAAGATTCATTTAATGAAATATGTACACATATACATAAAACATGAAATAAAAGACCTATTTAATTGTTCATTTTTTTTTATAGTGGCTCGACATAATGGCTTCCCTACGCCTGATGAAAAGCGAAAGAGAAGCCCAAGCCGCTGTGACAACTGGCAAGTAACTGGTCAGTTACCTGTCAGTTGCCACCGCCATGCCGGCCCAACCCTAAACCCCCACGAGCTCCGGAGACCCTACTCACCAGCAGAAACACGACCCAGAAGTCATTTGGCTGCGGTATTCTATAGGGTGGAGGTCCTTCCCCGGCTCAATTCAAGCAAAGATTCGCTATGCCCTCTTATATAATTCATTTTGATAAATGTTGCTGCTCCTTCTCCAAGTAGTTGTTAGGCAAGTTATACTTTATGCACATAAGAAAAGGAACGAAGGTCTCATTTTGTAAATAAGCTTCATTTCTTAAAACTTATTACTCTTAATTTTATCCAGCTTTGTTAATAATTTATTTACGATAAATATCTAGTAATAATAACAATCTATTGGAGTAACCCTTACTAATAAATATAATAACGCTGGTTGGATGTCGATAGAGCGGGCTTAGATACTTGCTTTGGCAGTACATATACTAGAATTGGAACGATACAGAGAAGATTAGCATGGCCCCTGCGCAAGGATGACACGCAAAATCGTGAAGCATTCAACATGGAAGAGAACAGTCTCACATCGGAGGATGCCGAATATCGGTCAAAGTGGATTAGATGTCGTAGGAAAGCGGCCGGGAAAACGCTAGGACGAAGAAGATATGAAAAAAAAAATTATACGAGTATATCATCATCCTAGCATTTTCCCGATTGTCTCAGGGTCGGCTTCCCAAACTGAGAGATTTGGCGAGGGCTAAGCTTTTACACAGAGCGACTGCCATCAGACCTCTGCAACACTTAGGGTAAGCTATACCCATTCCCAGTTGGGCGGAAAAAATATAATAATATAACTTTGTAAGCTGTTAATATTATGGCTATATTGCCTACGACAACAAAATGAGAATATTTACACCAATATGAGACTCTATGTAATAATAATATAAGTGATAGTCGATAAAGACGTCTGAGAAGCTCTATAAATATACCTCAAGTGATGCTAGGACCAGCAACAAACATAAATACAAAGGTTACCATTAAATATAACTCTTAGCTCCACAACTTGAGAGTTCAAATTGAAACAAAAGATTTGCAACTTGTCATGCAGTATCACCGAAAATTTATCAAACGATAAATAAGTAGGTATAACATATTGTCTGACCGTGGAAAGTCTGCATACTTTATGGGTATATTCCACATGAATCTGTTTATAAATTATGCAGGGTAGATAGAAAGAGATAATATTGATCTGTTTGAAGTGGTTGCCAAGTCTGAAAGACTATTTTCTTTACTACAAACTAGCCTTTCGAGTTGGCTGTGACTTCAAGGAGTATTCTTCCTCAATCAATCAATCAACAGCCTTGGTCCGTCCACTGCTGAACGTAGGCCTCCTTTAATTCGCGCCACATTTCTCTATCCCGGGCTTCCCCCATCCAGCAACTGCCATTTTTTTAACTAATACCTTTATGTAGGAAAGGAGTTCTCAGTCCACATTTTTTCACATCGGGTTTTTTAGTTTTTATAAATCACCGCTTATTGATATTTTTTTATCACTCTTACAATAAATACGAATCAACAGACGACTCACAAGTATATCGATAGTTCAGCGCTAGATTATAGTTCCCACTCAACTGTCAACTGGCAACTGGCGAATGTGTATCTACGCAGAAATCGTCTAGTAAGTGCTTAATTTTCGACGAGACCCCCGGGCCTCGGAGTTGTCAATAAATAACACGAGCCTTGTATTTTATCGGAAAGCCGACGTCCCAGAAAACGGCTGTGTATTTATAAAACACAATTTCAGTGAAAAATATTTATGCTCAGGGGGAACTCTCCTAGTTTCCTTGTCATACGTATAAAAGAGAACTTAACGAATTTCGTGTGGGAATAAACAGTATTATTCAGTTGTAGAAGGTTTTGATGACGGATATACATATTTAACTAAATTGTTTTGAAATAATATTGACATGAATTAATAATGTATGTAAACCATACAAATAGGAATTGTAAAATCTACCGAAGCAACCAGTTAACCAACGAAGTTACATCTAAGAAGATTCAATAGACTCATAGTTATCATCTAACGGTAGGAAACACATAATTATTATGTATTTACATAAATGCATTGCCATACAAATTGACACAGAACAAAAACAAATATTTATCACATTAATGTTTTCAGACGACTCAAGACATAGTACCTAAAAAGATTGTGATCTCGTTTTTTTATAATAGCCAGACCAGACATACTTGAGGTAGATCATGGGAGCACCCTATTGCTCCCCGGAAGCCGGGGGTAGGGGTATTTGCCCTCCCCGGACCAGGAGTGCTGGCCGCTTGTCATCTGCGGCTGGCCAGGGCATGCAGGGATGCGGCGGTATGCTTCGGCGTTGCCCGTGTCTCTGCAACTTGCTGCCCACTGGCGACACAGGGGGGTTTAGTGGGTATACCCTCCCATTTCGGGAGGTGTGAGTCCCACACACCATGTCACCTCCCCCCGGAGGTGGCATGACGGTGCCTAATGCATTCCCCTCTAAAAAAAAAAAAAAAAAAAAAAAAAGATCATGGGATCCTCACCCCCAGTTTCCGAAGAGAAAGCTTAGTATGTAACTAGTAACTTAGGCTAGAGAAGTGTTGATAGTAAGGCGTTGTGTCTAGGCAATCAATTAAAATGCCTATATGTATATGTGGAACATACAAATGGACTGAACAGAAGGACAATGATCAGTTTCGTCCTTTGGGATGTGGACCCTGAAGTAATAATGGATTCAGAATAAGCAAATTTTATTCATTGGGAATGAGGCCACCGACAGATAGGGTGGAACACCATTTCAAATTACGTCAGTCGTAAGTCTCAATAAAGAAAGTGTAAACAAAGGGGGCAAAGGGACACTAAATGAAATTGCAAATAAACAAAAACGTTGAGTAACACAAACTTTAGTGCTTTGTGCCACAATTTTAATAAGCAAACAAAGAAATAGGAAAAGTTTCGCCACTGTTCCGTTTGACCTCGAAGCGAAAATTAGAATGGGAAAAATTTGACGCAAAACAAATTTATTGCGCTGCTTTAATTGGTCCACGGAACGACCCTGAAGAACATCATTGTACTAGATTACTTTCCTGTAACCAAAAATAACTAACTCATATTTAAAAAAAGCTGCGTTGAATCTAGAAATCCGGATATTGTATTCGCAATTAGGAACTCGGCTGGGAATTCCATAGTTTGATATTTAGTCTTTTTTCATTTATTATTTCTTTGTTGATATTCGCTATTAAGTAATGTGTACCTATATATTAACGAAAAAGTGTCTGTAAGTACATATGTCTGTTGTCTACTACCGATATTATAAGCTTCGGCTTAGTTTGGGGACTAAGAATAGGGACTAAGACTAAGGACTAAGTACACAGTTGTACCCCTGCGTACATAGCATGTCTTGGGTTATTTTTTACTTAATTTTAAAACTTATTCGTAGGACAGCAAGAGAGCAGATAATAATGTCTTATTATGACTAAAGTTAGTCTAAGGTCTATTTTTAAATTATTTAGAAAATCGTGTGAAATGTTGAATTTAGTTCAATAATTCGTTCGCAGAACCACTACTTCATGAGCTCCCACCAAAATGGAAGCAAATTTTACGACGAAATGTGAAAAACCACATTCGGCATATAATGAACAGATTGCCTATCGCACATTTGCTAGGGAGTGTGTTTTTTCGAACAAACCATTTCGATTTGGATGCATTCAGAGGCTCAAGCGTTCGTGAACATGTGATTGCCATATCGCGTGTGTCGGCCTGATAGTTTTGTACTCAGTAAAAACTACTCCAGTTAGCTACCTACTTGGCTATACGGAATGAACGATCGCCACAATAAATAATGCCCCGACGATGTAATGCTTACAATATTAATAATGGTATTCGTGACTAGCTCCTCCGTCGTAGGAACTCCGTATGATGTATGGGACCTTTCTAAATTAGACAAAGGGATGTCATAACATAACGAAAAGATGCATCTATCGAGGTTCTTGTCATTACGGCGTAATGGGTAAAGACAATGGCGATTTGAAGACTATCAGTAATGGTTTGTCTTTGTAAAAGATGTAGGTTAGCATTTATATCGTTAAGATTGTGTTAAAAGTACTTGCTAAGCATTCTATTAGTAATATTTAGGTAATTTTATTCCTTGTACTTAAAATAGTGACTAACAGTTTTGGACTTGGGAGCCTTATATTTTTAATTAGGTTACATTTAATTAACCTTTTTAAGCGTAGATTTCTGCTAGTGAAGCTTGCCTATACTTATAGCAATACTACCTGTTTTGACTTCTAAATTAGTTAGAATATCTGCATTAAGTTTAGAACAATGTAGGTACTTTTTAAATTGTCCGCATTTTTTCGTAGCATTTTGCGCTTCACAAAATCCAGCTAAATTAGCACAAACGCTTAGCTTTGTAAGCAAGTCCTAATCTCGCAGAAGACGTCGCAACAAAACATACGCGAAGGCGTCGTCACAGTTGGCTGGGGGCTCTGCGTGCTTGCCAAATATGTCGCAACAGATAGCATTCCTACACTCGGAGATTTAGTACAAAATACTGTAAAGCGCATTCTACACTAGGAACGGTGAAAGCATATTAAAATTTACAACATTTATTAAATGAAAAGTCATTTTCTTCCATTGTAACACCTTTTTATTCGCTCTTCAACCTTTTCAAAACTTACAAGTGACAGCTTGTATTTTGAACCAGTCCACCGTCCCTGTTCGCATTCCGATAACCAATCACAATCGTCCTGTACGTTGGGAAATCTACGCGCGAAAATGATTGAATGTTAAAATAAATGGTTAAAAAAAAGATAAAGACATGACTTAAAAAATAATCTAACACATCTTTATTCATATAGACTTGAAACACAACACTATTAACGGGTTAAAATTAAAAACGGACCAACGGCGTTTACTATTATGCACTGTGGTGTAGGTATAACAATGCACCATATCATATAAGGGAGCGGCCTGTCATCTTTTTGCTCCAAGCCAACCTCACCTGCCCATGGTGCATCCTGCCGAATGACAAATGAGACGCTGGCAACCGACTGGTAGTGGTATAACCATCACAATTTAAGGTGTAGTTAAATACCATGACGGGCAGCAGCGTCACCGGAGCGAGATGCTAAGTCCTGCTATCACCAACCCGCCTGCCCAGCGTGGCGACTATGGGTATATCCTTCAGAAGTTTGCTCAAAGTAGCGAATAACTGGGGAGGCCTATTCAAGCGGTGGATTGCAATAGACTGATGATGTTAGCAAACCGCGCGTGTACGACAGCTTGTTCTATCTTTGATACATCTGTGGCAGAGCCCTTATCTGCCACACTCGCCTCGACTCGCCAGCGAACAAACTGGTATTCACAGCGCTTTCCGAACTTGTCTGATTTATTTTGGAAATTTTAAAGGAACACGAGAAATGTTTGCCGATGAAGTCCAACTTTATAGAATACAGTCTTCATATTAAGTCTAAGTATGTATTGAGTACCAGTGAATTGTATGAATTTATAAAATATTTTAGCATTGACAAAATTATGGAGCTTACATTTCTGAAGTCGGATACATAACTTGTATTCACAGTTGAAATCGACATTCTTTCATCGATATCGTTTACTCATTGTTAAAAGTTTCTCGCTCTGTGGCTCAATCTGGTGACTGGCTAAGTGGCTCAATTGGTAGTGACTCCTGCCTTCTGAACCAAGGGTCGTGGGTTCGATCCCCACCCGGGACAAATATTCGTGTGATGAACATTTGTGTTTGTTCCGTGTCTGGGTGTTTATATTTGTACTTAAGTAGGTATACTCATATATTTGTGGTACCTGCGTTGTTCTGATACCCATAACACAAGTGCTTAAGCTACTTACTTTGGGATCGGAACAATGTATGTGATGTTGTCTGATAATCTCTGTTGTCTGTTTAATAAGTAGATAAGCTAACTCATGCACAGTTTCTCATATAAATATCATAGTATCTAGCCATGAAGTTAAATCAATCACACATGTTAACATCTCTTGTTTGCGTTCGCAAACAAGGAATTAGCATTATTTTGTTTCCAACGGAGATCTTTTCACTTCCCCAGAGAAAAATGCAGTTTCCGTGATAAAAAGTGTATACACAACTGTTTCTATATTGGCCTCAGCTTGTGCCTTCCCTCGCTCTGAATTTGGTTTACAGCGGAAAGAATTTGTGTTTCCCTCGGGAGCTTTCGTGGAGTTCAGTGGGTTTAGCGTGGTTCTTCCAGTAACAAATTAAAAAGAAGATTCATTTGGTCAATTGACATGGATTGGACATTGGATATACAGGAGCTAGTGGGCAAGCCGAAGACTCATAAAGAAGAACACAATTTCGAATAACACTAGCCCTAAAGTACAGGACCGCGATGCACGTTAGTGCGAAAGTACGTCAGCTGAATAAAATGGTCGAGACAAAGTCAGACTACGCTAGCTCGGCCGCGTTGGAAGAACGGAGACAGATTGGGCTGCGAAGAAAGCATACCTGGGTCTACCAACAGGAAAGCAGCCGTTAGGACGCCCCATGTAATCAGTGGGATAGACTAGATGGAAAAGGATCTCAGTCACCTTCAACAGCAAAACAGATGGCTGGGGACAGAGCAGAGTGGCAAAATCTAGTGTTAGAGGCCATGATCTACATCAGGTCGCTAAAGTACTTTCTTCACACATATTAAATGTAAAGTGGCACTGTCATTTTTAGGGTCTTTGCATTTTTAACCCTTTATAATGGCAACACTTGTATGTTTATTCATTCGTTCCAGCAAGGTGACGGAATCACGCCGTTTTCCACTTAAGCCCTGCAACATTGCATGGTCGACTGGATACAAAAGGCGGGCGCGAGCGCGCAACACTCGCCTCCTGCGTTACTAGTCATGCGATACTGGTATCGCGTGAAAAATGTCACGCGGAATTTCAAAATGTCACGTGGAATTTCACGTGTTTCATTTTGGTGTGAAAGTGTGGAAATGTTGAGAACTTCATACTAAATTGTGTTAATATTGTAATTATCTCATTAGGTACCAATTTTGAGATACTACCTACTTACTAAATATCCATACTTACTACTGCCTAAATATCCATTCTTGTGCACTTTAATTCCAGGATGTGTGGATTTCTGGTAATAATTTATTTTTTAATTTAACATGTGCAAAGTAGAGCTACATTATTTTTATCGCTGTTGGTTGCAACAAGTGGACAAGCAAGCGTCCTGTCTTATGTTAAATAGTAACCGCTGCCCTTGGATATGAGCCATGCCAGGATCACAATCATGCCGCTCCAAAAGAGCTCTCTTTAAACCACGCTTAAAGAACTTTTACAAATTGATATGAAGAAGAACCGCAGAAGGCTAAATTTATTACTTAACAGTTACTTTCGTGTCAAAAATTTTAATCGTACACTTTAAACGTGCATATTTAATATCTATTACTAGATATCACGCCTTTTTGTACAACGTGGGAAGTGAAGGTATGTTTAATTTTTCGTATATGTTTATTTTAAGTTTAAATCCATGCAAGAATAACACCACATGGGAAGTGAGTATAATAATATGTCTATTATCTCTCCTTAAAATACTTTGCGTATTCCATTATAACGTATCCTCGTTGGAATATTAAACACCTTCACGTGACGTCACATGATTAATCACGTGATGTTATCACGCTCTTCCCATCCCTCCTAGTTCACTCGCTAAATCCACCGGGTCTCATTATTTTACATCGAGTCTGCTCCTTCGTACCAAATAAATATTATTAAAATGTTAGAGTAATATTTTTAAAAGGTTAAGCGTTGGACTCTACGCAAAGCAGGTGCAATTAAGATTTGCACTATGTTTAGCGAAATGCGTTCCGCTCTTTGATGGAATTTAATCTTTTGAATATTTACGAAGTTTTTGAGCGATTTGAAATGATGGAAGTCGTATCTAAAAGTTAAGTTTTATTTTAAGTTTATATTGCTTGTATAATTATATTATGGTGTGGTTTCTGGATTTAGAATAGGACCATTCCATCACATTCCGTAGGTGTCGTAGAAGAGGATCTCTACCTGGTTACAAATAAACCTACTTCGGTCACCAATCCGCCTGCCAAGCGTGGTAACTAAAGCAAATCGCCTCAAATAGCAATGGTCATTGCTGGAGGCCTATGTCCAGCAGAAAAGGTTTGCAGGCTAATGATGAAGATTGCTTGAAAATGCTTGTGATGTCTGATCTCTGATCTTGTCGAACTGTAGTCCCACTGGGATATAGAAGTGACGGAACACAGAGTGTACTTGTGTTTGTCACTTCCAGTACTTAACTACTACCGTAATTCAGCTCCAACGCAGTCGAGTCAACGTTATATACCTATATTTTTTTTAAATTAACAAACCACAGAGAGATATCTCTTTTTGACCAAATATTTAGATAAATTCAACCTCCAAAAGTCACATCGTAAAGTATCAATGTAATTTAAGAAAATACCGCTAAGTATGGCGCCCACCTTATCGCTAAAAGTTTCCAACTTTAAGTTAGAATCAGATATTTTTGTACAGGCCGAACAATTTTAAGTACCTACCTTCAGGTACCCAAGTGGTTGAAACTTCCAAAAAGTGCCTGATTGGGGTACAAACTTTCCAGAATAGTAATTAGGAGCCTCCATCTGAAAACTGTAAGATTTTCATAACTGGCAAACTTTAACAAATTCCGTCGGGTTGGGATTGTAACAGTTCGGTTGATCGGCAGAAAACAACTTTTGTTTCAGAGATAATGGGAAATGTAATTAAATGCTTAGAGCCGACTCCAGGCATTAAATAAATCGGATTGTAATAAACCCCATTCAGTGGATTAACAAAGTTGGTATACAAGTCAAACAAAAGGCTATTTATTGTACTACTAGCTTTCTGAGTGATGTAACTCGCAGATATTTGTGCTCAGTGGATATAAAAAAAAAGATATAGAAACGTTGAATAGGAATTTACTGGCCATTCCATATTCGTTCTTATTGTCGGTAAAAGCGCGCTCTAAGCTGTATATAAGATAATTTAGAACATGTTTACGAGTAGGTGTTCTTATGTCAACGTATATGAGGCTCTTTGCGTAAATTATCCTTCTAAATTGCGGAAGATTTTCAAGAAGTTAAATTTAAGATAATGAACTTTTCAAATTAACTCAAAGTATTCATCTAGTAGCAAATAGGCCATCTTGTTCTATTCTGGCAGACTAACCACAATGTTCTTCCATTTCTTTAAATCGTTTTATCGCTAAACTTCTAAACTATGATATATTAACACTAAAGAAATTATCTTTCATCCATATTTAGATAATAATATGTTAGTGATTAACTTTTTATGAGGAAACCTAAGTTAGCTGTGTTAGTAGGTACGTACCTATGCTAAAGTTGTATAATTATATAGTTGATTATTGTATTATGTATTTTACTTTATTTGGAATAGCATCACCTGGATACATCACATTTGTATTGAAGTCATATCCAGCAGTAACTATTCTACCTTTGATTTGGAAAATGGGTTTTAAAGAAAAGAAACGGTACACTATGCCATCCATGTTATTTCTAACCACGCAAAATAAGTTCCAGCCAAAAATAAAGGCTATTACGTATACGAGTATAAAGGTACTTACATATTTCCTAAACCAGGTATTTCAGTGCAGACATCTCATTTCAGGTGGATGAAACAGCCCAATTCCAGAAAATTAAATCGCAAGACCGCAAGAGTTCGTTGTGGTCGAAATTCTAAGAAATGTTTTGGTAAATTATATTTTACGTAGGACAAAAATCCGTTACACTACAAGGGATACTTCAAATAGGTACAAAATATGTTTGTATGTATGATGTTTTGACATGAGACCGAATGCGGAACTAACGGAAAATGTAACTATACAACAAGAGTTAATACGGATTTGTGGAACCATCTTCCTGCGACAGTTTTTTCGAACAGCTACGACTTCGGAACCTTCAAGAAACGAGCGTATTCTTCATATTTCAAAGGCCGGCAGCGACTTAAGAATTCGATTTGAGTTGCGGGTGTCCAAGGGCGGCGCCGACTGCTTACCATCAGCATCACACTTGCTTGTCTGCCGCCTCTTGCATAAGAAAAAGAACAAATATGTATTAATTATGTATTAAGTTACGCTTTCCACAAACTGTTGATAATTCCCGTGTTTTAAATTAATTCGCTGTACTTCAATTCCAATTTTCATTTACAGAATCTTTTTAAAAATTTACAGACTCGGCAACATTTCATTTTCAATAAACCAATCGACGTTAATCAACTTGATGTCGGATACTTAATTCCGCAGCGCAAATTACGTATTGTCAATGATGCTTAATAACATATTCGAATAATACGAAATTCACTACTTCCGATCAGAAATTTATCTGCCATATTTATTGAAGCCAGTTTATTGGTTTACATTTTAAATATTTTTTCATGACAAGAAGGTGACTTTTAAATCGCTTTTTAGGTGTGTCCTGGCACTCCCCGGGATGTAAGGACCTATAGTTTCTTCGCTCCAAGCCACCCTCACATGCCCGTGGTGCATCCTGCCGAATAACGTGGCTCTGACAACCGACTGGTGGCGGTATAACCATCACGATACAAGGCGTACCGAGAGGAGCACGCCATGCGATTACCAACCCGCCTGCCCAGCGTGATGATTATGGGTAAGGAAGCGTCCAGATGTTTGCCCAAATTGGCAATGAACTGGAGAGGTTTTTGTCCAGTAGTGGACTGCGATAATGATGATAAGAATCAACTTACACGTGCGTATGAAACGCTAATCTAAAACCGTTTTTAGAGAATTATCTATTTAATAATACGAAATTCTCTCGAGATTATTATCCAAGTATGCAAATTTCCGCCTTACCTATATTTGAGCATGATTTATTTATTATGGAAGCTGCTTTACTTGTTGATACTATATTAGTGTATAATACTGCTTTGTCGTAATCCGATTTTAAAGTAAACAATGAAATTTTAACATTTTCACTGAACAAATTTTCTAACGTAAACCGAAGTCTTTCATCGTAGTTTCCGGTAACCGGTAAGGATTTTTGTAAACCTTAACAGGTTTTGCAGTAACTAAATCAATTACTGGGTATATAGGATTCAGCTATCGTATGATTATGCGGGTACAATGGCCAGTCATTGGTTTGTCAATATTCTTTTTGGTTAGGCACGGTACTAGTGCAGGACGTCCTCAGGTACCGCTGGAGCGACGAGGTCGCGAGCTCGGAGTCACGGACTGGCAGGAGATGGCGCACGACAAGTCAAGGTGGCGACGTCTGATATCGGAGGCCAAGACTCATTTTGGGTCACTGTGCCATCATAGTAAGTAAGTAAGGCACGGCACGTTTAGGAGAAGTAAGGAGAGAAGATGGAAATGGGGTTTCGCAGATAGGTCCGACCCGACTTGTCATTGTGGGTTCTCCCCTCAAACCAGGACTCCCTCGCGGCCTGCTCGGCATGCCCGGGACGAGCTTATATGGGACTCTTCATTTCTAAATGGCTATGATGATAGCCATGGCGGCCTTGTCATCATTACCGGACTATTGGACGAGCACAAAGTTTTCACTTCTAAATGACCCCCCCCCTCATTTAAGATTGCCATCGACGCGAAAAAAAGAAGAATACCGCACTTGTAAGTTGGGTGTCATCGGGTAAATGATTGTGTTCATGCCAGTTATCATCAAAATCATCATCATCATCATCAGCCTATTACAGTCCACTGCTGGACATAGGCCTCTCCAGTTGTTCGCCACTTAGAGCAAACATCTGGAGGATATACCCATAATCGCCACGCTGGGCAGGCGGGTTGGCGATCGCAGGGCGTAGCTTCTTGCTCCGGTGACGCTGCTGCCCGTCACCGGTCTTTAGTATTTAGCTACGCCTTCAATTGTGATGGTTATACCGCCACCAGTCGGTTGCCAGCGCCTCGTTTGTTATTCGGCAGGATGCACCACGGGCAGGTGAGATTGGCTTGGAGCGAAAAGATGATAGGCCGCTCCCTTACATCCCGTCCCGTCATCATCAAAATGAAACACAGGATTCCCTTTCATCAATACCTACTTGCCAAAATTCAAAATTATTATTGCCCTAGCTTAGGATTCCCTCGATGGGTACATGTATAAGTCATTGATGATGATTTCATTACATCAATATTTAATTCGATAGCATTGCGTGATGTAGCTCATCGTTTTCCTTGAGATAAAAATATGGATGAAATGTTCCATACTCTTAAAAGATCAATGTACTTCTATAAATAACCTTACCGCTCATTAATCAATACAAACCAGAATAATAAAAAATATTTTTGTTGGCATGTATGATATTTTCGTATTTCTCGCAGCTCGTTTTCACAATGTATTTGATACGGGCTTTTTTTGATTTGATACCCCAAGTCTACGTGGGTAGAAAGGTCACAATAGTGATCGTTACCAAATGGAAAGCGAATTTAACTTAGTTGATTACAGAACTCTAACCAATTGAATACACTATATTAAATTTACACAGAAAATTGGCGTCTTTATTGAATTTTTAATAGATTACGTCAGGACAGTTTTTATCGATAGCGCAAGTTAGGAGATGATCATGACCTGATTGTTCGTTACATTCCATTTCAATAAATCATTAAGAGATGATCATGACCTGATTGTTCGTTACATTCCATTTTAATAAATCATTAGGAGATGATCATGACCTGATTGATCGTTACATTCCATTTCAATTAATCATTCATAACCATTGGTTATGAGCATACCCATTGGGTTATGAACACTTTCCACCTTTGGGGTCGGATCTATATCAATGTAGGTCTCATCATCATCAGCATATCGCAGTCCACTGCTGGATAGGCTTCTCCAGTTGTTCGACACTCTGGGCAAACATCTGGAGGCTTTGCCCAATGTAAGTCTATGGGTGAACAATATTAATGCATTATCAGATTATTGACATGTAGACGAGATCAAATCCTAAGCGGTGAAGTGAGAAAAGAAATAACTCTTCTCGCCGCTTGTGACTTGACCGTGGCATTGAGCTTTTGATCTTTTCTAAGTTTTGCTTCATAAAGATTCCATCATAGTAGCGCATTTCCTAAGCTTAGCTGCCCCTTTTAGCTACTTACATAGCACGTAATCACCTACAATCATGTCACTAGCAGTGAATTGGCAATACAATTTAAAACTTTCTACCAATTTTGCCGCTTATGACTTAACCCATTCGCGGCATCGAGCGGCTATCGCGCCTAAGTTTCGCTTCATAAAGGCCCTATGGCGGCGCCCTTCCTTGTTGATATTCATGGCGGCTCGGCCTTCGCGGGGATCCTCGTGCCACTCAACCGCCGCGACGTCAGCTAAATTGCTTTATTGCCGCCGACTATAGGTAAATATCAACAACGGTTAACGCTCTACCTAACGCCTGTAGACGTTGGCTAGATAAGCCATACGCTGCGTTTGATGAAAATGTAGCGGGTATTGAGATTATATTTAAAACTAAATTTAAATAAGATGTATTTAAAAAATAACTATAGCATTACTATGGCAAAGGGCAAGAAACTTTAGTTTATATTAGACTAGCTGTGCCCGCGGCTTCGCCCGCGTACATGTGATAGACTATGTTACTCTCCATCCCTTAAACTATCTCCACTTAAAAATCACGTCAATTCGTCGCTCCGTTTTACCGTGAAAGAAAGACAAACATACAGTCAGACATACACACTTTCTCATTTATAATATTAGTATGGATGCTACTACCATGCAAGATACTTCTTCTCGTAGAGTAGCAGCTGTAGTCTAAATTAGTAAGATAGTATTATTACCTAGTATAAGTGCTGTATGTTTCTGTAATAATCCAAGACATACCACGCTGTGCCCAGTATTTGGGACTTGATGACGCTGCTTGCCTATCATCTTTTCCCTACAAGTCAACCTCACCTCCCCCTGGTGCATCCTGCCAAATAACAAACGAGGCACTGGCATCCGACTGGTGGCGGTATAGCCATCACAATTAAAGGCATAGCTAAATACCACAGACCGATGACGGGCAGCAGTGTCACCGAAACGAAAAGCTACGCCATGCGATTGCCAATCCGCCTGCTAAGCGTGGCGATTTTGGGTACAACGTGGTCTATGTCCAGCAGTGGACTGCAAATACGCTGATGAATACATTATTATACACAGTGATACCCAGATCAATACAAAGAGACATACTCACGCACATTGTTTATATTGTACGGGGATCGACTTGTCCGTATTGTAAAATTACATTCAAAAAGCCACACATCAATACAATACCCTGATCCCTTTTGGGCTTGTTATGTAATTATCCAGAGAAGCCTGTAAAGCGTATGTTTTAATCTCATTAAATACCACTAACTTTCATAGGGGATGAAGCCATGAAAATGTTGAATCTATTCATTAACATGTTTTACTAAATATTCAGCATAGTTATTCATTAAGAACTCGTGTGTATTTTACTGGATGTGTTTATTTAGTAGTACTCAACTTTTGGAAGTGACCACAGAAATGTCATGTCGTATAACTTATGTATGTCACCAAGAATCGTAAGTTGATCAATTTGCTAGGTAGTTGATTAACTTTCGGAATATAACAAACGGGAGTTGAAATGTATTATTTAACGCAATGGAGTTCAGTTAGTTGATCAACTTACGGTAGCCTGACAGTCATTTAATAATTTACGATTTTGACACAAGTAAAATCGTCCTCAAATGAACCAATCGTTGCTCAATGTACTATTTAACGGCCTGATTGGATGCCGGGATAACGTCACGTGAGCCATTGAACCAATCAACGTTCACCTCACCTTCGTCGGATGATTTTACGGCAAGACGCCGTAAAATGATCAATTTACTAAAATAAATACGTTAAATAATACATTTCAACTGCCGTTTATTATTTTCCGGAAGTTAATCAACTACCTAGGAAATTGATCAACTTACGATTCTTGCTATTTTACGGTTACATGTACGTTTCGCTCGAGCCTTCATTTTGTTTACTAGCTGTGCCAGCGGCGTCGCTCGCGTGGATATCGGGTTTCAAAAATAACGGACTTCCATATAATACCCATCTATACCTTGTGCCTAAGTTTTAAGTTAGACCTCTAGCAATACATTGGTGAAAACCGCATTCAATTCTATGCAGTAGTTTTCGCGTAATGCGCGTTCAAACATACAGGTTTAAATTTCTCGCGTTTTCCCAACACTTCCCGTCACTGCTCCGCTCTTATTGATTGTAGCGTGATGAAAAGTATCCTATAACCTGCCCAGGAGTATGAAGAATAATTGTACCAAGTTTCGTCAAAATCTGTTCAGTAGTTTTTTTTCTATAACGAACATACAGACAGACAGACAGACAGACAGACAGACAGACAAAAATTTTACTGATTGCATTTTTGGTATCAGTATCGATCACTTATCACCCCCTGATAGTTATTTTGAAAAAATATTTTATGTACAGAATTGACCTCTCTACAGATTTATTATAAGTATAGATATTGGCTTAGTTTTCCATGGTGGTGCTGAGCCTTCATCTGATGAAATATTGAAAAGGAAGCCCAAGTCGCTCTAACAAACTGGCGGGATACCTTAGTTACCAGTAACCACATCGATGCTGGCTCGCAAAATGCTTCTTCGCGCACGCATTTGCTAGATAGTCACATTCAGAGAGACTTCAGCAGAATCGAAATATATCTAAATATATAATATACAATTCAAAGGTGACTAACTGACTAACTGACTGACATAGTGAGTGAGAGTGGTGATACCAACGTACAGCTCAAACCACTGGACGGATCGGGTTGAAATTGTCATGCAGGTAGATGTTATGACATAGGCATCCGCCAAGAAAGGATTTATTTCAATTTTTCCCTCAAGGCGATAAATAAAATAGAGGATGTAACTTTATTCCACGCGACGAATCGCGGGCACAGCTAGTTTACCACATAAAGAGACTGGTTGCCATTTAGTTAAGAAAGCTCAACATTAAATGATAAATAAAATTGATAAATACAATAACATTCATACCCGTGCGTTATTGTAAAGGGTGTATAAATAATTCATAGCAACAATATAAACACGATCATTGTTTGTAGGTCCATAAATAAGCACAGTAGTTTAAAATATATTTTTCTATTTTCTGTACGGCGCTGGATTGTCTTTACAGTGGGGCCTTGCACGGACACACCTCGAGGGGTAGAAGTAGGAGCACCAAGTCGTTGGTTTTTTAGGGATAAGTTTGTACATAATTATATCTCTTATTAAATCATGTTTAATGTTTAAATATTACTATAATATTTCTGATGATGATAATGACTCTTTATTAGTTCTTTTATTTTGTTTTGGGTGTTCATAAAAGTCTCATATGTACCTATTTGCTTGTAGTAGGTACACTACCTTCTTACTCTTTCTGCTTAGCTCAATGGTGGACTGGTACAGAATACCTACGCGGCGTAAATTCCGCCTTTTGTACAAATTTTATGTGCAATAAGATTAAATAAATAAATCACATCCATGGACATGATAGTCTGTTCACTTGTGGTTATTAAAGTATTGTTATGCATTATACTATGTATATTTAAAGAAGGCTAGCTTTTGAGATTGTTGCGGCACTTCTTCTCAGCAGGCTACACATTTGAAGTACTGGTAGAGAAACGATTTGACTTGTAAAAGTATCACTAGTGAATCTATATCAGAAATAAGCTATTTTATTTCAACTATCGTCATTAAAGTAGTGTTTGCTATACATACATGTGTCTAGGTAATATATTCACGTCCTATATTAGTAACTTTTTAAAACATTTATCTCTCTTTGATTGGAAATCATGAAAGATTTTTACGAAAATAGTACAAGGAGACTATAAATATGTCTGCTAAAAATATTACATCCTTACAGCACACATTTCGACACCTACGCATCCGCTTTCCAGTGCAAACTTTCTTAAAACTTCCCACAATGTCCGCATTTTTTCTGCGAACCTGGCTACCACACTCTGAACTCTTAACGAGGAAATAGTGACCGTAAATCACGGGAAATTCGCTCTTATTGAATTTCCTTCAGCCAGTGAAAGGAAGCGCCGCCTCACTTTTTGTTCCAAATGGACGGTTGGGACATGTTAAGTTTTTTTGCCTCGCCCTAGGCCCTACATGTTGCCTGATTAAGGATTTTCCGATCGCTGAATGTAAAATTCGCTTTTGTTAAGTGACTGTACCTATAGGTATACTCGTATTTACATAGGTAAGCCAGGGTCGACCTTTTTTTTTAATGTAGGTAGTACAGTATAGTGGCTGCCGTCGTGATAGATAGCGAATAGCCCAAGTCGCTGCGACAACGGATAAGTAACCAAATCAATCACACAACCTTGCTGGCTTGTATTGGCTATAATATATTGACGAATTCCGATATTAATCTGAAACTAACGAAATAGTCTTATGGATGTGAAATTACTTCGAGAACGGAATTATAAACACCCGTACATAGACAATTGAACTATCTCTATCAAATCAAACAAATTAGTGTCGAACAGCAATTACTTACGTGTATTTTTAACAACACACTCACGTAGGCAATCGTTAGTACTTAGCCCAGGCAATCTACTAGAATATCAAATGGAGCAATTAATTCCGACACCTCTCTGGGGCCAGTTATGGTTTTATACGCGGACAGTAAACTAAGCTATGTTAATTTATACGCCAGTTATTGGCACGATCATGATGCGGTTTTATTAATAAAATGATATGAAATATTGCACTTGTTAGTTCCAAGTCTCAATGCGGCGAAACTCGATATCTTTCATTAAGTCGATAGCCAATTGAATTATGCTGGTAGCAACTATATGCCACTATTTCAATTGACATTTACTCGGTTTTATATTTATGTCATTGATGCTCCTTTTATTTTACTTCCAATACAAGGATAATTTATAAACGCCTTACAAGATTGTAAATTATCTGAAACTTGTTTCGCATCATCACAAAAGCATCAAATGATATACATTGAAAATAAATTAGTTTAATTTCAGAAAAAAAGCCATATAACATGATGTAGCTTCCTCGAGGGATAGGTACATGACTTAATGTCCTAATGGATGGGGCAGAGGGTATCAACAGTACTTCACCATCCCGAGCGGTCTGCGCTTCACTTCGCTCCAAGTTATGTTGGGAGGATAACAGAAGGATTAATGGAAAACTTTAGCACTTCGATGGTAAAGCCTCATGATCATCAGCCTGTCACAATCCACTGCTGGACATAGGCCTCTCCAATTGTTTGCCACTTTGAATGATCTTGGGTTTCACGCATTATCACTTCATCGGGCGTAGGACGTTTGCTGAGAAGCAGTATCCATTCTAGAACTCGTTTACTCCAATATCATCATAGCGTTTGTCATCGACATCCGATGGGGTTAACAAGATGAAGTTAGTGTCAGTGGGATGGTTATATTAGCTGCAAAACCGACAACAGTTGGAATTAAGCCTAATATCTCTCTCTCTCTCTCATAGATGATGCACATTACTCTGTAGATTTATAAATGAATTAGTTTATTATACATATAATTAATTACCTAACTATTCGTTTTTTTCATTCATTTCATACAAAACGTTATCAAACAAAATCAACCATCAGTTATATAAGTACACAACCGTAGCCTATTGTGAAACGAAAAATCGTTCGTAGCCACGAAAATGGTTTCCGTACCTACATCATGAGCAGAAATTCCTCCATATTGTTGCGTTTTGTATTTTAACGGCATAGAAATGAAAGAGAAAAAGCAATTCAACAATGAAAGCTCCTCCATTCAGCTGTTAATGGCATTTTGTGTTTACGTGCAACCGGCCGCGCTGACGAATTAAAATCCTTGGGAAATACCGGGAAGGAATTAAGTGGATATGCTTTGAGCTACATAATTTTTCTGTTTATGTTTAATGTCGAAAATACATGAGCTAATTTTTCTGTTGGCGTTCCATGTCGAAGAAATACTTCCGCTAATTAGTAGCTAATTCAAAGATATGCATTTGCAGCCCTTTACGTGTATGAGCAGTGGATATAAATGCCTTGATTATCTTGAGATTTTATTAATAACTCCTCACATAAATCTGCTCTCTGCATGACCTAAAGGTTAACTGGTAGAGAATGCTCCTAGCACAATGTTCGCCTTTTGTACCATTTTGTGCAATAAAGTTTAAATAAAATAATAATACAAATAAAAGAAATACACTGTTTTAAATTAAATAGTGTAAGTGAAATGTTCTAATCGTTTACCCTTTATGAATGCCCGGTGCCAAAAGAGTAAATTGTAACAACTAAGACCTGCCCTGTCTTGAATTATTATTGTAATAAAGTATTCCGAATCTCAAATAAAAAGCTGTAGCATAAGAGTAAGCTAGGATAATATATTTGTAAATTTTTTCATACCTTCGTACCCATATTACGAGTATTAATTACACTCGTGCTTTAGGAGGCCATGGCGGCTAGCCACCATTGTATGTATTTTACTTATCTAGAATGTTAGTCATTAAAAAGCAAAGCTATTTCATTAGACACTGAAGCTCTAAATTGATTATTAAGATGAAGCCGTAGACTTTGATCTTAAATTAAAAACGTTTCACAAAAACGTGATACAATCGAAAAAGTTTTTTTTTAATTTTTTATAGTGGCTCGACATAATGGCTTCCCTACGCCTGATGGAAAGCGAGAGAAGAAGCCCAAGTCGCTGTGACAACGGGCAAGTAACTGGTCAGTTACCTGTCAGTTGCCACCGCCATGCCGGCCCAACCCGAACCCCCCACGAACTCCGGAAACCCTACTCACCGGCAGAAACACGACCCAGAGGTCATTTGACTGCGGTATTCTATAGGGTGGAGGTCCTTCCCCGGACGGGCGGCTCAATTCGAGCGAAGAGTCGCTATGCCCTACCTCTCTTACAAATGCTCAAGGATATATATGATAAACTATGAGTAATACCCTGCAAGCACCTTAGGTTCCACCATATCCACGACAAACTACGAACACCAAGACTTGTTGTTTACAGTTCTAATACACGGTCTATTCCGCCACACTAATCAGTGGCCAGGGTATGTCCACGCTATCAACAGATTGCGCTTTTAACTTCGCTATCAACCCTCCGCACGCAATCCCGACATCACCGCTGAATGCATATCAAAACTTTATTTTAACACCTCGATAATACGCTAATTCTATGACTTCCGCGCATTCACGTGACTTTTCAACTCGATAGGGAAGCGTATTTATTTTTATTCCGTTTCTAAGTACACTTAGCTCTGTTATCTTTTCTGGAGATCTTTTCGCGGTGGAATGTTTTGTTACAGGTAGCTTCTGGTATTAGTAATGGTGACGGTTGATTTATATAGTTTTTTGTGCAAATGGAGATTAAAAGTGCGTATTGTGTTATGCGCAAATCGTCACTCCTCTTGGCCTGAGGGCGTCCTACATTACATTTGCCGAGATGCGGTCTCCACTACAGAACTCGTTTACCTCAACGGTTCTCGTTTCTACGGCTAATGTGGCCAGCCCACTGCCACTTCAGCTTACTAATCTGTTGAGCTATGTCGGTGACTTTGGTTCTCTGCCGGATCACCTTGTTTCGGATTCGATCCCGCAGAGAGACGCCAAGGACGGCTGGCAAGTGCTGGATGCGAGAGGCCCAAAATCGATCAAGGTGGCGAACATTAGGAGAGGCCTATGTCCAGCAGTGGACTGACACGGACTGATGATGATGATTGCGTTATGTCGTACATAGTAAGTCATGTTCGAATGAACCATTTTGATTTCTTTTTTATAGTTTTAGATTAATAGTGTCTTTAAAAAAAGCCTAATAACATTACGACCCTCTATGCTGTACCACTATAAAAATATAATGAGCGCGTGTGACATTTTACTATACAAGAAATTTAAGTTTTTTAAGGTAATGCAATCAACCTCATAATAAATAAATAACCTCACACTGAGCCACACAGTGCCATCTAGCCCCAAACTGGCCCAAAGTTTGTACTATGACCAAATTTAGTCAAATGACCTCTGGGTCGTGTTTCTGCCGGTGAGTAGGGTTTCCGGAGCTCGTGGGGGGTTAGGGTTGGGCCGGCATGGCGGTGGCAACTGACAGGTAACTGACCAGTTACTTGCCCGTTGTCACAGCGACTTGGGCTTCTCTTTCGCTTTCCATCAGGTGTAGGGAAGCCATTATGTCGAGCCACTTTAAAAAAAAAAAAAAAAAAACTATGTGTACTAGACAACTGATAAACTTACTTAAATACTTTTTTATAAATTAATATACATTATCCTTATCAAACACCCAGACCAATACAAACAGATATGTTAATACAAACAGATATGTTTGTATTGATCAGGTCTCTCATTCTGCGTATAAATCGGCAGATAAAAGGAGCACTGGTGATACTAACGTACATTTCAAACACATCAAACATTCGTGTGATGAATACTTGTGTTTGTTCCGTGTCTGGGTGTTTATATTTGTATTTAAGTATTTATTTGTGCTACCTTCGTTGTTCTGATACCCATAACACAAGTGCTTAAGCTACTTACTTTGGGATTAGAGCAATGTATGTGATGTAGTCTGATATTTATAAAAAAAAAAAAACTTAAAACAAAATAAAAAAAAAAAAAAAAAAAAAAAAAATTTATGTGACTCAACGTTAATAGTTTCAGCTATAAACTGCTCGTGTATGTTTCACAGAGAGGGCACGCATGCTCACATATTCAGACACAGACGAGGCTGAACGTCTAGTACATTCGCTGGCAGATCCGGATTTCAGCCTGGAGGAAACCGGATTACGGGCCGGCCGTATAATGATACGGATCGAATTAGTCAGTCAGCAGGTTTATCTGTTACTACGTGTGACGGCAACGCGGCCGTAATGCATATTGATTGTGTAATTACTTGTTTGATGGACTTTAGTTTGGTTTTTTTTTTGTTGATATTGTGGAAATAGACTGTCCAAATATAGGGCCTTTAAGTAAAGATAGAACTGTGACGTCATACTGGTCATTAATAAAAAAAATCCGGATAAGTGCGAGTCAGACTTGAGGATTCCGTATAAAATATGTACCTTTGTAATGTTATTAGACATCAATAGTATTTATAAATAGTTATTTATTATATACCCGCATTTAAGCTGGAGCCTTCAAAAGAGCTCGAACCCTCAAAAGAGCTCAAACCTCCGAAAAGCCCAAACCTCGGAAAGAGCCCAAAAATTCGAGAGAGTTCGAACCTTCAAAAGAAAAGAGCTCGAGTCTTAAAATCAAAATACCTAAATGGAAATAAAAAAAAATGTCTCGGGCTAAAAGAAAATGTATGAGCTTCATACAAAAGAGCGAGCCCTGTAAACGACTCTGAGCTCTCGGCAAAAGGACTCCGAAGCCTCGAGCCTTGTACATAACTACATTTGGGGCTTCTAAAATCTATGTAGATTTGTATTTATTTAGTAGAACTAAAATCATGAATAAATAGTATGACACACCATACCTACATAATAAATAACAGGTTCTCCTTAATTATCAATTACTAATGATCTTAGTATTTGTTAAAATTTAGCGAATGGTTTACTTATCTTTTAGAATATTGACGTAAACATAATAGATGTAACATAACACAGGAACAAGAAACTCATTGTAGTATTAAGCCGTGTCCTCATTAGGGCGTCTATACACTGCGGCCACCGGCCAGAGGAATAGGAGAGGAGGGGCAACCAAAGACATGCCAAACAATTCACACCGATCTACGGTTTCAAACTATACTATGGTTTTCTTTTGCATTATGAGTAACAGTATACCGGCATGGCGGTGGCAACTGACAGGTGACTGGTTTGGTTGTCTGCCCGTAGTCACAGCGACTTGGTCATTTCTCTCGCTTTCCATCAAGCGCGGAGAGGCCATTATGCCGTGCTAATTAAAAAAAAACAGATCCTAACTGGAATCGTCTCCAAAAACACCAGGACCCGAGACAATTTAGAAAAGTTAATTTCATGAAATTGATCTAACCGAGAATCGAACCCAGAACTTTCGGATCGTTCGCGCTTTGGACTTGAAGCTCTAGCTGTTATGTCTTTTGGAAATTGACCACTGTGGCCGAAATCCCGAGTTTTAAAAACACGTTATTTCAAAACGAACACTCTATAATGTGTTGTGAAAATGTCATATGGCTTAAATTAATCAAAGAGAGACCGCCGGCATAATTAGCGTAGTCACCAAAACATGCTGCCACCGCCAGCTTGGATGTGAGTACATGTGTGTAGGAGTTACAATTTATATGGGTATGAAGTTTGCTTTTTATTTCATAGAATTAAGAGAGGTAGGGCATAGCAAATCTTCGCTCGAATTGAGCCGCCCGTCCGGGGAAGGACCTCCACCCTATAGAATACCGCAGTCAAATGACCTCTGAGTCGTGTTTCTGCCGGTGAGTAGGGTTTCCGGAGCTCGTGGGGGGTTGGGGTTGGGCCGGCATGGCGGTGGCAACTGACAGGTAACTGACCAGTTACTTGCCCGTTGTCACAGCTACTTGGGCTTCTCTTTCGCTTTCCATCAGGCGTAGGGAAGCCATTATGTCGGGCCACTATAAAAAAATATATCTTTGTCTGATCTCTTTTTAACCGACATCAAAAAAGGAGGAGGTTTCAATTCGTCTGTATGTATAATTATTATTTTTTTGTTACGTAATCATATCCAACTCAGGTATATGCTTCCGGGCGTCAACATCTGGTGCTGATGATGAAGCCACAGAACTCCTTAACGGTTAGCAGTTAGGGGACAGTAACGTACTACTGTACGAACAGCATTGGCTGCCATTATATACCTGCATAAGTACTTATGCAGGGCTAATGGGGCAGGTGGTTTGGTAAGTAATTTGCTTGATTCTAGGTCGCAAAGTCTTCACTTGAATTAAAGCAATTTTCTTATTTCTGAAGTAAGCCTTTTATGGAATTTAACTACTTTACTAGCATTTATTTAAAAGTTCCCAAGAAACTATAGAGTTTCTTACCGTTTCTTCCAAAAAATCAGGAAATAAATCGCCTTCTTTAAGAAGTCAATTTATTTCTCGATTTTTAGTTGTTTTAATGTGTTGGGAACTTTTAAATAAATGCTAGTAAAGTAGTTAAATTCCTAGCATTTATTTAATTTCAATTCGGCATCAAAATAGAGTACCTAACTCTATAGGAATTGTTCTTACAATGTTTATAATATGTAAATATATTTTGTTCATATTAATTGCTACAAAAGAATGAATCAAAAGCCACGTAAAACAATATTCATCAGTCAGTGTATAGCTAGAGCTATCTTTCAAGCCGGCAACTGCCAAGTCATTGATCTGGTAACTTAGGCTTCTCTTTTGCTTTCTGTAAAAAAAGGAAGAACTGTCTAGAAACACATTAACAAAACAAACAAAACGTTGATTTTTTAAATAATTAAGAAGGAGCTTGTCCGATGTTTTGAAATAAATACATAATTAAGTCGACTACAAGGAAAGTTGTGACGGCGACTTCAATCGTAGTGATCCAAAATAAATGTAATAGCTATGCTAATGGTAGCCAAGTGCCAGCCAATAAATAATTTATACCGCGACCATTCTCCGATTCATTTTTTATTTAAGTATTAAGAGCCCTGCCGAAATAAACTTGAAGTATACAGTCGTGTTAATTGTAGCATTGTAAATGTTCATTCATTAATTTAGGCTTTAATCTTACTGTTTCACATTCCGGAGGGTGAAGTAGTGCACACGAAGAAATTTAATTTACTTTTTTATTTCTTTATTTTGTTCATTACTACACAGTAAGAGAACAAGGGTTATTAAGTCCGCTCTTTAAACACTATTTAAATTTGTTTATAGTAGCTCGACATAATGGCTTCCCTACTCCTGATGGAAAGCGAAAGAGAAGTCTAAGTTGCTTTGCAAGTAACTGGTCAGTTACCAGTCAGTTGCCACCACCATGCCAACTCAAACCCACCACGAGCTCCGGAAACCCTACTCACCGGCAGAAACACGACCCAGAGGTCATTTGGCTACTGTATTCTATAGGGTAGACGTCCTTCCCCGGCCGGGCGGATCAATTTGAGCGAAGATTCGCTATGCCCTACTTCTCTTAAATTAAACCTATTTAATTTATTTCGATAGTGTTTATACCTGACAGAAATTAATTTATAAAACCTCTACGAAAAGATGGTCTAGACAAGACAAGAGACAGTAACTTATATATAGTTTGATTTCATTGATTGATATGGAAAAAGTACTTATACTCGTACTATATTTAAATACAGTACTTATATTTAAAAATGTAGTCATCCAACTATTCTATATATCCACTTTGGTTTTATCTATTCTTGTTAGGGAATTCTACCTAACATTATTAAAAAAAATATAAAGACACAACACTCAACATAACCAGAGAGTTTCCGAAAGTTAGGGCAAAGTAATATTTTGTGTTCTGAAACCGTTACATTATACATACAACACCGATTAAGTGTAATTAAAATTTAATTTGTACACACGAAATATTGTTTATCATCATACGTTTTAACGCAGTACAAACTCTATTAACTTGCAACGGAGCTTTAGATTGAGATTAATGGTGTAGTTTCGGCTAGATGAAAGTACTTTGAACGAGGATTAATATTCACGCTTTGTACGGGAAGCGGCGCATAAAGCCTACATAGAAAGGATATTAAACAGTGGCTTCGATAAACGGCCCAATAAGTTATGTAAAGTGTGGGTGCATCGGGTTACATTACAACCCTACATGAGGTTAGGACGCATGCGCGCGTACGGCATATGCGGAATATTAAAGGAGGAAAGAGAAAAAAATTAACTTGTGAAGCCATTTTCGTCTATCCGTCCCCTCGCAGCGACAGGGCTGGCACGGCAGAGAGACTCGCGCGGTCGCGGCCACCGAACGTACGCCCGTGCCCCGTCCGACCGCCGACCGGTCGAGCCACTACACTCTACGTCGTTCCAATAATAATTGTGCAGTGTTATATGGACCCCGCGGTACCCCCGACGGCGACGCAACTTTTTACTCAGTGCCACAGATACTTTTAAGTGAAGTGCAAGTTTTTCCAAAGTTGTTTCCCCGTGTGTTATTCAGTTGTAAAGTGATAAAGACTGGGATGTAAGTGGAGTCCGCTGAGTGACGTATTCGCTACTTTTCCATTTGTTGACGGTCTCTGTAGAGGCTTCGAAAGTAATTTGTAAAGTTCAAACTTTTAGTTACTTTGCAAAAGGGACATAGCAACGCAGCCGGCGAATGACAACAATTTAGCAGGTACTGTTTACTTTTAAAAAGCTTTCATTTCACCTTAAGTTAGATAGAGGTCTTTTTTTAGTTCTTTAGTTTACAGTTTCTAGATGATAAATGTCGTTAAATTTTAAGAGTTCTTTGCTCTACAGCTCGAAGCTATGTTAAGTTATAATTTACTTTTTGGTGTTGTTTTCTATTTTTTTTATTTACGTAAGCTTACACTATTTTTCCATTAACTCTGAAGTAAAATTTTTACGAATGATGGTTTATACTTGAGTTTTTACAACGAATATTCGTTCTACTCAAAAGTTTTTCACCTGCCCCTATCAGCTGTCGTACTAAAACCGGCTCCAAATATCAAATTCCAAATAAGACGTTCAAAGTGCATCAATTAAGATAAGTGTTATCTATTCAAAGGTACTATAAGCGATGGGGTTGCATTAGCCGGAATACGGTGCTTTTAAAAGGGCTTTTCTTAGCTTAAGCTTAGTATAATGTTAAAGGAATTAGAAAATAAAAAGCGATCACATAAAAACGTTACCGATAAATATTGAAACGGGTTACGTTTAGGATAAAAGAAAGTCTGATTAAATTACAGATAGAGAAATAATATGTGTTCATAAAAGGATAGTATCTGACCAGATAGGGATAGATGGATAGATAGATATTCCTTATTGCACACAATAGAGTGAGTTCAAACTATAATACACATTTTGTTGTACAATTTAGGTTTTTTTTTATCGTTATTAGCGGTGTCTCAACCTGTGGGCTTAGAGGCTTTTTAAAAGGAGGGATCTGTTTCTACAAACCTTACAGGGGATGTAGGCTCGAATTCATTCACGCGGTGCATTTTTGTGTTTGTTCTGTGTTCAGTTGTTAGCATTAGCATTGCATCTTAGTATGTAATTAGTTGCTTGGTTTTAATTTTTCTGTCTTTTTTTTGTTTAATTGTCTGGCTTTAGCTGAATTAGCTTCAGAATCAAAGGAATATTTTTTGTCCTAATCGCTTTTTAATTTTGCCTACTGCTTACATGAGTTCCCAGATTGGATATGTGTTCTTCTTACGTGTACTCACTCTACTCATTCATTTCACTCCTTAATTAAGTACTGTTTATTTGTACTGTCCTCTTACTGAGTTGAAAAATGTATCTGCATAAAATAAAACATGTACATCAGTACGATCTAAAAGGTTAAGGGTAGATGTTCTATTAAGAAAGGCACCTTAAAACAAGCGCAAGCATACATTAAATCAAACTTATTATTTACGATGTAATAACTCCTGAAGCGAGTGCACTCTAAAATAGACAAGTATAATAAAAATCCATACTACACCCAATAAATTATCGGCAGGACGTACTTTTTATTGGAGTAACGAATGGTAAGATGAGTAATGGGGTAAGTTTCGTATATAAATCACGCTTTCCCTCAGTATGAGGAGATTCAACGTTTGGGGACGGAAGTTCAATGAAATGGTGATTTTTCTGATACACTTATCTTAGCGTTGCATCGAATGGAGGAACGTTTTCGAGGAAACTTTGGACATTTGTTTATTCCTTTCCTGTGTCTTTCTTGCGATAGTTTCGTATTCCGTGTGTACCTCAATGTCTACGTGTAACGTTATCTGGTACTTTCTTTGTTTGTTAGTTTTTTTTTTGTATAATTTTTCGATTTTATTTGTGGAGTTTCCGTCAACTGTCTGACTAAATTTCAGTATGTTGTCGTTATTTGACTTTTTTGTCTAAATGATTAGGACGATGGTCGGGACGATGATAAGACTTATCATCATCACCGGGCATCATATAACATGTATACACTTATTCGATCAGAAATAGAAGTACATAATATTTCTTCGTTAATTAATAACAACTTTTGTTATCTCCGTTGTTTTTTATCATACAATTAAAAAATCGGGTAAAAAATGAAAGTCGTGTCATAACAATAAATTAATCATTAATTACGAACTGATAACAAGACGAGTAGTTTAACGGTTTAAGATAAATGAGGTCTGAAGACAAAAGGTCAGCTCCATGTAAACATAATGAATAAAGCTTTTGTATTTGACGGTGTTACAGAGTAATTACTGAGTAAATTGTACTTAACAATTAGTCTAGATCGAAAGCTTACGGTTCAATAGGGACAATTATAAAACATTGCGGTACCTATATATTACGTATATTACTATATACCTATGTATGTACATATAGGTAGGTATATTTACTTGACGATGACTTACAAAATTTACTGTCCCCGCAGATATATATACTTACATGGAATTAATATGATCAAACATAATTGAATAACCAAACATTTGATACCTAAAACCATATTTCAGAATCAGTAAAAAAATCAAGACTTCCCCTTAAATTTACACTCTCTAAAGTTAAAAGCTCTCTGCCGACATTTTAAAATGGAAAATGCAGAAATAATTATTCTCATACCGTCACCAACGAATGACTTTGTCAAAAAAAATATCAAAAAAACGTGACAAGTGAAATGACAAGTAGAAATATGGTGCAGTGATATAAAAAAATATATTCACCATTCAAACTCACCCCAATTCCTATAAATCAACTTTCCCTCTATAGAAAGAGATCCCACGTTTGGGGACTGAGTTTAATGAGACGGTACCTTTATTGATTCTCCTAAAGAAGCAGCATTAGATATATCTAACATACTTATATGTTAGGGGCAGCACAGACGGCAGACTTTTTGTGCGATATAGTCTGCGTCTGAGACATTTAAATAGAGCATCTTGGTCCCTACAGCTCTGCCGACAGAATGATCGAAGATATGCGTTGAGTCTGTGAAATGTCCACGACAGATTTTTGCGCGTCGTGTGCGTTACTGCATATAATTGCATCACAGATTTAAAAGTGCGTCATAATGGCTTCCCTACGCCTGATGGAAATCGAAAGAGAAGCCCAAGTCGCTGTGACAACGGTCAAGTAACTGCTCAGTTACCTGTCAGTTGCCACCGCCCTAACCCTAACCCTACCCTAAACCCCCATGAGCTCCGGAAACCCTACTCACCGGCAGAAACACAACTCAGGTCATTTGGCTGCGCTATTCTGTAGGGTGGAGGTCCTTCCCCGGACGGGCAGCTCAATTCGAGCGAGGAGTCCTTATGCCCTACCTCTCTTGAGACACAATAGAAAATCTATTGTCATCCACGCGTAGGCGTCAACGAAAAATCTTCGCCGAAATCAAGGCTTCATAATGTCTTACTTAACTGTAGAACCGTCGCTATTTCTACCAAATCAATGCACTAATATAATAACTATTCTAAATGAATATTTTGAAAAATTACATTTCTGTTTTCAATCCCTAAAGAGCTCATAATGACATTACAATGGCTTCTTACAATTCCCGTTTTCAATTCTGATTAAGTTGGTTGCGGGGTTTTAAGACAGTTCAAGTTTGTTCTGAGAGCAACCCCGTTTCAGTGTTCGGTCTGCATTTGTCATACTTGATCCCTACTTGCACGGGGGTTACTTCGGCAAGTCAAACTTTGAATTTGTCAACTGTGACATTTCATCCATTAGGACTGACAACTGACTAAACTTCGGCTTTTGAAAACAAATCTGGTACCAGAAATTAAAAGAAGATTCGCTGAATTGAATGAGTGAGACTGAATTAGTTTTACTAACTACCATTGTCTGATTGATTACATGACTGAGTTTAGACTTAATATTTTCTAAAAGAAGAAAGAAAGAGGAGCTCGGTGGCGGTCTTGTTCGCTTAACAATGATCGCAAAAGGTGTGCAACCATTGGCGCGGTCAATCCGATGATGGGTGACCAAAATTTGACACCGATTTCCTCCGTGCTTCGGAAGGCACGTTAAGCTGTTGGTCCCGGGTGCTATGTTTACCAACTCAGATAGCAGTCGTTACATCATATCAGAGATGATGATAACTCTGACGCCTAAACTGGGAATAGGTATAGCTTACCCTAAGTGTTGCGGAGGTCTGATGGCAGTCGCTCTGTGTAAAAGCTTAGCCCTCGCCAAATCTCTCAGTTTGGGAAGCCGACCCTGAGACAATCGGGAATAAGGCTAGGATGATGATTTTCTATAAGAATCTTTCGTTACACATGTTGTTCTATTAATTAAATAGTTCTTCAAATATGTTTGAATAAGCTCCACTCACGAATAAGGCAAAGAGGTATTTTATGCAGCCACGAGATTTAAAAGTATTTTTGTATAATGTGTGTGTACGTAAATTGTGTGCATTAATGAATGTTGGTTGGTATATTATCTTTTCATTTAAAGTGTCTGTCGGTTCTAGCATAAGTAGTTTATATCGGTACACTCTCTCTTATATCTTAACACATTTCACGAAAAACAAAAAAAAATAAAAACGTACCAAGGAACGGTTGTTCTTATAACAAAGAAATATACTTATACTCGTATTCATGGAAGGGAAGAGAGAGAAGTGGATGATAGATGATCAGATCAGCCCTTACAGCGGTACAGCAGAGGTTACATTGCATTTGGGAGGAGTAGTTTTCTTTGTGTTTGTGAAAGTCCATTTCATTTCGGTACAGTTGGATACTTATACGTAGTTCCACGTGAGCATAACGTCACATAGAGTGCATCAAAACTAGGTAACCTTAACAACCTTACGTCACACGTAGTCGCGCCATCCTTGACAATCAAGCTCGCATCACCACATCTCGCCAAATACTCCACAACATTTAATTCCGACAAAAGAGGAAATCAATCGGGACCCAGCGGTTTCTGTTTATCGGTAGCTCGTCAAGAAAATAGAAGTGCTAAATAGACCGATGGCCGCTGGCGCGTGAAACGACACATCTCCGGCGAACGCGTTTGATGAACTATTGTTTACGTTCATAACGATGCGATGGGCGGATTCGCTTCGCTCTTTCATTCAATACATTGTTGATCCGCGGTTTAGGGAAACTATACGGATATGACCGGCAGTTAATGCGCAAATTGGTTTCGATTTTTTTTTAATTTGTTTACTTTATCTTAAAATAATCAGGCAGCCGATATTCTAGCGCTTACGCTGGAAGAGTCAAAGGCGAGTCAGAAAAAATCGGGATAATTTTAACACTTAATAACTAACGCTGCATTTTATTAAACAACAACCTTTCAATATATATTTTTGTATATGATACGGTACAAGCCTGATAGGGTGTACTACACAGCTCAAGAAGTAACTTCGTGATGGCCTAAAACTTCTCGTTCGTTTTTGAAGCGATACTCTGAGCATCCTGTTCAATGAATGAAATATATTTTTATGTTCTGTAACCTCGATAAGGTAGTCTGTGCACCTTGTAGAGAGCCGTCCTCTTTCCAGTTTTAATATATAGTAGTCGTAAATCAATTAATCTTCCAAACTTTATAGTTTATACCTTTATTTCTATGGCCAATAGGCTCTTTTTGCTCTTTTGTACTTGTTATCAATTCAATTGGTTCATAACAACGATTCCATTCATTTTTTTACAAGATTGTATAACAAATACTTTATCAAGTGAATATGTGCTTTTCGCTCTTACTACCATTGTTTACTTGAATAAAATGAGGACATAATTAACTAGATACAACCGAGTCCGTAGAAAATTATGCCCATAATAAATTATAGTAACGGCGATAGACTATTCCGTTATACTTAAGTACGCTATCAATAGTGGGATCCAAATATCGAATATCTATAGGACTTCTTTTTGGTTGTTCCTCGATGCTGAGGGTCTTGATCATTATGTGGAAAGACACACTTAACGACCTTCTGGGCAGTTTTTATTAAAATCCTATAAAGTGGAAGGGCTTGCCTTCTCAATTTCAATTGCCGACCGACAATAAGATCTTGTGCAAGGTGAATCGTTGGTCAAGTGGGTTCTTATTATTCAGCAAGAAATTATCTTCTCGAAACAACGACCAGTTTGGTTCAATGGTAAAGAAAGCTGCCTCAGACACAGTGGTCGCAGGTTCGATCTCCGCACAGTACAAATATTTGGGTGCATTAATGTGTTTGTTAATATTGGTCCAGACCAATACTCAGCACTTATACACCCAGGTGTTTGCTACGTACCTATAATGTATAATCGATACCCAAAAAGTATCTAAGTAAGTTTATCAGTTGTCTAACAATCGTTGTCAGGTGACTAAATGACGCTTTATTGTCCAGAGATGCATGTGGGCTGCTTATTGATATCAACTGCCAATTGCATTACACAATGCATTAATATTAAATATGACCTAGGTGTATCCGTCATGACTTTGAATTAAAACTGAGATTGTTTATTTGTATCGAGTAACAGATGCGCCGTCTTTAAACAGGAATGCAAAGGGCTACGAACTTGCGTAAAAAAATGTTCACCATTATGCATATTAGGCTCTCAGATCTAGAGACGCGCTTTTGGCAAACGTTATAATGCACTACATAAATGCGATCATCATAACAGAAGCCATCTATCAAAATTCCACATTAACGGTACCATGATTTGCCAATAAAATCACCAATATTCGAATCCTAGTTAAATCCGAATCAGACAATATTTCGTAGCACGCATCTCATAACGCTATCAGTTTCCCACGTCGCCGGAAGCCAGCAATGATGGCCTCGCTTCGCCACGCTGCTCTGCCATTGTCTCCCGTCCCCTTGCTTTCGGCAGGGAGTCAAAGCCTAATATGGACCTAGTTTGATGCGCTTAATTCGTATTGCGTAATTCGTTCCGCACCGTTTTACGTTTTTTTTTTCGGGCATCGATCGCTTCGGTGGTCCCTTTGGTGTTACGGGTTAGAGTTAAAAAACGAGTTTTAGTTTTGTTTCGGCGGCTGTCAGTTAATTAACGTTACTCTTTTAAATAAATGAAAAACAAATCTGCTGAATTTTCCGTTTTTGAATAATGAATGACGTTGCTTTTATTATTCATATCCTTATAGATATTTTTCTACCTAGTTATACCTCATTGTTAGTAGTAAGTGGTTCTTTCTTCTTACGTTATTTCTCAAACGCATATCGACAAATCGTTTGTTAATTAATAAACTTCTATTCCAAGCCTGTATTTTTTCTGTTACGAACTCGTACTCTAAGCTTCTGATCAGTTAACCTGTAGTACCTATAGTAGGTTGGTTAAAAGTGCACCTTGTATAACAGTTGAAATATCAAAAATAGTTCAATAAATATTTGCTTTAAGAGTTAAGGCATACTTACCGAATACATTTAGGTCATAGTTACTATCATTATACTTGACCTTCCTGTAACCTTTGTACATAATCCTGATTTTCAAAACATTGTACATCTGTACCTACCACCAATGGGACGCGTGGAGTTTCTTTTTTCTACAAATGGGCCCCTGAAGAGCACTTTTACATGTCATTATTTTTTGTTACTACCGTTTGAAAAGAGTACGGCATCCGTCGAGGAAACTCAAGTTTGTTTTGTATAATTTTGTTGAAAAAAGACCATAAAATAAACGATAGCCCTTTATATCAACATCGTTTAATATTATACTTCTGTCCAATTTATGCTTTTGTACATTCAAAGATCTACTAAAGAGCTTTTAAACCAGCTGTTTGAAATTAAAAGATAAACTGATCTGCTTATTAATTTCATTAGAATTTCAAAGCTACTTCTCAGATAAATGACGTCACTCAACATTGAATAGGTAACTAGCCCCGCAATTTATCTCACGTACACTAATAAGTTCTTCAGATTAATTTCCTTTGCCATCTTTACTGTTAATAGACTCAATCTACTCGCTACAGAGTTCAAGAGCACGAAGACCAGAAACACTAGTGAAATTTGCATTCCCGCTTCACTTCAACACAGTCAACATAGTTCAGACCACCCGCGACGCCTTGCCTTATCAGTCCAATACCAACTTTATTGCAACGGGGGAGAACATCAAATGGAGGACACACTTAATTCCCATCGCACCTACCTATCGTTTGCAATAAGGCGTTCTGCAATCTAGCCGCTACCCGCGTCCCAATACGTGTATAAACATATATTATTCGTACCAGTCCGTCTTACAAATCGGTTGCAAAAACAACTACTTCAATTCACGGTGAGATATTTGCGTGGTAGGCGATTTTTTTTTAATCTACGCCTCGACATCTCAAATACAGCTGCAGCATTCGAATCTCATTAGCGGGTGAAACAAGAAAAAAGCTGAGTGTAATAAATTTTAGCAAGGCTCAAGCCGAAACGTTTATGGTTTCTTTTAATTTGGTTGCCATTGTCGAGGCGTCCCGCTGAGAGCCGTCGGACGGATTTCTTGCTAGAATTCCAGCTGTTCCAAACATTAGTTACTTCTTATTAGTCGATTACGAATAGAAATTAAACGCTCGACTGAAAATATTTATTTAATTGTAACGGTAGAAATCACGACTTCCATTGTTATGACGGAGCTATTCAGGACAATTGCAAACAAATGTTATTTCTTGTCGTCCTACTTTCTCTAAATCTTTCTATAATTGGTATGTCAATAACAATCAATGTGGTCCTGTGGAATTGGCACATACGTTTGTATAAGTGTATACTATCATTATACCAGCGATGTTTTAGATAATTTCTTTAAGCAATCGCTTTGGAATCCAGGTTCCTTATTCCTTAATTGGAAATACGGCGTTGATGGGAAACATGACAGGTAGGTCTTAATAAATTTATCATAGAACGATACTCACTGATCCTTTGAATCGTGAAATTATCTAAATGAGAATTTTTCTTGACGATATTTTGCCGCCTAGAGATAAAAAATACAAAACTACGTGCTCGGCTTGAAATAACTATCTACCTCCAAGTAAGATACCATGTTCAAGCTAATGAACTATCTTTTAATAGTAAGTTGCGATATTAATTAGTCATTCATTATAAGGTATACTACCACACTGGTAGCTATTATTAATTGAACCAGTGTTAAAATGGAACGCAAAGCCATAAAGGTGGTTAATGTGTTTTGAAAGGTGCAACGCTTAAAAAAAAGCGCGGCAGATGCATAAAGGCTCGCGAACGATATCATAAATCAAAGTGGATTTTATGTTGGCGCGTAGGTCCAATAGCTACCTCTCCACTTCGAAGAAGCTATGTTTATTTTAAATGATTGAAGTAATTCCATGGGATCGACTCAAGAGCGCGGGCGAATGTGAGATGGATGACTTGCAGTTTTGTATCCTTGCCGCGCATCACGTCGAGTCTACGCCGATAAAATTAATAGTAGCCTCACCATATCGATTGCGGCGATAAACCCGTTCGCTCTGTGGAAAGAAACTGCTTTGTACATCAATCATTGTTTGTTCGTAATTGAAAACATACAGCCCCAGTTTACGGCGGAACAATAAATTACTGCTGAAACAAGAGCCCTGAAGAATGGCCGTTTCATTTAAATCGTACAAAAATTGCTCACCCATTCCAAGGTCGGGACGTCAGTAAAAATTTTTATGAGTAAACTCGACACGTGTTTCGCCAAGTATCGGATACAAATGTGGCCCATCTGTGGAATAGAACGTGCCATTTTTGGTTCACATTAAAATTCCCACACATAAAATTGAATGTAAAAAAAGGTTCTACACCCGACGGCCCCTTTCGAGCACAACAAACAAGCAGGTAAGCGAATCTTTACGATCCCTACTAAATGAAATATGCGCAATCCTACGAAGGATTTCACATCTTATTACAGTTGAGTAAAGAATAAGTTTGTTAGAGTAAAATTTCACAACGGTTCTCTCACAATATTTTGGAAGTATAAAAACTTTGTTTTCTTTTCTGTAGTCTGACAAATATAAGTACTATTCCCTTGAGAAAAAAAGTTAGATTTAATTTTGGTGCGATGTTTTGGCTGTACTAAGTTTATGGTAGGGTATCCACGTCTCGCTTGCCTTATATGATATACTTCCTGGATGTGTCGTTAACACACTGTGCTTTGATTATATTATAGCATTCAATGAAATGTACAAAGGGGGTCCGCATTTAAATGTTTTATTTATGAAAGCTTGTATTATTTGTTTTCTTTGGTTGTTGCATTTGGATGACATAATGGAAATTCAGAACCGAATGTGGCCAAGACATAAAGTTTTTGTAATAAATTACGTCATTACATACTATATGAAATATTAAAATGTATTACATATACATTTCCACCCCTATACAACAACAAGATCAACATAATACGAGAAATCATCTTCATTTAGAAGAATTTTAGTTTAAGGATCTAAACTAAAATTCTTGACTTATTGACTTAAATGTAGGTACATATTATTCGGGTATAATTTGTTGGGTATTCTTTGGAATAAATAAAAAGATACCTAGTAAGTTTTCAACTCTCGCGATATATTGCAAGAGTATATTCTTACCTTATAAAGCTACGCGTATAATTCTGTTCTAATGACCATATTAACTCTACATATATTTATTCGCTTATTCAAGCTCTTTCTTCAAACGGTGTCAGTAATAATTTCCTACGTCTTTGTCTTGACTAGTTTGTGTGAAAGCATCAATATTGATGATTTCCTGAACATTCCGAAGACCGCTCAAAGCTAACAGCCGGCGTCAATGAGTCGATTATCACACCAGGGTGAGAAGTGCAGTAATGATTCGTAACTACAAACATTCCAGTCTGTGAGTAAACATACTGTGGCTTGTGTCCTTGTGCTAGGAATATTAAAGCTCTTTTATTTATTTTGACCAAAGAAAAAGTATCAAACATTCCTCTTTTTAAATGTCCAGTTCATTGAACTAGTTCCTTTTTCAAATATTTTTGTTTTATTTTGTTCATTTTGTATGTGTATTTTGTTTAAAGTTGTGATGTCCAAATGTGATAAAGTTATGCTAAAGAAATAGTAAAGTCTATCGACTCTACCTGACAAATTAGCCTTATTTTTATTAAATATCGATAGGCATCTAAGTAGTAGACGAGTCAAAATTTTACTAATATTTTAGATTTTTTTTTTGTTTCAACATCTTCATTTTGATTCCAGAGAATAGTTTTTTAATGAGAAATTATAATTCTTTTAATATTCCATATCCGTGCTTTCGCCGAATATTTTTTTTACTGTTTAGTCAAAGTGTCACGCTACACCTCTCGCATTATGGGTAAAAAGGTCACTTATGATAAAGAGTTTACGCCCGTGAGCATGTTTCATGCTCGCAGATAAAATCAATGTCATTACGAGTGTACCTACAGTGTACAGGAAAAGTTAAGTAAGTCAGCATTCAAAAAAAGACTTTGCTACTATGACATAAGTATCGAATACATGATCTGCTTTTAACAGTTTCTGTACGCATGTCAACTACCGGAGATTCTAAGTTAGTAATAAAATTACAGGTTTCTTCTTTGCGTATGTGTAGGTTGAGTATTATGCTTAACTCATAAAAACTTGTCAGCGAAAAATCACTAAGAATACTAGTCCAGTACATTTATAGGGATTGATTACGCTACACAAGGGTACTTGGTTCCTTAACTCCCTTAATACGGAGGGAATATTATCTACTCACGATCTGTCACATATAAAAAACCCGGTAATACGTTTTTGCTAAGCTCCAGAATCGAATGCGTTACATCTCAGCCTTTGGATCACGCCTTACTTTGCTCTAAAAAGTTTTACGTTTCTGTTTAATCAATGAAAAATAACAAGTCTTCGTGTGCTTACCAAATATCCTAAGCATATTAAAGACAAAAATAGTTACTATTCTTACTAAGTATAGACTAAAAATAATAGCGTAATCTTAATGAGAACCCTACGTTTAATCTGCTTTATTAACATCTTACGCTGTTTGCGTTGAAAGAGGTCCATCACGCTCCCGATCTAAACAATTTAAAATTAAAACAAGCACTCAATTTATCAAGCTATAAATATATGGATAATAGCTTGGTCCGGTTACGTTGGCATCCGAGGATGGTCGGACAATCATAACAATAATGTTATGATAGGAAGCGGCGGCCGCAGTTCTGTTTATTTTAAACATTCACCGACAGCAAGATTATCTTCCTTGTAATGCTTCGCCGCGAGCTGTATGCTTTACCTCATACCACAAAACCATTCCGTACCTACAAATTGTTTACACAGATTAGTGTAAACACATTGGTAAGCATCGAACCCATTGTTTGAAATCGTCTTCAGTCTATTTTATCAGGGAGGTGTAAATGTGTGCTAACAAATTTACGTTAATTGATCGACTAACTACATCACTGAATTATGACGCCATTGAACCGAGTTATGCAAAGCTATATTTAACATCTCTGTTTTAATTTATTTTCATCGTTAGTCTTGACGCATCTAAACATTAAACACCTGGAAAGGAGGAATCCCAATTTTGTTGGTTGGTATTTTTGTTGAGATTTTATAATTTATAACCGATATTTTAAGCATTTCTTACGAACCCAAAGATATATTTTATTTCTATTAATATCGGATGATAGAAGCAATGAAAAGTTGTCATTAAATAAGCAAATGCCCAGCGATAACTGTAAGTAATCTTCTTGTTAACCAAATGGTTCAATAACTGGTTTGAAGTTATTCTCGGTTGGTTACATTAGAGAACGGCGTGGCAAGCAAAAGATTTAGTAATTTATATCTGAAATGGGAGAACATTTAGACGATAATTTTGTATGTACAGTAATATAAATATCGAAGCGAGATTATTATCGACAGCGTCGAAGTTAGATAATTATGTCGTTACTTACAGATATTGTCGCATAGAAAACGATTCGATTCCGATAACTTCTCAATATTTACTTTAAATCGTGAAATCAAATTGTGCTTGAATTGAATAAAGGTCGATACCAGTACATCAAAAAGCCATTATGGTAGGAAGGTGCGATTTCACGAGGTGTGTACAAGGAGTTATAATTCGAAATCGTGCAGTTGACTTCCGAGCCCAGACGTGCGAGCGGATCGAACTTTACTGCCTATAAAGTCTTTATTGCCCATTGTCGACGATTATTACTTAACCCTCATGACTTATGAAGTAATAAATTCGATCTTCCCATACCTATCGTTCCACAATTCCGACCGTGCGAGCGTTCGGGGTAAGTAAATAATATACACGATTAAATTTATCTATAAATAAACAGAGCGAGAGATAATATTTGTAAATTAAACTCAAATGGTATTGGTTTTCAATTCAAACAGAAGGATCGGAACTCTTTGGAACTTCTGATGATCTCTACGAACCTTTGCGGTTAGAATGTATTTACTAAGTTAATGTTTAAGTAAGAGTAGTTTGGAGACCTCACCAATTTTCAAAATAGACGGTGACGTTAAATAGAATATTAATTAAATGCCTTCCACTGCAAGAACTTTATGTCCACAGTGTAAAGGGGGAACTATTTGTGATTTATAAAATACAGTGCCAATAAACAAAGCAAAAACCCAGGCAGATAACAAAGCCGTGCCGTTGCGTGCCTGAATCAATAGATGGCAGATCGGAATAAGCTTAAAATATCTCCTAATGGACTGGCTGTAAATATCCCATTTGTAATTGCGGTACGGCAATTGTCTGGTGGTATAAGGGCGGCGCTGTTGATATTGATGCCTATCTGATTTGTGCCAGGCCCCGCTTTCGTACATTTCGTGTAAGCGATTTGCAAGTGCTTGCGTGCTACCATTTTAGGCCCTGTGATACCCACATAATGGAGCAAATATATTCACTTACTCAAAACCCGCAGATAAAGCTCCATTTGAATATAAACATGATAGGGTTTCCCTACATCCAGGAACAAACGTGGATTATATTGAACATAACGTTATTGCACAAAGGATATGAACTACAAAAGTATATATTATAGAAGGGCCATTGGCTTTATTGAAAGCCGTTCTTGCTTTATACTGTCCCCGCCTTCTGAGGCATAAAGTTATTTTCACAACAAAGCACACGAAGCCTCTGAGCTCCTTATATTGGACCTCTCTGGAGCCGACCATTGTAATCTTAATGCCGTATTATATTAATGCGATAAACATCTCCAAGTAGATGTCTGTGCTCTTTTTTGTGAATTATCAGATTTTAATATTGGCGTGTACACGGTCATAGTAGGATACCGTTTCTCTGGTTACGAAGACGTTATCTATAACCCCCATCGAAGGGGAAGTACCTATATAATTCTTTTAATAAGATCTTTTTTAATCTTTTCGTCTAATATTTCCCTTTATTTATCTTACAAAGGATTGTAACCGCTATTGAAATTGTAATTCTAGAGCTAATATCGAATTCTTTGTGTACCTTATTGACGGTATTCTAAATTTGTGTGAAAAGAATTTAGATCATAATTTTTTATCCTGTTCCAGTAATGTATTAAATTTTATCGATTTTCGTTACTTGTTCATTCCCACAGACGCGAGACGTTAAATTGCGGAAAAGGTACGTTGTAACTAACTATAATTATAGTATTTGGCTTTAAATTATTCAAGCTAGAATATAAGCAAGTATTATCGTAGAAAACAACGCTTGGGTTGTGGAAAAGCGACTTGGTTATAAGCTTCATCTACTGCGTACTTTGATTATTGAAATATGTGTGTCATTAAATCATAACATGTTATTAAACATAAATAATAGTGACCGCATTAAAATGCTCGTGCTGGATGACAAGGCATGAAAATCCAAATTTAGTGAGCATTATGTTAGAGCGAGCGAACGCCGAGCACGACGCACAATGAAACTCTGTGCTTCTCTGAATAATTGCCGTATTTAACTCTACAGATTTAGTGTCCCGGATTACACCACAATGGAGTATTTGGTCCGTGAAAGAAATTAAAAAAATACCATTGTTTGTTACGATGGAGACAAATAAAGACCCGTTTGACAGTTACACAATTAGAATATAGCCACTAGACGCAATAAACTCCTTAATAGCGTTTTTGTAAAAGAAGATATCGTGTAATATCGGAATACCGGTAAGTATTCTGTCAATTGGCTAGCAAAATTCGTGACGTCATGTCTTTGTAAAGCCTTACAAAATATATAAAGTACCTAATCAAATTTTGACAGCTACTTAAAAGTATATCAATTGACTTGATGTTCCTATTTTGATAGACGTTAATTTTATCACTGAATTTTTATGGTCGTGGTCGCGTAAATCTTTGACTTTGATTTCTAGAGGGTTAACCGGTGAAACACTCCTATGTATCGGAAAACATGTTGAGCCGTTAGTCGTGCACTTGATATTTCTCCAGTCGTGTCGAACTGTCCTTCTATCGGATAATAAGAATAAGGGAATACAAACAAGTCGGGTATTTTCTACAAATTTGTGCACTATACTATCACGAAATTGAATCAAATGAGTAATAGAATTGTAGTCATTCTAGTTTAAAATGGAATAATAAGAAGTCAAACGATAAGTAAATATATAACCAACAAAAGTGTATTGAACTAATTACACTTATTACGTATTTGAGCATGTTATTTTAAAAATAAGTGCATCACAGCAAACATCCGCTGATAATTCGAACTAAGCAATTAAACAACAAAAATAAACGTTGAATAACTGACATTTAACATGTTTGCGTTTGCTATCGCTCTTTTAGCTGGCTCGCCGATAAGTGAATCTCAAATAGCAATTTGTATTTGCTCTTGCGCCTGTAGTTAATCCAACAGAGGCCGTTATTAAAACGGCATATTCAAACCGTGCACATTTATTGAAGTGGTTGAGAGGCTGAATGTACCTGACTGGCTAGTACAATGTCTCTTTATGTCCCGTTGAGTAATCGCCGACTTAGCTCCTCAGATTTATACGGCATGCCGTTCCTGCTTCGGCCACAATGGAATATTTAGGGCGAGAATGAAACTTTTGCGCCGAGCGCTCATATTTTATTTCTATCGTGACATGTGAATGTACTTTTATGGTTTTGAAACGCGAAAGGCGAGTTATGCGAGTTGTTTGTCAGTCTTGTTGACTAGTTAGGGTTAAGTGTGTTTAAGATGGAAAAATAGTTTGTACGACAGATGCGTACCACCCTTTTAAAGTTTGAAAATGAAAAAGATGTTGGCACGTTTAACTTTACTAACAAAGAACAAGGAATGTCACATTGGGATTAAAACTTGGAAGTCTTAAACTAGCCATTAATAGAGCTATAGAGTAGGTATGTATGTGGTCATTTACACACGCGTGAAGAAGCATAAATCGGGAAGGTTTTTTTTAATAGTAGCTTGACATAATGGCTTCCCTACGCCTGATGGAAAGCGATAGAGATGCCCAAGTCGCTGTGACAACGGGCAAGTAACTGGCCAGTTACCTGTCAGTTGCCACCGCCATGCCGGCCCTACCATAAGCTCCACTAGCTCCGGAAACCCTACTCACCGGCAAAAACACGACCCAAAGGTAATTTTGCTGCGGTATTCTATAGGGTGGAGGTCTTTTTCCGGACGGACGGCTCAATTCGAGAGAAGATTCGCTACGCCCTACCTCTCTTATCCGGTCTCTCACCAATTTTTTTTTTCATATTGGCATTATATGGCCATTATATAGTGGAAAATAAAAATTGAAGCCTAGTCATTAAGCCTACGATGTTTTCGTGCTAGCGCGAAAGAAGCTTCTTTACGCTTTCTGTGTGTAAATGACCACATACATTTTCCCAACCGCTCATGACATTATTTATGTACAAGTCGGTATACATCGGTCTCTTTATTTGATTACATTTAATTCCACATGAACTTTTAAATTTACAAAAACAGTACGACTATTCGTATTTAACGCAGTAAAAAGCAGTTTGTTTAACACACTTACAGTGAATTTAACCGTGTACAATGCAAACTCCGCGTTGTGGTTTACGCTATTTAAATGAACTGAGGAGTCACTTCGAGAGCTGGAGTTTGGGGAACCGAACACTCGTAGCTATGTTATGTTTAGCTTACATACGTATACATTAAGCCCTCAGCGTTGTACGCTAGGTTTCAAATTCGAGTGTTCGTCAAACATTACATTTTTTAAATTAAATAAATTTTCTAGACGAGGTACAGACGGCAACACACATGCTGCCATCTGTCAAAACTTTCCCAAACAACTTTCAACTAAGTGTCTACTGTGTGTTGTACACCAAACCTCTGGTTTCAATATTAAGATACCCTATAGGAATATTTAAGAGACTACTCCTATCCTACATTTGAAGCAACTTGATTTGACGTTCTTCTTCTTCTGTACGTTTTGATAGCAAATCAAAATAAACACGCTGTGCCCCAGTGGATTTGCCGTTAATTGTAATTAATTTTTAACTTAATGTTTAATCATCAGGCTCTCGCTAGCTCTCTGGTGATAAGCTCCTTAAATTGCTTTCCACTATGTTTGCTTGGCTTATCGCATCCTGTGTTTTTGTTTATTGTATTGTAACTTAATATTTATTTTTAATAAATTCATACAATACACACAGTGGCAACACGTTTCGCAAATTAAACACCGCATCGCACGCTGTCATTATATTAATCAGTCACCGATAAACGCATCGAAGTATGAAATCGATTTTTTAACGACTCAAAAGTCAACAGCCGACCACATTTATTCGTCATCGTTAATTAAGGTGAGGTTATCCGAGTGCCCATAAAACGCTTTGGTTAAGTACCGGCTCGATGCACATTCCCACTTATTAAATCATAGTGTGAAGTTCGCTCTAGTGATGTTGAGCTAACAGTAGTTTTTACCGGATCTGTCGATAAAAATAGCGGTCCTATCGGTAACGTAACAAATTTTCAGGGTTAATCTCGTAGTTCCATCATCGAGAGATATTATATAAACTTCTGCCCACTAAATGTCCAAGTCATAAAGTCTATTACTCACTGTACTTTTAAATGGATTTTAGTAAAGCGATTAGAGGCGTACATAAACAAAACACCCCTTCTATCTCGACAAACCATATCCGTTTTTTTGTATGGGTTCCGATATTATCTGTTGTAAATTTATATACAAGTCCCGTAATTTGTGTGTTGTAACAAATAAATTTAGTTAAAAACTATCGAATCGAAGCTATATTTATCTATTGACAGTTTTAATCATTTACATATAGTACCAACACTCCATTTTGCGTGAACGAAATCGGTATCGATGTTATCGGTATAAACCGATATCGCGGACATAATTTATCGATATTCCCACCGTGTAAAGTATCGACAAAGTACACGCTAATGAGCGGCATCACTGTTTCACTGAAGGCGTGAAGCCACAACGCCGAGGTTCGTACGTGAATAAATAACGAAACCCAAGTCGTCTTACTCGGAGTCCACTAGTCAACACACGCTATAATATTCATGGAACTCTTATATTTTCATTGTAAGATGTTTGTCTACGAATAAGAAATGTGAATCTCAGTCTCGCGGTCAAGTCAATATTGTTACACAAGTTTGGTAGTGATAGCCTATTATGTTTGTTTATTGGAAAATTCCTGTGGTGTATTCCTTTAATTGAATGGCATTTATAAAATTAAATTCAATATACCTAGTGTCTATCTTATTCTAATTCGAATTAAGTGTATCTAATCGTCTAAATTTTCTAGATGAGGGTATATCTTCTCTCTCTCTTTATTAAGATAAGCATGTTAGTATCTTAATGTAGGTACATATTTTTTGAAATGCCGCATGTGTTTAAAATACCTACTTAAACCAACTTTCTTACTTCAAGAAGCTATAGTCTTTATTGCCCAATTGGCTGATACCACGTACCGTTTTTAAGTAAGTATTGAACAGAAATGCAAAAATTTTACTAAAAAATTATAGGTACTCCGTGCAGCTGACTTTTTCACTATCAACTAGCTATTTAAACATTTACCCTTAATTAACCATTCCTTCATAAATCAACTTCATTAGATTCACTCGAATGCATTGTAGCAGTTTAAAGAAAAAAAAGCAGCATCGTAAAGTCTGTGCGAAATAGTGTAAATCAACCCGCTCCTGCCGGACTCCCTAACAAGTGTCAAGTGTTTGTTGATTTGTGGGATTTATTCACAGGCATGCCCGCTTAACGCGACACTTGCAATGACTTAAGGCTTGACATTTAATTATCTTCGCACTTGATATTTCAATTGCTAGCGTGGTTCGTTTGAATTGCACTTTATTGGTTTTGATTCGTCGTTGTAGATTCGTCTTCGTTATAGTTTGTGCATGTTAAGTACGCCTTTGAATCAGGCTGTAATTGAGCCTTGAGTCTTAAGTTATTGAGCCAGAGGCCATATTAGGTAACTCCCTATTTAGTGCAGTTAAATATTGATCCTTAGCGCTATCGATAAATATTATTCTCTCAAATTCATCGCTAATCTTTTTATACAATAACTATATATTTTTCTCTCTAAAATTTTTGTTTTTATTGAGCGGCTTTTCACTTTCCATTGGTCTTTTTTAGGAAGATTACATCAATAAAAAAAACTTTTAAATTTTTTTGTTTTTTTTTTAAAAATAGTTAATTACATAAAAAATAAGATTGAAAGAAACATTGAGTAGACAATACCTTATTATGTTTAAAGAAGATTTATACTATCTTAGTTTTTCGATCGTCAAAGTTACCTCTTCTGCAACTATGTATTTTTATTGTCTTTATAAATACATTTATAAAAATACAATAAAGATTTTCAATACACAACCGGAAAATATACCGTAAAAGTACATCCGAAAAATAAGTACAACGAATCTTACAAACATTTACCGATTCCGCTCACGAAATGATAGCCTGATCCGGTCCGAAGCCATTAACAGCTTGACTTTTTTAATCATGAGCGATCTGATTGTGATCTGCATTGTTAATTTGTACAAAGTAAATTTTGTTAGTTCAACATTGTCTAAGTACGTTGAACGTTGAGAGATTTGTATCGTGGTGTGAGACCGCCGTAACAAAGCACCTAGACTCGCTTAGGGCTCTTTTTTACTTGAAGACGCTGGGTTGATACACATGAGGTATATACTTCCTGATTTTTTGGTTATCATCAATCAATTAGATGCAGAGGCTCAAATAAAGACGTGCACTCTCTGTTCATTCACTCTTATAATCGGATGGGACGAAGTTTCACACGACTTTAAATAACCAACAGCTCATGTAGCTTTCCGATGTACGGGGCTGTATCATTATCAACTTCCCGAGCAATTTCTTAATAAGTCATAGTAGATTTATAAACTGATTCGATCCCGGGGCTTGTTGATTCATAGGCGACACTTTTTGCTACCACTAGACCAACTAGGGATGTAAGGGAGCGACCTACCACCTTTTCGCTCCAAGTCATCCTCACCTGCACGTGGTGCATCCTGCCGAACAACAAACGAAGCTCTGGCAAACCGACTGGTGGCGGTACAACCATTACGGTACAAGGCGTAGCTAAATATCACAGGCCGATGACGGGCAGCAGCGTCACCGGAGCAAGAAGCTACGCCCTGCGATCGCCAACCCGCCTGCCCAGCGTGGCGATTATGGGTATATCCTCCAGATGTTTGCCCCAAGTGGCGAACAACTGGAGAGGCCTATGTCCAGCAGTGGACTGCGAAAGGCTGTTGATGATGTTGATGATGAGACCAACTAGGCAGTCATCTTTCACATTTTAAAGGTCATTTGCAGAGAGTGAGTAATGTCACTACCGCATTTATATGCAGTAGTATAGCGACATTTTACTACAGGGACAGGGGATTCAGCCTCATACCTTAGAGCCTGGTTGGTCGCGTATGGTATGTCAACAGATACTTCTTGCCACATACACTCAGGCTTTGGAATGAGCTCCCCGCCGAGGCTCTCCCCCGGGACTACATTATGGGGTCTAATGGTATAATAAAAGAGACAAATATTATGATTTTGAAGTTAAATTTGAAATTTCAAGGTGAAAATGACAACTGTCATTCAAGGAGGCCCATGTTCTGCAGGAAACTTTTTCAGGCTGACAATGATGAACATCAATTTCAATTCAACAACATCAAACTACAAATTCCGCCTCTTGGAAGTCCTCAACTCAACACTAATATGCTGTAGCTGCTTTGGCCCCTAATGCTCTGTTTAAGACTCTCAATGAAGTCGGACCCCAAGTGTGCAGGGACTTTCTGTTCGAGGTAAGTCGGTTTAATTGGCAAGTCACGCCACGCCGTCGGCTGGGTGGCAGATAACGCACTAAGTAACAGCTATACGTGGTATAACTTTAGCCACCTACTTTATTAGGTCCACATAATGAACCTCTCTGAACAGTGGACCGTACCATTTTCTCATATTGAGACGTAATACTTAGGAGTGTTTGGAGAGACTTAATTCTTACGTGCGTTCCTTTGCGAGGGTTGCTTGTTTTGTTTTCTCAACTTGCTTCGCTTAGTAACCTATTCCTTCATGACTGATTGTTGTTTAGGCCAATCAATTACTTCTCAGCGTCTTAGTACTATAATGAGATAAATAGAAAACCTTTTCTGCCAATTAGAAATAATGATCTATTATGAACATAAATGTCAACCTCACTCTCAAAGAAAACCGTGATTCGTAATTATCTACCAAAGCAAAAAAGTGGATAAAACTTCTCTAGATTTTTTTTTATTTCAGGCAAACATGACAACACAAGATAATAAATATTACTATAATTCAAACAGTGCATAAATGTTATGTGAATATATAGAATACTTAAATCTTTGAAATGAAACCCTAAAGAGTTATTTCCTGTCGTGGATATTTGTTACAGCCAATAAATCTTTTTGTATAAGTAAACAAAACCGAAATGCAAAGTTATATTTCTCGCGAAAGGTACAATTAACAATAAAGCGTGAAATTCAATTCAAAACCGAACTTCCACGTCTAGAATATTCAAGCAAGCATTTCCACTCCGCCACGGGAAGGGAAAGACAGGTAACAATTTTAGCTTGATAATTTGAGAGAAATAGTAATAGTTGGCGGGACTGAATAATTGCAATTTGCATAAGTTTGAATGAGCACTGTATAGCTTTATACAAATAAAGTGTAGCCAATGCGACCCGCCATATTTGAAACTTAGGCGGCGCGCTTCGCATTCAATCCGCATAAAATGCAAATAAATTTCTTGATATTCGTTAAAGGGAAAGTCTTTCTTCTTACTGTTATCTGATCAATAGCTTGTTTGAAAAACAATGACGATATGAAACAATGGTGAAAAAAGAAGGTAGATTGTTTGGATAACCCATTTGGTTATTCATTTCATACATAACAATCCACTGTCGAAATAAACTCTAATTCTTGTGCTAATATAATATTATGAGTACCAGTACCAGACAGTACCAGATGATAATGGAGCATCTCTTAGATTCCTGAATGTTTCGTTCAAAATTATGTTTTTTTTATTACAGTGGTTTTCTAAGTATAAAGAAACCTTCTTATTGATAATCTCGAAGATATCTTAAAATACAAGACTTAAATATTCCTCCATACTGTTGATGAGCCTAAAAGATTTAACTAAAGCTGAAAATCCTACAACTATTATTACTAATTAATACTACTACTAGATACTGTTAATACTTTTAATTGAAACAGTCCTGTTCAGAATAGGATCATGAATAGTAAAGATGATAGCTGATGGTATATAAAGAGCATGATATCTACTCTTCATTTCTCGACTTTGTAACACTAAGAAATCCCGACTACAGTTTTTCCGAATGACTACACTATAAAGGACGCCAAGGGTCCTACAAATTTCCAAAGGGGTATCCAACGCACCTGTGACTTCCTTGGCAAGCCTCTATTAAGAACGACATTAAAAAAAACGTGTATTTTTCTATAGTTATACTGCCTTCTTGTTAACGACAATCATGAAAATGAAAAATGAGATATTTTTGTTAAAATCGAATGAAAGAATTTAATCATAACTACATAGCAGGAGTTTTTAAAGATAGGTGTGTGGTTTTTATATAAATGATCGAGGCTACTCATCTACGCATATTGCGTAGATGAGTAGCCTCGATCATTAAGAAATACAAACAAAAAATAGTACAAAAGCATTATTATTTTTAATCACAATACGCATTCTATAAGAAACCTTATTACGGACACCATTTTTTCTAAATTGCATGTCCTGCAACCTGCTTAACCGCATCTATAGCATCTTGGACATACGTCGAATAAGATAATTTATCTCCCATGTATGACAATTTTCGGTTAAATTAACATCATCATAATGTCCTACCCTCACTATCATCTCATCCAATATTCATTGCGACAGCTGCGAACAGCAGTAATTTTCGCATTACTTATAAACAACATAAATCAATATAACCCCTGGGTTTCGACATAAATGTTTCGGTCTGGTTAGGGTAAACTACCCACCTGCTTACCCTGCGTTTTGGTAATAATGATACATTTGTGTCGTAAAAAATTGACGACCGCAGACATAGTTTTTTTTAACTTTTTTTCGTTCATTATTATTTTGATAAAGACTACTCGTACTAGTCAAGCATGTCAAGCCAAGTTCAACACGATTGTTTATTATTTTTTTGTTGTATACTTTCTGGGAATCTTACAGCTAACTAATTATTAAAAGAGTTGCACTCAGTAAAATCTATACATTAAAATTAAACTATTATCCCTATCAGCACAAAGCACAAAACGTCAAAACTGTGGTCCTTAAAGTGCTCATCGCACAGATAAGATATCTTATTAGTACAAAATTATTTGTAAAGAGGTTTAGAGACGCCATATTTTTTAGCTACTCTTATACATTATATATATTTGACCGTGTAAACAAGCGAACGATACCTGTAAATACTAATAAACAGTAAAATAATAGCTGTGAACATAAATAACTGAAGATATTTCCCAGTCACATTATCGCCTCTCCATTTTAAAATCATGTAACACTCTGAAGGAAAACATACGGCCATTTGTTTCAAATGTTGTAAAATGCATGACGATATTTGAGACACGAAACTTGCTTGCTAAGCAAGACGTTACAGATAAACCGTTTCCAATGCATGTCTGGTTCGCGTGCGGACTAGAGATCCATTAATGTATCCACGGTACGCCGCCGCCAACAAACAAATTACTGATGCAAACACGACGCAACACGCGAGCCAACCCTGAAAGCCTTTTGCTTGCTTTGTCAATTTCGTTCTTATAGGGCTACCATCATTCCCGCTTTCCTTTTTTCCATTTGCACGGTCCAGGCGAAATTTTCGGTGAAGTTTCGACGCGTTCCAATTTTGAAATCATGTTGTCGCCCGATAAATAACTTTGTTACAAGTTTTTCATATTATCTCGCTAGCGCGAGAGATATTGAATTTGGCTGTTACTTTTTTTTCTTTTGCACAGTAAATTCTTAAATGCCAGCCCTTCTTAACGTAGTCGGTCGACCGGGTAATTTGATAAATGTTATTGTTATTGGCAGAGCCAACAGAGGTAATTGTTTGAGTTTGCTCACTCCAAGCAAATATAAGTGCCTAAGTAATTTCATAGGAATCGATTTGGCTTGTGTCAACTGAAATATCATTTGACGACGACATCAATTTCACCGCTAACTACGTCTTTAGACACTTATTACGAGTAAATCTACTTCCTACTAATATTTTAAATAGGAAAGTTTGTTTAGGTTTTGTCACACCTTTTCGCGAAAAATACCTAAGAGTTTTGATATTTATTTATTTTGAAGGATATTACTGTTAGTAAAATAAAGTCAAAGTTATGTAAGTGAAGAGTTTATTCCTCAATTAACCCGTGGAAGGCATTAGCTGCGAAAATGTTTTCAGTGTGAATGATAAAACTTGTACCTATTCTGTGTGGAATTTATTAAAAATTTATGAAAAAATAACAAATTACAACAGCTAATAAAACGGTGTCCATAAATAAAACTGTATAATGTGCCAGCACGAACAATATTACTAGAACTTGTAATATGCTGTGTATGAAACGCGTAGCGCATAAGTATCGTACTATCGTAAAATAAATTAAAATATACGGGACAGATGCTGATTTTAATATTGCATTTAAGTACTGGTGGTATTTTCGTTAAAACAGATATTATCTTTTTTATGCAAGAGGCGGCAGACAAGCAAAACCCACAACTCAAATTGAGTTCTGGGGACAATGCCGGCCTTCTAAATAGGAATACGCTCGTTTCTTAGCTGTTCCTTGTTAGGCATATGTAAGACTGCAGTTTTTTAATTGATCGGATTTACAATATAGCCAAGGCAGTCTTATCATTATCACCGGACTGCGAGGGAGCGGAAAACTCTCGCCCCTGGTATCCTTACTGAGTACACCTACTGAACGTTTCAGCAGCATCATCATCATCAGCCTATATCAGTCCACTGCTGGATAAAAAGGTTGCTCTCCCAATGTTCGCAACTTTGATCGATCATGGGCTTCTAGCATCCAGCACCTGCCAGCCGTCCGGCGCAAATCCTGAGGGCGTCCTACACTACGTGGACACGTGCATTTTCATGATTTGACATTCGATTTTCAGTGAGATGTGATCCCACGATCCCTAGCTATTAGAACATAACTACCAAATGCACATTTTGTTCAAAATAAAATGGAAAGAAACAGGAACCTGAAATTGAAACATTATACGCCAGACCCAGAAATGTTTTATTCCGCAAACTTTCCATTCTTCGTATGAACTACTTTACTTTAGAAGTAGAGTGTACTTCCAAATGTATCCCTAGTAGTATCTTGAGGCACAGTTGTAATGAATTTCTAACAGAAACACCGAGCTTTAACATGTGCCGAAACTAAGTCCTCGCGAAACTCAACTGTTCCAGTTGCCTCTCAAACCGTTTCAGATATTGTAATGTAACGAAACTTTGTTAACGGTAGAAACATATGCTGTAACTTTCAACGTTTAACTATTCTGTGACTGAGGAAGTTATTTTTCAAGGTTGGTTTTGTGTTTGTTAAAAGCTTTCTAACTAGCTTCTAGCGCTTTTTAAAAAATTTATCTTCATGATGACCGATTAGGACTTTATTAAGACCCCGACCTTAAAAAGTTTGTGTATTTAAACTTTATTGCACAAAATGGTACAAAAGACGAAATAAGGAGGCTAGGAGCATTCTCAACCATTCAAATTTTATGTCATGCGGAGAGCAGAATCGTATGCGTTAATAAAACATTAAAGGCAGATACAAATATTTGTTTATTCTTACAACTTTGAAGTACCTACCTATTTTATATATCAATTATCCTACCCAAATGTCGTCTGAAAAACATCGCTAAAACCGATAAGACTGAATCTCAATATAGGCAGCTATATTGAGATTTCATATAATCTTTAAAAAAGAACACATTTCGTCGTATATGTACAGCACAATAAAATCTAGGCGTTCCTATAGCATAGGTAAATTACACCTATGTAACATTACAGGTAGGTATACAACAGACCCCAGGTTTAGGTATAAATTCGAGGGATATCATTCACGACACATATTTGCATACGTAACAATGCTTTCGTCGAGTTTTGAGCTACGTAACTGTATGAACATAGCAGTTTCTTCGCCAACATAAATAAGGGTACATTCATATGCGGCCGTCTACCAAAAAATATATCGAAATATATTAAATCTTTACTACTATTATAACGAATAAGAAAAAATTTCAACGTCTCTGGCTCCCCATGTTACGTGCTAATTTAATTACAAATTATTTTAGTAAATACTAGCTGTGCCAGCGGCGTCGCACGCGTGGATATCGGTTTTCAAAAATAACGGACTTCTATGAAATGCTACCTAAATTTTAACTTAGACCTCTAGCAATACATTGGTGAAAACCACATTCAATTCCATGAAGTAGTTTTTGCGTGATGCGCGATCAAACATACGGATAAAAATTTCTCCCGTTTTCCCAACACTTCCCGTCAGTGCTCTGCTCCTATTGATTGTAGCGTGATGAAAAGTATACTATAACCTGCCCAGGGGTCTGAAGAATAATTGTACCAAGTTTCGTTAAAATCCGTCGAGTAGTTTTTGTTTCTATAAGGAACATACAGACAGACAGACAGACAGACAGACAGACAGACAGACAGACAAAAATTTTACTGATTGCATTTTTGGCATCAGTATCGATCACTAATCACCCCCTGATAGTTATTTTGAAAATATATTTCATGTACAGAATTGACCTCTACAGATTTATTATAAGTATAGATTATAGTGTTAAGTCTAATTGTATGGTGTGCAATAAAGAATATTTAATTTAAATAAATAAATAAACTTGTTAAAACTAAACTCTGCAATAGTTTGAACTGTCAAAGTATTAGACGATAAAAAAGATTAAACTTTTTCAACGAACGCAATTCGAACGCTGTTATTCTTTCAAAATGAGGCTTTATAGCCGTTTATATATGAGTATAATATTTTATGTAATTAAAAGTTCTGTAATTAAATTACTTCTGTAAGTAAAAACATTATTTTGACTTTGGATATTCGTGCTCATGAAATCCTTCAGTAAGTAGGTATCTGTATACTTTATCCAAAGATGCTCTTATGTGGACTCAGCCTTACGGGTGGGGTATTCGTAGGGTGATATCGCACCCCGGTGGGGTATGTTACAAGCCTCTACTAATTTCGCAGTCTCATGGGCCCGGATTCGTCGTGCATTTGCCTGCCTGTTGCCACAATCCCGTCTTACTGAACGGATTAAGCCTTTTGTGAGAATAATAAAATTGATGTGGAAATTTGTATTGTGCTCTGGAATCTGCATGGCTTTCATGTTGCCAAGTTGTGAAGTTAAACACTGATGAGATAATTTGTTCTTTGACATACTTTTGATTTAGGTACCACTGTTGTAATTTGTTTACGTCAGAAGTCATACATCATTATTGAGGTTGATTCGAAAATTAAGGGTATTCGTCGACTTAATCGAAAGCTGAAATAGGGTTAAGTTTAAAGGGGTCCGAGATCATGTACACATGATAATAAATTATATGGATAGTTCAAATAAGTCTCAGGTCATAATCAGGTCTTCAACTTATCTAAAGCGTAACCAATGGTCACAATATGTTCAAGCAAAAGTTAGAAGCATAAAGTTATTTAATGGTATTGAACTCAAAATAAAATCACATATAATTTAGTTATTGCAAGCAAACCCTGTACCATAGTGGACAATACTTCGCAATGAAATCATGGGGCAAGTATTTCTTTTACACGCTGACAAAGAAAGACTTTTCGGCCACTTTGGGAAACCAGGTAAATCTGGTTATTTAAGCTACTTTTATTGACAGTAAAATGTCAAATAATTGTCCGAATACCACTCAACACAACCACTTCTCGATTAAGGTCTTCAAATCAATGAAACCCAGTTAGGTATTTTGATTGGCTTTCTATCCTCAAAAATCACCATTTCCTCTATGGTACAATTATGAACTAGAAACGCATAGTAATTTAACTAAGAAATAGTTCAGAATTGATTTTATTGACATTCTATTATAGAATACTTCCGTTGCTTTTAAAATCTCTTTCTATACTCAAGTTTTGTGTATAAATGTATTGAATACTATATACACCTACGTATGTAATATGTTTTAATATAAACGTATGGTCAGATACACATCAAGACGTCAGTGTTGGTAGGCAGCAGACACTGTGCTTTTTATCATTGTTAGAGTACTTTTCTTCCACAACGCGGCCAAAGATCGTCTGTTTTTCGTGCTATATATGCTTCCTACAATATTCATAACAAATAATTGATAATACTTAAAAGAACTTTTGGATATTTTAGACACGAGAGCTAGGAAGCCACGGCGCCAAACGCATAAAAGCTAGTCACTAACGTTTTCATTTCACTGATTATATTGTGTTGAGTTTCGCACACGGCGTGAACGGTGCTTGTTCATCCGTCGGTCTGGTACTTTATCATTCCAGACTTAATCAAAAATGCCATTTAGAATCTCCATCAGTATGAATTAGGTAAACGGTTAATGTGATTTACTTTCACACAAAGCCTGACGTACATTTGTAATGTTAAAGGTTACCAATATTTGCACAAACAGTCATCGGTAATTTGTCCTGTAGCAAATAAGCGAATGAAAATATCTATTCCCCATTCAATTACAAATTGAAAGCTAATTCCGAACTGACCAATGTTATTTAAACGCATTTCCATATAGCGAACCAATTTGATTATCTACAATACAAACATACAACGTTGGAGACTCCAATTATTAATATTGGAGTTTACCAATATCCATCTCCTTCGATGGATTTCGTAAATTATAGTTCGATAGTGCTTTGTTGCATGTTGTTATACATACCATAAATAATGCAAAGACGTATTATCGGATCTACGAAGTTATTAACAGATATAAATTACACGTGAATTAATTGAACGAAAATATTTGTTTTTGGTTAACCAAAAATAATTTTAAGTGAACAGTTGCAAATAACATTTGTATTTTGTTTCAGGTTGGTATCTACATAATTTATTGCTAGTTCAAAATCCATTTCGCCAGTAGAGGTAAGCTTGTTCGATTTTATGTTTTGAGTAATTGTAACATAACAATGAATATTAATAAACATGTTTTGACTATTTGTAAATGTAATTTTAAAAGCAACAGGTAATTAAATAAATATATAGATATAATAGAGACCGTGAAAGCTTAAAACAATGAAGACTTCATATATTTGTGCTTTGAATTCGAAAATAAGGTACCTATCTAATCAAAGTTATATTTTTGGTAAAATAAGTGTGTATCGATATATACGACGACTATTAGGAAAAAACCGGCCAAGTGCGAGTCGGACTCTCGCACGTAGGGTTCCGTACCACTATACAGCTAAATAAATGTTTTTCTTTACGTTTTATTATATTGGAGTTAATTAAATGAAAAAATTAGGTAATTTGATTTATGACGTTTAAAAAAAAACTACTAGCTAGATTTGATTCAAACCAAATTTCGTTAGTAGTTTTCATAGTGATACACATGATATATTTTTTTCAGTTTTATCATGCCCATATTTTAGAAGTTACGGGGGGGGGGGGGGGGGACACTCATTTTACCACTTTGGAAGAGTCTCTCGCGTAAACTATTCAGTTTAGAAAAAAATGGTGTTAGTAACCTCAACATTATTTTCAAATACCTATCCATAGATACCCCACACGTATAGGTTCGATGAAAAATTTTTTTTTCAGTTTCAGTTCTATGTATGGGGAACCCCAAAAATTTTGGATTTTTTTCTGGTTTTATTTTAAAATCTTAATGCGGTTCACAGAATACATCTACGTACCAAATTTCAATAATGTAGCTCTTATAGTTTCGGAATAAACTGGCTGTGACATACGGACGGACAGACAGACAGACAGACAGACAGACATGACGAATCTATAAGGGTCCCGTTTTTGCCATTTTGGCTACGGAACCCTAAAAAGGTTATGTCATTATTATCATCAGGCCTATGCCTCTCCAGCTGTCTGACACTTTGGTCAAGCAAGCATTGGAGGCTTCACCTACAATCGCCACCCTGGCCAGGCGGATTGGCAATCACAAAAAGAACTAATGTAGGTACATACTTTATAAAAACACTTAATAAAGATATGACAAAGTATAAATATTAGTAGTAAGATATGACAAAGTAAAATGTTTTTCGTGATTTGAACATTATACCAGCTCATTCGTATACAAAGATGGGTCAAGTTAGAAAATAATGATTGACCATTTGCCAGATATTTTCAATAACCATGACAATTTAACGTAACGTATCATGCTATTACGTTATTGAAATTTTATTCAAATTGAATGAACTCAAAGATATGCCAGGAAATACTTAAACTGTTAGATTTATTAAAACGATAGGAAATTAACGGCTCACATCTACTGCCAAGATATTACATTCCGATGCAAATTGTGAAAAAAAGTCATGAATAAGATATTATAGCCTTTTTAGTTCAAAAATATTATGCAGTGAAATATGCTGCATAATATACATATACATACATACTCTTTTATACTAAAAGAAGAAGATTTTCTACATACTAACAGCAACCTTATTTTTAATGTAATGTAATAAGTATTATACCTACTTGATACAGGTAACATTGTTGATGGCGATGTAATAAGGTATTGACTGAGCTAAACAATTTATTTTGTTCATAATGACGCTTTAACTAGAGGAAACTGAGGAAGAAATTAGGAACTTTATTTTTTATAGTAGCCCGCCATAATGGCTTCCCTACGCCTGATGGAAAGCGAAAGAGAAGCCCAAGTCGCTTTGACAACGGGCAGGTAGCTGGTCAGTTACTTGTCAGTTGCCACCGCCATGCCGGCCCAACTCTAACCCCCCACGAGCTCCGGAAACCGTACTCAACGGCAGAAAAACGACCCGGAGGTCATTTGGCTGCGGTATTCTATAGGGTTCTTCCCCGGACGGGCTACTCAATTCGAGCGAAGAATCGCTTTGCCCTGCCTCACTTAAAACTTTTAACAAATAATCTTTTTTTACTGTACCTATCTGTATAGAGGTAAATATACAATTTTGGTTTAGAGACAAAATTTATGCCTGGAGGCACCTGTAATGTTTTCAAAGATATAATTCTGTTTATTAAAATATCAAACAAAAAATACACCTAGTCACTATCATTTTTTAGAAAAATATACGCTATTGAAATATCGGTCTCCGTAAAATGAACTCCTATCATGTAAAAAAACACACGGCAATAAATTCTAATCGAATTTTGGCACCGTAGCCAATTTGTTAACTATTCTCAGAATCAAGCAACCAATCACAAGGCTGTAGGTATCAAACATGACGACGCAATGACTAACGAATACTTGTCATCCGAACCGAGATTAGTCGTTGAAGTCAGCGACATTCAAACTGTTATTTTAGACTATACTCGTTTTATAAGGTCACTCAGAGAGCTATGGAAAGGGCTATGCTCGGTGTCTTTCTGCGGGATCGGATCCGTAATGAGGTGATCCGGCAGAGAACCAAAGTCACCGACATAGCTCACCGGATTAGCATGCTGAAGTTGCAGTGGGCTGGCCACATCAGCCGCAGAACCGATAACCGTTGGGGTAAACGAGTTCGGGAGTGGAGACGCAATGTAGGACGCCCTCAGGCCAGGATCGTTTTAAGTGGCGAACATTGTGAAAAGCCTATGTCCAGCAGTAGACTGATGGAGGCTGATGTTGACGATGATGATACTCGTATTTTTTGACTAGCTCCTTCTGTCCCCATTATATATTAGCTAAACACAGGCTGATGACGGGCAGCAGCGTCACCGGAGCTAGGAGCTACGCCCTGCTATCGCATCATGGGTACAACCTCCAGATGCTGGCCCAAAGTGGCGGACATACATAGAGTGGACAGCAATAGGCTGATGATGACTTTCCTACTAGGCAACTGTCCTGCTGGTTACGGCTGGGCTCCCATAGGTCCGTATCTATAGGATCTATGTTCTATGTTCCGTATCTATGTTAGCTCTGCATAGCTCCGTAGCTATGCAGAGCTAACCAATGACATTGTTTTGATGAAATGTGTGATTTGAGCAGAGTCATTGGTCAGTATTTAACGCGTATCTTTTAGGAGAAAAGTACCTTTAGGAGCTGGAAAGAAGAGATGGCGTGACGACCTAAATCACTTTCCCCTGATCTGGCATTAACTGGTCGGGAATTGGTATGAATGGAGAAAACTTGTTAAACATTAGGAACATTTTATTGCTTTTCAAAAATTTTCTGTTTTTTAGGTATGTCTTTGTTGCAGCAATGCAACGGTTAGTAATCTCAATTTAAGCTATAAACGGGCAAGCATCAACTATTCTGAATATGTTTTGTCACGCTATTAATACAGCGCTTACGCCGACGGCCGACGAAATCCGATTAAACTTAACGTGTAATGTACCTCCAATGGGCCCTCGTGGTTGATTAAATCTATAAGCGCGGTCCGTGCGATCATTTATCAAGAATATTACCGGTAGGGTGAGCTGAGCCTTCTAGTTTTTTAATTGTTGCATCAATTTTGAATTCTTATTTCGCTACCCATGTAAATGTATATAGCAATTATTATAAATAATCTCTTGTAAATTATCAATTTTTTTCAAGGTCTAAGCAATTTATTTTGGTAGAACACATATAGGCCAAAGTTATTGACCTTTATCTTTTCAACTATTATGAATTTTTGATTTTCCGGATTTAAGGAAGTGGCTTATTATCTTTTTTAAGCCAACCTGCCCGTCTGCTAGTGCGTCCTGCCGTATAACCTTCACAATTGAAAGCGTAGCTAAACATCACAGACCAATGAGTGGCAGCAGCGTCACCGGAGCGAGAAGCTACGCTCTGCGATCGCCAACCCGCCTGCCCAGCGTGGCGATTATGGGTATAACCTCCAGATGTTTGCCCTAAGTGGCGAACAACTGGAGAGGCCTATGTCTGGCAGTGGACTGCAATAGCGTAGCGGGCAAAGTTACTGTTTCAAATGTCATCTTGATGAATATTATGTACATTTCCACGGCGAAAAAGCGTGTGAGTACAAGAGGCCTATGGATTGATAAACATTGTTTCTATTGAATATAGACTTCATTCACGTAACCCTCTGGCAGATGGACTGATGCGTCACGTGCTGCCCTCTATAGTAGCGACTTCAATTTAGTTGAGAGTAGTGGCTGAGTGCAGTCTAGTGCGGTCGGAGTTGCTGTTTCAAAGCCCTCTCGAGTTCCCGTCCCTGTGTGTGCAGAAATGTATTATTTTTAGCCTTTGGATTAATAAAATACTGTCAGCGACCTTCTGTTGGTATTCTAAATCGCTTATATCTGTCTGTCTGCCCCCGTGTATGCTTGCATCTTTAAAACTAAGCAACGGATTTTGATGCGATTTTTAAATAGACAGTGATTCAGTAGAAAGGTCTATATGTACAATACACGAGTGTGCATAATGTAAAAGACAAAAATATAATTTTAGAGGTATATAAAGACCTTTTTAAGCATCCGAAGCGAACCGAATCACTACTTCAGGATATTCAATGGATTTGGGTTACGAAAGTGGATTAAGGTTGTTTTTTTCTGCTTCAGCTAGAAACCAAGTAAATACCCGAAGCGAAGCGAGGTTGGCTAGCTGATGATGTGTGATGGATTTGAGTTCAAAAAGTGGATAAAGGTTTGCTTTTTTCGACTTCAGTTAAAAACCAAATAAAGATTGAAATCCTTTTTTAAATACCCGAAGCAAGTGAGTCGCTAGTTGAGGATATGGAAAGTATTTGGGTTGTAAAAGTGGACTAATGTCTATTTCTTTTTTCTGCCTCAACTAGAAACCAAGTAAAGATTGAAAAACAGTGTTATATCGGATAAAGATTCCGCTCACGTAACCCGCGGGCAGATGGACTGATGCGTCACGTGCTGCACTCTTTGGTAGCAACTTCAATTTATTTAAAAGTAGTGTCTGAGTGCAGTAGGAATGCTGTTTCTAAACCTTCTCGAGTTCGCACACTGCAAATGTGTATCTTTAGGTTTCTATTTTATAAAGTGCAAAAATGCGAACATTTAAAACAGAATTGATTACCTACTGCTTTTTTGTTTTTTTAAAATATCTAATGCAAAAATTTTGAAGTATAGGCATAACAGATTGTACAGTTTAGACGGTCTTATGAATACAAGGATGACTGACTGACTGACATAGTGATCTATCAACGCACAACCCAAACCACTGAACGGATCGGGCTGAAATTTGGCATGCGGGTAGATGTTATGACGGATGCCTACAATCATCCGCTAAGAAAGGTAAATTGTAGTCAAAATGATCGATTCTACCTCCAAGGGGATCAAACTCTATTCCACGCGGGCGAAGTCGCGGGCACTGCTAGTTATAGATAATCTTTGAGTAGACGATGATTAAAAGTATAGTTAGAAGAGTAATATGGTCTTGCAAGATCCTAGCAATACAACACAACGTTAACAAAAGTATGTAAACCTACTTCTTAAAATAAATATTTTTGAATTTTGTATAATAATAACTAGGATAGCGTGACCTTTGTGATTGTTGTGACTTTAGTGTTTGCTTTAGTTAGTTAGTCTGATCGGGCCGTTTTCCGCAACTCGACGTCCGAGGGCCTATTTTGCGTGGGGTACTTGAGACTAACTTATTTAAAAATATTAATTGTCATGTAAGAAAGACGTTGGATAATGCAGGCTAAAAACATCACTAGCCCTATTGCCATCACAGTATAAATATTGATTTCCTATCTATAAATATTGATTTCCTATCAACATTGTTCGTGCGTAGATAAATAGTATGGGTCGCTACTGCCTCACAAGGTCTATCAAGTTAAATAACCGATAAATTAAAACATCGCGTAACATGTTCGCCCAATGAACAGAAACCAAATTTCACGCTCGTCTATACCATCAAGTACGTAGAGGTCATTAATAAAATTTGTAAGGCACGGAGTTCCGTTCTGGCTAAGCAATAACCATTACCGTGTAGGCGTGGGGTAGTGAAAACACCAAGTTCTAAAGGCGGAATAGGAAATTAATATTTTGATCTAAGTAGAGGGATAGAATAATTTAATGTGTGAGGATTGAAAATGTTTACATCCGCGTGAGCTAGGCCCCCGAGAAAAAGAAAGGTAAATTAAAAGTTGGTTTTGACTTTTTAACCCCTGACGTAAAAGGTGGGGTGTTATAACGTTGACGTATTTGGCTGTCTGTGTCTGTAGTATTGTACTCCCGAAAGGGGGAAAAATTTTAATTTGTTTTTTTTTTGTATAAATATGTTTGGATTAAAATAGGTTAAGTCATTTATAAGATAAAGAAGATAATGAGAACGAGGCTTTTAAAAAAAAAATAATGAAATTATTACTTTTAAAAACAAATCTACTTTGAAAGCCTAGAATAAAGTATAAAGTATGTACTAAGATTACACAGGATATTTGTAGGAGGAATTAAATGTTTTGAACAGAACATTATGTAGGTAATCATGATAGTACTTAAATTTTTTTTACAAATTGCGCAGTCAAAACTTGGCGCCATGATTCGTCAACCGCATTACATTTAAAGCATTTAGAACACCAGCTATTGAATTGTGCACCTTAACAGCCGAACTCGAATAAATGGATCTCCCATTTTGCCTTTAACGGGCTATTGTCAGAATGTTAACGCATCATTGTCATGTCACAGTTTTAAAAAGGTTTTTAGACGGCCGGTAACTGTATGTTAATATCGTAGGGCGGTTCCGGCCGACGGAACACATGTCGTCGGTGCGGCCATTGTAAAAAACCCGAAAGTGACAAGCAACATGAATATTTCGGAGTTAACATCGCGCGAGTTGTTTGGACTCGGTATGGTAATGCGATTGGTGAGCCGTACCGGCGGATTGACAGAAAATTTATTTCCCTTTGAGACTGCGCCGAAGCTTTGCAAATATCTTACGCATGCGAACTTGTATTAGTGGATTTTTTTGTTTAGAATTTGGGTATCAACATTGAATTTTTGATAAATCCGTTACAAACTGTAAAAATATTTGCGGTAAAATAGATAGACATTGTATATTCTTTATTGCACAAATAAAAAAATACAGGGAAATATATGAAATACTTAATTTATGCCTAAATTATCTGCTAAACTTGGCCATGCTTATAACAATTAGATACCTAATTATAATACTCATAGAGCAAAGTATATTTGATAAAATCTTGTAGATAAAAAATAAATTGGCTTTTAATTATTTCACTTCACGATCATCTAAAATATTTAGACAAGCATGCTCATTTCGATTGAAATCAGACTTTAAAAAATAACGTAACAAATTTTATATAGGTACAAGATTAACGTTTCATTAACAGCAAAAATATCGCGAAGCAACAAATTCTCGAAATAAAAATAAGGAATAACCGGAATGCTTGTGGCGAAAACTTTGAAGACGAAATTAATTATAAACCAAAACAGACCGTGTTTAAGCTTTCGCTGGCTTTAGCAAAAGACACTTTGATATATACCGCGGAAAAACTTGCAAGTTAGCGTTCCTCGTGGGATGAGAACTACGAAATCGTCGTGAGTATTTTAGTTCCATCTTGGATTAAGGGTTTTAAAGATTTAGCACGATTACATCTTTCTTTATCGGTTGCAATTTGCATTGAATTTATCAGTGCATTCGGAGTGAGTGCTTAAACGGCATTCCGTTCTCCGGACCGAACGGCAGTCATTTTGCGCTACATTTTTCTTTCTTTTTAAAGATTGACTTGTACCTACTGAGTTACTTTACGTAACTTTCATTGCATTTTTTGAATGATATGAGCAATACTTACACTATATATACATGCTCCGTCATCCAGTTTTCCATCAAATTTACCTCTTAAGTATATCAGTAATACGTAGTAAAATATGTAGTAATGAGAAAATCAGATAAGACCGCCTAAGTTGTACCTCAAATATGTCTTTGTATCTAGTTATAAGTCAAGTTTGGTGTGAATTAAAGTATATCTATCTATCAGATAGTCTATCTTTCTAAAATGTACTTCGTATCTACCTATGATATTCTGAAAAACGATTTTAATCTTAACCTGTACGAGTTTAAGACGTGTTTTTAACCCCGAAAATACTAATTTTTCTTAATTAACCCCCGTCTTCCTCGCTATTACGAGTACAGTTGACCCCAGCACACCTTCAGACTATAAAATCAATAACTGGAACCTATTATAAACAGTCGACTATCCTATTCCCAAAAGAGACGGAAGTTGCTTAACGTTCTAGCCACCGTGTTTGGACTTAATTACCATAAATTCGAAGTATGGTGACTCGTACGTGCGAACAGTGCTCGTTGAATATTAAAACAAGTACTAACTCGTACAGTTGCTTACTTAAAAACATTTTCACAGCGCTCTACTTAAAATTAAAGTAACATTATACAAACTACCGCATAAACTAATTAAGCTCATGTCCACGTGCATATTAATCAATTTCATAACATTATCTCGCTTTTGTCCATAAAAGCGAGCTTTTACTTTCACGCTGACAAATATTCCAATAAAATATGTCGTCAAATATTTTGTCACGACGAGATTTAGTGGAAGTGCAGGGTTATAATATAAATTAATTCGTTTTTTATGGGCGCACCCACGCCGTGGTCGAATATAGTGCCGTGTTAGTTATGTATAATAATTTAATGCAGAGTCAGCCCATTAAAAACCATTCAACCGTTTCTATATCGGAGCGGAGTGCATTAAGGGGCTGAAAATATAACCACGAATAAAATAAATGCGTTTTATACTGTCGTGTTGAGAAAGGATAATAAAGAAGGCACCTTTGTTGAGATGTCTTCTCGCCTCGCCGTTAGAAGTGTTGTGATTTTATTTTTACTTATTTAATATTTTGTGCTAGCCTAGTGTAAACAAATATGTGTAAATTTTGTTGAATACGTTTGGGACTTCGTTTTAGGGTTTAGTTTAACTTTATTTAATTAAGTAATAATAATGTAATAAAAATAAAATATGTTCTCAATTTATCTTAATTCGTTTCGATTCTATTTCTAATTCATTATTTTATTGTACTCGTATGTAAAATGTCCTCTTTAATTCATGATAATTATACGTAACTTAATGTAGCCGCGTAATCAATAACATTTTTTAATTTTACAGAATGCGTTTAACGTAGGCGCCATTTTGTGTGGGCATTATGGCTGTTCTAAATCCAAATTTAAAACAAAACACTCTTCTTTTATTAAGAGTCAATCTTGGACTGTTAAAATCGGCATTTAGCGGGTGTCCCGCCGAAGAAACGATTTTATGTCGCAATGAATTCGATTTAGTTGGAATATGATTACATTTAATCGTTGATGTGGCTAGTGGGGCCACAAAATGGAATATCACCTGTAGATTTCCGTTGGAACCGCTTGATAATTACGTTACTTTTGACTGTAATGGCCAACTATCGTTACTAAATAACGACCTCTTTTAATTTCCATATTTAAATATTTTACATAGCTTAAATTGTAGGTGTCTTAAATAAATAAAATGTATCCAACTGTTCGGGTTTAGTCTAATGGATAAAGTTTAACATTTAATAACTAGTCTGAGTTATAATTTTACATTTTATGTGCTTTTTATTTTGTCAATTAAATAAAGTAACTCCAGCTCCATGATCATGAATTGTGGTACCGAAATGTAATTTATAATTCGGTGATCATAGGTATCTCTCATCGCATCTATCTACCATCTACTGTCCCTTGCCAATATGAACAAATCAAACTTTTAAATTCTGCATTGCGTTAATTTGCAATTAAAAGCTACAGGCGTCTGTCGAACAGTGATCTACTACTTAGTGTATATAGAGCTATAGATGTAACAGCTGATGTCACTGTTTGCACCTGGTTCACATGAAACGTTTTTTATTGTGTACTGTGTATATACGTATTTGTGATTTTTTAATTGTCACATCACATGAACACAATTAGGGATGAGAGCCTTCCGCTCCTCCAACAGTACGGTGATGATGACAAGGCTGCCCTGGCCATCATCGTGGTCATTTAGAAAAAAAAAATCTTGTAAACCGCTAAACACACATTATTATATTAAAAGACACATCGCTCGCATCATCTAAATTGTGAAACTGGCCGGTTGAAAATGTGTTCTCAAATAACAAAAAAGTGTTGTTAACCAATGCACCAACCACGCATTTAGCATGAAAAGTGGCTCTTACTATTAATATTGTATCAGCAAGTAATATCAAAAGATAATGGACGGTTGTCCGTCGGTTCACTGCTCTTGGAAATTAATTTAAAGTGCATGGGAGTGGTAATTACAACGTAAAGTAGCTATTAAAGTAATAAACATACCGATTTGCATGATAATACTTTGTGTTCGTAAGATGTGGGACGATCCTTGGATAGCGGTCCTGTAATGATACTATGTTGCTTATCTGTTAATAGAAAATTACAACAGGAAACACACATATTTTGATATTATGCTATCGAGTAAAGCATTTAAAAAATATGTGTGTTTCCTGTTGTAATTTTAAACTGAGAAATATACGTATGCTTTAAAACTTATAATTATGTACCGTCTCAAATCCTTACATTTGCCTTGTACTATGAGCATCAGATAACCAGAACTGGGGGCATTTCCCAGAAAATACAAACGTGAATATGTACCTAACACAAAAAAGTTAATCCTACTAATATTATGAATGCGAATGTTTGTTTGGATGGATGGATGTATGTATGGATGTTTGTTACTTCTTCATGCGAAAACGACTGACCGGATTTGCTTGAAACCTTACAGTAATATAGTTTATACACTAGATTAACATAAGTCCTGCATCATCACAAAACAATAATCGTAACAAAAACAATTTAGGAATTATCTTTTGCAGCTAAATGAAAGAAAAAACGAACCTACTGGTGACGGAAAGACAGATCTAGAGGTTGATGCTTAGACCGGTGGGAACAAGAAAAAAATTAAATTCTTCTACAATTTGTCGACGACAATTTTTAAATGTTGTATATCTATTCGATATAATTTAAATATGACTTTATTGTTCAGGTAAATAAGCTCCAGTTTATAAGATATAACATTACTATCAGTCGCAAAGATAACAGAAAAGTTTAGAGCAATGTCAAGATAATAAATAAAATAATAAACATCATCATCATCAGCATCATCATTACAGTCCACTGCTGGACATAGGCCTCTCCAGTTGTTCGCCACTTAGGACAAGCGTCTGCTGCCCGTCATCGGTCTATGGTATTTAGCTACGCCTTCAATTGTGATGGTTATACCGCCACCAGTCGGTTGCCAGTGCCTCGTTTGTTATTCGGCAGGATGCACCACGAGCAGGTGACGTTAGCTTGGAGCGAAATGATGATAGGCCGCTCCCTTACATCCCAAAATAAAAATAAAATAATACAAATAACAATATAACATAGATCTACTTACATAATACAATTTTCTGCTAATAAACCAAAAGTGAAAATGAGCCGACTCATCTGCAAATACGATTAATAACTAGCTGAGCTTGATTTCATAAAGGCATCAACTCGCCAACTGAGTAATTTAATTATCTAACGCTTTGAATATTTTGTGTTGAGATAATAATTTTCAAACCACAAACATGGATCCTTCTCAAATTAGAAGCAATCACTTGTCTCGCGAAATTTTGTTCTAATAACAATGATAAATTTAACCTTTGAATATATTATACATAAATAAAATATAACAAAGGACGTAAATTAATGATATAATTGAAATGATCCATTTGATAATATTTAAAGCTTATAAATAAAGTCATATCTAATTGGTCTAAACATTTTATGGATATCCATTCATGGTACACAAGTATCCCCTTCTTTTAATTATCCTTTAACCAAAGGTTGTCTGAAGTCATCGCTGAAAGCGATAAGGCCACCTAATTTGTACCTCGATACGATTTTGTGGATCTAGTTTTAAGTCGACTGTTTTGTATGCAATAAAGAATATAATATCCTTTCAGGGTCTATAATGATCCAACTTACCTATAACACCTTGTAATATTTATGTACCTACATTATAGATGCAATAAATGATTGAGTATTGAGTATTGAGTATTGATCTATATAATTACTTTTGGTCGTAAACCCTCAAACAATTTAAATCTTCAAGCAATTCTGAAAACTCCTGATGTAATCCCGTAGAGAAACGCCGAGTGTAGCCCTCTCAAAAATCCCCATTCACAATAAATAATGATCACCTCTCTACAAATACGCCTTAATGTACGACTGCCATATACGTTTTGTAATGAGAAATACAAAATCGAGGAGCGATATCGTTACTCGATAAGAACCCTACCCTCTTACAGGAAAATGGGTATGTTTACCTTGACAACAAGAAAGACATGTTCCAACCGTACCTTTCACCATGTTTTGCCTTACAGGAAAATTTGCGCTGTATTTTTATACCTACCATATTACTCTGTAGATAATACGACTATATTTTGTTATGTACGCACTATTGTTTTATTACTTTTATCGACTTAATGAAAATTATGTAATGTGGTATATAAGGGAGCGGCCTATCATCATTTAATTTTCGCTCCGAACCAACCTTACCTGCCCGTGGAGCATCCTGCCGAATAACAAATGAGGCGCTGGTAATCGACTGGCGGCGTTATAACCATTATAATTGAAGGCGTAGCTAAATGCCACAGACCGATGACGGGCAGCAGCGTCATCGGAGCGAGAAGCTACGCCCTGCGATCGCCAACCCGCCTGCCACGCGTGGTGAATAAGGCAAATTGCAATTGTCATTGGGGGAGGCGTATGTACGCAGTGAACATCTCCAGGATGATGATAATGCAAATCCTAAAAAAGTCATAACCCTTCTGACTTCACCGTAATCGGCCAAAAATAGAAGGTAGCCAGACCGCACATACATAAATAAAAAATGTAATTACACGGTACGGAATAGGCTTGACAAAGCTAGCTAGTCCTAATTACACATGTATGAAATCCGGACTCTTTTGCATGTACGAAACCCTTTGACCTTAACATAGAGGTAATTACAGGCCAACTTTGAATGCGTTAATTATTTTTTCTTTTCAAAGTAATGCCATAATGGTACGCGCCTTTGTTTCACGCCGTGCAAAGTTTTATAGCACGGAATTGGCCCCGCCTATCACTAACGGCGCAACCTGATTGGTTGAGCGGTTTCTTTGTTTCTAACCGCAATAACTTTAGTTAAGCGTTCCACTTAAATTAGCGAATACAAATTCCTTGAAGAAAAAATGAGTGACTTAACGGAGAAACCGCCCGCTGACATATTTTATCGTGAAGGCCACGGCGAGGCTTGGTTTTAAATTTATTTTATAGACTGGCTTCCTGCTCATTTAGATTAATTTAATGATCATATGATCAATCAACACTTTTAAATATTCTGTTCAAAGTCATTACCTGTTTATGAATTATTTTTACGTAGATTCAGAATATTTCCAAGTAAAAAAGCACGCAAAACAGTACATCAGTATGTAAATTACAAGCTTAAAGATAGAATAATAACAGGTTTGCTTGTATCAAGTCGCAAGCATTACTCTTGATTGTGTGAAGAAAAATATTCTCATACAAAATTTCAACAGAAGCGGCAACATTTAAGTCATCGGTCTCTGTTATTCGTGGGTGTTCGCGTGACGAGGAGCACGCATGTGTCTCTGACCTACTAATTGGTACTTATTACACCATTACTTTTAAGATTAACTGCCATATCATCTTTATTGTTTGCCGCACACGAAATTGAAATAATCCCCGCTTGACCCGAATTCATGGTAATAGCAATGGGGCCGAACTAATAATTTATTAACATCTTTTGTGGAATGTAAGCACCGCTAGTTAAGCTTACCAAGATAATTGCTTTTTATTAATTACTAGCTCACCCAAGTTTCTCCAGCGTTTAAACAGAAACTCACGAAAAGGTTTTCATTCTCTGGGATAAAAAAAATGTAAAGCTTAAAAACACTCTTTTGACCAAATTTCGGCTACAGCGGCTAACCTCCAAGGAGACTAGCCAAATATGCAGGAGATGTTAAAGTGCACAAGTGTCAAACGCAGGTGCAGTCTTTGCTCTGTCACTTTCCCGAAACTATAGGCTTAAAGTGCTATTCGATGAACGATAGTGCAAGCAACTTCCTTATTCCGTGGGCGTTACTGAGTATTTTTTTAACAGAAAAACCGAATAATAACTTTTGCCATCACCCGGGACCTCTTGATATTTACGCAGCACTTGCTACCACTAGATTTGGACCGAAGATGCAGTCAATAGTATTTATAACTAAGTATGTTCCTGGCATTATTTTCTTTATCATGGTGCAAAGAATAGATTGTAAAATGTTTTTTGGGATTGATTGAGAAGGATTCATGGTTGATCTACTTTTATTGCTTTTCGTTTACCATAAAGGGTAGGTGAGGTGAGTATGTAAATGATTGGTAGTCCAGTGTTCCAAATTATGTTAAAGAGACTATGATAAAATATAATATATAAATATAGCAAAATTTTGCTGTCAGCATTTAGTTAGTGTGCGTGCAGGTTACATTTTTATTTAGGATTCAGATCGTGGTTCAGATCAAACATTTATAATAATGATGACTTTCTTTACAATTTGGAATCCACCACATCTAATCTCAAGACTTCAACTTTCAACGCACCTATACTTACGTGTCATCCGGCTATATTTACCTGTCATCACGTGATGCCGTTGATTAAATTAGTCCAAACAGAGTTTCGACACGTCAAAAACTGTCGCGGCCCATTTCCTGTATTACGGCATTAGTTTTACTGGTTATTACTGCACTTAAGCGTTTGTCCAATAACCCTTCAGGGCTGTGAGGTGACCATGGTAATAAAAATAAATTAAATGTAAAAAATTTACATAAAAAACAGTTTCATCCTAACTAGAACCCTTATGCCAATAAAGAGAAGCTATCTTGATTTTTTTGCCAAAAAGAGGAAGTAAAGGTACAGTATAGGTACTACTGTACCTGGTGCATAGGTTGATAATGAAGAAAGAAAGAGGAAGTAAAATTAATTAGAGAATTTCCTGGGAGGTGAAGTCAAGGAACTCTTGCTAGCAAAAAACAGATAGCTGTAGTGTGTGTAGGCAATAAATATACTACTTTCATTGTAACACAGCAGGGCAGTTTATATTGAAAATTAAAGTGTAAAATTATAATTTATATTTATCTGTACATGTTTTTAAAACAATTTTAATGTTCACTTTTAGTCATCATCATCATCAGCCTATCTCAGTTCACTGCTGTACATAGGCCTCTCCTGTTGTTCGCCACCTTATCCAAACACCTGGAGCATTTACTCATAATCTCCACGCTGGGCAGATGGGTTGGCGAACGCAGCTTATTGCTCCGGTGACGCTGCTGCCCGTCATCAGCCTGTGGTTACGCCTTTAACTGTGAAGGTTATACGGCCACCAATCGGTTGTCAAAGCGTCGTCTGTTATTCAGCAGGATGCACCACGGGCAGGTGAGGGTGGGTTGGAGCGAAAAGATGATGGGTAGCTCCCTTACATCCCCATCACTTTTAGTATCTATTTTATTTTCATCATCAGACATTTCACAAGTGTTTTCTTATCGATATTTTTTCTCAACATGTTCTTTTATCATCCGATAAGTCATAACTCAATACTAGACTCCACTTTCCACACCTGCCATCCCTAATGGGTGACGTTTTGTAATTCTTAGTAGTTAGCTTCACGGCTCCAAATGTTTTTGTAATGGAACATAATGAGTGTCGCCGACACGCATCGCCACTTGCCTTTTCCGGCGCTGATGCCACTAAAAACTTTTGTTATAATTCACAGACGTTTTTGTACGTCATTATCATTTCGGTAGCTATTTCGAACTGTTTTTGCTGAGCGAATCCAGTCACACGACTGTCACTGTATATCATTTTGTGTGTAGGGGCAAGAGGTTCTGACGACTAAATAAGGAGTGCTTTTACATCAGAGATGTGCTTTGTTGCTATGGAAGCGTATGATGGCGCTGGTAGCGCACAGGTGCACTAGAGTCGTTTGAGCTACCGCTTAAAAATATATATTTCATAGCCATTCCTACCGTCATCGCTTACTATCTGCGCTCTGAAACCAGCCGCAGCGGGCTTCGTCTGCCTTCCACAGTAAGTTTTAAAGGTTTTGAAAGGGTAGGCAACGCGCGTGTGATATCCCTGGTGTCGCAGGTGTCCATAGGCTGCGGCAACCGCTTAACATCAGGCGGGCCGTAGGCTTGCTTGCCACCCAGTGGTATAAAAAAATAATAATTAAGAAATCTTAGCATGACTTAGGGTCATTCCTGAAAACATCGGATCTTCTGCGCAACAGAAATCATGAAATAATTTGACGCTGCAAGCTTCAAGCTCTTTCAAAGCAAAAAACAACTACATAAATAAAAAAAGTACATCCAAATCGATCAAACCGTCTGAGTCTTAGCGAGAATATTGAACATCAATTTAATTTTCATGGACCTATCTGTACATTATTATTATTTTACGGTAGAAACTCCCAGTATAACTATGGTAATACTAAGGGAAACTAGTGAGATTAGAATCCATGGACGCTTTTTATAAAAAATAAATCCTGTCAAGTGCAAGTCGTATTGGCCCACAGAGGTTTTCATTAAATTTTCACCAATTTGAATGGATCACAGACATAATTATGTAGTGTTAATTTAAAATTGTTTACTTCTGTCCATTCTTGAGAAAAAGGGTACAGGTTTACAGTTTGTTTTTTGTAAGAAATAATATAAAATCCCTGACCGAATTCTTAAACAAACTCAAACGATTAAGTACAACATTAACATTAAGGACAAGCTCGATTAAATGGTAAAGGATTTTTCATAGGTTTTTTAAAACATCGACGATCCGAATCGGTGGTAGTTTGGTGGTGGTCGGCAGAATACTCTTCCGAGAAGAAACAGGCAAGGAACTCGTGTAGTTACTGTTTTCAATAAAAGTGTTTATTGTAATCACCTAAGGGTCCCTTTTTTAATTGCGCAACGGAACCTTAAAAAGTTTCCACGCCGCACGAAGGTTTCACTCGAGGTTCACTAATAGTTTTAAGCGGTAGCTTCCGTCGTATTTTAAACTTCGTTCCTCTTTTTGTTACTTTTGAGCCTGAAAAATGTCAGCCATTTTTTGAAGTTAAGTAGACCCGTTATAGAATAATCACGTCGGTTTGTTTGTCACGACAATGTTATTTTTAAGTCTCGTCTAAAAATGTTTGCTATTTTGCTTGTTTATCCATAGTTCAATAGACGAAGTCTAAGCATATCAGATGAATTTATTAATACATGATTCTTTGTTAGAGGCACCTGCTGCTATGTATATAAAACGTTTGTGTCTGTTTCCTAAAATAGTTACCTACCTTATGTATTCAGAAAGTTTAGTGGAAATAAATACACATTTATAGCGAGTACACTCGGGCATACATCAATCTGCCTTCGCCTACATTTTCACTAACTATTTCCTACCGCGGGTTCAATGCATAGAGTGATTTTTTTCTTCTGCCTTTGCTGCTTGGCACAGCAATCTGCCAATGGCATTTAGCCGCTTCACTGCATGAAAATTTTATGTTAATTGACGAAATTTTACAGTCTATCTGTACAGCCAAACATACATAGAACTGTCGTCTGGCAATTTATTTTTTGGCGAAATTTTACAGCTATCAAACCTATTACATGTTGCTGTCTGTACAAAACACTCACGACCATAAAATATCATATTATATTTATAGCAGTATATTCTTATAAGGTAGTACGACCGACTTTTCAATTCAGATACTCATTACATGTTTTATGAATTTAATGTGGTATATCTTTATTTATTTTCATACCTTTGTTTATAGACACAAGAATATTGAATTACAATCGATTGCCTTTGGCCGTTATAACTTGAGAATTTATAATATGATACTCGTATGACATGTTAATATTAAGCTTGACCTCCGATAGTAAAATTAAATGGTTCGTTTTATTTTCGCTATAAATAATGGTATTTATGACGGATAGAGTTCTCTTTCTAGCTATGCAGTTATTCTTAATTTCAAAGTTAATATTATGTTATGCAAAATTTAAAATATTTGATGTTTTGCATACATACTCATATTTCTTATTAAGGGTGTACCAGTCTAATCGATCGTCGATCGAATAAGGAATCAATTGGTCGACATTAATCTGTAGTTTCTTCCATACTAATCACCATCGATCGATGTAATCGACCGATGTTCGATCAATTGGTCTGATTCTAAGTAGATATGCTCCATCTGAAAGATAATTTAGAAATTGAAACTGATAAACGCTATGAGACGAACTACAAATCGTGCTATTTTTACGAGTCAGTTTTAACATTTAATACCCAGTTGTGTCTATAAAAAGTGTAATAAAAATGGAATCGTAACTCCCAAAGACGAAAACACATTATACAAAATGGATTGATCAGATATATGGTTTAAGGTTAGTTTTATTAGTTAGAGATAACAAATGAATATCTTCAAGAAGACAGTAGACGATTTAATACATATTTGATAAACCCCCACTGTGCGGTAATAGGTACAATGAAGCGGCGACTCTGGAACGAAATAAATTCACTCTCCTCCAAGGAATCATTGCAATTACTCGACTCAATGAGCGCAAATCGATTCAATTGATGCTTTACGATCCTGCCGATTGTCGTTTTAAAATCACCTCCATACAATATTTTTGTAGAACATGCTCGGATACCGCTCCAAAAAAGGACTCGTTTGTCGTCGGATAATAAGATCGGCCCATCACGAGAATAATGGGTAATTTGTTTCGAATAAAAAAACCTGTAAATGGGCCTTAACGCTATAATAAAAACAGAGATATGGGCTCGGTGGGTCGGATCGAGAAATGAATTTAGATTACAGGTTAACGCCGACTAAGTATGGGTTCGCTCTTCACCTGTACTTGAAAAAACATCGGGCAAAAAATCGGCAGCCAAAAAGAGGGAACGATCGTCTCGATGTTTTTGTATTTGTAATTGAATCCCACGGCATCTGTCAAAACATATTTTGTAAAACATGGTTGATGTTTTGTTAGTGGACGTCGTTTCGGCGCTAATGTGAACACGTTTTGTTGAGTGCGATGTAATTATCGGCTGTTATCTCCAGCTTTTAAAATTTCATTAGGACTTGGCAGTCGCGCGGTAGATACAGACGGCTACACATAAACCTACACACTTTTTGACAGATACTGTCAACTTTTTCCAACGACTTTACAACTAAGTTTGTAATTATTGACAAAATTTTACAGATAAAAGCAGGCCAATGTGTGGCCACCTGGATAGCAAATGTTACATATATAATTATACATACTATACCTTCTGCCAAAGGCAATATAAAAGTAATTGATTAAGATTTTTTAAAAACACACTCTAATAGAGCTTTTGTCGAGGCAGTTATACAAAAGAAGGGTGTTACCGTCTTTGGGTAAAAAATTAATCTCGATACAAAAACTAAATTGGATATGTAAAAGTTCAAGTAGTTCTTGGGTAAAAAGGCTCCAAATGATTCATGTACAATACACATGGTCGGCGCGGTCGCCAGTTCTTTTCGCTGAAACTTGGCTGGCACGCTCCCGCGTGATAATTTTGAATTGCTTATCTCATATTTCATTACTTTTCTATTCAGCACGGCGTTTAATTATAAACAAATAGCATTACACAAATAACAAGAAAATACTAATGCAAACTAGAGTTTTCTTAACAGCTTACTCAGTTTTCGGTGTCCTTTTTACAAAGACAAGAAAAACACAGCACAGTCGGGTTAAAAAGTTTAGTTGTAAAAAGCCACAGTCCTTATTTCGACAGACGTGTTCCCTCAGCAAGAAACACATTTCATTTCGGAGGCGACTCGACCGCTTTTTGTCGTACGTAGTAACTCGAAGACGCTGGCAAGTAAAACTGTCTCTGTTATTTTGTATCTACAGTAAGTGAAGGACAATAGTCCGCAGTGAACTAGAATTTTTGAAGCGTTGAAGATATATAACAAACATATATCTTCCAATTCAATCATGTGAGTAGAACAGATGGTCGTCCGGGCCCAAAAATTCTGAAGATTTCGGCAGAAAACGCGGCGTGGGACGCCCTCAAGGGAGGTATACAGACGTCATAATAAAAGTCACAGGATGGTTCTGGATATGGGCAGCTTGTAACCGGCCATTGTGGAAGTCTTAGGGAGAGGCATAAGTCCTGCAGCGGATGTCCTGTAGGAGGTCCTACGGCTGAATATGATGACGAGGATCGATTCTATTCCGTTTTTGGATCAGTTGATATTTTGCCGGGTTACCCAGAGCTATTTTCCAAGCGCGCTGGTGGCAATTTGTTTTAGTTACTGGTTCGTTGAATCAGCGACTTTATCTTCTCTTTCGCTTTTCATTGGACGTAAAGAACAGAGGTAGTTAGGCTGTGCTAATAATAATAAAAAAAAAACACAAAACCAATTGCACAAATGAACCAACCAATCGCCTATCAGTGGCCAACCCCATACCAGCTGCAATACTTCTTCATGCTCCGTTAAAAAGATCCCATATCAAAGGAAGGAGGAAACACATGTGCTAGCAAACTTGGCAGTTGTAATCTTAAGTGTACGAACGGATTCGGTCGCGAAAGTATTTTCGATTATTTCTCGTGTATCAATTTGAAGTAAGTATAGCAATTTATAAACTTGTTAATACGTGCTTCTTAGTAATTCCTTCACGAATCAGCATTAGTGGAATCGACAGATGTCTTTTTACCCGATCGCAGCGGGGGGTTAGACCGGAATTCATAGTGCGTTCTTTACCTCGAGATTGGATTGAAAGGCTTGAAGGATTGGTACGCGTCTTTAGGCTGCGGTAACAGCTTATGATCAGGCGGTCCGGTAGCCAGTTTGCTACTATCGTGTTAAAAAAGTTAGGTTAAAGCGTGTAGTTTTAGGTATATTGTATTTGATCTAAGACCATTCTTATAAAATGGTAAAATGTATGTAAAACATAAGCCTGTTCCAATTGCTTATCTAGTGCTATAAGACCGCCTAAGTTGTACATTAATATATTTTAATGTCTTCAAGTAATCTGTTTGGTGCACAATAAAGAATATCTACATATCTACTGCAAGAAAAACAGAGATCTGAAAGCTTGAAATGGCCAACAATGGGACTTTGCTTTAAACTGGAATCTCTTTATCTAAAAGAATATTGCGCTGTAACAAAGAAAAGTATATCTTCACTAAATGACCAGCTCTAAGTGGTTCGCTCAGTGCATCAAAACCGGTTACGAGAGGAATAGTTTCGAACAGTCCTTTAGTGATGCACACTTTATGTCGATGATTTTTCGATCGATAAAAAGCGCGACCATTTTTCGTCTGTAATGAAAAATAAAATTATGACTAGACATAAATAAATGAATAAAAAAATTAGTTGTCTTTTTGTCAATGACTTTTTTAATCTGTCATATAAAAATAAACTTTAACTAGGTAAAACCATTAGCATGGAGAAGTTAGTTGATAAAGTGGTATTAAAATGTAAAAGCAAAAGTGACAACGAGGAAGATCCCTGAACGAGCGATCTGGTTTTTCGTACCTATTATAATCAAGTAGGTATTAACGTTCCGAAAATTCTCAAACATCAACATTTTATTATAGCGTCAAAATAACCATGGGGTAATAAAATCTCCAGGTGTTTGGTCAAAGTGGCGGACAGCTGGAGAGGCCTATATCCAGCGGTAGACTGCGATAGGCTGAGGATGAAGATAATAAAATCTGTTATACAAATCATTGCATTAAAGTGATTATTTCCTCAACAAATAGAACCCGTTTGAAACTGCGGAAAATCATTCAAATCAAAATCGAATCCAAACTGATACTTTATCGGATTAATTAAATACATAATAAATACTCACACAACTATAAAACTACAGATTAATATGTCCCTGGTACTCAATCAAACCATACGAATTCACTTTAACGTTCACTGATTATTTTCGGTTTATTTGAAATTTGTTTTTTATCGATATTAAATCACCAGCTTTAGCACATCGAATATCGATACCATCAATGCTCGACATATTGTGCCCAACTATAGGTTTATTAAGTATAGTTAAGGCGGCATGGTCTCAGTCCGTGACTAAATATGTGCCCACGCACACTATAACTTACGATGCCTCCAGAGAACTCACAAGAGTTTTTCGGAAGCTTTATTATAATTAAATTTAACGCACGTTTCTGGAGTATCCCGTATTATGATAATGTGATTTTGATTGAATTTTGATCAATTTCATATCTGTTTGACCCGTAACAATTTACGTTACGTGCTCAGAATTTATCATTCTCATTGTTATTTTTTGTTTGGTTACAGGTATGGACATATATTTCATCTGGAATCCATTTGACGGCCAATAGGAAAGGTAAAAACTTTGTACTTCAAACGACTACTAATACCTAACTGCAAAAGCTATTACTCGTTAAAACTTAGCTTACGCTTCTTTAACAAATCCAAACACTGTTAACTTCATCAAAACGAATCGCAATTCTGTTCTCTAAAATAAAACGAGAGAGCCATTAAATGACCCGCGGCATAACCCGCGAAGCACAGATATGGTTCAGTAACGAAACTGATAAGTTCAACAAATTACTGCGGATCCATAAATCACTGACAATTGTCTAACGAGATATTCCCAGCCCCACAATTACTGTTTAGAGCCGCCAAACAAGCGACGATCAATCGCTAAAAGTAAATCAACTTCTCTTTGACATTCATTAGTTTCATAAAAATACCTCCCCCTGTCGAAATAAAAACCTCGCGAATAAAAGCTCGTTAAAATCACTCGCTGGTCGACCCTCAATGAAAGTTCCGAACGATTTTTTACCCAACGTGGAAAAGAGAACACAGGAAGTGAACCGTGTTTAATCATTACAAGCGGCACCCATTTTTTCATCTTGTGAATTAATTTTAAATTTGATTCTATTAACATAATGAAATAAATCGTCGAGAGGCCGTTGAGCGGAGATGTACGACTAATCTCTACATCGGCTTATAGTTTTAGGTCGAAGGTTACCGTTTGTTTATACAGATAATGTTTTCATAGATATCTACTAGTTACTAAGCATGTTCCGTTTCGGCGTTACGGAGGCTTTGTTCGGGTTTTTGTGGGGCTTCAGACAAAAACTAATAGTGTAACCGAACAAAGGATGTTGTAACGAAGCCGATGGGAATATTGCCCGGTCTGTTATGAGAAGTACCTATTCTTGAAAAAATGAGTCCTGCCTTTTCTTTGTGCTGATGTAGGTATAGCTGTGTGTGCGTACAACGATAATTATAATTAGGAGATGTTTTTCTACTTTCCCTCGAATTTTCATCTCGCGTATTTTTTCGTCGTTAGATAAAATATTTTTTCACCACGAATTAACGAATTATTATTTTGTAATCTGAGATTTGTTTGTCTAATTAATTTCAAATTAAGGTAATTTAATTACGGTAGACCTTATTTTATGAAGTAAAAATCTTTTAAAAAGCTCGAGTTTCTTTATCGGCAATTATTAAGGTCTTAAACGTTAACGTTTTCGGAACTCTTAGCGTTGTCCCGGTTTGTGCCTCTCTAGACCCAGGGTCCGCTTTGACCATGATCCTAGATTTAGCGAGTCTGGTTATTACATTGAAGCGACTGCCATCTGACCTTCGTAACCCTCAGAAAGGGGAACCAGACAAATTTTTGGATCATGGTCACGATGTTTTTTCCTTCACCGCTAAGCTAGTGGTATAATTCCGCACACAGATTTTTGCAAATCCAGAGGTGCGTTCGAACCGACGACCTCACGTGTGTGAAGCGACGATCTTACCACTAGGCTACCACGGCTCACTCGGAACGTTTTCGGAATATCGTGTATAATGAGACTGTCTATACATATATGCTTCAATAATGTGCATGAGCCTTATCATTATCTAACATTATACCATTTTGTGCGTATCAACGCTTTCTATCGGACATGTGCGTAATTAGAACGTACTAAATTCGATGTTAAATAGACCATCCTAATAACTCTGATCTCATCTAGCAAATACTAAGGAATGAACAGGGAATTGACTGACCTACATGAATTGAACACTGCATTGAATACAGACCAACTCGTTTGGTCTGAAGTCGCTCTGTGTGTACCTAAATCATGAATTAGAAGATACTATTCAAGTATAGAATAAACTATATACCATGTTACAGTCTATTGTATAGTAATAGGTATAGATAGATATTCTTTATTGCACAAAACACAGAATGAATACAGTAAAGGTGATACAGACATGTAGTGGTACAATCTAGGCGGTCTTATCGCTAGTGAATCTCTTCCAAATAGACAAAAAAGAGAGCTTATATTTTCGGTGTAATAAATATATTTATATACAGACTTTACTATGTTTTAATCCCCAGAAGGTTATATAGGGTTAACTCTTATTGATTTTATCATATTTATTTCCCACATAGATTATCTAGTAAGCTTGTATGGTTTGTTACACAAATCGCCAAAACGTTAAATATTTTAGTCATCTTAAATTACAAATTAGTTTTCACATCATCGTTTCCATGTAATCAAACGCAAATTTGAACGTCTGCTGCTGACGAAAATTTAATGATATTGCGAAATGGGAGATTATTGAGTTACACAATAAATCGCCGCCGTAAATTGTGTCAAGGGAGAGATCCCCGATGAAATGTTGCTACGGTAGATTTGCCGCCTTTGTAAACATCAAACGATGGAGCTATACATATTAGTATAAACATTATTGTAACAAATTCCGCAATCTATCATTTTAAAAAAATAGAATGGGCTTAATAGTTATTTTTTTGTTTCACCTACTGGTAATGGTTTTTTATAGCAGTACAACAAGGAAGTCTTCCAATGCCTGTAAAGAGATGCCAAAGTCACTCTGACAAAAACAAGGAACAAAATCGAACCTTTAGTCGACTCTTGCGGCCACCAACGGAAAGAAATGGGGCGTTGATTTGTATTCTTCACTGTCACTAGTAATTTGGCGCGAATTAAAGAAGGCCTATGTTCAGCAGTGAACGGACCAAGGATGTTAATTGATTGATTGCCAAGTAATTTATTGGTATTAATTCAAATATCGACAATTAATGCACGAGAAGAAGAAGTTACCTAAATCTGGCTACTCAGTTGAACATTGTTTACGAAAATTTTGACAGATAAAAGTATGTCGACGTGTGTACAATTTAGAACAGTTTGTAAAATCGACTCGGAGTGTAAACCAGCTCGCTTATCAAACTAGACGTACTGCCATCGAAACGTACGATTAATAATTTCAACACTACCAAGTAAAACATTGTTCGGCCCATAAATAAACCCTTAATGGCACACTCGGCAATATTTCTTCCCTCATCTACATTACTTCTGCAAAAATAACGAAATAGTATTCGCATAAGATTGCCGCTTGGCGATAACTCGTTGCTGCATAGAACGAGCCACTCCAAGCAAACTGTACCTTTGTTATGCATTTTTAAACAAAAACATGTCGTAAGCGGTCGGCTTAAGATTGCTTTTGAATTTTTTCCTCTTATCTGGGAGTTCTACAGAGGTTCTGATTTGTGGTGTAGATTGTGCGCGAATGATGCTCACGGTTGCCGCAAGGACAAAACTAAAATAAAACTACATTATTTTGTGGAGATAAGCCCCGTCCAGCCTATAACCAGGGCTGTCATGTTCATAATTCTATCTGGATGGAGGATTGTGTTACCGAATTATTGTGCATCTATTTGCTGCTACATTAATGCAGTAAACAGTCTGCTTTTTCTTTTAGTAAAGATGTGTTAGTGGGTTTTATTGTTTAGCAAATTACTGTAGAAGTGTAGAGTGGGGAAGTTTGTGGGCCATACCCTGCTCAGTATTGCAGTTAAACTTTTATGCCATCGTGTTAAACTGTCAGGCGAGATTTCAGATTATATTAGTCATGAGTACGGAACATACAAGCCATGTATGCATACAAAAAATACATTCGCTTTTGAACTCTTTACTAGTTAGGTTGTAGATTATTTAAAAAAAAAATTAAAATCAGTATATTCAAAATATTTTTTTTACATTAGTTAAAAATATTTTAATTAGTAATGGCAACACCAAATTTTATAGTTAGGTAGATATTCTTTATTGGCTTAGAGCTAGACAAAACAGTACAGTTGTTGTATAATTTAAACGGTCTTATCGTTATGAGTGATCTCATTGAATACAGTTCAGTTATTTTGATTGAAAGTTACTTTCTAGCAGATAAAACAGAACTTATTAAACCCATTACACTGATAATAATATTGGCCTTATTATAACATAATGCAGGTCCTTGCGTCTGTAAATTATGCGTTTCCATTAAGTTAATTGCACTGCCAACTATTGTATAATGAATATTACTGTACACATTATATTAATAATTATCTGACCGAATTTCGAGTAGAATATAATTTATAAATCATAATAGATTTAATTATTATTATAATTAAATTTTACAATTTGAGTTCCGGAAGCTTTTCCATATTTGATTACAAGTAAAATAAAACTCTATTTATTCCAATCTACAGCCATGTTTTTCTACCTAATTACTTTAAAAGTCTACAACGAATGTCTATTATATTGTATGCAAGTAAAAAAAGATAGATAGATGTTCTTTATTGATTTTAACGACAAGGGCGGCTATGCTATCATAGATAGATACCATGATAGTCAATGTGGCCTTGTCATCATCACGAGATTCGTGGGGAACGGTAATCCTCACTCTTAGCCGATCTCTAGTTATAATACAAGAGATACTTTTATTTGCAAATCAAATGAATTTATACATTCCAGTGCATGATACTGTCAGCCCTACAAGAATCGCATACTGCAGCAGTAATATCGATAACTCGACACTTTTTGTTTTTACAACTGATTTTAATGTGTTCGTAGAACCGATAATGGTCCACTTAATGCACTTTCGGGTGTAGGCGGTAGTTTATAGACACTAAAGATTTCTATGCAGAATAAAGAGTGGATTAACAACGGTTAAGAGTATGTCAAAATGTGTTGCTCGTAAAACGTTTTATGATTTCCATGTGTTAAAAGCGTATGGACTAAGTCGAGTCTTTGTTTGAGAAATATTTTTTTTGGATTAGTTTACGATACGATTACGATACGATTTACGATATCTCAGCGGTGCTTAAAAAATAGTTCTATAAAGTTCCGAGTTCGAGTTGCGTAATGATAAATCAGGCATCATAGTGCAATATTTAGCCACGCGTTAAGCTAGACACAAGGTCGTTATATCCTTGATGTATATCTGTGCTTGCAACGTTACATATTTATAAGCGCATATACGGAGTTAAATCGATGTAAGGCTTTCGTATTCCCACTGTGAAGGGCGATCTATAGCTCCCTCGTCACGTTCTATCGTATTAGACAAGTTTTCAATGAATTTTAATGTGCAGTAGAGACTTTAGTATGCGCCATTGAATGTCGGTCGTGATTGATTGGGTGCAGGACCATCTAGTCCCATATCGATACCATTTGTGTCAACGAGTTGCTGCGGCGAAGCTATGAGGTGCTATCAGATTAGTGAGTATTCGCGGACGGGTTTATCTATAAGCTTATTGTTATGTCAAGTTATTGATAGGTTTTAATGGGTATAATACACCCAATTGTAATTTTGGTTATATTAATTTTGGGTGAGACTAATATCTATCTATATATATAAAAGGAGAAACTGACTGACTGACTGACTGACTGACTGACTGACTGACTGACTGACTGACATATCAACGCACAGCCCAAACGGCTAAACGTAGGCACTTGAAATTTGGAAGGGACGTAGCTTAGGTACCGTAGGGGTGCACTAAGAAAGGAATTCCCGAAATTCCCACGGGAACGGGAATTAGCGGGAAAATCCTTTTGTATGAAAAATCTAAACCGCTTAAGTTAGACGCTTGAAATTTGGCATGCAGGTACCTTAGTAAATATAAAGTTTAGTTATGGCTGTATTTTGAGAAATTCCCACGGGAACGGGAGTTAGCGGGAAAAAACTTTTGTATGAAAAAAACGCCACGCGGACGAAGTCGCGGGCAAAAGCTAGTCGGAATATATTTTTTGTTTAAAATGCTAATGATTTGATGTCCTGTTTAAGCATTTAAAGAACAACGATTTTTCCGTACCCATAGCGCATGAATCAGTTCCCAATAAATTAGGTACATGGTAAAAATTACCTATACCTATATTTTTTCAGATCTGACTTACAATTGAAGGCGTAGCTAAATACTAAAGACCGGTGACGGGCAGCAGCGTCACCGGAGCAAGAAGCTACGCCCTGCGATCGCCAACCCGCCTGCCCAGCGTGGCGATTATGGGTATATCCTCCAGATGTTTGCTCTAAGTGGCGAACAACTGGAGAGGCCTATGTCCAGCAGTGGACTGTAATAGGCTGATGATGATGATGATGATGATGATATTTTTTCACATTGGTATATAGGTACTATCATTAAAAATACTATTTATAAAACTGTTTTCAAATTGTTAATTTAAGTAACCAACATACCTTCCTTTTTTTCCATTTCGATTTACTTATTAAGGAATTTACTTAAAAAATATCAGGAAGAATGACCCATTTGCTCTATTTGATACTTTGTACCATATCCACAGTTGCATTTCAAGCTAGGATCAGCAAAATCTTACCTCGTATGTTTACCAAAAAACTACACACGAAACCGGTAAGCTTACTTTGTCCGCGTCCACGGCATATGAAACAAAATTACCAAAGCAAAAAGCCGAAGATCCCTTGGACGAGCGAACCTGGCTGAATTATGGAGATTGGATGGTACACGCAAGATTCAGTTTTCCACTTCATTTCGCCGCCGTATGCATGCTAAGCGTGTTTGTCCATTACTGGTACCTCTCACATTTCACTCAGGGTTACATGTGACGTAAATCTCTTTAGTTTTGTAGTGTTTTGTTTACTGTTCCCCTTTGGGATTCCATCGTACGCTCACCGAGACAACCTTACGACTCTATTATGAGTATTTACTGAAATAAACTGTTGAGGAAACATTTTGCGTACTATACGTTTTGTCGATTCGTTGTTATATTCTTTAGTTTATGTTTTGTACTAACATAGAAAACAGTAAATGCAATTGGGTCTTAATTCAACATAAGAACTTATGTTAACACAAGCTTAACTTAAGCTAGACTTACAACTAAGTGATTAAAAATATTTTTACCTTTAATTTATCAATTTATTAACTAATGGTTAGAGCGTTAAGCTTAAAACGCGGATGATCCGAAGGTGACGGGTTCAGTTCTCGGTCGGATCCATTTAGGAAACTAATTTCTATCTGAATTGTCTTGAGATCTGTTGCTCGTAGACGTCTTGGTCTTCGTCTAATACCAACGCATAGGACAAATTAGAATCTTAGTCTGCGACCAAATAGTGGGTGTCAATTGTCTTGTGTAAATGTAGGCGCCCCTTGCCATAGTTTTTTTTCACCTGCTATAATATACTTACTGCAGGTATACAATAGGTAATCGAGTAAATAATAAATCCTCATATTAATAAAATATTATATTAGTAAGTAATACAATAAAACCACAGATTTTTCCGTGCTCTCAAAAAAATATACCGTAAAAAACATTAAAACTGCCATGACGTTGGAATTACACTAGTCCTGTTTGCCGTTATAGCATCAGACAAAGAGGAAAGCTTTATGACACTTTAATTCAACTTCATATCGGAACTTCATAAAACGTTTACGCTGCCAAATTTAAACATTAAACGACAATATCTGGCTCGCAAAATGAGCCAAGTTAAACGTTATTGCGAACACAGATTTTCTGCAGAACTTATAGTTGGAATATCATGCGGTGCATTAAAACTGGGCAGTTCGAAACGCGGTACTATCGATTCAATGATCTGTTTCTAGCAAAGATTGTAATATCTAATGCACCTTTATACATTCCATATAGGGTTAGCCAAGCCCCGCGTGTCAGATTAGCAGATTTCCTCGGTATGCCAATAGTAATGCAGTATGAAATATTTTCATGTTATGCAACAGACCGCTTTATATGTTATGCTGAGATTTGTTTTAAGCATTCATCATCATCAGCCTATTGCAGTCCACTGCTGGACATAGGCCTACTTAGGGCCAACATCTGGAGGATATACCCATAATCCCCACGCTGGGCAGGCGGGTTGGCGATCGCAGGGCGTAGCTTCTCGCTCTGGGGACACCTTTTTAGGCATTGCTAGAGATAAATAGAGATCAGTGATCATCATCATCAACAGCCTATCGCCGTCCACTGCTGGACATAGGCCACTTTGGGTAAACACATGGAGGATATACCCACAAGACAGGGCGTAGCTTCTCGCACCGGTGACGCTGCTGTCCGTCATCGGCCTGTGGTTTTTAGCTACACCTTCAATTGTGATGGTTTTACCGTCACCAGTCGGCTGCCAGAGCCTCGTTTGTTATCCGGTGGCTTGGAGCGAAAAGATGATGGGTCGCTCCCTTACATCATAGAGATTAGTGGTTTTAGGCATCTTTGCCCGTATGTACATCGGCGATATGTAAAATGTTATTATCCTAATATGTACCTTTTGTACTAATCTGGTGCTATATTACCGGAAAGTTTCATTCAAATCCGTTCAGTAGTTTTCGTATGAAAGAGTGGCAAACATCCTGGATGGACATACAACAAACTTTCGCATTTATAACATTAGTAGTTATTCACCAAATTGCTCTATATGTTGGACTAAAATTTGTTGACGGATATGATATAAGTAACAGACTTTGATAGGTGTGTCTTTGCACCTGCTGTTTAACCCTTGGCATGCCTGGTGGGCAAAAGTTACACGCTATGCCTGGTGGGTCTCTCAGACCCCGATTTCAAAATAGCTTCTTTTTCTATAAATTCTATTATTAAAGGCGATTTAATGATTCAAGACGTATGCGTAAAAGGCAAAATAGTGATAGTAGTAAAAATCTCTTTAGAAATTAATCTACTTTACTTCAATATTTGAAATTAAACTAAAGCACACCTTTTTAAACAAAATTTCGAGACTATAACTTTGTTTACATATAATTAGTATCAAAAGAAATGAAATCTTAATCAGACTTGAATCCAATGTAAGGCACTATCATATACTTTATCTAAATAATAAAATAATTAGTCTACATCACTTGCATTTACATTTTGTAAAGCTTTGGTTTGGTAACACTTTGCACATTAAAAATCGAGTGGTCAAATCAAATGTGACTACTACATATCTCACAAATGTATTTTCTTCCTCCTAAGAAACAGCTTCTTCATCCTCTACAGCAACGTCAAACTCTTTTCCACTTGAATCAACTTCAGCTCCGTCTTCCTCATTCAACTCTTGGAAAATCATAAACTAGTTATATCCTCGTCTGTTAGTTTTTTATTCATGATGAAACTGAAAATAATTAAAAATATTATTATGTAATGTACAAATTATTATTATTTAATGGACAAATGCCAATATTCATAAAAAGAAAGATAAATAAATACTTACAGAATAAAGTCACGCCGTATGCCTGGTGGGGTTTGTAGGACCCGTACGCGTTTTACGCTCGTTCTTTTACGCTCGTAGGTCGCCGCGGACTGGGTAAGCGGGCGGAGGGCATTCCACTGTTAGTAACGGCCAGCTATTAAAAACGGTGAGGCGCTAAACTCAAATTTGAAAGAACTACAATGGTTCGCGCGTTGGTGTGGGTCTGACAGACCCTACCAGGCATGCCAAGGGTTAAGCACTTAGATACAGGATAACAGTGTCTATGCTATGCCGCACCCCGACTATGAAATAGAGAAATCATGTACATTTATAACACACTTGCCTTCTCAGAAATCTATCAAGGATAGAATAGCTTTGTGTGAGCCAAAAGCGTGAGAAAGAGAAAGACACGGACTGCTATAAGCAGTTGAGACCGACTGCTATAAGCAATGACCGTGCGGTGAACTATAGAACTATAGTTATTCATTGGGTGCCGTACACGAACTGCTCGAGCAGTCGCGACTGCTTCAAGTCGTAAACTGCACGACGAAATTCCATCGTGCCGTCGACCGCTCGCAAGCGGTCGCGAGGCATACACCGACTGCTCGAGACGTTGACTGCGCTAGAGCAGTTGACAGCTCTCCGATCCTCTCCCCCACTTCCCTTGTGGCCCCTCGACATCTATGTCATTTTTCAACTGCGGCGGTAGCGACGGCTGGTACAGCAGTCAAGAACCGACCGGTCGAGTCGTCGACACCGACCGTTCGTTACCTGCTCGAGCAGTCTCTTGAAACTACAGTTAGTACAGCTAGTTTCAATTATTACAGTTTCGTCTTCTCCTCCTCAGTCTACGAAGAGTACCTTCAGCCTTATTAATGACGTAAACAAAAGATGATGTACGTGTAAAGCCCCTCGTCCTTTACAGTTCTGGTCATCTTTGGAAAGAACTACCTTTATAAGACTACTCCATCTTTAACGGTTATAGCATTTGAGCACTGAGTACATAATAATGCATGCATAAGCGTCATGTTCTACATGTATATTCTAAGTCTTCTTGTTAAGAAGAACGTGCCATCCAAAAGTAATTTCGAATGTTCGAAAATATGTTACGCATTGATTGTTTGAAAATAAGACAATGATGGTTGTTCTATTCTTGATATGTTTCTATGCTTCACTTACTTTATGATTATCGTAGTACAAGAGCTATAATACAAGTACCTATGCACTTTCCGTTCATGTACTCCCATGATCCGTTGATATGACATGATTGCAAACACAGTACCATACTCAGCTAACGTGCTTTCTAACGCACGGGGTATGTTGCTGCCAACTTTGTGACCTCAAACTGCTACCTTGTAGTTTCTGATCAGGAAACTCTCGTAATATTTTTAAATATGTCGTGGGATTTTGACTAGACCTTGGATTTAGGACTGCGCATGTCTAAACCAACGATGCCATCTTTTATTAGGAAAGGGTAGGTATTATACAGGGTTTTTGGTGCATCGTGTGCCAAAAATTGAAATCAGTGATTGGGGGGGGGGGGGGGGGGTCCTTGGCTACCTCTTCACGCCCCAAAAAAAGTCTTGGCCCAACCAATTTTTTTTTCGGAACTCAAACTAATTTTGGTGAAAATTGCACAATTAGGGATAGATTATGGGTACTAGACAATTGATAAACCTACTTAGATTTTTTTTCTAAATAAACACATAATATTATACATAGCTAACACCGAGACCAATACAATCAGACATGTTCATGCACACAAATATTTGTTCTGTACGGGAATCCCTTGGTTCAAATGGTCTAGGTCACTAACAAATGAGCCACCGTGCCAGTCACAGAAAAACTTAAGTTTTATCTTTCCTAGAATCATTAAGAAAACAAAACACAAGAAAAAATTCTTGATCATTCTTTTACATCCATTCTAGGGGACCACAAGAAAAAATAAAAAAGTAGTTATATTTATAACGCAATAAAAACTTTTCCGTCTGTCTGACCCACATTCTAAAACCATTGTTTTGACATTCGAACAGACAGGCTGAGCACGCATAAGATAAACAGGTTTACTAAACCATTTCACATGTAGTAAACATTTGCAATTTATAACGCTTTTGCTACTAGACCCAGTAGTAGTAAGTAAGTTAAGTAGTAAGAAAATACTTTTAAAAAGCAAGCAAAAACACCGCAATAGCACTTTTCGGGTTGGAAGCACAGAATCAATGCAAATATTTTGTAAACATTTTTGATAATTTAAATTTTTAATTGGTTGTTCATAATGTTCATTGTACATATTATTTAACTTTATAGCTGGTGTTGGCAGCTAGCGTCTGCTGTTAAACATTAACAAAGCCGCCATTCGGCTCTCAAGACTAAGCAATTCCGTGGGCACAGCTAAGCCACATCATACTGCGAAGAGCTCTCTTTAAACCACGTTTAAAGAAAGACATAGGTATTAAGTTATTGTTTACTTTTTACTCTCACTCACAGAAGCCTGTGAAGAGATTATTTACTACTACTCTACATAATTATTGGTGGTAACGGATTTGGTGGTAGTCGTTTTAACATAGAATCATGGATCAAATTACGCTTGGAATCATGTTAAACATTGGTATTTGTTTCTTTTATGTTAAAACTATATTTAGCTTAGTGTATTTAATATATCCTCCCCTTGTTTCAATAACATAAGTGCTTTCCGAAGCACGATCTAATCATAAAATAGCGAACATGAATCCCATTCATCTGCTTATTAAAACTTAAGGAGCTGTCTAACTTGAAGCAAGAATTATGATCACCTAATAGAATTAGTAAGTTTATCTAAGCAATTAAACTTTAAGCGAACATCATAATCCATATACCTGCCACAAATCTAGAGTCAGCAAGTTACGGAAGTAATAATTATATTCAGGGCGAAAATTAATACTCTGGGACATCCTTAATTTGTATGTGTGTGTATCATGCATGAGCTAATCTGGTTTAAACAAAATGACGTGTTGGCTGCTAATTTACTGACTGCAAAGAGTTCGGCTTTGTTTTATTATATTGATCGGCGTTTGTTTCTTTGTGTCCCGTTAAAATTGATTTTGCTTCCGTGAGAAACTATAAATTCGATTTGTTTATCAACCATTCACTTACAATACCACAATGCGATGACTCAGTAAGTAAAAACATAACTGAAACAGCTAACCACGTCAATTATATTGAGTTGTCTCAAATATGTCTCAATAATAAAAAGGTAGCCTACATCATAGTGAGATCTAGTCTAGAAGAAGATCATAATAAGAAGGGTCCATTCATATAGAAAGGAGGGCACATGTGCAAACTTAGGTGAGTTCATCGGTTAAAAGTTTGGCGTTCTATGACGTCATTTATGTGGGGTCGTCAATCAATAAATCGCAGTCCTTTGTGTGCAAATTGAGTGAATGCTATGCATGACGAGAATATTAATTTATTGGTTTTTATGCACCACATTTGAAAAAGGAGCACAATTGTAGAAAACGTGTATTTTATCGATATCGATAGCGCTTGATTATTTTAAAAAAAAAATTAAACCGACTTCAAAAAAAACGCAAACGACCAAAACTAAAAAGCGATAAATAACGTAAGTAATTCTATCCTTAATACATAATCATTTAAATATTACAATTGTCACTTATTTTTGAAGTCGGTGCCAACCTCTCGGTACCTAACGTAGACTGTTGTTGTATGACGCGTGCGGCCGGCATATCCACACGACAATATACCTAGATATGTTTGGCTGGCACCGACTTCAAAAATAAGTGACAATTGTAATATTTAAATGATTATGTATTAAGGATAGAATTACTTACGTTATTTATCGCTTTTTAGTTTTGGTCGTTTGCGTTTTTTTTGAAGTCGGTTTAATTTTTTTTTTTAAAATAATTTTATTTCTCTGTTTTTAGTTGCGTTAATGTGCTGTGACCTTGAATAAAGGCTAATTAATGTCCTTAAGAGTTTTACTTAGGAATGAAAAATTTTGCTTTAAGTCAAGTGAAGACTTTGCGATCTAGAATCAAGCATATCACTTACCAAATCACCTGCCCTATTAGCCCTGCATAAGTACATACTACTACCTAGTTTAATATCGACCAATGTCAGTACTGTCCCCTAACTCCTAACCGTTAAGGAGTTCTGTGGCTTCATCATCAGCACCAGATGTTGTCGCCCGGAAGCATATACCTGAGTAAAATATGATTACGTAACAAAAACACCATATGAGCATACAATTTTCGGTTGTTGCCCTCAATTTCTCCAGGATCCCATCATCAGATCCTTACTTGGTGATAATGGGACCACCTCGAAAGTGTCTTCTGTCGAACTGTCGAAAAATTTTTGAAATCCATCCATAATTGACGGAAATATCGCTGAACATACATAAAAAAAAAAAAATATTATACATAGAGACGAATTGAGAACCTCCTCCTTTTTTCGAAGTCGGTTAAAAAGGAATAAGAATCTACATTATCTGTATTAATAAACATGAATTACTTATGTTTATCAGTTTTGTTTTTATAAATAAATAAAAATCAGACAAAGTCACATAATATTGCCTAATGTGGCTTAATCACTTATGTTACTTAGTATATCTTTGTTGTTTTGCTACCCTGAACAACGAAGATTCTAATAATATAGTATAAATACCCAACGAATCGGATGAGAATCGAACCCACGACCCTTGGTTAAGAAGGGGTCACTACCAAATAAGCCACCGAGCTGCTCTCAAACAATCGTGCTAGATTAAGTATATTGGAGACTCATAATGAAAACAAACTATGTATATGTAATTTGTTACCTAATTAATTATTGTCAAAGTCAAAGTCAAAATACCTTTATTCACATAGACTTAAAATAAGCACTTATGAATCGTCAAGTAAAAAATAATGTAGAAATACAAGAAGTAAAGTAAGAATGTGAATAAAAGCAATTTAAAAGAAGCTACCGCCGTGTTCGGAAAGTAGATTTCTACCGAGAAGAAACGACAAGAAACTCGGTAGTTACTCTTTTTAAATCGCCAATTGTTACATAAACATGTAATTGTTACATAAAAATTTGAATTTAAAATATTAAAAAATGTTGTAATACCTAAACAGGTATTACAACATTTTTTAATATTTCAAAGTTAAACAATGCAAAATAAAAGTTGAGTCTATACAATGCAAAGTTTACTACGAAGCAGCAGTCCAAGAGATGTTGTCGTTGAGGAAATCTTCTACTCTATAATAGCCCCCTTTTATAAGTAAGGACTTCATGTATGATTTGAATTTGTGAATGGGCAGTTCAACAATATGTTCCGGTAACCTGTTGAACATTTTGATACCCAATCCTACAAACGACCCACTCACCTTACTCAGCCTCAGACGTGGAACGGCAAGCTTGTGCTTATTTCTAGTGTTTAAATTATGATTATCTGAATTTTTATTGTATTGACTTAAATGTTTACGTACATAAACAACACAGTCAAAGATATACTGTGATGCTACCGTCATTATGTTAATTTGTTTAAAAAGTTCTCTAAGTGATTCGCGTGTCTTTAAACCATATATAGCGCGGATGGCCCGCTTCTGCAGTACAAAGAATGTTTGTATGTCAGCAGCTGACCCCCATAATAGAATACCGTATGACATAATGCTATGGAAATAACTGAAATAAACAACCCTTGCCGTTTCAACGTCAGTCAAAAGCCGGATTTTCCTTACCGCATATGCAGCTGAACAAAGCCTTCCAGCCAGGACAGCAATATGAGGACCCCATTGCAACTTCGAGTCTACATTGATGCCAAGAAATACTGTAGAGTTAATTAATTCAATAACTTCATTGTTCATGATAATATTAGTGTTAACCTGTTTGACATTTGGCATTGTAAATTTAACACACTTGGTTTTCCTGGCATTAAGCAGCAGGTTATTGTTTGTAAACCAGTGTACTATTTTAGCGAGAGCACAATTTACATCATCAAAGTTGGTTTTCTTTCTATTTACCTTAAAAATGAGGGAAGTATCGTCTGCAAACAATACTGTCTCACATATATTATTTGTGAAGTGCGGAAGATCGTTTATATAAATGATAAAAAAATGAAAATGCTTCCTTTTATACTTTTGATAACTTAGTGGTAAGTAGCCTTATAACTGTTATTTATTTTGATTTGCTTCGACATCCCTGTACAACATACGAGTATAGTGCGTCTCTAGGGTTGCCAGCAGGCATTATTAGTAGCAACTAATATGAATAATTTTATTGTTTAACGAATGGCATAATAGATAAGTAGAAACATTACGGTACTTGTACTATTAAAATTTAAGAAATGGACTCGAGCATGTGATTTGTGATTGTAATACTACGTTTTAAAGTTTCAATTGTAATGAAATGCGTAGGTTGCGAATCATATAACCATTATGTGCCCTAAGTAAAAAAACATATTTTATTTCTTCTTTTAATTGTGTACTTTTTAAAATCTAACCTTTAATATCTAGCAAACATAAATATTGGGGAAAGAATTATTTTCTTTCTAAATGAATTTTATAACGATGTTTGTAAAGTCCCAAGCGTCGTTTATTTTGCTTAGATCGTTGTTTTACAAGTTTTAGGATATCATCATCACCTCTTATATTGTCCCACTATTATCCTTGTAAACTGGTACGTCCAAGATCTGAGATACGGCAGGTTCAGGTTACCCCAGCGGAGCGATTTCCATCTAAGTTTCACAACCGGATGGGGTAATTAGATCGTTTTAATCGTGGTATTAAACTTATATGCAAAAAAGCGGTAATGTGGAACTATCGTCTTTCAGATCGAGTTATGAGGCTGAAGGAATAGGGACACACACACATTTGTGCACTTTAATATCTCCTGCGCACTGTTGGCTAGCCTCTTTGAAGGTTAGCTGCTATGGTCGGAATTCAGTCAGAGTAGTGTTATGAGTATGAGTTGTCACAAAACTGTGATAGTCAACAGTAAATTTAACATATACTATTTTAATTATACAGTATTTTGTCAAAGAGTAACCGTAAGATTTGATTTTGTAGGGTACGACAAAGATAAAAGAAGTAATAAAAGAAAAAAGCAACTGAAAGAGATTATGATTACTAATTTCCATAGAATGACTAGGATGTTTTGGCATGGTCGTGATATTGACAAGAGGGCGTTAGCGCAAACAAAAATGTCAAACTCAACGTCAGTAGTTACATTTTATTTGAGGGACTGCGTTACTTCCAAATTCGGCCATTTACCAAAACATCCCTGTAGGTTCCATTTTCCATCCACACGCTCTTATTTTAACTCGCGTGCTAACTAAAGTTGGATAAGATTCACGCACAATAAGCGCACAAACGTCGAGTGGCGGAAAACGGACTGTTTTGACTGTGTAGGTACATAAGATTTTCAATGTCCTCGTGACGTTGCAAAAAAGAAATCGCAGTTGTCATTTGTTTCAGCCCATTCGCACACCCCTGCGGCGCGCGTGTGTGCGTAAGGTCATGCACGGACACGTACTAATTTCGCTCGGGGCGACGTCGGCGCTTAACATTTCGGACGCGCCACGAGTTTTAATTTGTGATCAATTATGCGCGAGCGGTTATTTATCGTTGTTTTATTTTATTTGCCTTCTCAGCGCCAGTGGGTGGTCCGATCACGATTTTCGGGACGCGATGTTCACCAATAAGTTCCACTGATTGTGCCACAGAGCTATGAAATCGTGTTACCTTTGTTAACTGTAGAGTTCTTTTTGTTGCTTTTCGGTTATTTCGAAGGTTGGTTCGGAGGTTTTGCGTTGTTTTTTCGACTGATCAAGATGGAGGTAAGCAATTATAAAAAAATATGCTTTTGTATTTTGGCGAATTACCTAATATACATTCTTGAAATATCTTTGAAATATACTTTCCCAATCAACTTTGATTCTCTGTTGCAAATTAATTATGTTGTGATTTCTCAAATAGATAGGATTTCAGTAATGGTGCGCTCTGGTGTGACAGCCATCAAATATCATAAAAAATCAAACATAGTCGTATAATCCAAATAAAGAAAATTTTCTCAAGTGGCTTCATTTACAAAAAAAAATATAATACAAAGTTATTGACATTTATAAAATACATAATTAGTAATTATTGTAACTGCATTTGTCCTTTATGAATAAAATACAAGTTTGTGCTAAAAATATATTTACTAATTACTTAATTTATTGCTAAGTGGCGTTTCACTTAAAATCTCTCCATGTTTAACTCCCTAATTGCGGTTAAACGTCTTTGTTATCAAGTCAACTAAACATTTGGGTCGGTAATTTCATCCTTGTCCACAAAGCTTTGTTCCTGTCTGTCAAGTTTTGCCCTCATCCGGAAAACCCTATTTAGGGACGAACAGAAATATGTAACAGCATACCTGGAAGCAGTTTTAACTGAAATGTAATTTAAACGATTAATTTTAGAGATTTACTTTAATTATATGCACGTAATAGGTATATGCCTTAGTTAAAATATAAAAATTGTGTTTATTTTGCGATCTGTATTTATCAGAATAGGATCCTATTGAAATTAAAAATGGGTGTAATAGGGTGTTCCTCTATGTTCGATTTTGCATATTCATTCATAAGGTTACCAGAAAGAATCCGTAAAATTTGACCTATTTGAGAAATGACAACTAAACTTAGTTACAAAACGGGACGACAATAATACGGCCTGCAAAATTGATAGGAAGAAACCATTTTCAAAATGTAAAATTCATTCATTAATATTATACCATCCTTTAAGTGGCATTAATTACACCATACTTTGTTATGAAACCTATTACATAAAACGCAATATTTAACATAGCTGATGATGAGCTAATGGACAATTGTCAAGTACCTTACCTATATGTTTATCTATATTATTTATTGATTAAAACTAATTAAATTAGTCCCTAACTACATACGACCTTTATGACTTATAAAACTTCTAAAATAAGTACTTTGTGATCTCTAAACACACATAACAGCATCGTATGGGCGCTCAGACATTTTGTTATTCCGTGGGCATTGAGCTCCCCTCAACCAGTTAGCGGTAAATTGTTCAACGTAATGTGATTCTAATTGAGCAGCTAATACCTACCGAACATAGAACTGAGCATAAATAACTTGCTCAATTAAGCATTTTAAGTGGGCAACCGTTACGCGTTGGGTTGAAGAGATGATTATAATGGTGGTTTTAAAGTTTGATTTTTTTTTTTCAAAAAAGTCTTGTTATTAAAATTGATAGATAAGATGTATATTATTTATTGCATGCCATACAATTGACTTATGAAGTATAGGAGACACCTTGTACTCGTACTATTTAATCTCAAGTAATAAAATTGAAATTAAACTTTTTATAATTGACTCCATACTAATGTACACTGAATTGGAAAACAAACGGTGGTTACATTTTCTTTTCATTATTTAATGTAAATTTCACAGTAAATACGAATTTCAGCTAAGATCGCCAAAACATATGGCCGTTAGTAAGTTAGCTGTAGTGCATGTCAAAAATTATGCATATAATAAACACATGTCCAGTAAGTTGTCTGTATGGTTTAGAATAGAATCAACCCTAGGGTTGATTCTATTCTAAACCATATCTAGATAGAACCATCTAGTTGGTGTCGTAGAAGACGACTAATATCAGCAAACGTGCAGCCAGCGTTTACCTGGGTAAAACTAAAACCTATTGCGGTCACCAACTGACCGCAATAGGTTTTAGATGACTATGGCGAATCCTTTGTTCAAAATGGACGTTTGCAGGCTGATGATAATGATGGTGGCAGTAGGATACAGGATCTCACTGCCTTATAAACAAAAAAAGTAAAGTAATTCAAACATTAATCTAATTCCTTTACAAAGCTATCAGCTTTGGCTTAGCCACGGATTAGCCATTTCTAGAACGTCAACGTTCTCTGGGAATGTTTTTAAAGTATTCATCCCTCGGATTCAGCATTATCAAAGCTATCCAGAAAATCCTTTGGGAAATAAGAAAAGGTTTCTAGTAATACCGTCGCCACAATAGCTACAATACCAAGTCCTCAGATCAAAAATTGTAATTACGTACCTACTTGTAATCTTGTTTAATTAAATTCGTCTACGGTCGGGTCTATTTATATAACATACTTTTTTATAATGACGCCGGGTCGCCTTAGTTTAGGCTCAAACAGACAACTTTGAAGGATTTATCTTATGTGTTATCTTTTCTCTTATGTGAAAAAATAAACAATTAATTTTTTTTATTACGACACAGGTCTGTAGGATCTATGTGTAGATGTTCCTATTTACGAGAATAATTTATTCATAATAGAAGGGAATACCTTAGTTTTAGATCACGTGATTTTATCTTTTTTCATTGCCTTCGCAAACATACAGTAGGTACGTCAAGAAAATATCGTTAACTTCACATGAACTCATTTGTGATGTTTTGTCAAGTCAGTCCGCAAAGAGTTTTGAAGATTGACCCCACTGATTCCTAATGAAACTGTGTTTCTTTTTTCAAAAATCTAATTTAGATATCAATTCATAACAAACATCACGCTTTCCTACACAAAATTCTTTAGGGCCATTGTCAAAACAGTGACTGGCCGACGAATTCTGTGATATCATGCCCTCATTGAGTTAAAGCCGTTTTTTTTTTATTGGAGCAACGATATCACTACTCATGTTTAGTCTCCAATCGTGGTGCGACTAAAAGTACTGTGCTTGTAATGATGGGACGTAGGTTCTTTTTATACCACAAGGGTGTCAAAACTAGGGTCATGTCGTTGATTGGCGAGACATTTAGCACGAGGGAAGGATAGAAGGTGGAGCATATCCATAACACCAAGGCAGGGTAAGCGAAGTCGCGGACGTCCGCCCTCCAGAATGTGGTCGGATGATATAGGTAGACTGGGTGGAAAACTTGGGTGGGAGTAGCGCAGGACCGTGAATGGGAATCAAGAAACAACTGCAGGGGGACCGCTGATGATGATGAGGGTGAAAAAATGGCTGCCGGCCTACCTGATGGTAAGCGGTAACACCCTTAACTATATTGTTCTCTATTCTATAGAGACTTTATTTACGTTGATATACCAAATACAAAAAAAGATATCCGATGAGATAACACTGAATCCTATTTAATTAGCACCATTATGAATGACTTTCAACTATCGTAATGAAAGTTCACTAATTGACCCACGAAATAGGCCGGACCGGGCGACCGGGTGTTCGGTTAATAAGTCATTACAACCGGATACCGGCCGGTTCCCGTTTCGTACAGAACCTTTTTACCGCTACATAGTTACGTAAAGACCATTGTAATAACTCGGAGCTTAACCGTTTTGCTTTGTTGGCAATACAAACAAAAATACAATTAAATTTCTAACGAATATAGAGGGATAACGGTTAATTCTTTTCGGCTGTTCAATTAGTAGAGTTCCACAGTCGTTTGTATTGTTGTGATGTATCGCGTTGCAAAATTAATGATGGACGATATTTAATGAGATTCTCTTTATAAACAAAACAAAGAATTTTCATTAATTTACAATGGGTATTATTTACCAGAATGTTAAACACATTATAAATAATAATTCGGGTATTAATAAAGCTTTGGTACCTGTGTACCTGTGTAATTTTTGATTTACACAATCAAAATATGTACATGTATGACTGTTCATACATGTACATATTTTGATTGTGTAAATCAAAAATTTTCTTCTATGCATTACTTTTGATGCCGACTACAATTTCGTAGTTGTTTCAAATTGAAAGTGTTCGAAACGAACCAAAAATTTTATCTAGTTTTTATTCGTGGAAACAAGTCAGTTCATTCCCTCATTTTAACTTTTTATAGATAGTTAATTTTTTCGCTTGAATTAGTTATCTGTTAACTACCGTAAATACGATCATAAATAAAAATAAGGTTGCCAAATCTTCATGCGAATATACGAATATTAACGATTTAATAAAAAATATGCTATGCTAAGGTTTGTAGAAATATTATTACAACTTGGCTTGAGAGACTAAATTTTATAGATTAATTAATTAATTATTCCTTCAGTATCTTTTGTACATCTTCGCATTAATACATTGAAGGTTTTTGACTCGGGACTACTGTTACATATTTGAAGACTCGTTAATTAACTAAAGGTATTTCATTAATAAGTAATACAAGATACTTCTAGTTACTAATAGGGTAAATTATAATACATATTTTATTAGCGTAATATTTTCTACATTTCAGAGAAATTGTCTACAACTTGCTGAATAAAATCCTTTCTGTTATCTAATAGACAACGCTAAAATTAACTGTTACACATGTAAAATAGTTCTGAATAGGCCATCAGACATTTATTTCGATTCCAATCGAAGTAGAGACCTCCTGTTTCTCAGGATCTCCTAAGGTCGACTGTAACACGAAACAATCTATACTGGACCAATCGCCGATTCGCTCTCATAGGTCCTAAGTCACGTAGGTTATTTGTATTACGTGACATTTTTTCTTTTTTTTATATAGTATGGCTTCCCTACGCCTGATGGAAAGCGAAAGAGAAGCTCAAGTCGCTGTGACAACTAGCAAGTAACTAGTCAGTTACCTGTCAGTTGCCACTGCCATGCCGGCCCAACCCTTACCCCCACGATCTCCGGAAACCCTACTCACCAGCAGAAACACCACCCGTAGGTCATTTGGCTGCGGTATTCTATAGGGTGGAGGTCCTTCTCCGGACGGGCAGCTCAATTCGAGCGAAGATTCGCTATGCCCTACCTCTCTTAAACATTTAATTACACACCCACACACAATAACATATTATTCCTACAAAATTAGTCATCGTCACAACTAAGCTGTCATTTCTTATCTTCAAGATCGCAATTACGATTGGAACCGTCTTGTTAAAACTAAAAAAGCTTTGCCATTTAAACCAAGCTTGCACTGCCTAGCGGAAAAATAAAATGTTATCATTGCTATAAATTTTAAACGTAGGCGCGTACAATTATCGTTGGGAAGATAATTACCTCCGTGCTTTTGTTATTAACAAGTTTAATAGCCATCTAATAAGCACCTTGTTATTGTAATGGCCGAGATACCGAAACAAAGCGAAACACACAGACTAGACTGCTCGTATCATAACATAATCCTTGGTAATAACGGAAATTACCCGTTGTTCAGAACAAAGTTACCTGCGTTGAATTACGCGAAATTTCATTGGGGAAATTTGGCGAAATTATGATTTATGGAGTGGTATTAGAAATTTAGTCGACCTTTTGAGTGCGTAGGATTACGTGCGCGTAATCATGTTTGTTAACCATACTAATATTATAAATGAGAAAGTGTATGTGTCTGTCTGTATGTTTGTCTTTCTTTCACGGCAAAACGGAGACGAATTGACATGGTTAAGTGGAGATAGTTGAAGGAATGGAGAGTATAACATAGGCTACTTTTTTTCATAGTCAAACCCCCCACTTTCTAACCCTCCATTTCCCTAAAATGGGGAGTGGAAGTTTGTGAGCGAAGCCGTGGACAAAAGGTAGTGCATATATAAACGTGCTGTTTATAAATAGCGTGTAAGGGTTTAACTTGTACTAATACATATATCAAAGAGATATTAATATAGGTACATTCAAGATTGTTTTACTGTGCAATAAAGATTAAATAAATATTTCTCATATACTTTCTATTAATGAAACATCTGTCCTACTATTTTATTTCGGTAACTATAGTAGGTTTCAACGTGAAACAATAGATTTATACGGCAAATAAGAAGAAAAAGCACTACAAAGCAGCTTTAGCTACGTGCGCCGACTTATAATACTGAAATACTACAAAAATCTACAAGAAAAATATCAGATTTTGTAAGTCCAAGGCACTGTAAGACAAATCTTTTCTAAATAAGTCTCGGCCAATTAATTAACCTTTAAATTTACATTTTTAACTGGCTTCAGTTTATCAAAGAAATTAATTTATATGTTTGCCGTATTGTCCGTCATTAAAGATTTTCAAAATTTTTATTTATTTCAAAGAGTATAATCCCGATATGGAGCCATTGTTATCATGTCAGGATCAGACGCTGGAATCCCAGATAAATCCTCAAATTGGATAGGCAGACCGTAAGCGTCTTTCTCAGTGATATTATTTGCTTTATAAAGTATGCATGAATATAGCTATACATATAATATACGATTTTTAATAAAATGTATCGTAATTCAAAAGGTAGATATTCTACTACTATGGAAATGAATGAATAGACTAGCTTTTATTAAGTAATAACATGTAGATGTTTGAAAGTAGTTTGAAGCTTAAAACATTTAATAAAATTGTTAATGGAAGTAAGCAAATTGCACTAATGAATGTAGATACATTTAAATCTTTTAGTGGCCATTAATTTAAACGCAGACAACTCGTTGACTTTTCGGTGAAATCAAGCGACTTTTAATGGATGCGCTGATGAATAGCCACAATTAATTGGTGTAAAAAGTAAATATATCATTGAAAACCTACTGGGGGGCAGTCATTAAGATTTAAAAGCTATATAGTATTTTGTATATCATCGATCTAGAGAATGAAAATCTCGTTAGTGATTCTTAGAGAGGTTAATGTTTTTTTTTCTCTTGAAGTGGCTTTATACTACTCCCTATGTCATTTTGATTCAGATTGAAGTGTACTCTGAGGCATATTAGTGCTAATAAGGATTAATAGATTTGGTCTCTTGTAGAGGCTTAAGTCAAACATGCTCAGGAAAACTGGCTTGACCGTTAGTTCAAAAATTTCGGATATGAATTCCAGTTCGGAATCTATCTGTGTTTTGTCACAGAAGCATTATGCTAATCTCTGTGACAACAGGTTCACTGTAAAAACGTTTCTTCGCGAACAAAAACGTTCAGCAATTCTTCCCATTGCCGCGTTATTAAAACATGGAGCTCATTACCGGCAATAGTATGGCTCTTCCTTTTGCTTTCTTTAAACATAACAAGTATAAGCAATAATCAGCTTATGCGCATGGCGCAATGGCGGTGGAAACCATTTCTATGAGAAAACTGGTTTGGTTACTTACCCTTTGTTACAGCGACTTAACTTCTCTTTCGTTTTCGATGAGGTGTGAGAATACCATTACGCTTTATTTCTGTAATAGAACAAAAAAGTAGGTGAGATTACCCAATTTGTCAGTAATAAATCTTAACTAATATTATAAAGCTGAAGAGTTTGTTTGTTTGTTTGAACGCGCTAATCTCAGGAACTACTGGTCCGAATTGAACAATTCTTTTTGTGTTGAATAGACCATTTATGGAGAAAGGCTTTAGGCTATATAACATCACGCTGCAGCTATAAGGAGCGAAGAAATAATGGAAAATGTAAAAAAAAAACGGGGAAAAAATAACCACGCGGACGAAGTCGCGAGCACAGCTAGTAAATAATAAAGCACAAACTTTTCAATTCGGAAACGTTCGACATTTGCGAATAAACGGGTTGATATCTCTTAAGTCGTGTTAAATGACTGTCGTTCCATCGGATTATGAGAACGAATGAATATAGGTGGCATCTATATTTGCGTAGGCACCCGTGCACTATATTATTTCCTGTGTACTTGGCTAGTCTCCATGGAAATAGGTCGCTAAGGTTAGGTGTGTAATTTATTTGCTCGTTTTATTAATATTTATTTAGTGTGCTGGTTTCAAATTTAGCACTGACCTTTGCTCTGGTACGAGTAGTTGTAAATTTAGACGCCTTTTATGTTTCGTGGCGTAATTATACGTTTAGGACTTTTCTGCGCTTACAATCTATTATGATAATCAACTACCTACATTGTATAGGAAAGTTAAAGAAAAAACTTTGTTAAAGTTAAAGAAAGAACAGTGTAAAGACACTAACCTGATCTAGACTATAGGGATAGCTGGTCGTAATCTATTATCACTAGCATCAGCCTGCATACATCCACTGTTGGGCATAGGCCCTCCTCAATGACAATTATCATTTCAGGGGATTTGACTTAGTTACTACGCCTGGTGGCTTTGTGATCGCAGTAAGTTTTATTTGTACCCAAATAAACGGCACTATAGGGGTGTACGGGAGCGGCCTATCATCATTTCGCTCCAAGCCAACCTCACCTGCTCGTGGTGCATCCTGCCGAAAAACAAACGAGGCACTGGTGGCGGTATAGCCATCACAATTGAAGGCGTAGTTAAATACCATAGACCGATAACGGGCAGCACCGTCACCGGAGCGAGAAGCTATGCCCTGCGATCGCCAACCCGCCTGCCCAGCGTGGCGATTATGGGTATATCCTCCAGACGTTTGTCCTAAGTGGCGAACAACTGGATAGGCCTATGTCCAACAGTGGACTGTAATAGGCTGATGATGATGATGATGAAACGGTACCTACTGCCCGTTTCCGGATGTTCCGTTAGTCGTCCTAGGGTGATACGGACCTCTAAATCCAGGAACCACACGAGCCTCTGTGTCCGCAAACCACGCGGAAGAATCCAATTTGCAATCCACCCGGTGTTAATCCAATTATTACAAATGATATGTTCTTATGACTATCTATATCTCATTGATAACTGCGAGAAATGAGGATGCGTATTAAGAAACCTGTTATTAGATTTACAAACACTAGGAAAGGAAAAATAATAAAGTATTGTTAACGAAAATTGAATAGGTATCTTCTGAATACTTCTGTACCTTAATTTCGGAGTACAAAAGCTAAGACAACACAATTATGATGTAGCAAAAGATCCATCTCTATTTATTACAGAAACATCCTTTATTAGGTACTAGCTGTGCCAGCGGCGTCGCTCGCGTGGATATCGGGTTTCAAAAATAACGGACTTCCATATAATACCCATCTATACCTTGTGCCTAAGTTTTAAGTTAGACCTCTAGCAATACATTGGTGAAAACCGCATTCAATTCTATGCAGTAGTTTTCGCGTAATGCGCGTTCAAACATACAGGTTTAAATTTCTCGCGTTTTCCCAACACTTCCCGTCACTGCTCCGCTCCTATTGATTGTAGCGTGATGAAAAGTATCCTATAACCTGCCCAGGAGTATGAAGAATAATTGTACCAAGTTTCGTCAAAATCTGTTCAGTAGTTTTTTTTTCTATAACGAACATACAGACAGACAGACAGACAGACAGACAGACAGACAGACAGACAGACAGACAAAAATTTTACTGATTGCATTTTTGGTATCAGTATCGATCACTTATCACCCCCTGATAGTTATTTTGAAAAAATATTTTATGTACAGAATTGACCTCTCTACAGATTTATTATAAGTAGTATAGATGATTTGCAATCCTTTCTAAACTAAATCCTCCATAATTGGCTCCGGAAAGCCTTTGAGTACGATGAAACATAAAAGGCTTTACCTTTCGTAGGCGAAATCATTCTGGATGGCGATCGAATACCTACCTATTACATCCCAAATTAATCTGGCTATCCAAGTCTAGCGATGGAGGCCAAGATAAGTATTCGACATTTGTCGGGCATGACGAATAGAGGTATAAAGCTGTGTGTCCACTTACCAATGTCGAACCACGTGTTGTTCGGTGATGTTGTTTGTTCACACTTTTATTTTATTATTAGAATTTATTCGCACACCTAATGTAAGCTATCAGCTGTTAATTTTTAAACGAATTCAAAAAAAACATAAAAAGAGGGTAGGTATTGGTACAATACTCCAGAATGTTCCTGATTTTCTTAAGATTCAGTTTTTATTGCGATTTGCATTATGTACTCGTATAGAGTTTGTTGATTAAAAATAACAAAGAGAAAATATTAGGAACGCGTCATATACCTACTTGCATAACAATTAAAATACGTTTATATCAGTAGATTATTTTGAAAAGTTAAACTTAATTTGAGACAAAACAGATAAATTTTTGTTATCGAATGTAACCCATTAACACTTTGAAATATTACCGCACTAAAAGCATTAAACATCGCACAGCGTGTCATGTCGCGCGCTATTTGGCAACGTTGCGCGCTGTTGCCAAGTTACCGAACATGTTGATCGTCACGTTTGCCCAACAATTTCTCCATATTGTGTACTCGTCTTAATGTTGTTGGGTTCGGATCTTTTCTCAGAATATGTGGGGTCGGTTGGCCTTATTGGAACGCTTGTGGGACTTTGCGGTAAAGAAGTGGCGATTTTCATGAATTATTTATGAGAACGACAGACTCAGAATATGTTTGAAAGTCTGCAAATATGTAGTATAAATAAATAGATTCTATTGAGTTAAAGGATTATACGCCATCTTGTGATTTAAGGACATATAAATAAGGAGATAGCATCGATGAAAGTGAGATCAGCTATCGCTTCGAAATTTCAGATAATTATGGTATGATATAACTAGAAAGGTGGTTTTTAATACAAACGAGAATTTCTTGAGGTTCTTTTTGTCTCCCAATACATCATAATATTATATTTTCCGGGCTCTTTTAATTTTCTAAGTGTCACAGGTCCGGATATTTTGGGAGATGGCCTTAATCATGTGATACGCAGGGCACGACGGTAAACTATAGTATGAGACCAGGTGGTTGATATGAATTGTGTGGCGCATCTCTTGATTTTTTATTTACTTCATAAGAGTGGTATCTATGTCACAAGACATTTTAGATTTTATCAGAATGCATTTATACATTTTAATTTGAAATTATATAGCTCCATTACTGATAGAATACCTTAATATCGTTTTCCTTTCTCATCAGTTCTTGATTTGAATAATCGATTATGTAAGCTTTTCATCATTTCTAAACGTTATATAATTTAATGAGCTAGCTCATTTCTCATCATAAGTATCGATAATAATATAATCGGCAAAGATCTCAATTTTCATCCATTGTTTGGTACATTTTCGAGAAGCTTCCTTGGCTTATCGCAGATCAAAGATGGCTGCGTATTGGCTAAGGCAGTATAGGGGCATGCGATATGCCACAAATGTTATTTATTGGCTTGCGTGCAGAAATCTTTTTGGGGTTTCGCAACTAAATGGAAAAACGCGATTGCGGCAGCAGCGGTTGTAAATTCACCAAGACTGTTCTTCCCTTTTTTTTACGACAATTACTTTATGCAATTAGCTTGCAGTGCCAGTTGATTTAAAAGCGAATACGTGTGTAGAGGTTAGAGGTACTGACTAACTTGGCTTTAGCTGTGATTTTTTACTAAAATCTATGCACAATCGATAACAAAAAGATTGTTATTTCATGTAGGTACTAAAATGTATCTTAAAATACTTAATAATAATAATAACAGATATGTATTCTTTATTACATATACACCAATTCATTTGACTTAGAAATAGACGTAACAGATACATTATTATACAATTTAGGCTATTTTATCTTACTCTATTACTTTTTTTAATAAATCTAGCACTCTAAGCATCACATATTTCTGCTGATGGCTGTAATGTGTAACTTATATTATATTCTATCTTTTAGTTGCTTGAAAGAGAGCGCTTATAATCTATGTATATACTTATAATAAATCTGTAGAGAGGTCAATTCTGTACATAAAATATTTTTTCAAAATAACTATCAGGGGGTGATAAGTGATCGATACTGATACCAAAAATGCAATCAGTAAAATGTTTGTCTGTCTGTCTGTCTGTCTGTATGTTCGTTATAGAAAAAAAAACTACTGAACAGATTTCGACGAAACTTAGTACAATTATTCTTCATACTCCTGGGCAGGTTATAGGATACTTTTCATCACGCTACAATCAATAGGAGCGGAGCAGTGACGGGAAGTGTTGGGAAAACGCGAGAAATTTAAACCTGTATGTTTGAACGCGCATTACGCGAAAACTACTGCATAGAATTGAATGCGGTTTTCACTAATGTATTGCTAGAGGTCTAACTTAAAACTTAGGCACAAGGTATAGATGGGTATTATATGGAAGTCCGTTATTTTTGAAACCCGATATCCACGCGAGCGACGCCGCTGGCACAGCTAGTGTATAATATGACTGCTTGGTTAGTTCAAAGTCCATTCATTTTTGATGTGCAATAAATTATTATTATTTTAGCTTTTCTATCTATCTATTTTTAAGAATAACTTGGTACTCATCATCGTCAAAAGCTCTTATTGGACTCCATTCTACCAGAATAAGTACCTGTTATAATAAAAATGTCACCACCGATGCTAAAATATGATAGTAAAATATGACGATTAATATAACATCCTTTTGTTTCAGGTCATTACTCATCATTACTTCACAACACAAGCGTAAGAATCTAACTTTAATTACGAGCCCATGACACAACACACGTTTCTCGATACACCATAAATATCGCAGCGTGACACTCGATACAAATGATAGCGTTTATCGCTGGCTCGCGCTAGGGTTCCGCTGAGATGGTAAAGAGCCTTATTAATTTCGATTTATTGTGTGCTCTTTTATATAAGGCTTAAGGAAGAAGGGTTTCCGATGCACGGTATGTATCGGAAAGTACGTTAAGGAGTTGGAGTTGTACACATGGAGCAAGATTGCAAACAGAGCAAATACAAAGAGGCGGTAGTAGGTGATAACCTCAGCATTTGTGGGCGTGGCCTATTAGTCTTCTCTTGTAGCTATTGGTATTCGGACGTGCACACAGTTATGTTTCAATATTTCGTAACTTTTTAATTATTTTAAACTCGTCATTTAGCACTCAACATGTAGTCTCATCTTTAGCCAACCAAAGAAACACAGCCGAATATGATATAAGATTTATAACTAATGTCGTTTTCCTTTCTCATCTGTTCTCGATTTCAATAATCGCACGACATGTCACGCTGTGCCACACATCGCCATCTAGCCCCAAACTAAGTGGAAGCTGGTACTATGGGTACTAGACAACTGATAAACTTACTGAGATGAATTTTTTATCGATTATATAAGCTTAGTACCTAGTCAAATTTGAATGATTTTTCGTCTTATTCTTACACTAGCTGTGCGGGCGGCGTCGCACGCGTAGACTTCCATAAAATGGTACCTAAATTTTAAGTTGGACCTCTAGCAATACATTGGTGAAAACCGCATTTAATTCTATGCAGTAGTTTTCGCGTGATGCGCGATCAAACATGCAGATAAATATTTCTCCCGTTTTCCCAACACTTCCCGTCACTGCTCTGCTCCGTTTGATTGTAGCGTGATGAAAAGTACCTGCCCAGGGGTATGAAAAATTATCGTACCAAGTTTCGTTAAAATCCGTCCAGTAGTTTTTTTCTATAACGAACATACAGACAGACAAAAATTTTACTGATCGCATTTTTGGCATCATTATAGATCACTAATTTGTACCCCCTGATAGTTATTTTGAAAATATATTTAATAATGTACAGAATTGACCTCTCTACAGATTTATTATAAGTAAAGTAAAGATATATATTTTGACAGTGCCAGAGCATAGATATCAAAATCAACTTTGTAGTGCTATGAGTAGGGAGGCTAATCAAAGTTCTTTGGTAAATCAAGGCTACAGAACCTTCCGCTACGCCACATTTCCAATTTCCAGCAGCCTTTTTTATTAATAGATTTCGAACAACAAATGAATTTATCCCGTCGGTGAGTGTTATTCGTTGTATTAGAGTGACGCCGCCCACGCCTCGACTCTAATTAGTACAGAAATAACGTGAGGATATTTGTCAACTTCCGAGCTTTTATGGCATTCCTTCGGGAGTACGACGGTTGACGCGCCCCGTGATCTCCCATGTAAATAGATCGTTAACCGCCCGTAAAATATCGTTTTGAACTCTCGGGTGGTCTTTACAACATCATTTCGCGAATGTTTCTACCCTAGCCTTTGAGTTATGCAGTTTGATAGAGATAGGTTTCACGATTTGTGTGAATGTGATTAAAATGTGGTATTTATAGTAGACATCATGTATGTTCCGTTTGTGCTATTTTTTATGAACTCATCAATCAGCCTATCGCAGTCCACTGCTGGACAAAGGCCTCTCCAGATGTTTGCCACTGACTGGCTCGGTGGCTCAATAGGCCTGTTTCCGTAAAAAATGTAATTAGTCCGTCTTTTAGATTGTTCAAAAATAAAAGACACGTATTTTTTCATTTGTAAATTAGACCAAAAATGACAATGATATAGCCCGTTAAAATTACGCGTGACGTCACATAGTGGGAGTATTTTCGCCACTAAGTAACGTCAAAGACCCCCACTCCTAAATTTTGATGCCTTGTATCTTTGTTATTTTTTGTTTAAATGAAAAAAGGAAAAATACGTGTCTAATATATTTTTATAATCTAAAATACGGATTAAATATAATATAATTATTTTGACCCTGGAAACACCCCCATTGGTAGTGACCCCTGCCTTCTGAACCAAGGGTCGTGGGTTCGATTCCCACCCGGGACTAACATTCGTGTGATGAACACTTGTGTTTGTTCCGTGTCTGGGTGTTTATATTTTGTATTTAAGTATTTATTTGTGGTACCTTCGTTGTTCTGATACCCATAACACAAGTGCTTAAGCTACTTACTTTGGGATTAGAGCAATGTATGTGATGTTGTCTGATATTTATATATTTATTTATATTTACTTTCGTTAAACATCTGGAGGCTTTACTTCTACCCGCTACTGGGCAGACGGGTTGGCGATCTCAGGCAACCTTCAATTGTAACTACCCCTGGCTGTAGTATGATCAAATTCGTCCACGCAACATATTCTTTCTAATTGTGTCTGTAACACTCGAGGATCGCGTTCAATCCATATATAGACGTGATTTTGCTACAAAAATCATAAAGCATTTGTTTTATTTCATTTCTATTTGGGTTTCGACGACCTCTCAATATAAAAAGAAAAGAATAATGTCTAAAAGTTCTATGTATAATCACAAACAATTTTATTGATTGGATTAAATTCGCAAACGAACTTTAACTAATTACCAATTTCATTAACGTTACTATTACGTATTTATCTGCAAAGCAATGCAATGCGATTTATTTTCATAATTAAGTAACTATTTGCAAACTGGACAATTGAAATATAAATTCTTAAATTTAAGTTTGGCTAGGGACATCCATAACCTATTATTACAAGAAAATGACTATGATTAGAGATTTCTACCAGCCCACCCAGCCCGTTAAGGAATAAAGTTTTCTCAACTTACCCGTCCCGCCTCGACAATTTTAATTTTGTCTGCAAAGTTTACCTAAACATCTTAATGTGATTGAAGAAGTTAGACTGAAGTTTTTGGACAGAGATTTTGATTTACCGCGATTAGAGCATAGAAATTGTTTGTATAGGCTTTCTTTGTTGATAAGTTTGAGCTTGAATAACTTTGTGAACTCCGGGGGTTTTAGGATAAAATAATAAATAAATATCGTGTAATTAGGAAAGTTAGCAATAACCTTTTTAATGCGCGGTTTTGCGATGTAATTTAAGAAATTACGACTTAATTGGTACTTGAACAAATACATAACATTTAGTACCTACTTTATATCAACTTTTAATATACCTACGTAAATGTATGAAAGTATAGTTCTTTTTATAATAATGTTCACATAAATTTACGCGAATTAATATTATGAACTTAAAAAATAATGTATCTTAAAATGGGTTATCATTATTTTATAATAACTAGAAGGTGTAATGATAACATCATAACTCGATAATATGAATTAATAATAGTTAAATTATATTTATTAATACCTATTTCTTGAAGTAGCCGCTATATACTTATTTACACTTGATTATTTTATACTGCAAGATTAACTTGGTGGTCACTTGCTAGATGTGATTACATTCCCAGGTTCTATAAGCACAGCTTTCTCCCATATATTTCTGTGTCTCCTAAATTGTCTTCTAGTTACAATAAATTCCAGAGAGAACCATTATATTAACTATCCTGACTGATGACAGGTAAGCTCGAAGTTCTACACAACTAAAAGTAATAAATTTATTTCATGTTTGCATCTACTAAAAGAAACTTTTATGTGTACATCAAATTTAGCTACACTCTATAAACACACGAGACCGCTACATTTCCGTCCGATAACGAAAGTCACAGAATATTACCGTGGAATTAATCTGCCGCTAAAAGAGGACCTCGTAACTTATCTGAGGGGGCGGCATGACCTCACAATCAAATGTCAAACAAAGTTTTATCAGTACGAAGTTGACAAATAAATCCCTCGCTTCGGCCGCAACTTTTCTCATAGTCTACGCAGCGAGACGTGATTTCGGCAACTCTATTGACCCCGTATTGTGTTTACTACCTACCTACAGATAGGGGATGGTTGAAATGACGTATGTTTGAAAAGTTTTATTTCTAAACGGAAGTTTTGCACGTGTGTTGTCGATGTTGTTAATAGACTTCGATGCCAGCCGAACGAAGTTAAGTTTACACATACCACGTCCGCAGTATTACGGGCAGCGCAGACGACAGACTATCCGTGACGCACTTTTTTGCAATTATACTTATATGCAGTAACGCACACAAAGCGAAAAATCTGTCGCGGATATTTTGCAGACTCAACGCACACGACGCACATCTTCGATCATTCTGTCGGCAGACCTAGACGCTCTTTTTAAATTTCTCAGACGCAGACTCTATCGCACAAAAAGTGTGCCGTCTGCGCTGCACCTTAGAGTAAAAAGTAATTAGAGGAAGCATCAACGTCATATCATATCAGACGACATCACAGATATTGCTCCGATCCTAAAGTAAGCTTAAACATTTATGTTATAGGTATCAGAACAACACGGAATAAATAAAAAGTTTATTCAATCTAACTAAGTAAAAAGAGGCCCCTTGGCCTGTTGGTCACAACAATACGAGTATCTATAACATAATACTGTCAGCAAACGACAGCACATTTTTATTAATCCACAAACAATGACGGCACAATATATTTTATGGCAGAAATAAAATAAAAATGTCCAAGGTAAAAATATAATAGCTCCAAGACTTGAACCAGAAAAACGACAGGCAACTTTTATGATAAAAGACATTTCCCCCTCTTTCATTATAGGCTCTCATGTCAGTTAATTGCACTATCAAAGAACCCGTATAAAATGCACAGTAACCTTTACTTAATTGGTCTAATTTAAAATAAATGGAACCCTTTCATAGTGGCTACGTAGCTCTCTTAGTGTTGAATAATGAATGATGTAAACGATCTTATTTAATAGACGAGGTCTGATTTAAATCAAGATTTACTTTGTCTTCGTCTAATGCGTGGGAGCAATTATTTTTATTAATGCTCTCATTGTATTTTTAATCATTCTTTTGTTTCCCTTTTGTAAACATTTGTATTTTTAGATTGGAACACTCGATATAATTACTGTTTTTGTTAAATATTAAACGGTTGTTTTCATTGTAACATAAAAAAAGAAACAGGCTGGAAACATGGTATCATAATAAAACAGTTTTTAGGCTTATAAACTGTCATATTAAACCCTATGCAATGCCATATTTTAACAAACAATATTCCGAAGAAATTAGGTACACTCTTTCTTAGTTACTTAAATTAAAGGGTACAAGAAATTAGTGGTTCTATTATCCCTATCTTAATTGCCAAAAATACTGTGACACATCTGTGACTGTACAAGAATATTTCTACTTAATCTGTGCCAGATTTATCTTATAACATTATAGGTAGGTTTAATACGCATCTCAACATGCATCGGTATCGGTATGTTTATAAAAACGATAATAAAATTATTAAGTTCACTGTACAAGTGTACACATTAACTGTCAAATTGATAACCAAAAGTCTCTGATTACCAAATCTCAACCGGACCATTGTAAGAGTCAACGTCATTGTTTTTGTTGGTTCACGCCAATTTTTCGCGGCACGATATTGCATGCGGAATCCTCCATGACAGTGTGTGTAACGTACCATGTCATATGAGTCAAGCTAGCAGAACTCCATGAAATCTGTTGAGCGCGTATTCCCACTGGGGAAACGTGCACGGAAAATATTGGAGTGGATTCATATGTTTCTTGTTCTGTTTTGATATAAGTTTAGTTTTCTTTTTATTGAAGTTAACGTGTAGAAGGAAATTGTAAGTATAGTTTAGTTATGTAACTTAGGGTTATCTAGTAAAAAGTTCAGTCTTTGATATCTTTGGAGGCAAATGATAAGTAAAAGTGTCAGACATGATCTTAAAAATGTTAAAAATGTATTTGCGATATTTGATTTTGAGTTGAAACCAAAGATCCGTATGGCTTTCGCTAATAAATAAAAGAAAATAAGTAAACAAAAAGAAATAAATATTCCAGACTGTATTTATTTACAAAACAAAAAAGTAAAAATACGAATTACAATTTTATTTAAAAAAAATTCGCTATGTCCACTCATTGCACTGCACAATTCAAAATCAATGCCAACAATTATTATCGACACTAAACGTTTGTTAAATAATGTCCAAGTTCCAATTTCACGTCAACTGCGGATGTAATTAAGATAACTATGTCTAGTCCACATCAGAGGCAATAACGGCGTGTAGGCACAGCTGCTCCACGTCACTGGCCAAAAGTGATGGATGCCCATGCATCCGGCCAAGTTTTAAAACTCTACCCATATTGTTATTTCAGTCGTTGTAACGAATGGGAATGTTCAAAGTGACGGCGTACGTATATTTTATACTGAACCATTTGTCTCGAGTCGCATGTGCGTCTGCCTCGCCCGCTGAAATATTTACGAGCTATTAGTACAACAAGAACAAACATCACCCTGAAGTCGGATCAGGGTTAGCAAATGACTGATTTAGTACCGTAGAAGGATTAAATCTAAGCAATTAACGTCACTACCAGTTTCCAGTGCTGTTTGAAGTCGTATAAGCAGTGTCTCGTTATGCAGAACGCATTAGGCCACGTTCATAACTCAGTTATAATAAGAATACCGAGTATTAAAATGGCTTTAATGCGATGTACTTCCTTGGTTGAAGTTCCATTCATAAATTTAAGGGACATTTAACTTGCTTGTTTAGAAGGTTTTAATCCTGCTGCATCCTTTTCGTTTTAATTAAAAAATGGTTTATTGCCGTTGATGCTTTAAACAGCTTTTTACTCGCTGTATTTGACGCGTCGGCTCTTTTTTGGTACGCTACGCAAATCAGCAATTATTTAAAATTAAAATATAATAATTAATCAGATAAAGTTTGGTACCATATACGAGTATATTCATAATATGGGTGCTGTAGACAGTTCTTTGGCTGGAACTTGGCTGATACGCTCCCGCGTGTCTAGATAATACATATTGATATTTAAAGACGTAATAGTTCAAAGATGACTTTCTCATAATATGCTTACATAAATTACATCTCAGTTACTCTCGGGGCAGAGAAAACTGAACTCCGAACTATGTTAATAAAACTAATTAGAATAATGTTAAACTTGCGTTGTGAAACCGTCAGCTGCTAATGCAGCGCTCTATTAGTATTTTATTATTCCTTTATTAGAATAGCATAATTAGATATCACTGGAAATTTAATTTTTAATAATAAATTGATTAGAGTTCAAACTACTTTAATTACGCAGACACAAACTGTAGTCGGCGACTTCTACATACATATTAAAGTCTAAGTTATTTATAGATTTAGGCCTTTTTTCATAGTACCATTAATACTTTCCTATAAAGGCTACCATTTTACTGCGCTATAGCAAAATGCATGAGTAGGAATCTTATTTTGCACCGTTCTTGACTCGTATGAATTGTGTATTCATTATAATATCTGAAAATGTCACTATTATTATTAATAGCTATTTGCTTATTGTTCCCCTAACCAAATTTGGTAACAGCTATCTAGGGAATAGTCTTGAGGTAACAGAGAGCTAAGAATGTTGGGGAATATTGTATGACCTTTTAAATATACTTGTTTTTTAACAATGTTAGTAAGGACCCAGACACATTGAATATGCAATTGTAATGTATAAAGTAGGTTTCAACTTCAGACCAATACGGTAAGTAAAATCGACGGCCGCTTATCATTTCATTGGCACTTTCAATAGTCTGGTAACGTCCAATTCATTTCCATCATGAAAATCTGTTTAATGGCGGGTGTTAACGATTCCCCACCGTGGGTAAGTATGGGCGCAGTGCACTTGACAAATTGCTTAATTTCATTAAGTGCACACTACTATGTTTGTTTAGTACAGCGTTACACGTCAACATTCTGACCCTCCACATCATTATTCCTGAACCCAGTGAACTGCTATATTAGCCGGCCGCGACAAAGAAACGGTAATGGCCCCTCATATATATGCAAATAAAGTTTCCAAATGCGTTTTAAATTAAAATAATCCCGAATTTATATGTTAATTTGGAGATCGCATTTGTTCTTTTGCGAGTTCTCTTTCTGAAATCGATTACGTTACACGGTTCCTGGCTTAGATCTGCGTCAGATAAGTTTAATGAAGGGTTTCAAAGAGATTGAAATCCTTTTAGACGAATCAACTTGATTGGTGATTCTATTAAATTTGGTGGCTTAAGATTTTGTTTAGAAGTTCCCTAAATTGAATTTGAGCCAAGTGAAAAGTTGTTAACAATTTTATTACCTAATAAAACGTAGGTAGGTAGGTTAAAGCTTAAAAATGTGTATCTTTCAACAATGTCTGAGTACTAATAAGCTTAAAGACTTGGTCGTTTAAAAGGAATAATATTTCCTATTAAATTCCATTTTAATAGTTCAACTGATTGGTTTCCTACGTTTCAAGATATTTATCATATCCTAGTGTCCTTCCTAGTATTCAGAAAACAATTGCATAAATAAACGATTACGGTTTCATAACATTCTTAGCTCAACAGTTCATAATAAACGAAATGCTTTCCAAACTACCAATGGCCTTATGAAAGATTCCCAAAATTGGCGGTATTTATATAGATACCCAAAATACAATATTCATAAACCCATATAACAATATTTTGATTGCAGTGTCTGGCGCATTTATTACTCATGAAACCCAATAACGCATTTCTGTGAATCAAATTCATCAACAACATTTTATATTTTTATCAATAATCTCGCTCAAAGCCTCGTATTGGGATTTCTCGGAATATTTATATACATTTATCTGAACTGTAAACAGAATTTTACAGCCGACAAATGTTCCAAGAAAGAATATTATGATCGAAAAATATTATCTCCCACTTTACGATGTCAGAGTTAATGCGAAGTTTTGATAACTTTTATGACTTTTCTATTAAGTTGCTTATCCTATTTCGAGAATTCCAGCGCTATCTTAATTTTTATGTTGTTAAGCTTTTAGCTGCGAACTATCTTAGTGGTTTGTGTACTAGTAAGTTTATGGGACCACCCGAGCGATCGGCTACTTCGAAACTACTCTACGTTCCTGTTATGTCACTCCAATTAGTCATGATTAAGTTTAATTTATATGTCTGTTTAATGGACCATTAGCCGACTCCCTAGTGTCTAATGACGCCTTATTGTGGGACCCTACAATTCCATAAAACACTTTCAGCCAATTAAACATCACATTGATATTAGATCTCGGTGCGATCGCTGTCACTTCTCATTAAGATTACTAAGTGATATTTGTAACATATTGCTAGGAAAAGTTTAGTGTCACTTAGGTACTTTAAAATACAGTTAGATACTTGTCTATTGTCACAGCAACTTGAGTTCCCATACTCGCTTGCCATTATGTGCCTAACTATAATATAAAGTACCTACCTAAGTTACACTAAACTTTAGGTACTTACCTAAACTAAGTTTACAATCTGTTGCCATCGCTCTATGCTTGCTCGGAAGATCTTCGTCCATTCCTAGTTTTAACGATTTTAAACAATAAATTCTTCTTTTATGCAGACGATCTTAATGTACTTAATTGATCTTTGTACTAATTAGGCATAATGTGGATTGATCACATTTTTTGGTTTCGTCGTATGCCTAACATCAGGCAGCATGCAGTTATTTTGACGTACTAATATAAAATAAAGCTATTTTCCCAAGGTTTAGAAAATATCTCTATCCAGACGTCTATTTCAAGTAACCGCGGTACATAAGAGAAGGCATTTGAACGTGTGCAGGTACCATCAGTGCGCTAGTGTGTTGTGAAACGAGCAATATCTCAAACGCGAGCGTACATTACGTTGTCTACAACAAAATGAAACTTTACTGGATGTCTGCTCGGAATTAAGCTCGAGTTTCTGGTACACCGTTAACCGTCACAATTTTGAACTTTACAATCTTTTGGTTTGTGTCGTAAAGGTACTGAATTACTTTAGAACTATGAACTTGGCTTACGTTTATTAAACTTCTTTTTCATGCCAGTTTCAATTAGAAATTCAATGGTCTTAAAACGTCATCATTCAAAGAATTAAAGGAACTGATATCATTCAAAGAATTAACTGGTAGGGAAAGGATATTGCAGGTAGTAATTATCAAATGGGAATCATGGAATCAGGCAACAATGATACCTACCTACTTTTATCTCAGTAAAAGTAATGAAAGCAAAATTTTATTCGGAGTATTGGTAACTAAGATTCAATATAACATTTCATACAAATCACAATAATATGAATAAATAATTAAATATTTATGCCTCGTTAATTACGTTCGAGTTATTAAGCCAATTAGGTACAAATAACATCGTATTTTCAGTTTAAATTTATTATAACACCTCTTATCTTTGATTTCAATCATTCTATGTGTTAATCCTGGCTATAAACTATTTATCTGCTGAATTTAATATTCCGATAATCCTTTTATCGAAACAAACTAGATGCAACGTGCGGCTTTGCCTGGGTGAATCTATCCATCCAAAATTATTGGTAGATATTATAATATTAGTAGAAAGTAGCATAGGTTTAGTATTATTCAGAGAAACCTTTTTCCGTCTAGAACTTCCATAGTAGGTAGACTATGATTCATAATTCTGGAAACCTTTTAAATTTGTCATGCTACGACCAAGAATTCAGCGCGCCGCCCAGTTTAAAATATAGTGTACAAATACGTTTTACCTCTTACATTCCGTAGTTCTAACAAAAGACATAGCGAAGTAATAAATAGCACAGTATTCGAAAAGATTTCATAAAGCATGATATATTTAGAAATCAGAGAAAAGAAACTGTTTTCCTTTTACAAATTGCGCACTTATGAATGTTTGCCAAAATGCCAGATGTTATTTGTAACTTTTTTTTATTAAAAACTTAGCTACTGTGTCTATGCATTTGTTTGTATCGGGACTATTTTGACGGCCAAGAGTTTTATTTTCATTTTTAATTGTTTGCAACATTAATATTTGTTGGATATAATTATGATCAACTAGCTGTAGCCCGTGGCTTTGTACGTAAAGTGATAATTATCTTTAAATAAAATAAAGTCTATTATGTTAATTTGATGTATAAGTTTCAATATTGACAATCGATAATTTTATTGTGTTCTTGATCTGTCCTAACTGTGTGTATCAAAACACCTTCACAAATATAAAGGTGTAGTCCACCAGTAGACAAGACCGTTGAACTCTGCGTATTGCATGATAAATTGTATTCAATTTGCCGACTGACAGCCACTGAGGAAAGCATTTGGGTTACAAATGCTTATGCTTACAATACACGCGATGTAAGAACGACGGATGTATCGTGCTGAAGAATAGTGATGCTCAAGTGGACTCTTTATCAACATGTATAAATACGGAACAAATGTTGAAACTTTTTGCAACTGAGAAACGTCCTGATTGAATGCTTACGAGCTTGCGTTTAGTCACAGGGTGGTTGTATTTAGATGTTTATAGTTGTTAGTTTTTTTAAGTTAATTGTTACACTTTTGAATAGTACAAAAAAATTTGTAGTAATAAATACATTGTTTATTTTCTTGTTGGATCTATTCGTTTAAAAATTGCTAGTGAATTTTTATTTAATTTGTATGATTTATTATTTCGTATAGATAAGAACAATATAAGTGATAGTGCAATAAATAATACTTTTTTGTTTTTGAAAACGAAATCAATTAGGTAAAAGGGTAAATTCATCGGATGCGAGATCGGGAGCGGATCGAGAGGTACGGTGCATTTTGTTTCTACTTTCATAGTACGAACAGATCAGATCTACTATTTAATTTGAATACTTGAATTTAGAATAATAGTTACGACAAGAATGTTTCTTGGGCCAGCCAAACAAACTAATATATTCAATTTACTCCCAAAGGAAGTAATTATTTTAAATTTATAATTAAATGCAAACGCTTAAGTTCATTGTTTATTCCAGACGTTGACAGTTCGCAGATTTATACACAGTATGGTTTAAAACACACTAATAAATAACCTTTCATAATGTTTACATCCCAAATCGTGTTAGTGCATACAACGAATGGTATTTAGCCTGATCGATGGCAGTTACGCGATTAACCTATCGAATTATGACTCGCGCTATAATTTTAGCTGTTTATTTATGCACGAAAAAGGGGGCAGACGGCGTGGGGAATGTTTCATTAATCATCACCCTAATGCGAGGGGTATAAGGGAACGGCTGAGAAGGCAACTGACATTACGCGAAGGGTGGCCAATCTTCCGGAATTCTGAGACTTTTCCTGATTTAGAATGTTGGTTGTCTGTAGAACTTTTTTTATTTATAGACCGGAAATGTTTTACAGGTGTACAATAATAGACTACTATGTTCTGCATAGTGTATTTATTAAAATATAATATTAAAAGTGTATTACTTATACTGTTCACAAAATACATTCCTCTGTGTGCATTCAAGCAAAATAAAAAATGTTCTCAGCATGTAAGCATTTTTAACTTTTTTGTGCTTTTATGTCGTATAAAAAGGCAGGAGGATGTTAAGTTTATAAAACATCTAAATAGTTAATAAATTCATGCATTTATTATAATTTATGCAAATAATGTATACTGCACGCATTCTTTATAGGGGTTAATGTCACTTGAAAGCAATAACAATTAATTTAGCTCACATTTGCTTGTCCTGTCTGATAAAAGAGCCTTATAAAATATTTGGGCTTTTATTTTTTAAGCACATCATGCTATTTGTTTGTCATATCCATAAACCTAAATTTTTTAAAACATATTACTTCCTTCCCACTTTTCATCACTACTATTCAGTCTGGATGTCTTACTAATTTATGAAATCAGTGCTACCCTACACTCCGTCGTAATCCCAGTGAAGAATGTGAGGATGAAATAAATTTCACGACACATGCTAAGGTAAACCTCCTTGTACGTCAAAGCCTGCAATAAATATGGGGTGTTGCAACGGATTTGTCCAATGGCTTACTTTATGTTTCCTGAGAGAAAATATTAGACGGGGCTTGAGGCAATTATCATTAGTAACAGGCATGTTGCGTTTGTGCTCACAATTTATTGGACAGATTGGAAATGTAGTCATTATGGTTGCGGACACTATAAAGGTTCCTTATTGTGTAATTTGCCATAGGTACCTATATGATATACTATAATGTACTTATATTAGTTGTATGACTGCCTCGTTGCTCTATTGGCAGCTGGTATCACCTGCGACCCTGATTTCCCGAGTAAAGACAAAAATTGTTACTGAGTTGTCCTGTCCAGGTTGTGTGGTCGATCAAGAGATCGCTCGAGGAGATAAGTCCCCCTAAATTGTACAACTATCGTATACTGGCCAGAGAGACTTGTCCTTCTTTAAACGTGGTCTAAAGAGAACTCTTTCCTCACGGTAGACAGCGGCTAAGCTGTGCCCCTGGCATTGCAGAGTCTATGAGCGGCGGTAACCGTTTAACAACAGATGGGCCGCTTGCTCGTCTGCCACCCAAAGCATAAAAAAATTAAAAAAAAAAACCAGCATGACCGTTGCCGCAGCAACTTGGGTTTCCCTTACGCTTTCCACTAACCTCCTTACAATTTTGCTGTTATCCTTATCAACTTGCAAACGGACTTAAGCACCTCCCAATGACAGTTATCATTCGAAGTTGGGGGATTTGCCATAGTCACTACGCTTGGCTGCCAGCTTATGTTTCAAAAAATACTTTGCCTACCTAGTTCTAAGTAAATTTTTGGTGTGTAATCTAACATAATGTAACATTCCACATTCAAAATGTATGTCAAAACATATTAAGGACTGTATAGTTAACACCCATCTACCTACTATTAAGAACAGCTCCTAACATGATTAAAGAAACCGGGAGCAACTTCAATGGCCTCCCGAAACCTGTCAACCACGCGCACAGTGAAAAATAAAAGAGGTAGGGCATAGTGAATCTTCGCTCGAATTGAGCTGCCCATCCGGGAAAGGACCTCCACCCTGTAGAATACCGCAGTCAAATGACTTCCGGGTCGTTTCTGCCGGTGAGTAGGTATTCCGGTGCTCGTGGGGGGTTAGGGTTGGGCCGGCATGGCAGTGGCAACTGACAGGTAGCTGACCAGTTACTTGCCCGTTGTCACAGCGACTTAGGCTTCTATTTCGCTTTCCATCAGGCGTAGAGAAGCCAATATGTCGCCACCCGCTCCTGTCCTGCGCGTCTCTTACCACCGTGTGGAACTTGAAGGACGACAAATCTTTCACTTGATCGGTCCATCTGGTTGGTGAACGACCGCGCGATCTTCTGCCCTCGATGTTCCCAACTACGATCAGATTTCCCGACTTTCGTCACCTCTGCGCAATGTGTGGCCAAAATAGGACAGGAAGCGTTGCTGGCATATGGTGGACAAGCGAGTTTTTATTCCTAGCTGGGTCAGGATTGAAGCATCTGGTTGGGCCCGCTGAGGCGGGCAGCGCTGATGGTGCCGCGGCACTCCTAGTTTTTCCGGGTCCCGTGACACCATCCCCATAGGTGCTAGACGGAGGGGCCGGGGTTTTTAGTGGGTATTGCCTGCCTCCCTTCCACCTTGAGGCAGGGTGAGTCCCACATACCCCGTCACTCCCCCCGGGTGACGGGGATGCCTTAAAGCATTTTCCCCGGCATAAAAAAAAAGGATTGAAGCATCAGCTAGACATAGGCCTCCCCCAATGACAATTGCTATTTGGGGGGGGGGGGGGGGGGGATTTGCATTAGTCACCTCGCTTGGCAGACTGGTTGTTGATTGCAGTAGGCTTTATTTTACCCAGGTAAACGCTGCTGCCCGTTTCCTGATGTTTCCTTAGTCGTCTCCTAAGACACACAACCACACGGGGTGACAAGGGCTAGAAAAAAAAAGTTTCTAAGTAAGTTTATCAGTTGTTGTCTTTTACCCATAGTACATGCTTTAGCTTATTTTGGGGCTAGATGGCGCTGTGTGGCATAACTTGGGTTAATAAAACAGTTGTCGACGTGACGCAATCTGCTCTTAACAAATTACTAGTGTTTTGTTCTAACTAAAACTAACAGAACGGCCGCTTAATCATAAGTAATCTGGGTACGATCTGACGTTAGTTGAGTGTGGCTCATAATTAACTTGTGCACTGGGTCGTCACAGGAAGCGTTTTGTTGGTATCGGAACATCGATCGTGGCCCACCCCAAAATTACTTGTGGAGCGTAGTTCGGGAAACCTTTTTAGTGTGGAACGTCGGAGTTGGGCCGATGAAAACGTATTTTTAACCAGTAAAATTAGATGCATATATGGTACGGTATGATAAAAAACGCGTTCTTAATATACGAGTTTGTTTTTTATAAATCGACATAATGGCTTTCCTACGCCTGATGGAAAGCGAAATAGAAGCCCAAGTCGCTTTGACAAAAAATGGGCAGTTGTCTGTTAATTGCCACCGACATGCTGGCCCAACACTAAGCCCCCACGAGCTCCAGAAACCCTACTCACCGGCAGGAACACTACCCGGAGGTCATTTGGCTGCGGTATTCTATAGGGTGGAGGTCCGTCCCCGGACGGGCGGCTCAATTCGAGCGAAGATTCGCTATGCCCTACCTCTCTTTAAACTTACTAACCGGCAACTTGGTTATTGTGGAAAAATCCGATTTTCTGTAACTAAACATTTAATGTCAAAGTAAAAAATAGTAAATAGGCTGCGGTAACCGCTTAACATCAGGCGGGCCACAGGCTTGTTTGCCAACTTAGTGGTCTATAAAAAAAATGTTTAGTGCTTTTCATCCACAGCGGTAGCAACTTGGTGGCAACTTTTCATCTACAGCGCAATATTTTGTTTACTTGTCCATTGCCGCGGAGAATTGGGCTAGTTTTCGCTACTTTAGTACCTAGATTACCCAGACTGCACATAGAACAGATCGTTACTTAAATAAACCTGATTGACGGAAGTATCTTTTAAAAAACGCTGTTACTACAATGTTACGAGTAGATACAGGAAAGTAAGGCAAAACCCTTAACTAAGCAAATTTCCAGTCCTTTTATTCAAAGTTCAAAACTCCACTACCGCCATATTCGTGTTCATACCGCCGAACACGCTCTATTTCCGAGCCCTTTTCTTTTGCGAATTTTTACGGACCCCCAATCCCCTTAACAAAGTAAGTAGCTGACCCTTCTTGTCTGATTTAGGCACCGATGCTGTCCCTCGCGACTGGGGGAATATAAATTGTAATTATTCCGAGACACTACAAAAATTTACCTAAATAAACTCGTAATATAAAACAATTACTCCTATTGAAGATAACGCCATAATCTTGTAACTTTCGGGAGAATTTCGCCACTTTTAACAAGATTTATGCCGCGGTAAATTTGTGTACATTAAAGTTGGTTATGAATTAATGCGGTAGGCTGCTCTCTTTTCTACCTCACTTAGTGTGAGATTAACAACTTAAGCCAATTATTCTGAAATAAGACATCGTGTTGGAAGTCTAAATCTGCTTAAATTTGTTCATATTATCGTCAAGATTGAACATTCCCTTCACTCTATTACCTAGTATCAAAGTATTCTCTGTATTCTACCATTCTATCGTTATTCTGCCATGGTCAAAATTCGGTCAAGAGTGACTTTTAACAAGCCTAAGCCAATAAATTATTTTTTATACATAGATAAAAATACACGTTACACTTGAAAAGGATTTGCTCATCAGAATACCTACATCTTTCTAATTCACGTACACATACAAATGTATTTAAAAAGAAAAAAGTCTTCCAAGTTGAATAGGATTTATTTCTAAGGGCAGGGTAGCTATGTCAATATAGAAGTATGAACGAAACCAGCGCATTACGTGTCTCTAACATTCCCCAAATTGTACGGAACGTGATCCGGTTGACAAATTGGACACACATTTTTCCTTGAGAACCGATAGCTTACACGGAATATTTTAAATCCGTTACTTTTGATGTGAGAACCACGTTTGCCGACGGTATGTTTTGCCTATTCGCTTACGTTTTTGCATCTCATTGTATAAATTTAACATGTGAAATGTATTTTGATGACGAATAAATTATTACTTAATCCGACATCGTTATAGCAGCGATCGGTCGTAGAAATGTTAATCCGACTTAAAATATTGCGATGTAATTTAATTTGATACATGAATAAAACGCCATCTATCTTTCGGTGCTGTTTTTTTCGATTTTCGTCAAATTCTCATGCCATTGTTAGCGTCAAAAGTAGCCGTATGCATAGTCAATGAATACAGAGAACTATCTACGGTTCCAAAAACGTTATTCCCTATACGATGAATCCTATTATACAGACACGGCAAAACGAATATTAATAGCCTACTTTCATTTGAACTCGGCCGCGTTAGCATCCGTAAGCTTATAATGAATTTTACAAGAGGCCGCGATGAAACAAAACGGGAACAAGATATTGAGATCCGCCGTTATTGTCTTCTTATTTCCATTCATATTAAAAAAATGTGTGCAAATCTTCAAAGCTTAATAAACAAAGGTGATTTTTACAAATTGTTTGTTTTTTACGAGGACAAAAGCGAGCCTAACCTGGGGCGGTGTTGAGTTCTGTGTGCTTATGTAGTGAAAATAAGAATAATTCGCTTTTCATTTTGTTTCGTCATCACGGTAGCAAGGCCGCTCAAAGGCTGAAGGGCCATCGATGTTTGAGTGTGGCTCAGACTTTATTATTGGCTCGTTCTGAATCCACAGTCGGGTCGGGGGATGTAAAATGAGGTCATTTCGAATTGGCTCTTCGTATCTGCGGCTCGAGTATGCATACTCGATACGATGCCGTTAGTCTGAAGTGGTGGTACATTTAATTGCCCAGTGGAATTGCCACGTCTAAGCACATTTTGTTTATGGGATTGGAAAAGAAGGGAACATAGTAGACAATTTGAGAGGAATGTGTATCGTTTTCGTTTGGAGTTGTTTTTTTTATTGCGTCGAGTAGGAATGTTTATTTTCTGTTTAGCTAGATAGATACTTACTATTTATAAACTTCAAAAAAAGGAGGAGGTTCTTAATTTGACTGAATTCTGTTTTTTTGTTGTACGTTTGTTACCACGTAACTCCGAGAATTGAGAACCGAATTGAAAAAACATTTTTTTGGTCGTAGGAGTACCTATGAAGTTCTAAAAATGCTGTTATTTTACACCATAACGACTAGGCATAGCATACATTTGTTGTACAATAATTGAATGATCTGTTCAATCTCTTCTCCTTGGGTAAGAAAAGGAATGTTGGTAAATAGAAAATAGATTAATTCAAATCAAATCAAATCGTTTATTGCCTTTCATGAATGTATACAAGGTGTTACAAATATTCCAGTACATCATGTTGCCCAATTGGGCATAGCCTACGAACGTGAAATTGATATTACATTGTTAATTTTATTTTTATTAATTTTATATTAGTACATTATACTCAATTCAAAGTTGATCTGAATCTGGTATTTTAAGCTTAATGCCGCGAAAACGCCATGAAATGCTAAGGCATGTGTCGGTGTTTCTGTCTGTCACATAATTTCGTATTAATGTTTCAGGTCACTGGTACATAATATTATCTGCTTCCAGTTTTTTCGTTATTAGCATCACAACCATTTGCCTATCTGTGTATCTTTCGAATAAGTAGTATGTCGTCATTTAATTGCTTTATTTTTCTTGTATATAAATGTAAACAAGATCTAAAGATCTGTGGATCTTTTGCTGAAATTCATCTTAATGCGAAAATACCTAAGCTTACTAAAACAGCCCCTACTTTAGACAGCCAAAAAAAACAAAGTGCCCGAATCTTACCAAAAGAAATGTTAAGACATAACAATTTCCATATTTTTGGACTGGAATAATTGAAATAAAAGGAGTGACATTTACTTTCCCGTCACGCAATGTTTCCAAGATTAAAGTGCCTTTATATTTCGTCGTATATGAGAAAGATGTTTGGTTGCCAAAGTATAAACGTAGAGTTACGTTCTACATTCGTTACGACGTAACGTAACGTGTAGATATTTCACGTTCATACATTATGTTTCTGCTAATTTATGTTTTAGGTTGTAATGGTTTGCAATTTTGTACAGAATAATGCGTTACGCGTTGAAATAAATATTTCGGTTAAGCTTTTCAAAAGAATTTTAAACAAAATATACATTTTGAAGTCTACTGTTTGACTAGGATTAAAAACACATAATAATTACTAAATAATCCAATTTCACTACACAAGTATACATTAAAATATAATCATAAAACGTCAAACCAAAACCAACGATTCCTTAATTATATTAACCAAGCCTACACTTAAATAAACTTCTGAAAATTAAAATCCGACCATATTTCAGTCTAACGATATGTGGCAAAGTTAATGTAATGATGTTTTGAACTACCGCATAAAATGAGCCAAGTTACTACACAACATCACAACACAATACACTAAAACGTGCTAATTAAAATATCCAACGGCGCACAGGAAATTCCTAAATGTTAAAGGTATTTATAATGCCGTTATCAGGGGTCGTTTCTATTATACTGTGATGACATTAGTCACCTAAGGTCTATTTTAGGAAGTAACGCGGTCACGTAAACGCGTCGGCTTACCTGATTTCTGGCAATAATTGAAATGAAACTGGCGACATTAGTGCGTACTGTCACGCATTCTACTTTTATTTTATTGTAAAGCTGCGATCATAACGTCTAATCAACGTTTTATCGCTCAATTTGATAAAAGTAAACATAAGTAACGTCCATTTTACTAACAGACTCCTACGAAATTTCTAAGCTGCATTTAGGAGACCCTTTGAAATTAGGTTCTCCTATATTATGTTTGCAGGACTTATAATCTAGGATATGTTGGAGAAAAGGGGCATGAAAATTCAGATCGTTTGTAATTTGTGATTAGCAGATTGATAAATTGGTAATCTGAAATCCATAGTATTCTTTATATATGTAGTGGCATATTATAGTGGCTTAATCTAACTTAATGGAACGCTAATGAGTCGCCAAAGTGGCAGCGGCAACGGACAAGTAACCAGATCAATCACTTGTCAGTTGCCACAGCCATAACGGTCTATAAGGTAGCTTTAAGTAATGCGACAGAAGTCAGTTGTTTAATTCCAAAATAAAATTTATGTATTACATAAATACTGTAAGCTGCGTTTGATTTCAATAAGCGGACATACCTACTACCTACATTAATAAGACCTCAATGCAAAAGTAAAATGCGCAGCGTAAAAGCAATTAATTCCACAATAATAGCCTCGTCATCTCAGGAAACAGTGAAATTTGAGGCTCTCACATTGTTAGTCACTTGGCCCATTGTCAACCGGGCGAATCCACATGTAGCTAGACCTTTTGTAGTGAAGATCTGTTCCTGACGCGGCCTTTTATGATAAATGAGTAGCAACAATTCAATTCGCAGGAGGTTCACAACTCCCTTTATTTCGGCACCACGGATTCTGACGTGGATATTAATAGTTCTATTGAAACAATAATATTGAACTTGGCATTTTGCAAGCCGAGTTAGATTACCTGGAAACGTTTAACTTGCGAAAAGTCATGTTCAGTTGTAATTAATGTTTCAAATATTCAACGTTTTGTGGCTCTAGAATAATGCCATGTGCGATTGTGAGTGATAAATTGCTTTCTTATAAGTTCTAGCGTTGGTTGAAGTAAATTGGTCTTAAAGCTTTTGATCAATCAATAAAATTAGAAATGTACCTACTGTGCTCTAAATAAAACATCCATCCTGGTGGTGCATCCTGTCGAAAAACAAACGAGGCTCTGGCAAACCGACTGGTGGCGGTATAGCCATCACATCACGCATGATACTTCTAGCGTTGCTAAATACCACAGGCCGATGACGGGCAGCAGCGTCACCGGAGCGAGAAGCTACTCTCTGCGATCGCCAACCTGCCTGCCCAGCGTGGCGATTATGGGTATGTCCTCCAGAAGTTTGCCCTCGAACAACTAGACCCTATGTCCAGCAGTGGACTGCAATAGGCTGACGATGATGATGATGTGCTCTAAACAGTTATCAGTATAATTTTCACAAAAAAAATATAATCGCCCTAATATACCTTTCTAATTGCGTGTGAAAAGTTTTATTTCATTAATTTATCCATCACGCGCGTGTATATCTAATGAATCAAAACTTGCTAGCGTCTCAAAACAATATTATTTCTATAATCCCGGCTTATAAATACGCCTTATGACGTTACGATTTACGAACTATAGCGACAGTTTAGTCGGCTCACCGATGACACATCTAATAGAAAACCGGCTCATGAAATAGAAACTTGCAGAAGGTCCTTTTTAAAAAGGTTATCTACCCATTCTTTATGTCTGATAATTTATTTTTTGTTATCAACATATTTCAACGCCAAAAAGCTGCTACTCATTTTAAGTCTTTTGTACAGAACCTTGTGTGTGAGGTATTACTGTAGGTATACTGTATTATAGAACGATAGCGAAACAGAACAAAATTCGAAGTAGAGTTGCATAAGCTTTTGTAGCGACTATTGGCTCTTCTTAGAACTACAAGAGTACTAAGAACAATAACAGTTCTGCGAATTTACACAACAAAACGTTATAATGCTTTGAGCTAACATTTTATATTAATATAGTAATATAGGTAGGTATATGAGTGTGTACTCATATAAATTGTAAAGTTCAACTATAAGAGTATAAAGTGTATAAAAATATTTATTAGTAAGCTTCGTCATTCAGAATTAGCAAATAACAATGGATCGATGGCTAAGTATTACAAAATAATGACCTTATTGTCACTAAAATTATATAAATAATACAAAAAAAAACATAAAATTATGTCCACCTATAAAACATTTGATTTCCAAATCAACAAGAAAATGTGGATTTTCCAGTAGGAGCTCCTGTACATAAAATCATAAACCAACTAAATTTATTATGTCATAAAAGTGCCCTTTCTAAATTAACCCTCAATATATTATACCTATAAGCCATAACTTTGGGTAAACAACCTAACTATTTTGCAATGAAGGTTGTTAAATAATAAATATCGTACAAAGTAAGCTATAAAATGTAAGCTAGCTCTATTTTTAGTGACTCATTCCTGAGCTCTAATTAAAGCGTTACTTACCAGTCTAGCTCTGTGCTATTTGTTGTATTAGCTACTCTAATAAAGAAGTTACGGTACAATTAGTTTTAACATTTAGAAACGGCGACGCTAAGAACTAAGTGCTGTTGTTTACTTGTTAGATTCGCTAAATGTAATAAGATTAAATTAGTACTAATAAGAAATAAATTAAGAAAAAGTCCAACAAATTTTTTGTCATTAGTTAGGTAAGCAGAGCGATTCTTTCTCTTTTTCCTGACGCCGCATGAATTTTGAGCGATTTAGGTTTACGTATTAACTGTTCGCGCGGTAAGCTATGTACTCGTATATTTTTATGATTTTACGTAGAAGTGTGTCTACTATCTGCTCCGTAGACCGTATGCATCGGTTTTAGAACAAGATAAATCTGTAAAATTTGATGAAATTCCATTTCAAATTCAAATTCAAATATAGTTCCAAGTTACTGTCAAGTGCAACGTTACGATATAGGGAGGTAAATGTCAATTTCTGTTCGAATTTAAAAATCGAACACTTGATTTTACGTAGCCATGAAATATGTGTCAAGTACGAAGATACATAATAAGCGGCACCTCTGCTACTCTATGCCTTTCGTTTCTTCGTTCCTTTCGTCAGCTAATCCCATTGGGAAGCAATGGAGCGATAAAGTTCGCCTCATGCATATTCGTCTACATAATCTTAAGCCAAATGAATGATTAGTAACGCGTTGCGTGGGCGGATTAGCCTTCGTTCAGAATTAACGGACTTCGCGCACGGGCGACAAAAAACTGGTGATTCAAATAAAAAAATACTTATGTGCTACTTGGATTATACCACCTACACTACAGCAAAATGTGGGCTGTTATTAGTGTCAAATTGACGTTTAATGCTATTTCAAAGAAAATATCGTGTGAAATTTAATGAAATGATTGAGGAGAGACCATCTTTTCGCTCCAAGCCACCCGTGGTGCACCCTGCCGAATAACAAAAGAGGCTTTGGTAGGCAACCGACTGGTGACGGTATAACCATCACGATCGAAGACGTAGCTAATACCACAGGCCGATGATGGGTAGCAGCGTCACCGGAGCGAGGAACTACGTTCTGCAATCGCTAACTCGCCTGCCAAGCGTGGCGATTATAGGTAAAGCCTCCAGATTTTAGCCCAAAAAGGCGAATAACTGGAGAGGCCTATGTCCAGCAATGGAGTGTGATGGCTGATGGTGATTATGAGTTAGCAGATTTACACGGCGATACGCACACAAGACGAAGACCATTGTTTGTTTGTTTTTATCTTAAAGTTTCTCAAGTATATTTTCATCATAGATTTTATAAAATGTTCTTCTGAATGAAAACGACAACATAATCAACATCAATCAACTCGATTGATTGCTTTATCTTAAAACCCGATCACTCAATCAACCAATTGTGTATGACTTACAAGAATCGAAGAAAATGATTTAAACTCGTCCATTTTGTAATTTACTTAGAGCAGTTTTTTTCAATCTCGATTACCTACCACTCTTAATTACCTATTGTAGTAAGTACAACTACTTGTGTTCAACTACACTGCCATGCACTTATTTAGTTACGTCAAAACCTGTCATTCGTTTCGTATTTTCTTCCTCTCCGTTCTTATTATGTCACTAGCTGTGCTCGCGACTTCGTCCGCGTGAAATAGTTATTTTTTCCCCGTTTTTTTACATTTTCCATTATTTCTTCGCTCCTAATAGTTGCCGCGTGATGTTATATAGCCTATAGCCTTCCTCGATAAATGGTCTATTCAACACAAAAAGAATTTTTCAATTCGGACCAGTAGTTCCTGAGATTAGCGCGTTCTAACAAACAAACTCTTCAGCTTTATAATATTAGTTAAGATTTAAAGTGCAAACTTTTGACAGTGACTAGTTTATTTGGAATAATTGCATTACAAAGTACTTTTTTTATGTAATTACGCTAGTGAAGTTACAATTTCGCTTTAATAAACAAATAAAAAAAAACAGTTTCAAACAGATGCCGTAAAGTAGATAGCCCAAAAAAAAGGTTGAACTAACGCTCGCGCGATAAGTCTCAAGTGTGCGCGCACAAAGCTTGTTCTAAAAGCGACCGGTCGAAATTAAAAAAAGCTTATCTCGCTCAGTATATAATTGTAGTGCCGTCGGCCGGTTGACGGGCTTTCGGCCGCGAATTAGGTCGCTAAGCAAACACTTTATTGATGGTTATCAAGTTTTTTTTGTTGGAGTACCTACATTACTCTCTACTTATGTCTGAGAAGCACGCTCCATTAGCGCTAGGGAAGACGAACAGCCGTATAAGTTTGTTGATATCGATGTAAGGTTCTATAAATAAAATGTAAATCAATCTATCTTCTTCTTTTCTATTTAATCTAACTTTTGAACGACTGCATTAAATCATTTTTTATGTACCTATTTTTATGATATGGTATGGTATGTACCTATGGTTTGTGTATTTTTTTTTTAGTTTCAAAGATCTTTATTTCATAATAAATATATTCCAGTGTACGTTAATAATCCTAGAATGTAACAAAAGAAATTAAACGCGTTTACGAAGCTATTCAGCTTATTAAAACTTTTAACGGTTTGTGTATTACACACACGTAACCTACAAAAAATTATTGAGTTTAAAAAAATGGCGATAAAGTACGCCGGGTCAGTCTACTTCTGATTTGATTAATTCTCATTAATGAAAGTTGAAACAATGAACCGGGTCAGCTAGTAAATAATATAATAATTGATACATTTATTATATTATTTACTAGCTGACCCGGTTCATTGTTTTAACTCTCATTAATCAAATCAGAAGTAGACTGACGCCGTGGCTCATGAGGTAATGATTGGCAATTGACCCGAGGGTCGTCGTTTCGATCACCACCTGGAACAATCATGTGATGAATATTAAAATTTTGTGTTCAATTGTTCAGTATTTGTGTGTTAATTTTTTTACGGAGTATTTGTATAAAATTTGTCAAACCTTAGTAATTTCAGTTTCCATAACACAAGTGCTAAAATTACTTTCTGTAACGGATCAATTTAAGTGATATTTGCTCTTGTCACATAAAACAATCAGAACTACTTGTACGTATAATATGTAATAAACTTTTAATGTAATAAAATAAATAAACAAGCCATTGTTTTAGTTAAACAAGGCGAAAATCTATTTAGAAGCATAAAATCATAATATTATATCGGTATTGCGTGTGTTAATTCACCACACATTCTTTCTGGCACCTATGTCGATACATAGGCAGTGTAACATCGATGTTTCGAAAACGTCGATCTAAGTCCATCCCTGTCAGTGTATCGACAGGCTTAAAGTAACGCGCTATTGATATGGTACGAAAACCGGTCGGGAGATGTGAAAACAGTTGGGCATTGCAGACTAGAAGAATGCTAATGAATTAACAATGATTGGCGTTGCTTGTAAATTAGATCAAAAGCATTGTGTGCAGCCTTCAATCACTTTTTACTTAGTCGTTATTGACGTAATCGATACCTAATCTTGGATGGAGGGATTAAAAATTACGAAATGTATTGAATTATGTAAATGTAATTGAATAAGTGGATAAGTTGCATTATTAGATTTTAATATTATGTTTGTGATGTTAATCTGCTTATTTGGAAATTTTGTTTCTCTTGCAATAGAAATATTGAGACCAGAGCTAAAGGTTTTAAAGTTACCTTAAAAACTAAAGTTTCTTTTGGAGGTAGCGAATTTTTCTGTTAACGTCGTAAGACCCAATGCAAATTGTAAGGTCTGACCTTACGATTTTAGCTGTTTTGGTATTCAGCTGTGATAAAAAATACCACAGGCCGATGACGGGCAGCAGCGTCACCGGAGCAAGAAGCTACGCCCTGCGATCCTCAACCCGCCTGCCCAGCGTGGCGATTATGGGTATATCCTTCAGAAGTTTGCCCTAGATGGCAAACGGCTGAAGAGGCCTATGTCCAGCAGTGGACTGCAATAGACTGATAATGATGATGATGATGTGATTAAAGCGTATACCTATATATTCTGGTGAGTATATAAACGAGTATGTATATTATACACTTCAACCACAGCTGTATACCAGAGTATAATATACGAGTATGTATTATTATACACAAGCTGCCAACAAATATAGGTATTCACTTCAATCACAGTTGAATACCAGATTGGTATCGGTCGTTTCATTATTCATCTGCACCGTACCTCCCAGACGGTCCATTAGCATTTTAAATTACATAATGAATTTACAAGGAGGGAGAGGCCTAAACTTAACATAAGGTGGAATGGAAAAATTAAGCGTTACAAGATTGGGTTAGAATTGAGCAAACGCGTTTTCTGCTTACGTTTATCCGGTGAACTGATGTTTGCATTGTATTTAGATTTTTTTACATGCGGAACGGAAAGGAATACAAATCCATTTCTTCTCGTGGGGGTCTTAGGAGACTTCTTGTTTTAAGTTTCTTGAAATCTTGTTTACCCGCCTGGCTGGCGACCACCGTACACTTGAAACACCCTTGAAGTGACTTACGTCGCGTATCGTACGTATCAGTCGGCGTTGGTATAGGATACAGGCCAGTATGGTGATAGCAACTGATATGATTGATTTGGTTACTTTTCCGATGCCGCAGCGACTTGGGCCTTTTTTATCAAGCGACGGGAGGCCACTAAACTTTTTTATAGTAGCTCGACCTGATGGAAAGCGAAAGAAAAGCCAAAATCGCAGTGACAACGGAGAAATAACTGTCCGTTGCCACCACCATATCGGCCCAATCCTAGCCCCCCACGAGCTCCGGAAACCCTACTCCCCGGCAAAAACAGGACCCGGATATCATTTGGCTGCGGTATTCTATAGGGTGGAGGTCCTTCCCCAGACGGGCGGCTCAATTCGAGCAAAGATTCGCTATGCCCTGCCTCTCTTACTGTGCTACCTTAGAAAATTTACCAAAATATGTTTGTTACAGTGACATTCTATTGGTCCACAATAAATCCTATAGCTTTTATTATAACGTCCATTCCCAGTGACGAAGTTTATTACATCTTTGTTCGGAGCAATAATAACGCTGCCTGTTAGAGTAATGATACTGTAATAAAACAGTTACTGACATAATAGTCACCTCCCCCTTTACATGGACGTCGCGACGAGTGTCGTAACCGAATCAAATTGACGGTATGTTCCACTCGTTACGTGTGGATATTGGGCACTGGGAGGTAGTGTGTTTAAGACCCCATTTATTGGAAGAGCTTCATGTAATATTGTTTGTAAAAAGGTAATAAGAAACATAAGAAAATAAAACGCATCGTATGCCCTCTGAGACTCTCCTTCGTGCCTCTAGTGGTAAGCGGGGGCGAACCATTCAATGGGGCGTGACGGTGTGGTGGTTGCAGCCACACCGTTGCATGAAGTCCACCCGGGGAGCATTCCATCGCTCCCCAGAAACCGGGGGTAGGGGTATTTGCCCTCCCCGGACCAGGAGTGCCGGCCGCTTGTCATCTGCGGCTCGCCAAGGCAGGGATGTGGCCGTATGGTTCGGCGCTACCCGGGTCCCCACAAATTGTTGCCAACTAGCGACACAAAGGGTTTAGAAGGTTCCCTTCAATTTCGGGAGGTGTGAGTCCCACACACCACGCAGACTTCCCCTGAAGGGCGGCATTCCTCTCTAAGAAAACGGTAACGTGACCCTCCCTTTTGAATATAGGGTCGTGGGGTCTTAAGCTAAATTTAGTTCTTTCTAATGCTAAAAAACCTAAGTGTAGATCAGTAATTCTCGTAGTTTCGACGCGTTATACTTTACCTACCTAGTATACGAGTAACACGTGTAGAACACCAACCAATTGACTTCTCGGACGTACGAAGTGTCGTTCAAATGTTGGTTTATTAAGAAATATGTGACATTTATTGTAAGTCAATACTCCCGCATGTGGGCGCCCATTATCGGCCAATTCTGTTACTGACCAATGGTCAAGCTTATATAGCTTTGGAGACAGTAACATATTTTGATACGTTATAGACTAACTGGCCGTGTATCGCAATAAAATTTAATCTCAAACCCAATTCTATTCTAAAATCCATACGCTTCCATATTCTTTATAACAATCCCTTCATCGACCCCTGTCCGGTTTCTGTGCCCTTAGGTTTATTTTGAAATTAGATACGTATACAATTATTTAATCAGTAACAAAAAATAATGACCTTATCTTCAAAATTGCAATGGTGTAAAATAAACATAGGTATAATAATTATAATTAAAAATTTTAATTATAATAATAATTATGTTAAAAATGTAAACTATGTACATAATCAATATTGAAATATTTATTACCACTTACTATCAGACTAGCTTCAGCTGCCCGCTTTATCTGTATGAATATCATTGGTTATATTATCATAATACATTGCCTAGTGTTAATCTGATGTATGAGCTACATTACCGTTCAAATCCAGGATTCCGCGTGGAATAACAAACATTCAAACAAATTTTCGCATTTACAACATAAGTTCGATTCAACGGCACATTTAAATTACGGAAAACATTATTTTACCTCTGTCAAAGTCAAGAGACTATTATTTAGGTCTTGGACTTTGCCACAGGAAATTGGTTTTCTATTTTCGCTCACGATCGAGCGCGGTAGCGGCGTTTTGCACCGTCATTATAAAATAAAACAATATGACACCATAGCTCTTGCACTACAATGGCTATCGGTGCATTCTCTGAGTCACACTATAATGACTTGACACATGCCTTCCTCGTCACAATGACGGAATGCATTCGTTGCTTTTATCTCTTTTTTATTGGTATCTATTCATGTTTTATAACCTAACCAATTTGTCCTTAACTAGACACTATTTAAACTTTTGTGTTTCCTTTCCAGAGTTGGGGACATCTGGAGCTTAAACATGTCATAAGGTAAATATCTTAGAAGTAATAGTAGTTTAAGTTAATGAATTTGGTCGTAAAGAAGGGTCTTGTTTAAAGAAAGCTCTTATTGAGGAGATTAAAACGTTCGCTACTTTTGATTTATTAGTAGGTGTGTGATATTCCATAAATAACTATTATTGGCTTTATCAAGAAATCAATATAATAGTTATATTACTTTTAAAAACCTCTCAATACAATTTCAAAATACACATAGTCACACTTTATTAAATCTCTACAACATAACAAAATTTAATTTCGATTTATTGAAATATATTGTATTAGGTATACGTTCTATCAGATACCAGTTATAAATATTTTAGTAACGGATAATTAATTCAGTTGTCTATTATCGGTTTTACATTACAATGATCGGTAATGAGGCTCGTTAATTATAAAGAAGCCAGAAGCTGTCGATTATACAAGGCCCTAATTAATATATGGTATGAATTTACAGAGTATAGTTACTTTAAAAATACAATTTAAAATTACACTGATCTTTTGTCTTAATGTACTTAAGACAACATCATTAAATATAGCTCCGATCCTAAAGAAAGTAACTTGAGCACTTGTATTATGGGTATCAGAATAAAGAAGGTACTTAAATACAAACTACTAACATCCAGACATGGAATAAACTCAAATGTTGTGATGTGAAAATCACACGATGTTTTTCTCGGATGGGGTTCGCACCCATGACCCATGGTTCATACGGCAGGGGTCACTACCAAGTGAGCGATCAAGCTAGTCAAAATGTTCTTTATAAATACTTACTAACCAGTAAATACAACCATTATTTTGAGCATCTCTCTTACATTAGTTGAAGTATCTAATATCAGTTAAAACCATACAATAAACCCATACATTAGTTTGTAGGTTAACGAGTAATTAATGATACCTAATGGATGGAAATGACTTCCAAAACATAGGCATTACCTAGTTTAGAGGTCAGGTGCCGACCTTACCGCACAAGTAATTTAGATATATCAAATTCAGTGTCATTAATTTATTTGATGCATCGAGATCTACTTTTACACGGCTTTTCACTACCTTATTATTCGATCCTTAATCGATTAAAATGTACCTGAAAAAGAAAAAACGTTTTATAGTTGTTGCGAAAGTTCAGGAAAGTTATGCGATTAAATCAGGACCAATGTACAATGCTATCAGAGGTTTAACTGCATGTTCAAAACCGGGTCAGATCACTAGTTTCCAATAAACATAGCTTCTATAATTACATAGAACGTTAACATTAATATTAACTCGTTAAGTACCGCTAAGTAATTATTACATTTAGAGCCAATAGTAATATTCCCTGCCATATTGTTGGGCTGTTTGTATCGCTCGTTCAGGATATTACGTATACAATTTGCATGATTGATGCGGTTACATGTCAAACTGTACCTACTATGTGTAGTTGGGTCTAGCGGTAGCAGTACTCAATGGGTAAATGATGTTCAGGCGTTGACAATCTGCGAATATGAGCAATGTATTAAGGTACAGTTGCCATAAAAAATCTTGTTTCAATAACCCTTAACATACGGATACCCTCAATATGAGGATCAATGTTAGGAAACTATAATAGGTGAGTTTTTAATTAACTTGTATTGCACCTATTGTTCGTTTCCAGTCTAGTAGATTGATGGCCTTTAGCTGGAACAAACTGGCTATAACCATTAAACTTTTTGCATTGGTTTATGTCTGCGTCAGTAGTGGATTGCGATAGTCAGAGTCGATAAATTGAAAATATTGCTATGTTCTAAACAACGAGCGTATTTAAGACGTTATAAACTCTGTAAGAAGAATTGGCATTGAAAAAAGTTACTATTGGTTCTTCTTAACTTTAACAAATGAAACATTTCGAATCCGGTGGTAGAGTCATTTCATTATATTTGACGATTTACAAAAAGTAGTCTCATGTTTATGTGAATAAAGATATTTTGATACACATACATATTTGTTCTTAGAAGAGATGGAGAGAGAAGAAATCCTGATACATAAATCAATGTAAGGGTGCATCCGTACTTATTCACATAATTACATATTTCGTATCCTTAATTATCCACCTTCGAAAGGTAATTCATTCCATGTATTCATCCAGCTATTTTACTATCTTTAAAGCGACGACGCCATGTATTTCCTCACCAGTAATTCAGCGTTTTCATTAAAGCACACAATTACTAACTCTGAATTGAAACCAAGGGTAGCGGGTTTATCACCGCCATAAGGGCGAAACCTCAGAGTTTAAGGCAACAATGAGTGTAAAATAATTTTGAGCTCAGTAAACATTTTCATTCATAGTCCGACCGTACTTTGCGGTCTTGAAGAGCTAGCTACGTATGACTCGGGAATTGTATAGTGTTGTGACACACCATTGGAGGCAGAACCAATTTAATGAATGGGTTTAGTAGAAGATCTGCCCTACGTTCGTCCATCCATTTTATGACAATTGGATAAAGAGACAAGAAAGACGTTTATGACTTAATAAATGGTGCATTTTCACAATATTTATAACTTGTAATCGCACCCAAATATAGGTATAACTGTGTGTGACTCCCTGTTTGTAGAAAGTATTTAATTGTCACTCCCTCAAATAAAATATACAAATTAATTTAAATCCTGTTAGAGGTACTTTTCAGTTTTGGTGATAGTTGGTTGTTAAATCTCAACAGCCCCAAAAAATTTTTAAGGCTTCTCGCCATATACATAGGCTTCTCCCAATGTTAGCCATGGTGCTCGATCCTAGGCTACTCGCACCCAGCACTTGCCAGCCGTCTTACGCAAATCGTACCTGGCCTACAGTTATGTAGTAAGCCTATATCACTATTCGCAAATCGATTCGGCATTCGATTCCGTTCGAATCGTCCCGATACATCACTAACTACGGGACGGTAACTGTATTTACTCTCGGTAAACTGCCAGCGAGTCGGGCACCGCCTCGGGCGTATGTCAACCGCGCCGCTGCAGATTATGCTCTAATCCCCTTTCTGTGAACTAAGCCGCTTTCATAGCTTTGTGCTGAGGCTGTTCCGATGCCCGTCAAATGCGCCCCAAATCTGTTTTCGTAGGACACCGTAGTGCTACAAAGCCTACGTTTATTTGTAGCGTTTCTACACCCGATTGTAATTGACTACGTACGCCGATATATCGACTCTAAGTAAAATCGATAGCAATTTAGTTCTATCCAACTATCACGAGATTAACTTTGATGTCTATAGTGACAGTTCTGCGGAATTTGTCAAGTCAGTGTACTAATTTAATGTCTATATGTTCGGAAGTGCTACTACTAGTGATTTATTAATTTATGTAGGTATCACTATTGAAGCTAAATCTCTATCATGATTAATTTACCTCGGAAATTATAGTACACAATTTAGGTATTAGGCTAGATATAGCAACATACTTCTAATATAGCGTTACTGTCATTGTTAGGTAGTGATCTTTATATCGGGTGCAGAGGTATAAGAAATTTTATGTCAACTATTTATATGCAACTGCCGTTCGTACATCTATAACATTACGCGTATTAAGTATTTGATTATTTCAAATTTAATTCCGGCGCGTCAGTTCGAAAAAGTCAGTTTAATTATTAAAGTATCGCAACCATTTTGCAGTACATATCGTTTGAAATGTGTTCGTTTTTCGTTTCGTTGGCAATAAACTTTTGTTTGTTTTACAAGCAATAGTAATTTTCCCTTTCTATCAGAGGTTAACAAAGCCGTACCGTTACATAACATTATAGTTTCATTTGTTCTAAATATAAAGCAGGTTCTCACAGACCGGTAACCCGGGGCTGTTGTTAACACAAAGGCTTATACAAACAAATTTCGGGATCCACATCTCTGTGAGCTACATGTGGCGTTGTTTTTATTTGTTGTTATAACAAAACACAAAGTTAAACTTTCCATGAACAACACGTGTGACTGTAAAGCCGTAATGGAGAATGGTTAGGTGTAAGTTGTAAAGGAACACGACATTATGAGCTCGTAGAATTGCGTACATTTTGGTTGGCGGCTTCGGAATTAGAAACGACAATTATGTGTGTTGTTTGTTTTTTAGAGGAGTGTTTTAACTGGGCTATACTATATTATGTTTTTTTTTATATTGGTTCAGCATAGTGGCTTCCTTTTGCCTGATGGAAAGCTAAAAGGAAGCCCAAATCGCTCTGATAACGGGCGGGAAACCTCAGTTTCCAGTCAGTTACCACAGCCATGCTGGCCCGCGAGATGCTTCTTCACGCTTCGTTTAAAGGATCCAATGTAGTAATTAATACCTAATTAGTAGAAGTATGATGTCATTTAATATGTGAGGATCTGCAGCTGGCGTCGCCTACATTGCACTTAGACATGCTTCGAAAAACCCTTTGACCTAATCTGTCCTTCTCTCTTTCTCAATAGAATTACGCTTGAAGGTTTGAGATGCCGTGAAAATACGGTGGGTGCTGTAAATCAGTACTCTTACATTACCTAAATATTACGTCTCCCGAAGCATTAAGTTGTAGAACTATCGTCCAGCAAACATGTTCCCTTCTTTCTTTAATCTTAGGTCTTTTAAAAAGCGTATGAAGCGGCACTTAAGTAGGCCGTCATAGTGTGATCGATCCGTGTTGCACTAACTAGGCGTGATGCGGATCGCTTACTTTTTTAGACTTTGATGTCTGCTTAGCATCAGATTTAGCATGAGTTACGAAAATCAACAATATAATATGTATCATTAGATTAGTATCATTATTACAATAGCTGTGCCAGCAGCGTCGCACGCGTGGAAATCGGATTCTAAAAATAACGGACTTCCATAAAACAGTTCCTCCTTATGTACAGAATTGACCTCTCTACAGATTTATTATAAGTATAAGTATAAAAGATTAATCTATCAAGACGCATAGCATATACCTTCAGCTTGCATAACCGAAGACTGACAAGTCAAAACACGAACGCCATTTGCGCATAAACAACTCAAGAGTGGGGCTCAACGAAATCCGGCATGCGTCCAAGTGGCATAAATCGCAATTGATTCACCAAATGGCATCCTCGGCACCCAATGGCTTAGGTCGAGAACCAAGTGACTTAGACACAAAGAAAGAGGATTATTCGGTAATCTGGCGGGGAGATGCCGGGACACGCGTCCGCCGGGCCACATTAAACCCACATTAGCTCTCCATCGATTACCACTTGTGACATTTTTGTTGCTCGTCGAGGTTATCTTGGATCCGCTTATTGGAGCCAGTGAGTTGTATTTTACTCTACCGTACTTATAAATACTCATAAATGAAACGTGTATTTTATTTGTATCTTATTTTTATCATATTTTATTATTGTGTTTGAGATATTGTGTTTTAAATTAACTTTGTCGCACACTACCATAAAATTAGTTTCTGCTTAGCCCAATGGTTGACTGGTAGAGAATGCCTATGTGGCATTAAGTCCGCCTTTTGTACACTACTTTACTGTGCAATAAAGATTAAATAAATAAATAAATAAACGTGGAAGTGCTTGACATAAGACTAACTTTTTTATTCACGGACACAGACCACACAGCATAGACCACAGATAACACAAGTAGTACAAGGTAATGATTTCAATGCACATTAAATTACTTTAACAATATAAACTCTATTTATAAATAACGGTTTGCGTTCTTCATGTTTGAACGTAGATTTGATAGGAGACGTTCCTACATTATAATAAAAGTGATGAAGCTCTCAATGAGAAACTGCTATTCACGCGAGCTGCAGCTAGTCAGTTATAAATAGTAATGACTATTTTGTACTATTGACTAGATTCCAAGCATTTACCTATACTTAAGGTGATTTTTAAATTTTTCTCAGAATCTACGGATTACATATATACCTACATTTTTCCGTTAAATTTATAACAAACTCGACGGTTTGATTGTAATTTTATTCATACTACACAAAATATACATTTCGTCCTCATTTAAAAACATTTTGCTGATAGCCTCAATCATAAAAAGGTTAAGTAGCTTAAGCTGAAGTTTAATTCTGCATAATCACATCAAAAGAACATTATCCAAAACCTGCCTCGGAATCTACGATCAAAAGTTAGACTTAATCGATTTAGCATAAAATATTCATCATCAACCTATGGCAGTCCGAGAGCCGTGGTAGCCTAGTGGTAAGACCGTCGCTTCACACACGTGAGGTCGTCTGTTCGAATCCGCCCGGGCCACGCACCTCTGGATTTGCAAAATCTATGCGCGGAATTATACCACTTGCTTAGCGGTGAAGGAAAACATCGTGAGGAAACTTGCACATCCAGTTTAATTCTGAATGTGTAACCATGATCCAAATTTGTCTGGTTCCCCTTTTTGAGGGTTACGAAGGTCAGATGGCAGTCGCTTCAACGCCAGACTCGCTAAATCTAGGATCATGGTCAAAGCGGACCCTGGGCCTATAGGCACAAACCGGGACAACGCTAAGAGGATGATGATCAACCTATGGCAGTCCACTGCTGGACATGGGTTTTTTCAGTTGTTCGCCGCTAGACGGCATTACGACCGCCAAATGCCTCCTGACGGGGCCTAGCGGGTGGTTGGTGCGGGGGCACCTCCACTCGCCTTGCACAGGTCCCCGTCATTGTCGGACGGGAGTGTGCTGGCCCTCATGGCAGCTCCTGTCGCTCCTCTAAGGGAGGGGCCTGTGGGGCCTGCATAAGCGGGCCGCGCTAGTGGTGTCACGGCAGTTCATAGGTTCTACTCCAGGCCCCGTGACACCAGCCTATCAGCGTGTGACGGAGGGGCCAGGGTTTTCTTAGTGGGTAGTCCCTGTCTCATTACCATCTCGAGGCAGGGTTCCGCCCTCCCCTTCCCGAAGGCGGTATGAGTCCCACATACCCCGTCACTCCCCCGGGTGGCGGGGATGATAAAAGCATTTATCCCAGGTGATAAAAAAAAATTGTTCGCCGCTTGGGCAAACACCAGGAGGCTCACCCAAACTCGCCCGTACAGGCGGGTTGGCGATCGCAGGACGTAGCTTAACGCTCCGGTGACGCTGCTGCGTCATCGGCGTGTGATATTTAGCTACGCTTTCAATCGTGATGGTTATACCGCCACCAGTCAGTCGCCAGAGCCTCGTCTATTATTCAGCAGGATGCACCACGGACAGGTGAGTGTGGCTTGGAGCAAAAAGATGATAGGTCGCTCCCTTACACCCCCTTAATCGATTTAGCATAAAATATTCACTGACATCAATCATTTTCAATTCTTCTTCTCTCGAGTCGATGACAAAACTGATTGAACTGAGATTATATGTTATGAGACCAAAACTCCGCGACGCGAACGGCTCCATCACTGGCGGTCAGCAGGTCCTCGTATTTTCAATTTGTTTTTAATATCGCCGCAGCAGATAATAACCGTAACTGTATAACTGTTGGAAGTGGACGTAATGGAGGCGCTTCCGGTATGCGCGAGCGCCCTCTGGCCGCGGAACTTCAATTTCCGCCCAAAAGCTGATTTTTAGGGTTCGGTAGCGATAATGTAACTAATAATAAACCCACCTTGCGGTGGAGTCCGGGTTAAAATAAACTAGGAGTACCACGGCTTTGTCGTTATTTTCAGTTTGTCAGAAGGAACCGTTATCCCTTAGAATAAAAAGAAATAGATATAATATTTTTTTATCTATTTCATATAATGTATTATGTATTATACATAATAACAATTTAAAGATAATGAAACTCCAACACAATTTTTCCACCATTTCAGTCATTTTTTATCGTTAAAATGCAGTCCTTTCTCATCATTTATTTCTGCTTAGCTTAATGGTTGACTGGTAGAGAATGCCTATGCGGCATTAAGTCCGCCTTTTGTACACTATATTTCATTTGTGCAATAAAGATTGAATAAATAAATAAATCATTAGAAAAAAAATTTGAGCCTCATATTCTTAGATTTCGCAGGGGAATAAGAACTTGTATAATGTGTCTATGTGTCTTAAGCTAAATTCAAGTGGCCTAAGAAAAAGTTGGATATTTTCAGTTTTGTTGTTCCATCAAACATCATGTTTTCTGTACGGAACCATCCGTACGCTAGCCCGATTACCACTCGACCAGCATTTCCCTTCATGACAGCGCTCCTGTATTTTTTTTATCAAAGAAATAAGGATGTTTATTGATGAGGTTTACGGACGTTGACGAGAACAAAATTAAGTGAGCGTTTAAGTTCATTGGTTTTTTGAATAAATGTCGGTTTAACGAAATTGCCGTGCGGTTGATCATTATTATTTAAATTGGTTTTGAGTACTTCTGGATCGCTTAATATTGAAAGTTTTCATGGGTATAGGTTTATTGTTATTTTCTGTACACACATAGGTATAGTAGGGGAGACCGGGTACAAAAGTAACGACCGCCTTCAGGTGATACCCGTGTCTGGACACAGGACTATCACAATAAGGCGGCAAAGCGACCTTTCCGCCCATTGGATAAATCTAGAGAGCATTTGTTACTTTTACTTTTGTACCCGGCGTTACTTTTGTAACCGGCGTTACTTTTGTACCCGGTCTCCCCTATTCATCATCAGCCTGCAAGTGTCCAGTACTGAATATAAGACTTCCCCAATAACAATTATTCTTTGGGGGGATTTGCCTTAGTCAGTATGTTTTGTGATAGAATTATTCTAAATCCGGAAACCACGCGCTAAAAACATACATGTAGTATCAGTAAATATAAATTGAAATTAAAAATGTCTATTTGTATTTATTTATTTGGCAGTACAAACAGCCATGTAGGATCATAGTACCTAAGTACATTTTTATAATCGCGTTGATAGTGCATGCCCACTAATTGTATCATTATTTTTTTGTAGCTAAAGCTTTACTTCATATCCACCATGATATAATATACCATGATTATAGCTATTTCAGTTTCACAGGGTACCAACTTTCGAGAAAATTTCAAAAATGTGATTTTTATATTTTTTATTAAACCGAATAACAAAATAACATATATTAATTCAAATAATACTATTCATGACTACACATTGAAGAGCTTACCTCCGCAACCTATTGTACAGAATCAAATATTAACAAGTAAAATGAATTCAAAGTCAGTGCAGTAGGAAACGGGCAGCGTTTCTGCAGTGAACTGTACATAATTAAGCAGCCCCACAGACGTACGTACGTATATATAGAACATTTGCATTGTACGTACACTGTTACTGGGAATACACTTCAATGTATAATGGTCTTAACTAATATTGTTATTCGTGCTATAATACTCTCCTGTAAATATAACCACAGCTATAAACTTCTTCGGTTAGTCAAGGAGCTAGTACTAGTAGAATCTAGTGTCCGTGTGGTTTCCAGATTTAGAATAGGCCCACCCTATCTCATTCCGTGGGTGTCGTAGAAGAGACTAAGGGAATATCAGGAAGCAGGCAGCAGCGTTTATCTGGGTACAAATAAAACCTACTGCGGTCACTAAGACGCGTGCCCATCGTGGTCAATTGTCTTTGTAGGAGGCCTATGTCCAGCAGTGGGCGTTGGCAGGCTGATAATGATGATGATACTGCGCCATATCACTCCGGTCCTTTTTTTATAGTGGCTCGACATAATGGCTTCCCTACGCCTGATGGAAAGCAAAAGAGAAGCCCAAGTCGCTTTACAACGGGTAAGTAACTGGTCAGTTACCTGTCATTTGCCACCGCCATGCCGGCCCAACCCTAACCCCCCACGAGCTCCAGAAACCCTACTCACCGGCAGAAAAACGACCCAGGTCATTTTGCTACGGTATTCTATAGGGTGGAGGTCCTTCCCCGGATGGGCGGCTCATTTCGAGCGAAGATTCGCTATGCCCCACCTGTCGAACTACCTAGCATCGGATTATGAGAGTGAAGGAACAAAGAATGCACATAATTATGCTTATATAGCACTTTAATATCTCCTACTTTCTCCTGTGTACTTGGCTAGTCTCTTAAGATTGGCTGTTGTTGCCGAAATTCAGGAAAATGCGATAGTTTTGGCTTATCGGTGTTTGACTCAAATCTAAAATTGATTGAGTTAGAAAACTTTTATTATAATAGAACCCAATTTATTCTTGCACTGCGGGCCACAAAACCGCATGCGCACGCCTGTGTTTTATGAGATAGACAAATAACAATCTTTCGGGATCCGGTTAAAAATAACCGACCAGTTGTGGTGAGGTCGTAAAGTGAGGCAACACGGAGGAACGCCAGTTGGGCCTCTCGTAAAAGATGTTTTGTCTAAGGGAGGCGAAGCGAAATGATTTCACTCACAGCGATTTCTGATCGCTTACTTAGGGTTAGGCCTATTACATAAGGTAAACAGACATTTTCTTTTCACACCTGAACTTGTAACATAAATTGAGTTGAGTGTTTATGTTATTTTCCATCCAGTACGTAGCAGAGCAACAGAAAGGTCAACCGATCTAAAATAGATGAATTCAAATTAAAAATGTTTATTTGGCACTTTGTAGAATGAGGGGGTTGTGGGAAAGTGTAGTTTGTAATGAATATTTTTTATCGACAGAATTTTATTTTTAATTTGTATGAAATCCGATATTTTATCGATTCTCATTTAGATTGTCTACAATTAATATAGAGTTACCCATCAGATGGTTTTCTGTCGGGACGCTATCTGGGGTCAAACAAACATATAATATTCAGAAGTGTCTGTCGAGCCCTTTAGAAGTTCAATGACATACACAAATAGGTACGTACCTACTTCATGATTGTCTTACAAAGTCAAAATTAGTTTAACATTGCTAGCAAACATTGATTTGACATCTCAAGCTTAATTCAAAATAATTAAATTACTTTGATAGGTATATAGAGAGATTATTCAATCAATATTTGCGCATATGGATATTTTATGATGGTTATATGGTAACATTTTATTTACATTACAAAAGAAGATCCACCTCGATTACAAAGGCATGCTTGTACGTAATGGTCCATCACATCCTAATTGGTAACTCTCAAACATAAAAGGTCTTAAACTTACTACATTTGTGTCATATATTCCAACTTTAACGTGTAATTCAATAACTTAACACCTACGACAAAATCATTACAGAATAAGCTTCACTATAAAATACCAGCCGTTTCTTCATACAACCGCAATAATAAACATGTTAACTCCAATACTATCAAATATATTCTTGTTGTACATATATTGTTATGTTACAAGCTTTTTAGCGATGACATACTTGTACATGTTTATTTGCGTAGGTTTAAGTATAATAGTCGAAATTACTTAACGTTAATCGTTGTTTGTCGGATCGTAATAGGCATCGTGTGAGGAAAGTTTACGGAGCGTGGAAAAAATATATCGTATAGCTTCTTACACGTGGCATCGCTTTCTTGGGCTTTAAATTATCGTGTCACCCATAAAAACGACATTACTCTTAACGCTTTGAGGGTTGAAATTAGCCCACCATGAAATTCCATTATGTGCGAGTATTTATTTGAATCCTAAACGAACTACAAGTGCAAGAATTTCCACGTTCCATATAGATAGAGATATTATTAATTGCAAACCGAACAGTTTACTTAAGACTAAATACAAAGAAAAATCGAGGTACAATACAGGCGGCCTTATCGCTTTCAGCGACCTTAACACAACTCCTTACAAAATCTAGCAACTAGGTTTAAATAAACAAGATACATTAATATTATCTAGTTAAAGTAAGGACAGTAAATTAGAAAACATATACCAAAACATTTCAGCTTAAATCAGCTCAAATCTATACAATCCTTACCGATACAAAGTAGTCTATTTTACTTTAAACAATAAGTAGTATTAATACAAATAAGAAACGCCGTGCTATCGAATGCGATTTCAACCTCGCTCTCATATGGAGCCATGCGAAATGTGTCGTCGCGCGCATTCTCGGCAAATATAAATCTGTCGTGAGATCGTGTATTAATCGTCGTATTTGGTGAATAAATTTACTTTTGTTTGAGTTTGCCTTCCTACGGCGTTATTTATTCAGTAGGACGACCCCGGGGCAGGGAGAGAGATACTTCTGTTGTTTACATAACATTTTCGTGCCACTGTAGCCGTCGACTTGCCGATATTTCCACGAACCTAACTGAATTTATTAGCCGTATTTATTTTGGGAGAACATAGTATGCCCGTACTTATATTTACTCTATTATTCGTTCATATTTTTGCAACCCTTGTTAGTATAATTATTGGTTTAACTTTGTTATTATGTTACTTTGACTTTATGAACGTTGGGGCATTCTATGTGACTTTGATAAATGTCTGATGATTTCAAGTAGTCGTGATCAGTTCAATTTATGAAAATAACTTCTTTTTAAGTCGGCTTTGGTCTAGGATACGAATGTGTGGTAAGCAATTTACAATTAAACCCATGAAGTTGAAGTTGGTAGGTATATAAGTTCATATATGTACCTATTGGACAATGTTTGATCTGGAAACCGGAAAAATACTTGTACATTTTCTGGTATATTTGTTTAAAGAGAAACTCTGTTGACGATCCTACACGTACACCGCGATTTTTATAACAAAAATGGAATCCGACCGCCATGTTATGTCCAGTACCAAGAATACGTAAACAAACGTGAAACTGGAATACATATCGCAAAATAACTGGTATTTCAAAAACATTTCAATGGAGTGCCTACACCGGCAGTGCAAACATTGCAACGTTCGGAATCGTAATCTATTTTATTGCATTTGACGCCCTCACAATGTGTGTCGGCCATCGAAAGATGTTTACGAGTGGTGGCAGAGTGGACACTGCGTAGGCAATCGATTTACTGCCTTCATATAAAACAGAAACATACGTCAGGACGAACTATGGGCATTTTCACCGGTATATCCAAGAGGGTGGGACGATCGAGATTTTGAAGTTTATGAGTTCAAGTTCAGCACTAATACCTATGTGTAATATTATATTACGTAAAAGCTCGATGTTCCCCAATAGATGATTTCTAGATTTTCAAGGAGAGATCGAATCGTATTCGTTGGGTGAGCGCGCTCCAACGTCGCTTATATTAGTTTTAGCCAAGTGCTACCCATTTACTTATGAAAATAAATGTTGACGAACTTTTTCAATAAAAGTCAGACAAGGAACGTTAAGAGTGATGAATAATATACAAAAGAAAACATCGTAATACCTAGTTACGGCAGCTAGCGACGGCGTAGTAAAAAATCTCATACGCGTTGTTAAGAAAGCAATGTTCAATAAACTGTACCCTAATCAGTTCATGCTGTACACAGTGGACAGTAAATCAGCGTTAAGGGTTTATTAAGCAAAACATTCTCAACAAGTAACTAAGCGAGTTCTTAGTATAAACTTAATGCAGTTGCAGAGCGGTGTAAATCATTTCAATCTTCACGAAGAACGTATTTCGCAATAATGGGAGTTAGAGTTTGCATTCAAAATTAAGAAACACTCTTACTGTAATGAACGAACTGGGACGCCATTAAAATAGCGGATCATAAATAATTCAAGCGGGGGTTTGGCGTCGTTTCAAGACATTTCCACATTAAATTTCATGAGAGGTTCATTTTTCCTACAGTGGATGGATGCATGATATCATATGGGATTTGTAACGCCGCGGTTTCCGCAAGATGTAATTGACCATTCTATGTTTTTGTCTGACTTTAAATGTGTTTTCCGTCAGTTTCAATAGCTTTTCAGGTCAATTTACGATTTAAAATTAGTTTTGAACTACTGCAGCGACATTTTACAGAAATTAATATCCCCACTATTTAGCGTTCGGTGACATTTTTATTAAATTGGAATCTTCAATTTCACATTGTAATCGGATCAAAGATCTAAAATTATTTTGTAATGCGTTTTTATTTTACAATGATTGTTAGAATAGAATAAGTACCTAGCTAGACCAAACGTGTAGGTATCTCATTATTTGTGAAAATATTTTAGTTTTAGATTACGAGTATGTCCCTTTTTAGGGTTCCGTAGCCAAAATGGCAAAAACGGGACCCTTATAGATTCGTCATGTCTGTCTGTCTGTCTGTCTGTCTGTCCGTCCGTATGTCACAGCCAGTTTATTCCGAAACTATAAGAGCTACATTATTGAAATTTAGTATGTAGATGTATTCTGTAAACCGCATTAAGATGTGAAAATAAAATCAGAAAAAAATCCAAAATTTTTGGGGTTCCCCATACATAGAACTGAAACTCAAAAATTGTTTTTTCATGAAACCTTTACGTGTGGGGTATCTATGGATAGGTATTTGAAAATAATGTTGAGGTTTCTAACAACATTTTTTTCTAAACTGAATAGTTTGCGCGAGAGACTCTTCCAAAGTGGTAAAATGTGTGTGTGTCCCCCCGTAACTTCTAAAATATGGGCATGATAAAACTGAAAAAAATATATAATGTGTATTACTATAAAAACTACTAACGAAATTTGGTTTGAATGAAATCTAGACAGTAGTTTTTTTTTAAACGTCATAAATCAAATTACCTAATTTTTTTATTCAATCAGTGGTACGGAACCCTACGTGCGCGAGTCCGACTCGCACTTGGCCGGTTTTTTAATACACCAATATTAAATTTGTACGAATTATTACACTATATGAACACTATTAAAGGAATAACGCTGTAAAAATTTAAAACTACAACAACTTAGTAAGTTCTAAGTAACTCGAAAACCTATTAAGAATTTGCAACAACTATTTTGCTTTTAACAACTTACGAAACTATTTTTATAACTTTTAATTGAACTCACCCTTGTCTAATAACGTCTCGTGTAAATTGTTAACAACTCGACAAAATTGTTTAAACTTCACCAATATGTTCACAGAGTTCAATGAGTTATAAAATTTTTAATGTGAAAACTTAGAAAATATCTGTTTGCTTGCTGAAATTGAATAATGGGACTCGATAACAGTGATTACCTATGAGTTACCTTAAGTATTCTTGAAAACAAGATATTTTAATTTAGAAAGGTATGAAAAGTGATACAGAAATAGAAAAAAAGCCCAATTATTTCAATTAAACCTTTAGCTGAAGGGTAAACTTTAAGGTTTTCTGTTGACCACGGAACCTGAAAAAGAAAAAAATGATGCGTAGGTAATCAACCATACCACTGTAATGCTCAATTCTAATAATACTAAAGATACCTACCCATTTGCAAGATATAGGTACGCAAGATAAGATCTTTATGCATTTGATGATATCCGTTCAGCGTAACATACAAGAAAAATATTTCTATGGTAAAATACACAAGAGTATGGTAAGACAAGAGTAAAAGATATTGCAGTAAGAACTACCAAAGTTTAAGATATATCGCTAAAGTGGATTGTACTAGATACGGAAAATACGGGGAGGTTATAGCAATAATCTCTTTCATGTTACATTTTAAGTCGAATGCATGTTGTAAAATAGATTCACACACTCGTTATACTTATTTACGAGAAGCACGTTCGGTTGTTAATGTTGTAATAATATTTCTTCCGAGAATGGTCTGTTTGCAATAATGTTTGTTGAACAAGTGGAACAAAGTGATAGTAACAGGTCATTGTAAAAGTTTTACTCGTCTTCTCTGAGAATACAATGTTGCTTTTACCTCACTGGAATAATATTTTCAGTTCGCTAGACAAAGGAGGAAACGCAAATATTGTGAGATGTCTTAAGATGCGTTTTGTTTTTATTACAAAGGTGACAAACAGGCTTAAAGGTCACTTGATGGTGAATTGATCACGTTTGCCCGTAGCAACCCTGACCTTATTAGACGATTCAAAGGCGCTTTGCTAGCTTTTGGGCAAGATATTTTTACGCTCCCTTCTTGGGACTATTTCACTTAAGAAAACTTTGAAAATTTATTTAAATACTTCATTGTCTTCTTGATAATACTATTAACTGACTTCAGCGTATACATTAGTTTCATAACTATAACGGTATCACTTAAACAATTAAACACTTAAAAACTATCAGAACAAATTAAGTCCTACGTGGTAGGTAGGTACGTTATACCGGTTACATCCCTAATCAAATAGGCATTTTCTGTTCTATTAGACATGATTGTATCATGATCGTCTTTGAAGGGTAAAGATCTACTTATCATTAAAATTGTCTTTTGATTTCCATCCGTAATCAGTTCTCGTTCTTGCCCTTAATGTCAATGACCTCTGCAAAATATTATTTCAGCAGAATACATACTCATTTTATTCATCGCCGTCAAATATTAAATTGAAAACTCAGTGTACAGTCCGCATCAGGGCAATCAGGGTGAGTCCGACAGCTACTTATTTGATTTTACATAACAGTCAAAGACGTCTACACACCGAAAGTTTCAAAATGATATCAACACCATATGCATCAAATTTATTAAATCAAGCAGTTGTCAAATAGAAGTGTAGGTATAGGTATGTAACTTTTCTTCATTATTTCACGTACCTACGAAGATGCTCAAAATAATGTATAAGCAAAATAATCTTATCGCAATTGCATAAAGTACATTCTTATTTCAAACACATTGTTTAGATACATTTAATTAACTTTATTGTTGAGATGATTATGACAAGTTGTCTGTTACTTTTATATGACAACAGCTGTGTGCTTAGATCAAATTTGACGCTAAGAATGTTAATATGATTTTGAAACTGTGTAGATGTGTTTGGCTGTTTATTGTGTGCAGATCTTTTAGAATAGCCCACATGCTTACACATAGGTATCTGTCGTGTAAATAAATTAAATAAACATAAATTTGTTTATTTCTTCAAATAGATTCACTAGTAATCCTTTTCTTTCCTCACAACCAGCACATCGACGTGTAGTAGCCTGTTGAGTATACATTTTTATAGTACTTTCCTAAATATTTTTTACACTTGAATGGTTAACTGTTGCTGACTGTACCTTCGTTTTTCTAGACGCTATTCTACATGACTAATACTCTATTATCTAGATTCAAGTGGAGATACGCAGTGTAATTTTCTAGTAAGCACACAGTAGATTCTAAATGGTTTTGCCCTATTCATGTAGCGCTTGTCATAATTTAAATTCACATTATAAGGACGAGATATGATGATGGTCGAAGTCTTTAATATTAATATGACACGCCACTCTTCCTTTTTCAATTTCCTTCATGGCTTGTGAACCCAACCAGTTTCAAAATGACAATGAAAATGAGTTTATGACGATACGATGGTGGTTAAGAATCCATTAGCCGACAATACTTGCTCGAGAGATGATAATACACAATAGCTATTTTAATCCAAGCGTTCTAATAATAATAATCTATTGTCGAACTGGTTGGAAATGGAGCCTCATTGAATACATATTGAAAATAAGTTAATACGCACACCACTGTTCGTGAGACACAATGCGTTTGGTAAAGAAATACCGATACTTATGTCCCATCATCTTTTATATTCTGCCCAATTATACTTTTTAAATACTATAAGTACATACTCGTATATGTAACTAGCTGTGCTCGCGACTTCGTCCGCGTGGAATAGTTATTTTGTCCCCCGTTTTTTTACATTTTCCATTATTTCTTCGCTCCTAATAGTTGCAGCGTGATGTTATATAGCCTAAAGCCTTCCTCGATAAATGGTCTATTCAACACAAAAAGAATTTTTAAATTCGGACCAGTAGTTCCTGAGATTAGCGCGTTCAAACAAACAAACAAACAAACAAACAAACAAACTCTTCAGCTTTATAATATTAGTTAAGATTGATAGGGTCGATTTATTTTGACAAACTATTAAGTATGCTCAATGGTGACGCAAGGATCTTAGTAAGATGCAAACATCTTCTATAATCCAAAAAAAAATGTTACGGCTTAAAACTCCAATATTTTTTGACTTTTTACCTGATGAAAGTCATAAAAGGATACCAAGTCATTATGGCAACTTACAGGCGTCCAAAAATCCTGTTAGTTGCCGGCGCTGTGAGACACTTCTTCACGGTTCGCTCCCTCTACATCATCAGCCTGCAACGTCCACTGCTGAATATAGGTCTCCTCCCCCAACGACAATCCTCCCTTGGGGGGATTTGCCTGAGTCACCACGCATGGCAGGCGGAAGGATGAATGTACCGTCAAAGAATTCCATGTTTTTTTACAGTGGATGAATTGTTTCAGGCATCAAGTCAATCCTACCACAAGGTCTCTACCCAAGATTTTTACACTGACTTGACAAAATCCGATACCGTTTTTGTCTGTCATAACTCCCCCCAGTGTCATGCCTCCACGCCTCATTCTCGCCGACTTAACACCGCGACGCCCCCGTTAACAAGTTTAATTGCACAGAATTTCAAAACATCACCATAATTTATTTATAGGACCGGTAACAATGCACAATTTCTCAAACAATTCCGCCTTAAGTATTTCCAGTTGTGGCGTAGAAATCTTGTTTTGTCGTTTTGTCGCCGCCTCTTGCTGGGACGGCGGGAGAGAAGAGTCTCCTGTTTATTTTTTTTATATCATAAACCAAACAGTGCGACTTACCGGCTGAGTTAAAAATAGTAAATCTGTTTGAGTTATAACGAAATTTGGCTCAGAAAATAACATTAGTTTACAATAACAATGATCATCATCACAATCCTACTAATATTATTTTATATGAGGTAGGTTGTAGGGGAGACTGGGGTCTGTTGTGACACGGATACAAAACAAATTTAAGCCATTTGATTTGTCACTCTTTTATGCGAACTGTATTAATTGTAATAATTTTAATGACACTTTCGAATAATCAGTAGATTTTGTCTGATGTAGGATAGTAAAAGGCTTAATTTGTGTATAAATTGCCAAAAATTTAAGTAACTGACACTTAATTGTTCCCAAATCTTTATTAGCAAGTTTATGCAATCTACCCACATTGAAATTTGGCGTATATATTATCTTATGGCCTATGTCCAGCAGTGGACAGATAAGGGCTGATGATGATGATTATACAATGAAAAAGGTATCGTTTCTTTTTTTTATCGCTTTCTCAATACGAGTAAGAAAACTAAGTTAAATTTCGGCGGCTTTTATATCAGATTCAACTGAATTATTATTTTATAAGCAGTAATCTCTAAGACTAACGTATTTGAACAGCTATTTGGGCCAGTCGGCTGCAACAGACATGTTTTCGTACTTGATATCATTTTGATGGATAGTTAATCATCATCGAACATTTCATTTATTCCCGCACCAAATCTGAAACAGCACATAATTCTTGGGGGCGTAGAGATTCAACGACAGCGGGAAAACGGTCATCGATCATGTTAGTATCAAAATTTGAAGTTGACATAAAGTGGATGAGAAAATGATTGATGTCTCGTCCACTTCCCAAAAGCATTTGCCGGTAACCACAACTAAAGGAATAATTGAATAAGCCCAGAATAATTAGATGGGGCTACGTGGCAGCCGTTTGTGAAATAAATTAACTTTTCAATTACAGAAGCTTGTTAATGCATGGCTTCTATGAGGCCTGGGTATATTGGAGATAGTTCCCACGCCGTAATAAATTCTCGTTAATTTGCTATGTGAACCAGTATCATTGTATGATTACACTAATAGCACCACTTTAACTCTTTATCAAACTTGGAATGTAATAAAATGAGTAATAACTTGCATTCAAAATGGTAGGTAATTTTTCAACAATCAAAAGGAGTATGGAAAATTCTCTATGAATTATTGTTTCTACGGATTTTGTATTTTTTTTTTCATTCCTACTATGCATAGCTACGTCTGTTTGACTACACAATTTACCACTTGCAATACCCATAGGTCGTGAATATCTAGGGTCGATTTCTGGTTGGGGTCGATTAAAGAAGAAAAGTCCTTTCTAAAATTCCTCCGATTTGAGGACGCTTTCGTTAGTTATCACCTGACGCTTAAACATTACAGGATAGTATTTTCTATACAACATAGGTTGATATAGGAAATACAACCGCGATACACCGGCTAGTATCATCGCAAATATCAATATGTACAGTCAAGGCCACATCAATTTTTATATTGTAAATCGAATGGGAAATTCCAAATTGTCATAACTCGATTTATTTTGTTGTTGTCTAAATCTAAAGTATTAGCTACTCGTGAATCGATTTGCAGAAGTAATACAAAAAAGCCAGATTAAATAATTATGAGTTTTAAAAGACAAAAAGGGTGGCTATAATAAAAATTAAATATTACTATTATAAAACCATTTAAAATGATTTTATTTGTTTTCGTACAGCGATGAAACGCGTATCAATCAACAAGTGATTGCAAATAAAAAATGCTTATTAGAAGTAATTAAATCTCTAAGATAGGTATGCCAGCTTCCATACAAAAGTGTTCGAACCTTTATCTTTGTTAAAACTTTATTTACTTTTCACAACGATTGTACTTAAAGACAATAAAGTAAAGAGTTACGCTTATTGCATTTCTAGTTTATTGATTTATATTATCGTTTATCTATTTCAAATAACGTTTACTAGCGATCAGAATTTATTGCCGATCAATGATTTACTGTTAAAAGGGTTCGCTTGTTTTCATAATTTGCCGTGCGGAAATTATATCTGCGATTATACAACAATTAAGTAAGCAAATATTTTATTGTTTTGTTTATATTATAAAAAGTTGTTTATGATCATTGTTTGTGTCGAAATTGACAAAAATATCAAGTAATGCAAAAACAAATAAAAAGATTTTTTCATAGTTTAATATTATGAAAATTAAGATACATAGTATTTACAACTTGTGAAAGAAAATAAAATACCTGACCAATTCGGTCCGTTTCATTTTCCTACATGAATTAATTATTTCAAATACCTTCCTTAGCTTAAAATTTCATGATGGGTACTCGAAAGCTACAGGTGAAATATGCTAATACCTTTCAAATTGCTTAACGTTATTGGTTTTACGTAACAGCACACCTGGTCCTAACCCACCAATCATTTACTATCTTTCAACTTCACCAAACACCGCAATGTAATTTTCTCTCCAAAACGGCCCATTTTAATTTAGTCCGAGTTAACAAGACAAAGTCGGCAGATCCTTTTATGTGACTGCGTCAACGGAACAAAGTTATGGCCCGTTGACAGACTGACAGGCGGACGGACAAGAGAGAAGAGACAAACGATATTGGTCTAAAATGGGCTCGGATAGTTAAGTTAGCAATATGAACGGTATTAACTTTTGGTTAGCTCGTGGAAAATGCATAAAAAGCTTTGTAGATTTGAGCGGCGTGATCGGATGTGACTTTATGTCTTTCCGTATTCGTGTTATTTCAATCCTGTTTGGTTTTTTGTGTGTTCATATTGATATTGGTAAAAATAGTTACATTCAAAATATTCGGTACGTTAGTATTCGGTGTTTCCGAACTGCCCTCTATCGCATCGAAGTTATGAGAGTGGGCGGAAAGGGAGTGTACTCATGGTCATGTACAAACGTACACTATATAAACTATACTTGTGCATTATAAAAATCTTGCACATTTTGCTTGTCTCGGTGGTCATAATTCGATCAGTATGATACATTTTTATTCTTTTGTAAGAGTAAATAATGTATATGTGTATATTTTTACATAAAAATATTGTGAAAATTTAGAGCAAGAGTTTAAAACAAATGTTTGTCTTTTTGTGTACGCTAATCTCTGGAAGTAGGTACTAAACAAATTTAAATGAAACTTTTTTTATGATGCCTAGACTCGTTTATATAGCTAAGAAGTCTAATCAATTTATAATTTATTCTTATAAATGCATTAAAGTTATTGTCTAAGTATATGATGATAAAACATAAATAGCAGAAGGAATCGCCACACAAGTGTTCGTCGAACTGCCCCAACAATAAACGAATACCTACATAACAAAATACACGATCGGGTAACTTTTTCCGCATTAACAGGATTAGTAAACTGCGTTGCTTCGGTTCATTACATACTGGCTCGTACCCTAAAAACTAACGTTCATTAGTTTGGTGACTTGCATCCTCTGTACGAATGACGACCGGCTTAATGGATGTTACATGAACTAAACCGAGCTTTGAGCATAAAATAAAAATACACAGAAGTCCCCTTTGTGAGTTTGTTAATTTGTTCTTGCTAAGTTTTGGATATGCAACTACAACTACTTAAATGAAGCTTTAAATTTTCTAAGAGTTAACGGTTGGCGATATACTACAAGGAGAACGACAGTCCGATAAGAATGTTTTATAAACAGTGTAAAATAGAAAAAAAAAAATCAATTTATTGCAGAAGTAGTCCATATATTGTTAATTAGCTGCCGCCCGCGGCTCTGCCCGCGTTAATATTCTTACAAAACATAGCCTATGTGTTAATCCAATGTATAAGTTGTAAAGTTTCAGTAAAATCCGCTTATGCGTGAAAGAGTAACAAACATCCAAACAAATTTTCGCATTTATAATATTATAGTAGGAACTTAGGAAGTAGGATAGGATAGGCTATACAAGCGACTTAAATAAAACTCTGAAATAAAGGAACATTCAAACTATCACCCAGCCCTTTTCTTTTACGCCGACATGTTTATCGTCAGCACATTAAAACAAAACGCAAACAGAAACAAGAACTATGTGCGACCGAAGTTCTCAAATTTTATTTTTGAACAAAAGACCATTATTTAAATAGCTGCAGGCCGCATGAATATCGGTGGAAATGTGAATGAATATCCTTTCAAATCCATTTACTAATCATAGTTTTCCCGTGATAGACTACCAAACATACATCCAAACAAACTTTCGGATTTATAATAGGGTTTCGCATAATAAGAAACCCAAGTATATTTATACCTATACCTAGGTATATTTATAGACTGTCAGTTTTCATAGTCGATAAATATATTTATCTAAGGCATTTGATTGCGTTAATCATGAAATTTTACTTCTGAAGTTGCGGCATTATGGGGTCTCGAATGTTGCTTTAAGTTTGTTAGAGTCCTATCTAACTGACAGAATTCAAAAAGTTGTTATTAACGGAATTGATTCTTCGGGCGCCCTACTACGTATGGGAGTGCCCCAGGGCTCTATATTAGGACCATTGCTGTTTTTAATATATATAAATGACCTTCCATATTTTGCGGAAGGCTTATGTGAGACGGTATTGTTTGCGGATGACACTTCTCTAATTTTTAAAGTTGACAGACATAAGCAAGTATCTGACGAAGTAAATAATGCTCTCTCGCAGGTATTACATTGGTTTAACACAAATAATTTACTTTTAAATTCTAATAAAACAAAATGTATTAAATTCACGATGCCTAATGTGAGGCAAGTAAATACTAATATAATTATGAATGGGGAACACATTGAGCTTGTTGACTCTACGACCTTTTTAGGGATTACTGTGGACTCCAAGTTACAATGGGCTCCTCATATAGGAGCCCTGGCAGGAAGACTCAGTTCAGCTGCATATGCAGTTAAAAAAATTAGGCAACTCACTGATATTGAAACAGCGAGACTTGTTTATTTTAGTTACTTCCATAGTGTTATGTCATATGGTTTACTCCTGTGGGGATCGGCTTCTGACATACAAACTATTTTTGTATTACAGAAGAGGGCGATCCGTTCTATATATGGACTTAAATCTCGCGAATCACTTAGAGAATTATTTAAAGAAATTAACATCCTAACTGTGGCATCACAGTACATATTTGACTGCATTATGGTTGTACGTAAGAATATACACTTGTATAGTAAAAACTCAGATCTTCATCAGTTCAATACTAGAAATAAGAGCAAACTTGCTGTTTCCAATCTCAGGCTTCGTAAAACTGGTAACTCATTCATAGGACAAAGTGTAAAAATGTTTAACAAAATACCGCAAAATATTGTTGATCTACCTATACATAGATTTAAATCTCGCATTAAGTCCATTTTAATGTCAAAAGGTTATTATAAAGTACAAGACTATATGGATGACAATATTACATGGACATGATAGTCTGCTCGCTTGCGCTTTTTAAAACGATATTATTTTATTGTATTATATATTATAAAAAAGGCTAACTGTCGAGTTTGTTGCGGCACTTCTTCTCGGCAGGCTACACGTCGAAGTGCTGGTAGGAAAAAAGTTTGACGTGCAAAAGTATTACTAGTGAATCTATTTGCAGAAATAAACTATTTTATTTTATTTTATTTATAATTAATTACTCTTTAAGAACGTGTAAGTACAAATACGAGTGAATTTCTGTCATTTCGTAGTTTTCTTTAAGATTCATGCGGCGACAGGCTATAAATAGATTGACCCTCTATATCTTCATTAATCTATGTCAAGTGAGTTTGCCGCGTTAATAACAATTCTTAATACACAAGCATCGAACCGTAGGTAACAGAAGCCTTTTATTGTAATGAAAGAATCCTACGATCAAGTATTATGTAATATATGAGGCGAACAAACATTAATATTGGATAAGTTTATTTGTTTGTTTTACCAATCGGCATTTATTGATATGAGCCTTAAGTACTTGTAAGAGCTCTTGAATAAAATACTACAAAAACGTTTCAATAAATATTGACAAATGTGACGTTGGGAATATAAGGCCATGGTGGGATTTGTACGTATGATAACGGGAACATTGGGAGATTGGTAACATACCCTTTGTAGTCAATAATCCTAATAATTAGTTTTACTGACTTTATAATCAAATTCCATACTGAAATTAGGAAACAAACTAAACAGATCGTCTTTGAACTTCGAACGTACGTACATCAGATTTCGAGATACAAGTCGCTCGGTCTAAGAAAAGAATAATTTCCAAGGAATACCTAATCAGAAACGAACTTCGCAGAAAGGCTGATAGCAATTAATAAAAAAGGTTATATAAGTGTTAATAAAACATAATATGTTTTATAAGAAAATGATTCCAAGATATTATTAGATATTATAATATAAGATTATATTATAAGATATTATCTTGGAATCATTTTCTTGAAACTATAAATAAAATACTTCGAAGTACCTTACTAAGGGAAAATCACCTATTTATTTAATACAAATATAAAAGCAGTATTGTTAATTAATTCTTAGAACTCTCATTCACTAAGGACTAGGTAGGTGTACATTTACGATTTAATCTTAATATTTTAGGCAGCTGTAGGCGAAATGTTAGGAAGGAACGAAGGCTTTCAATTTAAGGTTTTTACACTAATTGGAACTAAAATATAATATAAATATTTAACAGTATTTACCGATAATCCTACAATCCAGACACACTCACAAAGTTATTACCTACGAGGCCAATATAGACCGTATGGCCATTGTATTAAACAAATTCACATCCTTAAATAATTACAGATAATATCATATTCAATATTTATAACGTTAAGTTAAACAAACCGTTTAAAATATCAAATTCAAACAACTGTAATTATCTCTCTTCAAGCTCAGCGAAAATAAACGGAATCACATCAACAGGGAAAGAAAAACAAAACACAATTCCACGAACAAAATTAATTAGTTCCAAGCTCATTTATTCAAAATCCTGTTTCCTTTGTTCTACAATCAACATGTACTTATTTCTAAGTTAGGAGAACGATTAATTTTCCCCTTAAATTTTCTGCCAAGCCATGGATACATAAAGTTTAAAATTAAAGACACATCGATGAAACACACAAGAAGATTAAAACTGGAAAATGTCATCTGTAGGTATTTGTAACGTCCAAAAGGTAGCTTCATTGTTTAGTAATTACAATGCCCGAAAAGGGCGACTAAGTGCTAAAGAACCTATGATTTATTAAGACCAAAATGTATCACTTAGTCTGTAATAAAGAATTTGAAAATTTGAGATTTGAAACTCTATTTTTCATTAAAACTCTGTTTTTCTAAAAATACCTGCAAATTTCCCAAGCATAAGCTATCGAAAAGAAATCAAACAATTTGATTGTCATTAATTTCTGAAACACTTCTACTGCTTTTTCAGCTGTCAACGGCGATGTTGCGTTTGAAGCTGTTAATTTGTAAAGCGTCAGAATAAATGAATTGATTAAACTATTTACAAAGGTCCATGGCTAGTTAGGCGAGTGGATTCATTAGTACAGGTGACTTGCAATGTGAAATCGTTCGTCACTGGTCACTCCCTCGTGGGATATACAGGGCTGTCCGTCAGGGAAAAAGAATGTTCTAAAATTAGATAGAAAATGTTTAAATAATTTCGTAGTACTTCGTATGCTGGTATTCCAGAATTGAAATAAGCTAGAAATGAGGTTTTCCTTTCGTTTATAAAAGTACATTATGTCTGCTGAATTAATAATGGGCAATGGCAGAACAGATGATCGATGGATATCGAAAGTTCTTGAATGGCTACCTTACCATTAGCTGGTAAAGGAAGTAGAATGCGGCACTCTACAAGATAAACCATTGGGATCTTTATCGATCTTTGGAACGGGCCTAAGACCTGCAATAGATATTAAAAGGCTGATGCACATATGTGCACATATACGCACATATGTGCGTTCAGCATGAATTCTGATCACTATTGTTACAAAAACTCAGTCAAAATTGTCTGAAGAATGGACGAGATACAATCGCTTGAAGCAAATATATCCGGCATTCTCTCAAACATGCATTTTCTATGAAGCTATATGGTGTGTATTCAACAAGATGTCGGATTTCGTTGTCCGATCAATAATTGTAAAGCTTTTTAACTCATTAAATATTATAGAAAACATGTTTTTAAAATTCTTCCATGTTTGAATCAATAAATCCAATCCCTATTAAGTACAGTCGTTGACAGCCCTAACATAAAAGTCCTCGTATCGCCCCCCTTTAAAACCAAAACCAGATTCATGCCATTAGACTAATTACATTTGGAAATTAGAACGCTCATGTTTATTCTGTTTGTTTAGAAATATTTACGGCCATTATAAAATTATACTGCCTTTAAATTGGCTAAAGCGTCGAGGCCGTGGCAGTAAATCGATAAAAAATTCCTGTCTAATCAATAATATCGTAAATTGAACAATAATACTTTTACATACCGGATTTGTGGGATGTATATCAACGCATTCGTTAGCAGCCATAAATGAGATCGCCGCTACTGTATCTAAAACTCAATCTGTTATTTCAAATTCTTATCTCTTATTAACGCGATGCCTGTATAAATACGTAAAAATAACGTTAAAGTTAATTAATAACAGGTTTTAGAAAGCACTTTCGAAAGATGGAGAGGACTTTTATTGTAATTAAGCTTAGTTTCAGCATTATAAAAACTATCATTACATAAGTCCATCTATTTTTTATAAGGTGAGTCCACTTATGCAATACAAAATCATTTATTACGATGTGGTCTGTTATTTAAGTACTTTTACAAAATACCTTCTATTTAAAATGGTTTATTTTCCGAAATATGAATAACTATCTGCTGCCCGCGGCTCCGCCCGCGTGAATATTCGTATAAAACAGCCTATGTGTTAATCCAACGTATAAGCTATAAAATTTCATTTAAATCCGTTCAGTAATTAATGCGTGAAAGAGGAACAAACATCCATCCAAACAAACTTTCGCATTTATATTATTAGTAGAATTCGTGTTGAAAAGCCCAAGCCGCTCTAGCTATATATTATCGACTTCCACTTATCCTGAAGTCACTTCACGAGTTTTTTGCCAACTGTACTGCGATCATTAGCCAGGAGGGTAAACACTACCACAGGCTAAAAAGTTCAAAACTCAAGATTACCCTTAGTAGACTTTTAGGAAACTCAAGTATTCTTAGTACTCTTTTCTGTCACAATCCGGATGACAAATACGGTTGTCTGTCTCAATAACCCTACAGGTTAATAAATGTGGGTAACTCGATTCATTCAAATATCTACATCTCGTAATAACGATGTTGTTAAAACCATTGTTTCAGCTGTAGCCATCGTTTATAGAAGGTCGGGTTTGAGTTATTGTTGTGTACTTACAATTAGTGTAGGCACCCAACGAATTAACAAAGGTTATCAACAAAATGAGCTCAGAGATAGAGACTGCCTTAACACACATCATTGCGAAATAATTAAATATCAGACAACATCACCCTTTTCCAAGGTAATTAGATTAAACTCTTTATCATTGTTTTGACAGAAAACGTATGACAAAAGATTATATTTTTACGAACAACGTTTGAAAAGTAATCATTTCACAAACTTTAATCGGCGCTTCAAAAATTAGGTACAAGGTAAAAACTTCCTGTCAGACTCCCCAAGACATATTACAATCTTATTCTTTTATAGTAGCTCGACATAATGGCTTCCCTACGCCCCTGATGGAAAGCGAAAGAGAAGCCCAACTCGCTGTGACATCGGGGAAGTAACTGGTCAGTTACCTGTCAGTTACCAGCGCTATGCCGGCCCAACCCTAACCCCCACGAGCTCCGGCAGCCCTACTTATCTTCAGATGGTCAAGGTGAAAGTGAATCGGTATTTTCTGGGTAAGCGTGCTTCATCGTAGGCTTCAATCCGTAGTTTAATCTTAGCATTGTGGTGGTTTACGACCAAGAGAAAACCCATAGCGAATAAAAAAAATTGCCTCGTTAATAAATAAAGTTTTCGTATAGAAACCGGAATCAACGAGTGTGTGTAGGGTATATAATATATACTTAGATACAAAATTAAGGCCCTAACACAGAACAAACATAAATGCTTTCGTATATTGTGCCTCTCCAAATATTTATATGCGTGTTTAAACCGGTGAACATTTTGTTTAGCTGTTGTTTGTTTGCTTACAATTTATAGATGTAAAATCATTATTAACATGTTTTCCACTACGTTGTATTTTCAATGAGCATTGTAAATACCGGTAACATTAAACTTGTAATGAAATTGTGATAATAACAAGCTTTCTGCTAGGTCCATTAATTAATAAATATTATTGTGAACTTCATTGCCAGCTAAAACATGTAACTTAAAATGTCAAAATTCATTTTACAACCAGGAATACTGGTTCTTTTTATCTGTGCATCTTAGTATGTGACGTCAAGCTGACAGCCAGATGCATTTCGCCGCTGCTTTCCGCAAGAGTTAATGTTGAACTTTTATTTATTTATCATACTACCTAGTATTTTAGTGTTCAGGTAAATGTTTACATAGGTTAAAAGTACTATAATTAAGAAATTTAATAGGTATAATAGCTTATTGAGACGCATTTTAAGAGAGGTAGGGCATAGCAAATCTTCGCTCGAATTGAGCTGCCCGTCCGGGGAAGGTTCTCCACCCTATAGAATACCGCAGCCAAATGACCTCTGGGTCGTGTTTCTGCCGGTGAGTCGGATTTCCGGGACTCGTGGGGGGTTAGGGTTGGGCCGGCATGGCAGTGGCAACTGACAGGTAACTGACCAGTTACTTGCCAGTTGTCACAGCGACTTGGGCTTCTCTTTCGCTTTCCATCAGGCGTAGGGAAGCCATTATGTCGAGCTCTATAAAAAAAAATTTCGCTTTTCCGCGATGTCACAGTTAAGGGAGACGCTTTGCCACAAGAAAATACATCGCAGCGACTGGTATTGCGATTTTCTGCGTTGAATTCGCATCGCATCGCCGTTTTGTGTTCCAGCTCTAACACATGTAATATTTATAAACGTTTTGGCTTAAAGTACATTGAACCTTATCGGTGTAACAGTCAGACAGGGTGCAAATACACGCAGAATGCATTGCGTCTACTCGTGCCATCTAATCATGCGTGCCAATTGTCAATCATATTGCATAAGATCACGCCAAAGTTCATTAGTTCTCGCACGACGATACTCGACTATTTCCTTTATCTATTAGCAAAAATTAATATGTATATGAGAAGATAACGTTTTAGGTCTTCTGTGATAGCACTTGGTACATTATAAATAGACAGTGACGTTTTACCTATCACCCATTTTGTCTTGGCTTACCAGAATCACTATTGGAAAGAAACAGCCTGTAATAAATAAATAAATAAATATACATACATAGTTTAAAACAAAGGTGTTTTTTTGTCTATCTGTATGCATAAACCTTTAAAACTTCGCAACGGATTTGTAAGGGGGTTTTAATAGATAGAGGGATTCAAAAGGCATGTTTATATGTATGTACCTATATTACCAAAGCGAAGCAATTGTATGTTACATCATTGTTCTTTTCAAGTCAAAACCAGTGTGATACTGTTTCCTGGAGTAAACATCTTAGGGTGACGTACTTATATAATTAACGCATTTCCATCTTTCTTTAATGAACACCATAATCTACAAGTAAAGAAATGCGTAAAGGAATGTCCGGGCAATCTAAGCGGTGATGGTTTCAGTGTCTTGTTATTTCGTCGTTTAATTTAAATATGTAAATTTTATTAGGCATAATATAGCCTGAGGACTCTTGAATTGCAAATGAATGTGACATTACGTTTTATAGGCTGGTAGCCAATTCGCCTGGTCGTTTCCCCGTAGCTGACGGCAAATTTTCACTTAGAAAATGCCCTGAATTTTAGTGGTGTTTTATTGGGTACACAGTTAAACATAATAACTGGATGTTTACAAACCTTTGGATGCGGCATCCCAATTCATAAGGGGTAATTGGTATTGAGGCTCGATATTATGCTATGCCGTAGGTTGAAATTCCCTAACTAATAAGTAATGAATATGTATCTCCTCTATCTTAAGATTGTTTTCGATAGAACGTTTTTAGTAAGTCTTATAGTTCTAACAGACTTTATGTAAAATTATTTGCCCAAACGTTTTTTGCAATGAACTAAGTGCAGAGACACACCTACATAATAAATATATAATAATACATAGTTTAAAGCTCGATACACTAACTTATTTACTGGAATTTGCCAAAAAAATGTCTTGATCAATTAATACTACATAGTATAATTATGGGATTTTATAAAGGCTTCTTGTCGTATGAAAGATCAAATGTCAACTCTCCATCATTGTTATTTAAAATATGAATATTTACGCATTATATCAATATTATTACATGAGTATTTATCATGCCAAATAACATTTGTACATTAAGTTCATTCCAGGAATAAGTTACACGCTCGCGCGCTAATTTACACCTTTATGTAGTTTCGAAAACTATATTCAAGTTAGAGAACTTTACACAGAAAATGTCTTAGCATCCAATTAGTCACTTATTCAACTGATGAATCAAAGCAGACTTATTTCGAAAATCATTCAATTCATATTTAGTAAGGTGAAGGCATGTTTCCCATGTCCTTACATGAAACCTTTGTAGATATCACCTTTGTTGTTTTCCTTTTTAAGGTTTTGACTTTTTAGAAATTAGACAAAATGGAAAAGCTATTCTTTGCGGGTCACCCGTGACCTCCATGACAGCTTTGGATAATTTATGGTGCAAATTTATACAATGTCTAATAATATTTGGATTAATTTAACGAGTAGTCTAATATCAGCGTGCAATAAAATAATCGTAATCGAATTCCATGTAATTTTGTGAGCATTGCGATAAATAAATTTGTTTTGTTTTTTTGACGCTCTTTTTCACGTAAATCAATATAACTGCTGTGTTTACCAAGACGTTTCTTATTCAGAAAACTATCGCCAATCACCATACAATTAAATACTTTCCCTAATTTTATCAATTTCTTAGTATAAAGTTACAGAGTCCAGTTTTTTACAAATAGCCCGAACAAACAGCGCCATCTAGCCCCAAACTAAACCGAAGCTTGCACTATGGGTAGACAACTGATAAACCTACTTAGATACTTTTTTTTGTAAATAAATACATAACTTCTTAACATAAACTAATAGAGTTCAGTTGATGTCGATAGACGAATTCATCGGTGCCACACTTTCGCCGGTCGTAACTCACGCAGCGGATTGGCGATGTTCCATTATAAACTCGTAAGTTCAGTTTACGATCGCAATTTTCGTCAGCTACGCGACGCGTGACTCCGCTCACCGGATTGCCCGATCTCCAATAGCACATTTTTAAGGATTTGCCGAGATCATTTTGTGCGAAAAAAGGGGAATATTTTCGTAGGTGAAAGACGGAATTAGGGTTTACGGGGCATGCCTTTCATCTTCGGCTACGAATATGTCGCAGGGAAATTATTCACGTTTTTTCGACACGCTCGGGAATCTTCGACTGGTGTTGCTCATTTGATAGAAAGCCTGTCTGGACCAAGATCTTTTCTCTACAACCACGTACTTCAGATCAACATAATAAATAAATAACCGACTAAGCTTTGGTATTTCTTTGCCAGGTTCCGTGTTCTTTAATAGATATAGTCTTCAGATTTCAAGGCGGGTTTAGTTGAGTGAGCGCACTCCATCGTAGGCTCTAACTTTGCATAACATCAGGTGAGTTGAGGTTAAGTGATACCCATTTACCATTTACTTTAAAAAAAAAATGCGAAGTTATTACCAGTATTTCATTGCAATTTTTAAAAGTATTGATTAGTTGAGCAACGTTACTGGAGATATCGTTTACCGAAAGTCAGAAAGTGTAATACCCAGTAGGGAAGTAGATGGTCTTGATCTATGTATTTGCTTTCTAAAATATCTACGTTAACTAATCTGAACACCACCTATACATCTTTCATAATAAATATCTATTTGAATTTCACATAAACAAGATAAATATTTCATGCAAAGTTTACAGGAAATCAAGTTAAAACCAACTTTCGTATACAAATATAAAATACATTATACGTATACAAAGTTCGAACCAATTTTATATTCATGAGAGATCAAGTTCGTACGAACATAAAATTAACCAAACAAGATCAGACATTCATAAACACATAGCGGGGAGTTTCTATTAACAAAAATTACTTACTTAATTACGCTTAACAAACAAGGGTTAAATAATTTCTCCCCTTCAAAATTGAGGTCATGTGAGTCGTTACTAGCAGAAGTGCAAAATTTTATTAACCTTACGTGACGTGAGACCTTCGTTACGACGGCAGTGGACGTACAAAGGTTTATTAGCGAATATATTCTGTCAAATTTGACACCTGATGTTTTCGAGGCAATTTTGTAGACGCCCCGCGCGTCATGACTTCGACAAGATGCATAAAGATATTTAACACGGTAACTGCCTAGGGTCAACGGAGACCGTCAAACATTGCTTTTTCTGTTAATAATTTATCCATTGATTACAATTATGATATAGAATTGTAGATTCTTAAGTTAATCCATTAAATTTTATTTTGGAATTTAATGATTTTCATCGATTGCTTCTGCTGACTTGACCTACAGAACACGGTATATTTTGGTTATTTTGACAGGCATACATAACTATTTGGTTCATGTATATTTGAAAAGAAAAAGTATCTTAAGTCCGTTCGTCTACACTCTACTCGTATATATATAATAGGCAAACATACTTTATAATAGGTACCTATTTTGTTTTACATTAAACTGATTTGAAGAAATCTTAACTTTACACTAATTTCAGTTACTTAAACACTCTAGAAAGTTCATTCCCACTATTCAAGCTCAGGTGTCACGTACTTAGTATCACTTTAAATATCACGTGACGAGAAATCCCTCTCTCACCCTTTATTCGGGCAATAAAGCAACTTTATACCGGGGATAATTGTTAAGACGGAGTAAGCCCATTCGTTCCTAATGTGATCTTAGCTTTATGCTGAATTTTAACGACTTCGGGTCTCGGATAATCAGAAACGACAAAATTTGATGATTACTTTTCCAGACACAATTGAAAAGCGAATTGTTACGAGGCTGAACTTGGCCGTACAACTTCCGATGAGTTGTCTAACAAAGTACAGAATTACATACATAGTTCTACATTGAAATTAAAATAGGTACTTTTTGTTAATGTTGTTTCTGGTATTATATTATTTTGCCGAATATAAATTCATCATTATCTGCCTACAAACATCCACTGCTGGACATAGGCTTCCCCCAATGACAATTGTCATTTGGAAGGATTAACTTTAGTTACCACGTTTGGCAGGCGGGTTGGTGACCGCAGTAGGCTTATTTAGGAATATAAGTTACTCCTACAGATATCATTTGCATGGTTACAATTCGGATACACGTATGCTAGTTTAATAATCCTGGTAATACTTAGGTACCATAAATAAATTAATGGTTAGATTTATATCCGCCAACACTCTCTCGATAGTAAAACGTAAGACGAACTTATAGGTATTCGTAGGCCAGTTAATGCGTTGGATATAGGACACGCATGGAATAAACATTACTGACGACAGTATAATTCGCTTTTGGATACAGGATAGCAATAAACAGACTTAGCTTAATCCTAATGTAATTTGAGCATGTCGATTGGGCCGGATGGAGCAAAGATCTGCGAAAGGTGGCTGATATTCTTGAGCGTCGCTGCTGAGAGCGTACAGCCAATGGGTGGGGCTAGGAAGACGCCTGTAGAAGTCTAAGAAAAATAATCACTGTCTGGCATTGAAATATGGGATGGGAACCTCTATAATTGTCAACCGGATATTTACAAGAAAATAACACTTTTTGTTGGTTTACACATCCTCCTAGAAGCGGCGTGAAAGGACCCACGTACCTCTATAAAAAAGTGTATGTACACTAGTCTAGTAAACGTTAAATTTTATTCAGTCCACGTAATCCCTTTCTTATCACAACAACTTATCGAACAAAATATACGATACCAAAATTAATTCCCGTATTCAATAAGACTTCACTCCCCGTCAATCGTGTCAGCAGCTTTTTTTACAACAAATTACATTATGATTACGAGTTACGACAGACCACATGTGTCCGCGGCCACAAAAAACGTATTATTTATAATGGACAAGGTATGAGGGGTGCATATAAAATGAAAAACACTTATAATTCTACCGCCCTATGATGGATAGTCAAAGTGCGATAGTCGGGAATTCTTGAAGACGCGGTCACGTGAAATTAATTTCGTTGTAATGTTCGTAATGGTGCTTAAGTGAATTGCTTTCAATTTAGTAATGAAAGTCTTGTGTAATTTTTTATAATATTCATGAATAATATTACAATTTAGTAAAATAAAGCTTCACGGCAATATTATGGTCACTAATTTGGATTCGGCGAGGCCTCTCATACTTCATCCACAATAGGACATTAAAAGGCCTTTTAGGTAATAATTTTGTACTGAAATTTTCAAAATAAAGGACCCCCGTAAGGTACAACTTCCTAAAACGTCAATTCGGATCCAAATTATTGCATTTCCATCAGAATTTTACCCTAAGTTTGAAAAAATAGGACAGTTTTTCAAGAATGAGACTAAATCATGCACATGGGGACATAATACATGTTGCACAATAATAAGTAGCTAAACTTATAAATACAATCGGATTAATTGCCCTTATTTTCCTGAATTGTTTATTTTAAATATTTATGTAATGGCAAAGGTGATTAAGCATTTCCTCATTTCACTTTCGAACAACCGACGACATTTAAGATAACCCATAACTACGCTGTAAAAAACCAACTTATGTTTTTCTGTTCTTACGTTAATGACTTTACATTCACTCACTAATGTCTTTTCTAATAGCAAGAGTAACTAATTATCTCTCATCGCCTCAAACAGCTGGTGCCAATTGTTTCGACACCCCAAATGTACAAATCATGAAATAGTTAAATAACAATGAATGTCTTTGCAATTACGTCGCTATTACAAATGCTGCATGATTGTACCCGTCGGCAATGTAAATTTTCCTTCAACTATGAACCTTGTGACGTCGAGATAAAGATCTCCAATCTGTATGCCTATTCGGTGTCTAATATATTCGTGTTACACTGGAGGGGAAGCAAACAGGGGAGTCTAATTGTGCCTATATCACGCGCCGTATGAGACAGCATCAGGAATTTCATTTTTTATTAGACAATTTGCGGCGTTTTCTTTCTCGACCCCACCATTTGTCCCCCACACAAATGTGAAGCGTTCTCAGCAAACGGCAATTTCAATTGGGAGAGGGAATAATCCACGTGTGTGTCTAATCTAAGGTTTTGCACCAGCCTTAAGCTATACAAATAGGACATTTTATTGTGATAAACATTTTTTTATGGAAAAATGACCGATTTTAAATAAATTAAATATACGAGTATACGAGGAGCTCGGTGGCGCCGCGGTTTTGTTCGCTTAACAATGATCGCAACGTTGTACAACCATTGGCGCGGTCAATCCGATGATGGGTGACCAAAATTTGACACCGATTTCCTCCGTGCTTCGGAAGGCACGTTAAGCTATCCGTAGGTCCCGGGTGCTATCTTTACCAACTCAGATAGCAGTCGTTACATCATATCAGAGATGATGATAACTCCTAACTGGGAATGGGTATAGCTTACCCTAAGTGTTGCGGAGGTCTGATGGCAGTTGCTCTGTGTAAAAGCTTAGCCCTCGCCAAAATCTTTCAGTTTGGGAAGCCGACCCTGAGACAATCGGGAAAAAGGCTAGGATGATGATAAATATACGAGTGCATGTACTCAGGTACTCCTTCCGTCCTTAACCGTGTGGTTTCTGAATTTAGAATAGGATGATATGGTGGTACCATCCCGTGGGTGAGGTAGGAGGCTAATAAGGGAATATCAGGAAACGGGCAGCAGCGTTTACCTGGAAAACGTGTTGCTGTTGTGTCTTGCCAAGTGTGATACTCTCTGCATGACCTAAAAGTTGACTGATTATAAAAATACATGTTTTTAGGGAAATGGCAATAGTTTTCCACCTACACTTTGCGTAAACGCCTCATTACACACATACAAAAATCTACTTGTATTTACAAAAATGATCTCTCATAATAAGCCCCTGAAAACCACTTAAACTTGTACCGAGAAAAGCTGTTTTACTTAAGGTACTTTTATCATAATGCTACCATAATACGTTATAGGTATAAAGACTTTGTCAAGAACAAACGAGCGACCTTATATTCCCGAAACAATCAAAAGGGGCTCAAATTGGTAGCAAGGACAGAAGATTAAGGCATATACCTACGGTGTTTCTGACTAGGGTTGTTGGCTGCAAAGGTAAGGTATAGGAGATCTTAAAAGGGAATATATGTAAGTGACTTTTTGGTAGGTGAGTATACTGTGATCTTTTATGGTCCAGATAGGTACACGAATATAGGAACAAAAAATACTTTTTTATAATGCGAGTTATAAGGATTTAAATTTATTGATTGGAAAGAGAGGTCCTACCAGCCCTTTTATTTATTATATATTAGAAACACATTATAAACCTCTAAAATTATCAGTGTTTTCTTACTATACATATTATACATAATAAACCTTACTCTTGAATCACTCTACCAATACATTAAAAAAAGACTGTGGCAACTTGAGCCGCCCTTAATTTATAACTAACTAGCTGTGCTCGCGACTTCGTCCGCGTGGAATAGTTATTTTTTCCCCGTTTTTTTTTACTTTTACCATTATTTCTTCGCTCCTAATAGTTGCAGTGTGATGTTATATAGCCTAAAGCCTTCCTCGATACATGGTCTATTTAACACAAAAAGAATTTTTCAATTCGGACCAGTAGTTCCTGAGATTAGCGCGTTCAAACAAACAAACAAACAAACTCTTCAGCTTTATAATATTAGTTAAGATGAACTAAAACTGTTCTTAGCGAATATCGGCAACATTACAGATTTCCATTGAGACAAGTTATTTACGCAGAAGGTATAGTAGGTACCGACACAAGTTCTTTCACTCTCATAATCCGACGAGAGACAATTTGACACGATCAGAAAGAGATCAGCCGAGGGACCAACGGCTTAATGTACTTTGTGATACGAGGTTGTATTACTGCCTACTGTCTACTTCCTGCCAGGAAAAATCAGTAATAAGTCGAGCATTATTCAGGATTCGAACTTTACTAAAGTCTACACTTTAGTCAAACTATGTGCCATTTTCTTTATAACGAACAGTCCAGCTTCAAATTCACGTTCAGTGAGACAACCCTTAACGATATCGCTCCGCGATACGGCATCTGAACTAAGGGTGGCTAGAACGACCGCTACCGCAGATATGTATCTAGGATAGAACTACATATTTTGCATCTTTTAAAAGACGTCTGTGTAACCAACTCCATGTCAATATGGCCTATTATTATTATCGAACACCAACTAAAATGTATTTTCTAGCACTTGTTTCAGGGGGATCGCTTAAAATTTTTTATTATAAGGGCTTAGAATAGTCTTCAGCTATGTTGGGCCTCTAGGTGCTTATTAAAAGTAAATAACGAAGCCCACAAATCTTCAAAAATATTATAACTAAGTACCCTCACACGTAAATGTTTTTCCGATCCTTGGCTTAGAAGCCAAAGATTAACAAAGGCCAATTTGAAAGCGCTACTATGGTCAGGCTGTAAACAATCTTATTAAAACTTGAGCGATTCGTAATTCGAAATTCGAACGCTTGAAAAAATTACTCTTTGAAAATGTAAATATCGAATTTTAAATTTTTCCTTTGTATTTATAATTTGGAAAATTGACTATTTGATCACAGAATCTTCAAATTTAGACTCTTCGACTACGCGATTACCGTTCTATCTAGATACGTTCCTGTGACCGCGACAGTGCACCGACCGCGTTACAAATTACGACCGCGACTGAACGGTCAGCGGTCTTTACGAGCGTTTCCAACAATCCCAACAGATGATGATTTAGATGCAAGGATGCGGCGATAACCGGGACCCGTTGCCATAGCAACGGTGGGGTGCGCCCTTGCGACTCTAGTTCACGGACACTTATCGTTATCGTAATAAATTGGTCTGGAATTCGTACAAGGGAAATCGGAATAAAAGTGGATACGTAAATTCTATCATTTAGCACACAATTACAATTTTTTCATCTAGCATTTAACGTTTTGTCGTTTCATTGTATTTTTTTTGTTACATAAAATAGCCATTTTGTATCAGAAATTCTCACATTATCATCATCAGCCTATCTTAGACTACTGGACATAGGCCTCTCCAGTTGTAAGCCACCTTACACAAACACCTGGAGGATTTCCCCATAATCGCCACGCTCTAGGCAGCCTCAGATACATTACTCCGATTCCAAAGTGATAGCTGAGAGATAAAGAAATTACTCGCAAACGCACGCTCACTTAGAACAACCAATTCGGTAAAAACAAGCAAATTGATACATAAAATCTAATACAATTGAAAAGATGTTTGCCTAAAGTGACGAACAACTGGAGAGATTGCAATAGGCTGATGATGATGTAAGAAGTGACCTATTATCATCTTTTCGCTCCAAGCCAATCCACCTACCCGTGGTGCATCTTAGCGAATAACAAACGAGGCTCTAGCAACCGACTGATGGTGGTATACATCACGATTGAAGGCGTAGCTAAATACCACAGGCCGATGACAGGCAACAGCGTCACTGGAGATGACGCTGCTCTCCTCCTGACTCGTTCAATTGTGATGGTTATACCGCCACCAGTAGGTTGCCCATTATACGTATCTAAAAATTAAACATAAGTATTATAATATACCTTATCGGAGAGAAATATAAATAACTCGGCACAAGACCTCATTCAATTAACCTATCTGTTTATAAACAGTTGATTTAAATGATGCAAAGTAATTAATTTTCTTTATTGCTTCAATTAAGATAAATGTAAATTTATACGATGTAGAGCGTTTAAATATTATTCTAACTTGGTAGTGTTGTATTTAAGTATATATTTATAGTACCTACGTTTATTCTAATTTTCACATCACAAATGCTTAAGCTACTTACTTTGAGATTCTTTGTAATGTTGTCTGATAATTATATCAGACAACATTACAAAGTATCACCTTTTAAAAATCAGGCATAGGATAATTCCTATGCCTGATTTTTAAAAGGTGGTTTTCATCTCTCCCGAGTGGGGTGATAATGTCTCCCAGATTCCCCTTACTTAATAAATTAAAATATACAACCCAAAATACTCGTCAGGAACTTTAAATTCTTATAAATTACATCATTTTTACATTGTCTATGTATATGTTATCGTTGCAAGCAGATATTACGAGTACAAGATGAAACATTCTAACACAATATTATGACCGAATACACACCTTTCCTTCATTTACCTGCCACGACCTATTTTATCCCGACGTAAAAAAGTCGACCTGCATTTTTTTGTCTTTACACAATGGTTTACGAGCCTTCGTACGGAAAGTAAACACAATTTATAACATTTTGGTATAAAAATACGCATTTAAACATTCAAATAGATGAGAGTGATGAATTATTAAAAGCCTTTAAATAATAAATATTGTTATACAAAATAAATAAATAACCCAAGACCAAGTCTGCGTAGCATACGCAGGACCACACATCGCCATCTAGCCCTAAACTTAGCTTGCAACTAAGCAACCGAAGCTTGTACTATGGGTACTAGACAATTGATAAACTTGCAAACCAATATACAACACCTTACAAATCACTCAAACCAATACAAACAGACATTTTCATAAACATAAATGTTTGTTCTGTGCGGGAATCGAACCCACGACACTTGGCTCACAAAGCAGAGGAGAAGAGCACTACCAAATGAGCCATCGAGCCAGTCAGCAAAAGAAGAATGTAATAAGCACTATCAATGCAATGAGCTGAACAAAGGATAGATTCACAAATAACAGTGCCTACCTACGGCTATTTACAGTATTCCAGGTAAATAAAATAATTCGGTCGCACACTCTCCTAAATGTTCCTCCTCTCTGAGATTCAAATCGTTGATATTTATCAGAGTGATAGGACACTAAATGACGCACCAAACATCTGAGAACGAGCATCCAAAGTCTCTCACCAAATATAATACACGCCACATTTATAACATTACAGCGACCGGCGCGAGACCCATCGTCAATTTATTCCTCGGCGACTGATTATGATATATCGACGTCGGTTGGTGTGTTGATCGCCACTTACCCTACCCTTATCACAGAGCATGTAATTTCGGATTCATTGCCCTCCGTCGGGACCTTTATTAAATGCAAAATATTTCATATAAGCCGCAAATATCTACGCGATGTTACTTATTAGTAACTACGGTTTATATGTGGCGTGTTGGTAGGCATTTTGCTATATTTAGAGTTGGAAAATACTACCTAAAAACTCAGAGTGTGTTTAAAAATTAATATGAAATACGCATTGCCATACTTAGTAGTTTATATTTGTAATTACCTATAATTATATCAAATTATGGAACTGGAAAAATAGATCCAGAAATTTTATAAGAAAATGGCTAACGCTTGACCACATCTCGCCTGATGTTTAAGCCTAAGATTGTAGATTGATAAGATGGAGCACGCTCACCCTACAAAAATCAAGTTACTTTTGCCTTGAAACTCAAGATTTTCACATAAGTAAAAGATAGAGCACAAGTGTTCCCCGCTGTATATATACAGCAGGGAACACGAACCCTGACAAATTCCGAAGCATAGCCGTTCCCACTATGAATCAAACTTTAATTCGTATTTTCTTCTTTGCAGGCTCCAATTGGACATGAGAGGATGAGACATGGAATCACGCAGCGCGCCGCCAAGCCCCGACGAGCCGGGGGAGGCGGTGTTCGACAGCCGCTGCGGACGGTACCCCGCGTCCGCGCTGCAGAGAACCTTCGCCAGCTGCCGGGAGGCCGGCCGCCCGCGCCCTCACCACCGGCACGCCGCCTCCGAGCCCGCCCGCCCCGACGACCGGGTCCTCACCACGGCCGAGGTCCACGACTACCCCTCCTCAGAGTCCGGCATCGCTGCCGACTGCCCCCACCCCAACACCAGCAACGCTGATGACAGCCCCTCCTACGACCGCTCAGACTACGAGGGCAACTCCAGCTACAGCCTCCGCCACACACCAGACTACCACCACACGCTCGACTGCAAACACCGACCCATAGACTACAATCGGAGTCACACCCCGGACTTCAACCATGGCCGCGGTTCAGAGTGCGACCACCCTCACCCTCGCTCGCAGACTTCCCGGCGACCGCATAGAAAACACAGGCGGGAAGAGGACGACGGAGCGCAGTCTCTAGACGAAAGATGCGCTCGCGATCTGGACGAAATCCTGCCCGCGAGATTAGCCGCCGTCAATTTGTCTAGAGAACCGCCACCACAATCATGGAATCGGAGTAACATCGCAGCGACAATGGAACGCTTCGAACCGGTCGATTACTCGTACGCTTACTACGACCATCACTTATCGATGCCTTCCTCGTCAAGGAAAGCTAATCGCCAACGCGGCCGAGGTGGCTTACCGAGAGACCGGTCTGCGCGTCATAATTATGTAACCAGATATGGCACAGAGGAGAACATTTACGAAGAAATCACAGACGGATCAAGGACGTGTCCGAAACATCGATACGCGCCACGACAATCTCTCGTTTCACTCGATAGAAGCGTTGTAGAGGAAGAGGTGCGCCGAGTGGAGTCGAGGCATAAACGAATTTTGGGCGAACTAAATCTTAGTGTAGAAGCTATGTTAATGCCGGAATGCGAATCTCCGGATTCGGAGCGTGCGGAAGATAGAGACAATATAGAAGAATTGCTCCGAGTGGGTCCGACAGACGAGTTACTATCGCCGGCAAGCTGTAATCCGCCAGATTTAGATAGCGGTTTCAGCGGCAGTAGTAGTGGGGCGAGCTATGTAGGTAGCTTACGGCGAAAACCGACAGGTTCCGTACCGCATTTGCCGGCTGTGGCGTATGGCACACGAGGAGCGGGCGTCCGCATCCTCGGAGCAGAGGAATGTGGAATACGATGCCCTAGAGACGTACCTTCACCGAGGAGTTCAAGTTGCGGCGATGCAAAAACTAGCGGCTTTTGGAATAAGAAGGCTTGGAAAAAAATATCGGGCTTTTCTAGCTCAAATAGCATCAACAAAGCTGGACTTACTGGTGAGTTTTGCACATAAATACTGCTATATACATAATATAATACATCATTATTAGAGACGCATATATTTATTTATTTATCAAGGCATGACTATTATATATTACAAGGCATATTTAACAAGGCATATTTAAAAACGCTGCTTTTACAGTAATCTACTTCAAAACTTCTGTATTTAGCTCAAGCAAAAGTTTTTAAAATGAAACAAAAACCCACTTAAACATTCATGAACTATCATCACACTGGCAACAGAATATATTTTTCACAGCGAAACTGCACGATGTATAAAGTCCCATTCTCACATAAAACCTGAATGAATTCGAGCGGTATCAAGTCGTGAAAACCCTGAAAGTATCACCCGTTCTTTTTTTTATTTTCGCCCGCTTTCGTCCGCCCATAGGCGATTTTCAGATGGACGCGCGCGCGTGGCTCTATGTTTGTTGTTTTCTTTTTAGTTTGTCCCTTTGTTTTGTTAACGGTGCGGCATTTTGCATTGCAGGTCTGCTCGTTAGGTACACTTTCCGGCGTAAGTCCGGCTCGCAGGGCTCTCAGGGCAAGCGGCGGGCAGAGCCCGTCCAATGCGATGCGTGCCTCTCACAACGGTGCTAGCCGCACTATGGTAAGGGTCCCTCAACACTTTTGTCACTTTGCTGGCAGAAAGTACCAGTCATACTTTATTACCAAATTTGCAATCTAATCTTGACTTTCTACCAGTAATTATTTTTATTTCACATTCATCACAATTGGCAATGGCGCGTCCATAAAAATTGATGTTGCCTCTTTGAGGATATCTGAATCCTGTTATGTTGATTTATTTCCGTGTTCAAATACTGTTAAAGCTTCGAATCATAAAACACATATCATTATAAATAAAACACAACTGTTTATATAAGAAAGTAAGGGGAAAACGAAAGCAGTAGGGAAGTCGATAACAAGCGACGCGACGCGGTCGGGTCAGGAGCGATTAAGAAAGTCGATACAAAGTTCTCTCATTAAGGTATTGCAGATATTACTTCTGCAAACTTCGACTTCAGATAAGTATTGTTCCGCAAGAACCGAGACAATGGCATGCGCTACCACTTAATTAAGCCTCCTCGATACGATATGAGCGGAAAGTTTCCGATTAATCCGCCAAGACAAACGTTGACTTGTTACAAAAGATACTCTGTAAACTTAGATGGTTTAAGTTAAAATGTCTTGGTTTCAGATGAAGCCTGTAGGCCAAGCAGAGCTAAATCCAGAACATCTACTATACCATACAGGTTAATATTTAGTATTTATTGCATTACTTATATACATATACCTATTTACACTTATGAAAACTAAAACGACAGTTTGCTAAAACTTTAACGCGACTTTTTAAACTTTTAGTGAATTCGTGAATGCCGCAAAAGTTTTTGTCTAATTTTAATTTTTCCTTTGTTGCAGCTACTCCAACGGAAAACTGGTGGTGCCGTTGGATTCCCTAGCACAGAGCTGAGGGGGGCAGCCCCCTCGCCATCCCCGCTTCGAACTCCTCAGAAGGACTCCTCAACGCAAAGGGACAAAGATAAACATAAAAGTGTCTGAAAGTGCGTCTTAAACGTAGGCATTGGGAGTTGAAACGTTTCCGAAACATTCCAGACTATCGCGTGTAGACTACACCTAAGAGCGTCTCAAAGACATAGGTGGAACCGGTGTAAATAGTGATGGACAATGAAATATTTATGATACGGAAAACGAGGCAAGTATACGGCGAAGTGATAGAAAAGCCTAATTAATTATTTGTATTGTTATGACAATCGTTTCATAGAAACGTAATAACTACGTTGTTGTTACTTATCAATTTTTAGTAGTTAATAGGTACATGAAAAGGCTGAAACAGTTGAATCAGATTTTGTACATGATTAATGAAACTGCCATTTTAGCTATGTGTCCGTTCTCTTACTAATCGTCTACTTTTTTGATGTTCAATATTGACTTTTTCTATATCAGATGTATTAAATATAGGTACAGAATCATGATTGTTTTGCCGATGGGTTGTATTTTCGTTGGCGATTTTGCTCCACCGGCATATTATTAAATTGGAGTGCATAACGAGACCTTGTTTAGACGGCGTGGCTGGGATTAATGGCAATTGTTATCGGTAAAGAAAACAAGCTTTTGTTTTAAGGGGCTTAAATACTTATGGAGTACATAAACTTGTTTACTTCCATTGAAAAGCAGCTTCGCTTTCCAAGTGCAATTTACCTAGTTCTCGAAAACAAGATCGATTTTTTGTTAAAGATGTGCCTTGTGTAAAATGAAAATAAAATTAGCATAACATAAATATTACTTCAAGTCTTTACCAATTTTTCTACAGTATTTAAATGTTTTTCAGTCATCTAAAACAATTCAGCCATTACAGGCGCAAAAAAAGATACACAAATTAAGTTTTTTTTTATAATATAGTTTTTTTTTCATTGTAACACAATTTGATCATTCAAACGTAATCAACATAATTTTTGTAGAATACCTATCTATTTTACTAAATAAAAAACTATAAATAAATATTCGTCTTTACATTGGCAGAGCAGAAATTACTTAAGGCACATCTTATATTTACAAACCTGGCCAATATCTAAATGAAATATAGACGCGAATATAAATGGTCCAACGTTATTTTTAATACCTCTAAGTGAACATGTAAATTTGTTTCATGAAATTAAAAATCTTATTCCCTCGACATGACGTAATTGTTAAAAGTTTTTAGTCCATAGATGTATATTATGTAAATATCTACAAAAAACATGGTGCACTCTCTTTATGTTATTATTTTATGTACATAGGTACATTATAGTCACTTTCACATTTGCTTTAGACATCATTGTACTGAAATTAATATTTGTAAGTAACTGTTTTATAAATTAATAACTCTGGAATGAATTACAATGTTATAAGCATGTGTATCTATTAAAATTAGTTCGTTTGACAATTTGTTTCAATACGAGCATTTATTTTACAATTTTGTAACACAAAACCCTTAACAAATATAATTTAGAATTTCTTATTACTTATCCTGCATAAAAATTGTTTTAATATAAAAATTTTCCAATTCTATTAATATTTTACTTGGCATACATGCTTATAAAATACGTCTTATTTAACAGTCTGTCTTTACATTGTCGTCAAAGCAAATCCGCTTTTTTATTTTACCAGCTAAATGATCCAAATGAAAAATAATAATGTAAATATACTGTACAATTGAATCAGTCAGTGAGACTTCGTTTTATAAAGTTCTGGACAAATTGGACCAAATGCTAAAATAAACTAAAAGTTGTAGTACTTGTGATGTATAAATGCTTATTCACAAAAAGATTCTTATCGTAGATAGCAACGTGTTTTTAAATAAAATCTACTGTGTTATAATCCATGTCTATCTAATTTCATAGGACCTTTTTCTTCCCTAGTGCACATCAAATACTTTTCACTTACAATTTTGTATCTAGACACGCGAGAGCGTGCTAGCCAAGTTTCAACTAAATGAACTGGCGACCGCATCCATGTGTGCTTGATTACTTAATCACGGTTTAAAGTTTGCACTGTGGATACCACTTTTGGTTTGAAAATACACTTTTGATATCAAACTACAAACATTTATTCCAGTATTGATTGTTTTCTAATAATATGCATAAGTCGGAACAAAGTTTGACCCAATTTGTCCAGAACTTCGGTTTACTAATGCTCTAAGTTGGTTGACTGAATATACCTACAGCGTAAATAATCTCAGTGTTACATAAAATACAATATTTCTTTAACTGTCTGTAATTTAGTGATCGTGTTCAAGTCAAAAGAGATTTTTATTAAATAAATCATAAAACATGAAAGTTTTCTACTTATTTATTAGTAAAACCCTCATGTTAGGTCAATTTCATCTATTCCTATGTATTTATTTCTGCTAGGTAATCTTTCGCTGCAGGTAATGCCCAAAATGAGCCTGTCATGGCAGTCATAGTTCTTAAGTCCCCATGGTACCACCCCATAAGGCGTTTGACGGGGGAACGGTATTTAGTGGGTATTCGTTGCCTCATCACCATCTGGAGTAAGTCATCAAAGTAAGTAGCCTAAGCAATTACGAGTATGTTATGGAAATCAGAACAACAAACTATAAATCTGTCCGATATTATAAATACAAATAACACTTGAGCGTTATTACAGTTGAGTAGATACATGCATATTTTTCATATAAATTAATAATATTAAGAAATAGTGATATAATTCTAGCAAAGCTTATAGTATTCGATATTAATAGTAAAGTGGGGAACAACAATCAAAATCGCTTGAATAGTATTAAGCTGAGTACAATTTCTCTCACATGATGATTACATTTCATGATTTTTCAATTTCATTTTTATTTCAATGTGCGATCATGCGAGAGACTCAGTGAGATACCTATGTGAGCAAAGCTGGTGGTAGTAGTAGTAGTACTTGAATAGATTAATGAAATGGCTTGAGTAATGAAATGGGCTAAATGTCTTACATCGGTAAGTTTATTGTTAATACGAGTTATAATGGTGTGAAAGAAGTTTGTACAGTAAAAGTAAAGTGTGGAATTACAAACTACCCCAGGAACAAAATTGGAGCAACAAGTTTCTATAAAGCATTACACCCCGGTAAATCCGGTGGTTTGTACAGTATAAGTAAAGGGAATAACACTTAAATACCATAGGAAAAATATCTGTAGTACACATTTGTTTGTAGCAATAAACCCGAGTAATGTAAACTACACAATTGCATTTCAGTTTCCTTGCTGTTTATTCAATATCCGCTCATACAAAAATCAACAGACACGCTCAAAGAAAACTACACCTAATTTACCGTACCCCAGTAGGTACCCAGCTGAGAACTTCCTCATTTTGCAAATGGCAGCAGCATTCAAAACCTTTCACCTCGTGCATTGAACAATCACTCTAAAATTCACCACAATACCTTCCCGAGCGAGTATAAAATTTCGCTCCGCAGGGGGAGCACAGAAATTGGGTCTTTTATACATCTCAAAGGGTTAATTGTTTAATTGCCAATAAAAATAAAAACAGAGCATTCATTGTTGGGAGGTACAGCTGCTAGTGAATTCAAAAGCTGTTGTCTTCAAAATACACGTTTGAATGCAAATGGAGGTACTCAACCATTCCACATCTACTTGTGATGGCCTGTATCTCGAAGTAGGCGTTTTATGTAGCACAACAGTCCTAGGAATATTGACACGTCAATTAAATATGGTGTTACTAATGAGAATAAGAATAAAATTGGTTTTATTTTTAATTGTAACGCTTAACTTTACAATTAATCGCATTCCAGAAACGTTAAAAAATCTATAGTGTTGCGAATGACATCATGATCGTTAAACTGATTTCAAATCCCGTGGGATTTAACGGGTTAAATAAGGTAAGCATGTTATATTAGACTGGCATCCGTATTCATAAACATTACTATGAGGTCTCTAAGTGCGCGCGGACGCACAGGTATCCAAAAACCAATTCATAGACAACACTTGAGTGCTGATCGCTATAGTAAGCTACTCCGCATAGTGTTGATAGTTTTCATAGACAAGTATCGTTTCTGAATACGGGTGAAATATACAGCTACCTAGCACCCGAAATCTCTGAACGTGACTATTTGAACGCACGTTAATGAGTAACGGCCGTATTCTCAAATGTCCCAAAATCCTATAGTTTTTTAGGTCCCTGTGCGGTCGCGCGACGCATAGTAACATTAGTGAATACGGCCGTTAATTTCATATTAAAAGCGTACTTGAAATACATAAAACAATCAAAGGTAACATAATCAGACAACGTTCACTCCTTAACAGTAAATAATAAGACGAGATCACTCAACAAGAAACATATAAGCCTAGATATTTCATTAGGCGGTCCCCCTAATTCCTAATACTTTGTCATCCTGAATAGTTACTTTGAAAGGTAACAAAGAAAACGTGTATATACACGATAGATATATATGTATAGGTACAGCGCCCTTGATTTGGATTTATTAGACACTCACATCTCACAAAGTCACAAAGGGAATTCCTACAATTGTGATCGGGTTTTATTAATCTGTTATTCGTTCCCGGCCGGACGGTCTATGTTCTCCAATTAATATCAATATAGTGAGCACGGATTGAGCATTCCGTGGAGGCCAGAGTTACTGTGTCAGAGTTGACATTATATTAGAATGGTTATTATGTCGTGATTGCCTTTTGACTTTGAACAGAATATGTAGACTAGAAAATATTAGGATTCATATGGACGCAACATAAGCACTTGTATACAAAAGTACTCGTAATCAAAAATGATCCTACCGCCGAGTTCGGAAAGTTGATTTTACCTAAAAGATCGTAATCGATCATCACCAACCTATGGTAGTCCACAGCTGGACATAGGCCTCTCCAGTTATTCGTTACTTTGGGTAAATATCTGGAGGCTTTACCCATAATGGCCACGCTGGACATGCCGATAGAACAATCATAAACAACTTTTATAAAAACTTTACTTTTCTAAAATAATAAACAGCCTTTTTAAAAACCTTTAGACCATAAATGCAAATGTATATTGCATACTGTGAAAATAAACAAAGGCTCAAACTCATCCAATTGAATAATCCAATTAGTTAGTCTGAACTAACTAATCAAAAGTCAATACACTAAAATGAATTCCAATAGCCTGCTGATTTCATAACCACAATATTATGAATACGTTTATCTGTTACGCATTTATGAGCCCAGCTATCAATAGAATTGTTTTCATAAAACCTTCATAATCTAAAATACCTAAGAATAACCACGCAGCGCCATCTAGTTCCAAACTAAGTCGAAGTTTGTACTATAGCGGTATATTTCTTTTCTGTGACTCAATGGTCGGGGGTTCGTTCCCCGCACAATACAAACACTCGTGTGCATGAACATGGCTGTTTGTATTGGTATGGGTGTTTTGTATGTATTTATTTTTTTAAAATGTACCTTGATATGTAATATTCTCTAAATTACGTCTTCATAATATGGAGTTTTTATTTACAACGACTATACAAAATCCGTCGCTATGGCAACGTTGAGAAGACACCACATACCTCAATAAGTTTATCAGTTGTCTAGTACCCATAGTACGAACTTCGGCTTAGTTTGCGACTAGATGGCTCTGTATGGCCCATCGTGGCATGTCTTGGGTTATTTATTTATTTAATAAAGTCTCATTAGGTACAATAACTTTTATGTTTAACCCAGAAATACCCTAACATGGAACCATAAGTTATTAAACTTATACTTACATGACCTTCGCATGCCCTATTCTAAATTAGTTGTTAACATGAACGCAGGGAGCGTAATTGCCGTGCATAAATCAAACATAATAATAGTAACAGTTTAAAACGAAACCACAATTTACACAATGGCGAACAGAAAAGTTGCAAATTATTTTAGTACGGCGCAAACGGTACGATTAAAAGCGGTAGGAATAAAATTTTAGTTTGGAAAACTATATACAATGCATCTGTTTTTATCACAGATTGCTCGTAACTAAATTCAATCTGTTGAAAACAATTCAGCGCAATAGGATTATTAATTTGATAGCTATTGCACACTCACAGATGACTAACTAGTCAACTATTAGGCGAAGCAGAACTTTTAGGAGAGGCATCTACTTAGGTGATGCACTAATATAGGCCCAACCTATTTAATATCTATTAACCAACCTCTTTAATATTTGCTTCTTATCAAAGGCAGGCACCTCACCCTGTGAGGTCCTACGTACGGTGGAATGTAAGGCATTTCGCTCCAAGCCAACCTCACCTGCCCGTGGCCCTGCCGAATAACAAACGAGGCGCTGGCAACCGACTGGTGGCGGTATAACCATCAGAATTGAAAAACCAACACATGCAGCAGCGTCACCCTAGCGAGAAGCTACGCCCTGCGATCGCCAAACCGCCTGCCCAGCGTGGCGATTATTGGTATATCCTCCAGACGTTTGCCTTAAGTGGCGAACCACTGGAGAGGCCTATGTCCAGCTGTGGACTGCAATAGGCTGATAATGATGAAACGCTACTGCCTGTTTCCTGATATTCTGTTTGCCGTCTTCTACGACACCCACTGGATGTAATGGTGCCCTGTTGTAAGTTCAAAGTCCTGTTCTAAATCCAGAAACTACACGGACAAAGTATCTGTGTGTTATACGGTTGATACTGTACTTAAATATCACCAACGAAACAAACATCATCATCAGCCTATCAAAGTCCACTGCTGGAGATAGGCCTCTCTAGTTGTTTGCCACAGGGCAAATATCTGGAGGATATACCCATAATCGCCACGCTGCCTGGGCAGGCGGGTTGGCGATCGCGGGGCGTAGCTTCTCGCTTCGGTGGCGCTGCTGCCCGTCATCGGTCTGTGATATTTAGCTACGTCGTCAATTGTGATGGTTATACCGCTACCAGTCGGTTGCCAGCGCCTCGTTTGTTATTCGGCAGGATGCACCACGCGCAGGTGAGGTTGGCTTGGAGCGAAATGATGATAGGTCGCTCCCTTACATCCCCGAAGCAAACATACTAGTACTCAAATATGACATCTACAACTTACGGAACCTTCCACAGAGAAGGCTCTATTGAGAATCGTCTTAATTATAGCGTGTCTCGAGCGCTGTTGGGCGAATTGTTCGAGACCCGACCACGGGAACTTGTTGAGCAATGTTCTAATCCCACACATAGTTATTTAGGCTTCACCAGGACGAAATTAGATTCTGTAGAATGTCTTCATTAGGAATATGTACTGAGTTACACCAAAAGACCTATATATGCTATAATATACATATACTTTAGAATAGTTCTTTCAACCTTTTTGAGAGCATGGCCTGTTTACTGGTTAAATATTTCTGACAGATAAAAAATGTGATTTATAAATAGACTGTAGTTCAATCGCATCAATACGAGTAATGCAGTGAATCACCAGTGTAGATAAATTATTTTCATTATCGAGTTGAATGAGACCTTGGTTTTCACAATTCAGCAATTCTTTTTAAAAATTAATGTTAACGGAGTCATAAATATTGTCATATCATATAAATATCTAAAATCAAAGTAGTTATAATAAAAATTATATTCGTGATTGAATATTATGTTATATTCAACCTTTTTGAGAGTACAACCCATTCATACTAAATGGGCCAGTCATAGTATAAGCTTTTTACTAATTACAAAACAAACCATTTCTACATATTCTTCGTCAAAACATTCTACGACTTGTAGTGACGGCCCCCGAGTCCGCAATCTAACTTGTTGAGCTTTCAAATTCTATTCATAGTTATTTATGCACCACTAACTTCTATGCTTAGCCACGTTCGTAGAGAAATATTGTCATGATAGAACGGGGATCACGTCTTTTCTTTCATACAACCATAATGTTTAACTCTTAAAACGGTCGAAACATGAACGCACAGTATCATCTTCTTCATTATCTCCCACAAAGAGAGGATAGGACCACTCCATCTTATCCCGTGAGTGTCGTAGAAGACAACTTAGGGAATATCAAGAACCTGGCAGCAGTGTTTACCCGGATACAACTAAAACTTACTGCGGTAACCAACCTTCTAAGCATGGTGATTAAGGCAAATAACCCCAAATGACAAAAGTCATTCCCGGAGGCCTATGTCCAGTAGTGGATCATGAATAATTCATATTATATTTTACAAGCGTCACACCTCTTTTTCGTTACATGTTCCTAATTATTGACAGTCGTGAGGTCCTCGCGGAATTAGTTTGTGTTGTGGGTTTCTGGAGCTCGTGGGGGGTTAGGATTGGGCCGGCATGGCGGTGGCAACTTACAAGTAACTGGCCAGTTACTTGCCCGTTGCCATAGCGACCTGGGCTTCTCTTTCGCTGTCTATCAGGTGTAGGGAAGCAATTATGTCGAGCTACTATTAAAATCAAATCGTGAAGTCCTCGTTGAATTAGTTTCTAATGCAAAATTTTGGCATGGGTTTAGTTCACATCAGGCCGTTCTATCTTGATACTTTTTAGTGTTTCGCCTGGATTCTAGTTAAATATTTAGGATTTCACTATGTAAATAAAACTGCAGTTACGCTCATATTCTCTTGTCATTTTCTATAAAGCGAGTCGTGTTTATTTCAAACGTGGTTTAGTATTTCGTGCTCTCTCCTTTTGCTGCTAGAATATCTACTTATTAACATTACGAGAAGTTATACTAATGATTCTCAAAATTTTGTATTATATGTTGTGAAGACAACATACATGAAGTGGTTTTACAAACATTTACAACTTAAGCGACTGGCCCGATGGGTCATTTATTTGGTAGTAACATCTGCCTTCCGAGCCCAGGGTCGTGAGTTCGATCTCCGCACAGTACTAACATGTGCATGAACATGTTTGTTTGTATTGGTCTGAGTGTTTACTGTCTATAATAAGTATTTATATATAAAAAGAAGTATTTAAGTAAGTTCATCAGTTGTCTAGCATTCATACTCGAAGTACAAGCTTTGGCTTAGTTTGGGGCTAGATGGCGATGTGTGGCCCAGCGTGGCATGTCTTATGTTATTCATTATTAAGTAAATGAGGATAAAACAGTTTCAGCTCTTTATGGGTTTTGGATATTTGACAGAAATTTTAAATACGTTTTTGAAGATAACTATGAATAAAAGAGACTCTCAGAATATAGTACAGAATTTCCCCACCACATAATATATATTCACTGAGCCAATCTTCAAGGAGACTAGCCAACTACACGGCAGATATTACCTAAGGTGCACGAATATGTGCGCAAACACAGATATGTACTGTATGTGCCGTTGTTCTCTTGTCCGATGAGACGATAGTTCATCGAGACCGAAGAGAGATAGGAATAACCACATTAACCACCCAATTTTTAGAAAATCTCAATTCCTAAATTAACCCAACTAGTAATCGAAACCAGGAGATATATTTTGCTTTAAATAAAATATGTTACACAATGAGCCAAAAAGATTGTTAACGTGTAGGTATAAGCGAAATACATTTAGTATTCGTCCGCCATAAACGAAAAAGTCGGCCTAAATAGTTAAAAAAGTATTTTTTACCTAAAGATAAGAGAAACGCGTCTACCAAACTTTGGTAATTTACACGCAAAAGAGAACAGTGGGTATCCGACCCCAATACTCAGGCTAAAAGCATTCGAAAATATGTCACTCAAAAATCGCATTTCGACAACGATGCCATGAATACGCAATCTTGCGGGACATAATAGAAAAGTTTTTATTTCAAAAGAGGGCGTGAGCGTACGCCTGGCCCCGAAGCGAGAGTTACAAAAGCACCGTAAGTCATTTATTGCCGAAAGCTCATTTTGTCCTTTAGTGATTTTAATTTCACCTCAAAGACAATCCCTGTAACACATGCTTATCAATAAGTAGGGGTACTAATTCGAGAAACTAGATACTATTATTTGTCAGTCACCGGTGGCGTATATGGCGTTGGTGTGTATTATTAAATTGAAGTGAATATTCCATTATTCAAAACAACAAAACATTATTACATTGTTCACAACAATCAGCCTGTCTGCCTTATAAATCATAAATTTGTGACGGGAGATTTTTCCAGGCATTAAAAATGTTAATTTAAATAATATAGTTCAATGACTTAGGTTAATCAAAAACGATAATTAGATATAATAGTCTTCACAATACCAATTGAGATTCGGATTCGAATACTTTTTCGCAGGTTCATTCAAATTTGAAATAGGTTTACAGCCCAATAATTATCACATTTAAACGACATTCATTCAAAGTTCAAACTTGACATTGTGAATAGCCACACAAAACATTCTCTGGTCTTGAACCAAATTTCATCCCACCAAAATTATGCAAACTTGACTTATGGTGTTTCTGAAACACCCTATTCCCTTAATAATGCAGTCACGTAATGCCCGCTAATGAAAATTGTTTCGTGACGACTAAATTCTGGGCGGTTTTATTTCGTGTTAGGTACGTCAAATCGATGTAATGAGGGTCGCTATAGCTTTTGTCTTGATGGTACATCTTTTTTTAATGAATGTTGGCGAAATAACTACCTAGGCGTGGAACCGACTTTTATTTATATCGAACCATTTAACCCGTCATATGAGGTATTCCATACACAAAGGTGATTAAACCTCACATTTTAACATAGATTTTTTTGCAAAATTATTATTTTGTTAGTATCGAAGTGTTCTAGAAAACATTTTGAAGTATGACTAATTCATATTAAAAGTAGTTTTGACCGTAACATCCATTTCCAATTTATGTCAAATTGGAACTTAAGTATGACTTCGAAAGCCTGTAATTCCTATTAGCGAATGTTCATGTCTGATTATTTCCCTGAAACTAGCAGGCAATATACATTCGAAGAAATGTCTAATGAATCCTCATTCACCAAATTGGCGATTGCCTATTCTAAGTAAGCATTTAGCACATAATGGAAAATAAATTTATTGTTACTGTTTGATGAGGGCAGGAGCACAACTTTTATGGATATACGAGGATGGGATTGCACCTACGATAATTATTTCAGTCTTGGGCATTAAAATGTATCTTTTTAAGACGTTTAATATGCATAAGGCATTGCAGACAAACCTCTGTGGTTTTTGCCAATGTCCTTCATTCTAAATTTTGAATTATGTGTAACTATTGTAAAATGATAAATAAATTTAAAAAAAATGTGCCTTTTTTAAATATCAGGCAATATCAGCTCCGATCCCAAAACAAGTAACATAAGCACTTGTGCTATGGGTATCAGAACAACGAAGGTACCACAAATATATCTATACATACAAAAGAACTTATACTTAAATATAAACATCCAGACACAAACACAGTTGTTCATCACACGAATGTTTGTCCCGGGTGGGGATCGAACCCACGACCCTTGGTTCAGAAGGCAGGAATCACTACCAATTGAGCATATATCTATGTATAAAAGTCAGAGATTACAGTTACTGAATTTTTGACAGCTCATAATTGACCATAGTCAAATGCCCTATTAATCGGCAAACATTTGACAAGTAACCTAAAGTCCGACTGTCACTTCATTAGTAACCATCAGGTCAGAAGCAATTAGTTAATCAATGATTTGGTAAGTTACGTGGGCAATTAGGGCCCGTGATTGGTCGCCATTATGCAAGCGACATATGTCCCGGTAAATTGCAACTCGTGACAAAATAGGTCCGGATAGAATTTAACTACACGATATATTGTGTTACCATAATGAGCTGATATGAGAATCTACACTAATAAAAAAGGAAAGATTTCATTTGTATGAGTATGTATGTTTGTAATTAATAAACTCAAAAACTTATTATGGCTCATTTACATACATTTCATCATCAGCCTATTGCAGTCCACTGCTGGACATAGGCCTCTCCAGTTGTTCACCACTTAGGGCAAACTTGGAGGATATACCCATAATCGCCACGCTGGGCAGGCGGGTTGTCGATCGCAGGGCGCAGCTCTCGTTTCGGTGACGCTGCTGCCCGTCATCGGCCTGTGGTATTTAGCTACGCGTTCTATCGTGATGGTTTTACCGCCATCAGTCGGTTTGCCAGAGCCTCGTTTGTTGTTCGGCAGGATGCACCACGGGCAGGTGGCTTGGAGCGAAAAGGTGATAGGACGCCCCCTTACATCCCCTTACATACATTTACTTGATACATTTACAACATAACAACAAGATTAACATAGTCTTTAATGATCGCTAGAAAAGAGTAGGGATTTTTAAAACATAAATAATGCATTGAAATTTTTGTCTGAAATATCCGAAGGATCGCTAGAGCTATTAATACTAAAATTAAGACCATTATGCTTACTTTGCTTATTAATGGATCACAGAAGACTTTAATGTTACTATAGTAAAGACGAATACATATTATTTATTCACTTAAGTATACATAGACATAATATAGTAACTTCGTCTGCTAATGTATTGTTATTTTGTCTAACATTTCATATAGATATTTATTACATCCACAAAACACACTAGTATAACTCGTTGTAATGTACCTTTCAATGAGAAATAACAACTTTAAAGAAAAATACAACTATAGTTTTTCAAACAGTGGCATAAAACATAGTTGCGTTATCAAAAACATACGTTCAAAATCCTATACAGCACAGCCTAATGATCACAGCAGATCTGAAAGGCCCTCATATGAAATTTTAATTGGACCACAAAGAACGGTCGCGAGCTAGCCAAGCCGCAGACTACAGGCGTCCCACTGTGCATTTTGTATTTCGACAATAAATTAAACGGAGGACAAGATGAGACGTAATTTTATTCACAAAGGCTTGTCGAATTCCTGAACGCAGTGTCGCCGTGTTTACCCAATCACTTTTATTTGGTCCGATCAAATAATGGCACGGTATTTGGTACTATGGCAACATCATCATTATCATCAGCCTATGGCAGTCCACTGCTGGACATAGGCCTCTTTAGTTGTTTGCCGCTTTGGGAAAACATCTGGTTTTGCCCATAATCGCCACGTTTGGGCAGGTGGGTTGACAATCGCAGGGCGTAGCTATTCGCTCCGATGACGCTGCTACCTATCATCGGCATAATATAACCCAAGACATGCCACGCTGGGCCACACAGCGCCACCTAGCCCCAAACTAAGCCGAAGCTTGTACTATGGGTACTAGACAACTGTTACTGATAAACTTACTTAGATACTTTTTTTTTTTTGTAAATAAATACATATTATACGTAGAAAACACCAACAAAATATGATATTAAGCTACGCCTTTAGTCGTGATGGTTATACCGCCACCAGTCGGTTGCCAGAGCCTCGTTTGTTATACGGCAGGATGCACCACGGGTATGTGAGAGAGGCTTGAATCGAAAAGATAATGATAGGTCTCTTACATCCCCATTATTCACAAAGGCTTGTCGAATTCGCCAACGCAGTGTCGCTGTGTTTATTCATTCACTTTTATTTGGTCCGATCAAATAACGGCATGGAATTTGGTATTATATCAACATATTATCATCATCATCAGCAGTGGCAGTCCAATAGGGAAGTCCTGACATAGGCCTCTTCAGTAGTTCGCCATTTTGGTCAAACTAGTCAAAAAAGTTGGCGAACGCTAGGCGTAGCTCCTCACTTCGGTGACACTGCTACCCGTCATCGGCCTGGCGTATTTTTTTTTTTATAGTGGCTCGACATAATGGCTTCCCTACGCCTGATGGAAAGCGAAAGAGAAGCCCAAGTCGCTGTGACAACGGGCAGGTAACTGGTCAGTTACTTGTCAGTTGCCACCGCCATGCTGGCCCAACCCTAACCCCCCACGAGCTCCGGAAACCCTACTCACCGGCAGAAACACGACCTAGAGGTCATTTGACTGCGGTATTCTATAGGGTGGAGGTCCTTCCCCGGACGGGCGGCTCAATTCGAGCGAAGATTCGTTATGCCCTACCTCTCTTAATTTATTTCGTATTTAGCTACGCCTAGATGTCAGTCGTTTGCCAGAGCCTCATTTGTTGTAAGGAGAATGCACCACGGGCATGTAAGAGTGGCTTGGAGCGAAAAGATGATGATTGGTCGATGTCTTACATCCCCATTATTCACAAATGCTTGTCGAATTCGCCAACGCAGTGTCGCCGTGTTTACCCAATCACTTTTATTTGGTCCGATCAAATAACGGCATGGAATTTGGCACTATGACAGCATATATTGACGATAAAATAACTGACCATATCAATGCACATTGCGGCACAGAGCCAAGTCTCGTGACACAGTTTGATTGCGGATGACGGCTTGAAATATTGCAGTTTTACTTTTATGTACGGCTTCGTTTGTAATATACGACTATGTAAAACTGTATACGCAGTTAACTGAATAAATAAAGGCATACGTTGACTGGCTCTGTGGTTCAATTGGTAGTGATCTCTGCCTTCTGAGCCAAGGGTCCTGGGTTCGATCCCCACACATTACAAACATTTTTGTGCATGAACATGTCTGTTCGTATTGGTCTGGGTGTTTTATATGTACGAGTATAATATGTATTTATTTACAAAAAATAATGTATCTAAGTAAGTTTATCAGTTGTCTAGTACCCATAGTACAAGCTTCGGCTTAGTTTGGGGCTCGATGGCGCTGTGTGGCCCAGCGTGGCATGTCTTGGGTTATTTATTTATTAATACTACGAGAATGTACAGATGGCCACGTAACTATATGTCAACGTTCAAATGTGTGTCAAACGTTCTGTGTTCATCTTTGTCATTCCTTGGGGAGAGAGCCTTCCGCTCCCCCACTTAACTGGTGATGAGAGCATATTAAAGCATTTATTTCAATACATTTTAAAGTAACATATTTAAAAGTTCACCGAACGTTAGAATTAAAAATAACAGACATCATATTCATTATCATCATCAGCCTGACAACGCCTCCCCCAAAGACAACTGACATGTGGGGATTTGCCTCAGCGAACCACGCTGGGCAAGCGGATTGGTGACCGTAGTAGGTTCTATTTGTACCCAGGTAAACGCAGCTGACTGCTTCCTGATATTCCCTTAGTCTTCTTTTAAGACACTTTTTAGAGAGGTAGGGCATAGCGAATCTTCGCTTAAATTGATTAAGAGAGGTAGGGCATAGCGAATCTTCGCTTGAATTGATTAAGAGAGGTAGGGCATAGCGAATCTTCGCGCGAATTAAGCCACCCGTCCGGGGAAGGACCTCCACCATATAGAATACCGCAGTCAAATGACCTCTGGGTCATGTTTCTGCCAGTGAGCAGGGTTTCCGGAACTCGTGGGGGGTTAGGGTGGGCCGGCATGGCGGTGGCAACTGACAGGTAACTGACCAGTTACTTGCCCGTTGTCACAGCGACTTGGGGATCTCTTTCGCTTTCCATCCGGCGTAGGGAGGCATTATGTAGAGCCACTATAAAAAAAATTAAAAAAACACTCCCGGGATGCGATTTAATCCCTATTCTAAATCCGGAAACCACACGGAAATGCAAAGTACATGTTAATATATACTTTGCATTAACATACCGACGACTATTTCACGTCAGATCCACAGCATCGTCAATAATTAATTTGTCTATTAATAAAATCACTAGGGAATTCTGATTCCCAACCGAATACCGAGAATAGCTAAAGCATAGCATTTAACTTAAATGTTTAATACATGCAGCTATATCCGTTGATAAAACTTTACTTGTGAAATTACAGTGTCTACTGAGGTATTAACGATCTAATTCTTCAATTACTAGTTCTAGTTGATTGCGGGGTCTTCCAGAGATAATTGTGCGCTGCAATTGTGACCGCACGTAGTGGTAGCACAGTGGGTTCAGTAGTAATTACAATCTAAGCAATATTCATTAACCGACTGATTACTAAGCCACAAGATTACAAGCAGAACAATACTATTAATCCGAGAAATAGTAAATTTGTCGTAAAACTGGGCCCCTATCCTACACTCAAAACCCATGCACAATTATACATTTTATAAATCATCATAATTTGTTTTTTGTTTGGGTCACTTCCTAATATGCTTGTATTCCCTGACTTCAAAATTACATGCCCTTCATCTAAAGGTTGATTGGAAGAGATCGCTTACTATCCATAAGACCGCCTATATTGTACCGCAAGATAACTGTAATACCTTTTGCTGTAATTTTGTGCAATAAAAATATCTATCTACCTATGTACTATGCCTACATATACTAATAAACTCAACCAAGATTACTATCTTATGCTTATAGTATTATAGTTACCATGTGTTAGGTATTTAACAGGAAAAAGTATGTACCTACTAAAGAGAGGTAGGGCATAGCGAATCTTCGCTCGAATTGAGCTGCCCGTCCGGGGAAGGACCTCCACCCTATAGAATACCGCAGCCAAATGACCTTCGGGTCGTGTTTCTGCTGGTGAGTAGGGTGTCCGGAGCTCGTGGGGGGTTAGGGTTGGGCTGGCATGGCACTGGCAACTGACTGGTAACTGACCAGTTACTTGCCAGTTGTCACAGCGACTTGGGCCTCTCTTTTGCTTTCCATCAGGCGTAGGGAAGCCATTATGTCAAGCCACTATATAAAAAAAAATACCTACTTGACGTAAAATTTAGTATAGGCGGCCTCCAAACAGCTTTTGAAATGAAAATTTAATCTTCAAAAGGTTTATATGGATGTAGCCTTGAGTTCTATTTCAAGAGCGGCCTTAATCTCTAAATTAATTTATTGTACCTATTATAAAAAGTATTACTTTATTTTATTTGTTATACTCTACATAGGCTAATATTAGGCTCAGTTCCAGGTGCGATAATGTGGACAAAAATTAGAAATAAATCTTAACTAATATTATAAAGCTGAAGAGTTTGTTTGTTTGTTTGAACGCGCTAATCTCAGGAACTACTGGTCCGAATTGAAAAATTCTTTTTGTGTTGAATAGACCATTTATCGAGGAAGGCTTTAGGTTATATAACATCACGTTGAAACTATTAGGAGCGAAGAAATAATGAAAATGTAAAAAAAAAACGGGGAAAAATAACTATTCCACGCGGACGAAGTCGCGAGCACAGCTAGTAATATATAATCACTTTTTTGACGTTGGCTAAAGACAGTGGCTTCGATTCGCCTGGTGGAAAGCTAGGAAGACAGCCCAAGTCGTTCTGGCAAATGGCGGGAAACCTCAGTTTCACAGCCACCACAGCCATGCTAGCTCTCAAGATTCTTCTTCGTCCTTCCCCACTCAACTATTAAGCCACTTGTAAATGTATTTTTAAAGTTAGTCTAACGTTACAACTTTCTATATGATTTCCTGTTCTCAAAACTTGGCTCCTGAACCTCATCCTCTAATTTAACAGCCATTCCATCAAAATAATCTCGTTGACGATCGCTAAAATCTTGGCTGAAAGTCAAATGCCAACTATTCGGTGCCGATAACTCGCAAGCTTTTTGCATTTTCGCGAATATTACCATATTTTTGCTTCATTAAGGCTTTCTGATAAAATACTAATAAATAGACCTATTTTGAATATAGCACAGTTAACTTATAATCAAATAATAGAAACTCCTAATTGGTTAGGTAACTATATTATTATGGCACGATATTCTACAACGGAAGTCATATTCCATAATTACACGTATAAAGTATGTATGTAATGGGTTTGTTCTATTTTATGCCTGTTGACCGAACTTTTGGACCTCACGATCGCTTACTATCAGGTGGAGTAAGGTCACCCTGAAATATCCGTTGTAACGAAAAATTTTCAAATGTATTGATATAATACAACGCCAAATGAATAAACAAAATACTAACATTGTAAAAAGATTTTTTAATTTAAAATTAGAATTCACATCCAATAGGTAAAGGCCTAATATAAGATGGCTTAAGTAGTTAATCTACTTTTTTTTATTTAAAGTCACGTAAAATACAGACTTGGCTATATAAAATCAATAAAGTATAATTTGTGTGCATAGTTCATTGCAAATTCTACTACTCGTATATGTACCATTCCTTAACATTAAATCTAGATAAACACGATTGTCACACCGTAGGTATGTGCATCAAAAACCTTGCACAAATACCATATACTTTCGAGAACATGACACAAACAACCTGCAATAGACGTCGACGTACTAAAAGCAAAAACAAATCGGTATCCAGTAAATTATCTGTCTAGTCCCCTCTCCCTAGGGGCGACCGATAGTTACTTACTAAGTGTAAACAGGGGCCAAAATTTTATAGCAATCCGACGCTGTTTTGTATGAAAATGTTATTAAAGTCATATTCGCGGGGTATTCAGTCTAGCGAAAGTTGATTTTAATTTTATCTGAATTTTATGCGTTTAATGCTTTGTGCGAGAGATGTTAATTTTACACTCTTGAAAATACACTTGATCGTTACTCATGCTGATGACTCAACCGAGATGCTTGAATTATCTGTTTTCAGAGTTATCTTGCGAACTTTAATATGTCTGAAGTATACATCGCACATAAAATTGGTATGAGTAAATGTATTTTCATTTGTTTATTTGTGTTTTATTTACGACACATTGTGTCTAGTTCCCAAAAAGGATTTAACACCACGCTCTGTACCTATGTACTAAGCCGGTCAGGTAGCCACTATACTGAGCCAATAGATCCTCAAGTTCAATTTGTACCTATGAGCCAGTTAGGTGGTCATTATGCTGAGGCAATAGGTACCCAGGTACACTCTGTATCTACGAGCCACTCAGCCAGTCAGGTAGCCACTATGCTCAGCCAATAGATGCCAGATTCACTTTGTACCTACCTCCCGGCCGGCCGATCAGAGGTCTACTATGGTGAGGCAATAGATACCCAGGTACGCTCTTTACCTATGAGCCGCCAGTTCACCTAAATATCCACTACACTGAGCCAATAGATACCCAGGGTCATTTTGTACCTATATGTTTTAAACCCAGAATACGTGGACGGCTAAATATTTATACTGCGACTTATCTAGGTTGTAAAAATTCGATGTCTAGATGGGTGGTTTGTTCGCCCTCGCTAGGCATATTGCTGGCCGGCTGCCAGATCAAATACCTCCGTTGGAGGGGAGACGACACTTACATTTTAGATCCGACGGGGATGTGTGACGCGAATTCTTCTTTAAACATTTTAACATGATCTGTTTAAAAGCTAACGACTAGAGAGGTTTTTGGAAGCCGCAATCTTACCTACGACCATTATAGTCATCTCAAAACTTGCGAGTTTGAATAGGGTTATATAACGTGAATATTAAGAGAGCATCGGTGGTGTGGTGGTTAAGAGTTTACTTCCACAGGCAGCGGTTCAAATCCTACCACATTGGTAAAATTTGTCTTTCGAATGATTCCGAATAAAAGAGTTTTTTTTGTTAGTCACAATCACAACGTAGTTTAAGGCATTGGAATGCTTTTAAAACACTCGCGTGAGACTCTGGGCACGAGGATGCGGCGCTGACTCTCTTCCCCGACTCCAGAACATATAAAGGTGTTCAGGATATTTTTAAGCAGTACCCTGTCTACTGTTCGCGACGAACTGATACTTTGACGTGTATTTTTTTTTTATTTAGTGATATTGACACGAGGACGTTACTGTGAAAAAAGAATTCAAAAATCAACGTCAAATATGACATTTCGTATAAGAGAAGAGGAACTTCGGATTTAAATTAAATTAAATCATTTACTTATTTCTGCAAATAGATTTAAGAGTAATATTTTTGCACGTCAATCTTTTTTCTTACTAGTCCTATTTCCGCGACCAAAAGATCAATCAATCAGTTCATTTATTGTATCATGTTCACATAAATAGATCCATGTCGGTCTGTATAACTATTGGCGTTTTGCCTATAGATATTATTATTATAATAGGTATATTGACCTATGCCTGCAAACATCTAAAATGCTAATCCTTCTTATCATAGCCTTAGACTATTATTGAGCCCGGGTAAAGTTTTCACTGGCCCTCATAAATCATATTAAACTCCAAAAGCTATTGACTGACCTACATTTCGTAATCCCTAGGTCTCGCTAGTCGAGTTTTTGTATGATGGCACATTTTAGGTCTTATATTATGAAATGGGAAAAGCCTTTGTAAATATGATAGGCCTATGAATAATGGAAATATTTGGGTTATTTTAGATACGAATATGATGTGTTCATTACTGCTACGTATTAATGCTACGTAGGTAGTATATCTAGATTGTCAATCACTCAATATTGGGAGCCAAAATTAATCAACAATTCATGTGAGACTTACTATACATAGGGATTGTCAGTTATACCAGCAGGAATGAATTAATTTAGACTAATAGTAAATCTATTGAATTATTCTGTCTATAAGCATTGAAGTCGATTTCATGACAAGAGGGAAAACCCTGATAAAAATTTTAACATATGCGGATTTAATTACAATTTTGCTTTCTTACCAAATACATTTCATTAAGACCATCCAAATGCTTTTTTTTATACAAGAGGCGGCAAACGAGCAAATGCGTACTCCTCTTAGCGTTACGTACTGGTTTCACATTAAATAAATAACCACATGCCACGCTGGGCCACAAGACGCCATCTAGTCCCAAACTAAGCCGAAGTTTGTACTACGAGTATAGGTATAGATAGACAACCGATAAACCTATTTTGATCCTTTTTTTGCAAATGTCAGATATACTATGAATGATAGAAACTATACATACAAATAAAAAAATCAAAATAAATATCCTTAAAAGTTTGCTGCTATGGCCGAAACTCGGTCAGGCAAGTACCTACTATTCCATTATTACAAAGCGTCAAATTCAACGCTACGCTATTATTATATTCAAAAATAACAAATGATTACCCTAAAACAATTTGTTAGTACCAAGTTACGAATTTCAAACTCCTACTGTCTACCTAATGAATCCAACCATTCAAATTAGTCTAGACTTGAATATGATATTACTTTCCTACATTCAGAACCATTAATTTCAGTTCACATACTAAGATAACATAACGGAGAGATCGCTTGTTCTGAAAACAGTGGTTGGAACATAGTTTTAATACAGAGTAAAATAATAAAAGTATTTTAAGAACAGTCAGTCGAAATGGTCATTGCAATACTCAAGACTTCATGAAGTCGTTTTAAGACCCAAGGTTCGCTATTGTACTAGTTCTACTACAATAGCGAACCTTGTGTGTTCATATTATTAAGATTCTAGGATATTATTAAGATGCTAAACAAAAGGATTGTATCTCTGAGAAACTAGAAATATACTGGTACTTATGTATAGGTACATACAGTAATTGTAAGAACGGTTAATGAGAAATTCGAAATTAAAATCCTGGAACAGTGGAATGAGACTGTTGATATTTTTAATTTTATTGATACGACTTTGGGCAAACATCTGGATGCTTTGTCCCCTAATCGCTTCACTGGGCAGGCTGGTTGGCAATCGCAAGGCGTAGCTCTTTGCTCTGGTAATGTGCTGCCCGTCTTCGGACTGAGGTATATTATATAGCCGCCTTCAATCGTTATGGTTATACCGCCACCAGTCTGTTGCTAGAACCTCGTTTGTTATTCGACAAGATTCATCTCAGGCAGATGAAGGTGGCTTGGAGCTAAACTTTGATTGGTCGCTCCTGTACAATAGTGATGATACATCTATTTTAACCGACTTTAAAAAAGAAGGATTTTTTTTTATAGTGGCTCGACATAATGGCTTCCCTACGCCTGATGGAAAGCGAAAGAGAAACTCAAGTCGCTGTGACAACGGGCAAGTAACTGGTCAGTTACCTGTCAGTTGCCACCGCTATGCCGGCCCAACCCTAACCCCCCACGAGCTCCAATACTATGTTCCCAATACGACTGATTTTTATTTGTATGTTAACACACATATCTCCGAGAAATGTGAACCTATTTCAACAATTCTTTTCTTGTTTGAAAGGATGTACCTACTTACTTAGTAAGTAAGTTGGTCCCATTGTCACAATATTGAAGTCAGATTTTTTTTTGCTAAAATGTGCTGATATTAAAAGTGATAAATAAAAACCGTTAACAAAAACTGATTCGCTTCAGCTGTCGGGGAGAAGTTGGGCCGGAGTCGGTCGGCAACTTGCCCCGGCCCAAGTTTGTTATTGCTTTCTCGGCCAACTTGCATTTACAAATATCGGACGACGGAACATTGAAATTATTCAATCAAACGCGTTTATTTTTAAGTATGAGAACAGTTATAACGATAAAAGATTTTAAACTGTCGCGTTCTATTACCTCGAGAAGCATCTTATGGGCCGGCATGGCGGTGGCAACTGACAGGTAACTGGCTTGGTTGCCTGCCCGTTGTAGCAGCGACTTGGGCTTCTCTCTCGCTTTCCATCAGGCGTAGAGTGGCCATTATGCCGTGCTACTATAAAAAATAAAAAAAATACCTACAATCAAAACTTATTAAGCGTGACATTTAATATGCACATTATATATTCTATGACTTATATATGTCACCGGAAAATAGCAAGAATCGTAAGTTGATCAATTTCCTAGGTAGTTGATTAACTTTCGGAATATAACAAACGGTAGTTGAAATGTATTATTTTACTCAATAGATTTCAGTTAGTTGATCAATTTACGGTAGCCTGACAGTCATTTAATAATTTACGATTTTGACACAAGTAAAATCGTCCTCAAATGGGCCAATCGTTGCTCAATGTACTATTTAACGGTGCACTATTACCCGTAACTTAATACACTGTTCCCTGATTGGTTGCCGGGATAACGCCACGTGAGCCATTGAACCAATCAACGTTCACACGTTGTCGGATGATTTTACGGTAAGACCCAGTAAAATGATCAATTTACTAAAATACATACGTTAAATAATACATTTCAACTGCCGTTTATTATTTTCCGGAAGTTAATCAACTACCTAGGAAATTGATCAACTTACGATTCTTGCTATTTTCCGGTGACATATACTCGGTTTTTTTTAAATAAATAAATAGACCAAATGTTTAGACCGATAAATCTAACATAGGGCATTTCGACAAAACAGTTGAACTGCACTTGTCGTTACCGTAAAAGATAAAAGCCGACATTCACAAATTCATCCGCACTGCAAACGTCCCAACATTGTCAAGTACTGATAGATCCCCATAAGTAGTAGGCACTCCACACAAAAAGAGCCTTTACTGTATTCGTAATACAAACTAGACAGACCAGACAGTTCTAGCGACAGTGGGCAGCTAAATTTGACTCATGTCGAAAAAGCCCGGTCAAGCGACTGTCGCCTTTAACACTTCAGCAATAAGCGGATTTGGTGTAAATGCTGGCCGTTGAAAAAAAGCAAAATGCATTCGTTTGTTGTAACAGCCTGTATTATGGGGTTCAATGGCTATATCCGATCGATGCCGGAAGCCTATGGGAAGCCGGCGGGTCTAGTTTTGACTGCCAATGCAATGTTTTGTTGGACGTGGCTTTGTAACTAAGTATGCATGTGGGGTTTAGTGTTTCGACACAACTGCTCTTTTTTGTGTAGCGTGGGATTACTGTTTCGACTGCAAATCGATCCTTTGACGGCTTGATATTCATAAATAACAGGCTATGGAGTTTTTTATCATTTTAAAACATATGAGCATTATATATAGATACATTTTTGCTTTGCATAGAAGAAACAAACCGTAGTAAAAATTAGAAAGGATATGCCATGAAGTTCATGCCTTTCCTGTAAGGAATACCGTAAATAAATATAAACAATATAAATAACCCAAAACTTACCACCCTGTGCCACACAGTGTTATCTAGTCCCAAACTAAGCCGAAATGTACAAAGTATGAGTATTTGACAACTAATAAACTTACTTGGATGTAAGGGACCGACCTATCACCTTTTCGCTCCAAACCATCCTCACGAGCCCGTGGTGCATCGATAGCACACAGGCCGATGACTGGCAGCAGCGTCACCGGAGCAAGGAGCTACGCCCTGCGATCGCCAACCCGCCTGCCCAGCGTGGCGATTATGGGTATATCCTCCAGAAGTTTGCCCTAGGAGGCGAATAACTGGAGAGGCTCATAATAATTAATATCGTCACTATGGCACAAATAATTGGTTCATAAGATTAGTAGTTCTGACTTTTATCCTCACTCGAGACAAACTTAGTATTCGAACACACAGGTCAAACTTTCGTAAACTTACCTTGGTTCGTACCATTACTCTATGACAACAATATTACCTCTGAAACAGCCAAACCCTCTTTGACTAAGTAGTACTAAGCACTTACTAACTTAACACCAATGTCTTACTTAGGTGTCCACGTACAAGTAATAGCCAACAGTAATTGAGTTCCGAATCGTTCAATTCCACGACTTCCCAAACTTTTCTATAGAAGACCTCTTTCCGGTTTTGGACCACCCGGTATTCTAAAAGTCAGGGCGAATTCCCCTCACAAAAAATAACCTTTCTTTGATAATATATTATAGGTACTAGCTGTGCCCGCGGCTTGGCTTGCGTTGCCCCTAATTTTAGGAAAGTGGGGGGTTAGAAAGGGACAAAAAGTAGCCTATGTTACTCTCCATTCCTACAACTATCTCCACATAAAAAATCACGGCAATTCGTCGCTCCGTTTTGCCGTGAAAGAAAGACAATCATTCAGACAGACAGACACACTTACCCATTTATTATATTAGTATGGATTTATATCTTCATGTCCGTGTGGTTTCCGGATTAAGAATAAGACCACCCCATCTCATCCCGTGGGTGTCGTAGAATACGTCTAAGTGAATATCAAGAAACGTGCAGTAGCGTTTACCACGTACTCGTATACCTACATAAATATCAAGCTATGATATCAAGTACACATAAATATCAGTCTACATTCCATACATTGCTCAGATCCCAAAATAAGGAGCTTGCGTATTTGTGTATGTAGGTTGCAGAGCTACCTTTGTTCACCATCTATCGACAGATGACAATATCGCGAGATAGGTTACAATCTAACAGTATTTTCAATTTTACGGTGACATATACATATAATACAAATTCACACACGAAAAATATACATATTTATCACACAAGGTTATCTTACGCGTATGTGTATTAATATTTGACACCCAAGGGTAAAACACAGTACCACAGTTTGAGAACAAATGGTCCATTCAAAGTAAGTCACCACGTATACTCTACCAAGTCAGCACCCGATGTTTGTCGAGCGTCTGGCTCCTCCGACTCTGAGAAAATACCCGTTAATGGAGATATATCGCGACCACTGTCCCTACATCCCCTTCGCAAATACGCTCGATATATTGCAACGGGTACGTGATACAGCCGTGATTTAATTACTGCTGTCACACACATTGCTGTTTGTGTTCATTCTCTTCATTTCTGTTTACTTTTATAGCAGCATTGTACATATAGTTTGCTCTTTTCGCAATGATTGTTGCAGGAGAGGACACGATTTATTTCCTTTTTTATTAACGTATAGAAGATAATTTATAGACACCCTATGATTCTCTTACTTTAGTTATCAGACCGTAAAAGTGTGACGTTACAAGTACCTAACCTATGAATTACAACTTCACATATCAGTAAGTAGGTACTTAAAGATGCGTTTCGACATCAATAGTCAAAAGCGCGAAGCTACGCTCAGGCTCTTACTTGACTTGCTTGCATGCTCAAATCACAAATGTCGTCTCAGCCCCACTTCAGCGGTTAAATATCAATAGTCAGTTTTTTGGAAACTTTGTACAAATTCACGGAGGCTCGTTTCTGTTTAAACGTACCTTAAGGCTCCTATTCCACTGAGCCGGTGAGAGTGGAGATATTATGGATTTCAACCCATCTGATTGGTGACTCGCGGTAAAGTAAAACCGCAGCCTAAGAGCCGTTTGCAATTTTGGGTTCCGATTTTAATCCTGTAGTCTGGTATAGCCTTAATCCGAGATACAACATGTCTAGCCATTGGAATGACTGACGTCTCACTACTGAACGGCAGCGAAATTGATTGAATCGTGGTTACTGAAGGAAACTTTTCGTTTTTTAATCACGATGTTTTTCTTAGCAAAAAACATGATAGGTAAATCATTGACATGAATCCATCAACAACCATATTTAAGGCTATCATTAAAATTTCACTAAAATATTGTCTTAAATAGAATAAACAAGACACTAAGTAGTAGATAATGGCTAAATTTCATTGTGTATAAAAATAATAAGTTCACGACAGTATTTTTAATATCAAATTCCTTTGTTAGGCACACAAAAATTATTTCCGAATTACACAGTTCACATCAACTGAAGAGGATCGTCTTGAGAGGAACATTCTTACGACCTTACGTTCTCGAGACGGTACACTCAAAAGTCCGTACGCGGTTTGAATATTAAAAAACCTTTGTAACTGCAATATGACGGGTTCGGGTTAAGTAAAAAGTCTGACTGCGATCAATTATATTCTCATTTATTGCATTACACCTGTTTATATATGAGGAGAGATGCGTGTGTGCACACGTATGTCGTACACACACTACACCTCCCCCTTTAACCCTTAACCGGAATCGTGGGTCAATTTGGACCCGACGACGACAAAAAAACCCTTTAATTTCTAAACGCGCGCATCATCACATTTGCGCGCCAATGTAATGTCTTTACGCCGTAAAGTGCGGCGGGTGCCGGACGTATGGCGCTTTTAATTGATTGGAAGTGTAAGTATAAGCCATCGTTGGGTCCAATTGGACCCACGATTCCAGATACGTTTTCTTTTTTCAATGTGTATATTTATATATTCTGAGTTGTTTGAGGCATTTCTTTGGAATAATGACGCGTAATATTACAGAGAACGATATTCAGGAATTATTGTTGGAAGAAAATGATTCAGACCCAGAATCTTTGAGTGTTTTTGAACTTTGTGATGAGGATGATCTAAACGACAGCGAAAATCCAGAACATGAAGCTACTGCTCAATCAAGTGACTCTTCATCTATCGATGTCGTAGAAGAAAGTGAAGAAGAAAGTATTTCACTGTTATCACTGCAAATTTATATGTAAGCTTCATGTATAAAAACATTGTATAGCAAGTGCCTTACATAAAATAGTAAGGGACTGATAACGGTTTTACGCTTCGAGAATAGGTTGTCATTTTTTTTATTTGCATTTAATTTCACAAAGAATTTATTTTTTTATTAAGGGGAAGATACATAAAGTCCTGTAGTATTATTATATTATTAAGTTTTTTGTTTTTATTATCGTTTGATGTGGTCAAAGAACGACATAAGAAAATAATGAACAAATGTTGCACCTAAGATTAAAGTAAAAAAAAATGTATAATTTAAAGATTTAAAGTCATAAAAGTTGATTTATATATTACTTGAAACTTGTTTTAATTTAGTTAGAACCCATGTAAGTGGTAATATCATGTATTTCAAAAAATAATTTAGATTTTAATTAATGGGTCCATTTGGACCCACGATTCCAGTTATGTGGAACAATTTAGCGATTCCGGTTAAGGGTTAAAAAGACAAAATAAAAAAGGTGTAAAAACTTTTTTTTTTTTAAACTAAACTATAGGTAAATTACATATTATATGGTGTTGTTGACGATATAATTATTACCTAATACCTACATTTGCTTTGATTGATGGATTGCACAGATTCACAATATTATTATTTTTAATTGCACATTTTAAAATTAAAACTGTCTATATATTCAAAATTCAAATTACATACAAAAAATATCACTATTAACTCATTAAAAAACATTTCTGATAAATTTAAATAATCCCATAAATTGTATAAAACATTTCGATATTTATTTATCAATCAACATCTTGTCATTTCATTTCTTAAAATTCCTCACTACATTTCCTACTTTTGCATGCCATCTTCTTTATTCTTTCATCTTCTTTTTGTCAAAATCGTATAGTCATATCCTTACATCACACTTCTGTATTCACCTAACATCTTATTCACATAATTCTTCTATTCGTATATTTATTCCTTTATTCGCATATACACTTATGCATTATTCATTTATTCCACCTATTCATTAATTAACTTATGCGCTTATTCACTTATTCGCATTTCATTTATTTATTCCATATTTATTTTGGTACACAATATCATAACTCATTTATTTATTTATAGTCGACTTTACTATTCATCTTATTAACATACAAAATGGACATCTCATATGCCATTTGGGTTGTACTCGCAACCTATATACCTAATGGGGGTCATAATTTAAGTCTCTTTGACTTTGGACTCCAACTTATCTCACAGAGGAAAACTCGTTCACACCATGATCGAATGGAAGGATCCTGACCCGCAATGTACCATCATCACAATAATATAATTATAGGGTCAGTAATTAAGACACTTTTTGGTCTCCAACAGAATTCGAAGGGGAATCTCGTTCACACCTTGATATTACTGAAGGACTCGATCCCTATTTGTACCTATCGTACATTTCGTATATCCGAGATTTAAATACAATCTTAACATTTCATTCAATACATTCAAAAGTAACTATCATTCCAAATGAATACAAAGTAAATAAGAACTTCATCGCTCTTGGGTGATCAATCCAATCGCATAATCCTTTCTTAAAACCGTATACTCCCATACTTCTAAAATAAAAACTTATCAGCATTCCTCATCCTGCATTAAATCAATCAAATACCTTTCCCATAACAACGCTGTACCTAATTGTACATAACAATCACAAAAAGATTTTTAATACAGCTACATAAACTCATATCTATCCTTTCAAAACAAAATTATTTCAATGTTACATTCTTTACAAAATTTTACGTATTCCATTACCATACCTAAATGTAAACACAATTTAATTATTGATGTCATAGAACTTTCCAGCTAAAACGACACTAAGAAGTTGGTATCATCATTCCTAATATTATGTCGCAATGTTTTAATTGTGCTTGTCCAGCAAACCTACGGTGGGATTGTTTACGCCACGACTTATGTTGCTACATACTTCGCTAAATTGTTAACTTGCATTATTGCATGTGCATAATTCTTGTTACAACACCGATCGAAATACAATACTTGTTGTTTTTATGACACATTTACAACGCTTATTCGAAAACAATCATATGACCTAATGTATGTACCTGGTAATATTTAATAAGTTACCTAAAATACCAAAATCCAAAATATATGGTTATAACATTCTTTAAAAGTATAGTACATTATGTAACAATTTATTGATTTACGTGTTTTAAGTAATTTGCAACATTTTCTTTAAATTACAAAATTGTAACAAAAAATTAAAATCAATTACTGAAATAAAAAAAAAAAAAAATAAGTCAGCCAAGCGTCTGTTGCCTCTGTGCTTTAATATTATTTTAAGACGGTGAAAGTGCTGCACATGCGCCCGAACAGGCCGTTATTTATTTATATCATATTCCCGCACCAGCCCATCTTTTGGCACCTTATCACATCGTGAAATAAGGCCCAAATCAGAAGATTTTCTAGCAGTCGCCATTTCACAAGCTCTGACAAGCCGCCATCAAACTCATTCCGTCCCATAGCAACCGAATTTGTCAATAGTTACACCGAACTTCACCTATCAAAACTTCCTGTCTGTGTCATATCCATCAAACCTATTGTGTACATAGTTTTTATGAGTTTTTTGAATGTTTTACCGTTTTATGTATGTATTTTGACTAGTTTTTATGAATAGCTTTAGGAACCAAGATGCAGTAGTGCCTCCAGCCGGTCTAGAGTCGTCCGAAAGTTTTATTCGCTGTGATAGATGCTCCCAACCTAAATTTTTTAAAGGCCAAAGGGGGCTGAAAATTCATGTGGGTAGAGTTCACCGAGATGCTCTATCTGTGGGGGGACTCCCTTCATCAGCGCCCAACCCTGGCCCAGCCCCTTCTATTCTTTCTTCATCACAATCCACTGAACCGTTTTGGAAACTGCTTTCAAAATTAAAACAGACTACCCCGGTTATTAAGCGGATCCCAAGAGGTGCTCGCCCTACCGTCGCGCATTCTTTAGCTTCCGCCATTAATAATTGTTTACTTGCCAATTCACCTACAGCTTGGGAGCATCTACTCACCTTCTCTTATAGAACCCTTCATGTCTCCTCTAACAGGAACCATATTTCACTCACTAATAAAATAAAACAAAATTGCACCATCAACAATGAACTATTTTTGGATCATCCATCACCTCGCCCCTCCAGATCAATAACCAATATCGTCGAATCCAAAATCAGCGACGGCGACATAAGTGGGGCTTCTCGAATTTTATTTTCGGACGACTCGGTAGCACCAAACTCACCTGATACCCTTTTGGCTTTACAGCAAAAGCATCCACCCCCAGCAGAAACTTCCCAGTTGCCTGATCCCCCTAACCCCTCTGACCAGTCCATCCATGCCACTTCTGCTGAAGTACTCCGCGCGGTTTACTCCTTCCGAAGCGGCACAGCTGGTGGAATGGATGGTCTTACCGCTCAACACCTAAAAGACCTTCTTCAGTTCAATTGCAGCGAAGCCGATGAACTTCTCAATTGTCTAACTAATCTAATTAACTATATGCTTGCAGGAAAAGTCAATAGTTTCATAACGGATATCCTGTACGGGGCCAATCTCTGCGCCCTCAAAAAGAGAGACGGTGGAATCAGGCCGATTGCCGTGGGTACTACGTTTAGGAGGCTAGCAGCCAAAGTCTGCTGCACAGCAATCTCGGACTCCGTCACAGGTTACTTCGAGCCCGTCCAATTGGGTTTCGGCTCACGTGGCGGCACCGAGGCTGCTGTTCACTCACTGAGGACCTTCCTATCTGAGCACCCAAGGGACATCGTGCTAAAGGTGGATGTCAAAAATGCTTTTAATTCCGTAGACAGGGGCACCTTGTTGGCTCAGATTAAACAAAGGATTCCTATAGCTTATCCATTTCTGTGGCAGTGCTACCATGAGCCGTCCAAACTGCTTTACAAGGAAAATCTGGTTTCCTCTGCAGTTGGTTGCCAACAAGGTGACCCTCTTGGTCCGGCCATTTTCGGGCTAGCCATTCACCCAGTCATCACTCAACTAAATTCTAAATTTAACGTTTGGTATTTGGATGATGGTACCCTAGGAGGAGATGTGAATACTGTTCTTTCCGATTTGGACTTCCTAATTAAACATTTTCAGCAAGCCGGTTTAGAACTAAATTTTTCAAAATGCGAACTTTTTGTTCCCAATTGCACGGACAAAGAAAGAGTCTTGGATAGTTTTAATAAACTAGCGCCCAATATCAAAATTTTAAACGCAGATTCGCTTCGCCTCCTTGGGTCACCTATTTTAGAAGATTCCTTTGTTCCTTTTGTTGATGAAAAATTAAGCAGTTTCAAATTCTTTTTAGACCGCATTGTCAAAATTAACACGCACATGGCCTATTCTATAATCCGTTATTGTCTCTTCGTGCCCAAATTTACTTATTGCCTTCGATCTTCCCCATTTTGGAAATATCCCGTCCTATTAGCTAAATTAGATGATTCGGTGGAAAACTTTCTGACGGTTATCCTAAACATTCCTTTAGACCAACGCTCCTGGACCCAAGCTTCTCTGCCTATCAGACATGGAGGTTTGGGAATCCGCAAAATTTCCAGTGTAGCCCTTCCAGCCTTTTTATCCTCGACACTTAACACCAATGACCTCATTAAAAAAATTTTGGAGAGGTCTCTGAGTGACAATTTATTTCGCATTTCTGATCAAACCGAGGCTATTACGCGCTGGAAGGGTCTTTCTCGTTCAGATGACCTTCCGGCTAGCCCGAAATCCCAAAAGCTTTGGGACGAGCCGCTCTGCAGATTAGTACGGGACAATTTACTCAATACGTCAACTAATCCTGCAGATCGAGCTCGCCTCCTTGCCGTTGCCAAATGGGAATCGGGGCTTTGGCTACATAGCCTGCCGTCTCACCATGTAGGCACCCTTCTTAATAACACATCCTTCCGCTTAGCCTGTTCTCTCCGACTGGGGGCACCCTGCAATGTCCCACATCGCTGCCCTTGCGGTGAGGTGGTAAGCGCGCTTGGCCACCACGGTCTGTCCTGTAGCAGAAGTGCTGGAAGAATCCCCCGGCACTCCAGCCTCAACGAAATCATCCGTCGAGCTCTTGCCAGCGCTTCTATTCCGGCCGTTCTTGAACCGAATGGCCTGGTGCGAAGCGACGGCAAGAGACCCGACGGCATGACCCTTACGCCTTGGAAGATGGGTCGTCCCTTAGTATGGGACGCTACGTGCGTCGATACCCTTGCGCCGTCCCATCTTCCTCAAACTTCTTTGGAGGCTGGAACTGCTGCGGCGTCAGCAGAGTCGAACAAGCGGCGCAAATATGCAGATATTAGTAGTACCTGCATATTTGAGCCGTTTGGTGTGGAAACTCTGGGTCCCTGGGGGCCGAGCGCGTACCGTTTGTACCGCGACTTGGCCAAACGCCTTGTAGAAGCCTCAGGCGACAAGAGGGCTGGTGCTTTCCTCGGCCAGCGTATCAGTCTGGCCATACAAAGAGGGAACACGACCAGCCTTCTTGGCACAATGCCCTTGGGCAGCGATCTCGGACATATTTTTTATTTATAAGTTTCCTTTTATTTTGTTTTTTTTACTTTTATTGTCTAACACCTTATTAATTGCCGCTTTGTTTCATCGAATAAATTATAACCTAGATTACTGAAATTCATTAAAAAAACAAAACAAATTAATACATGCCATAACTATGTGTTGCTAGGTCAGCAAGAAAGAGAATTTTTCTAATAAATAAAAACATAATTTCACTTTTAATTACGCACCTTTCTGATAATACTATCTCTGGGAAACTGTAAATATAACATTTTAAAAATTAATGACCAATAAAATATTTCAAAAAAAAATACACGAACATTTGTCCCTACTTATCTGTGCAACCATTGTAAAAAAAATCAAATAACACAATTTATAAGAAACACTGTTGAAATAAAAAACCTTTTCATATACTTTAAACTTACATATTCATTTTCAAGTAAATACTATAAATTTATCTAATCGTCAACAACTAATAAAACTTACACAACATTATTACATATTTATTTTTAAAATATCTATTAAGTAATTCTATCGTAAAAAAAAATTCTTCGTTTTTCTATCATTGTGTTCTTTTTAAAATTATAAAAAAAAAATATTACAGCAACTAATTTATTATTAAAATTTTAGTTAACATTTTCTTTTAAAATACTGTGAGAAAAAAAAATACTAAAACGTTCGACCTTGGAGTTAATTTAGATACATTGACGTAATCATGTAGGTGGAATGTTGGTTGGGGGGGACATGATCGGATCAACTCCCGGCTGCGTCCACTTCCGACTCGAGCAACTCCCGGCAGCCTGCTGTTCATTTCCATCCATCCGACACCAACATCTCCCGGCACCCTGCTCTGCTACTTCCACATCGGACGCCATGGTCTCCCGGCGCCCTGCTTTTCAGCTTCCACATCACCACAATGTCTTTCACCACTCGATACAGTTTTTTTTTTAACACCACTCCATATTGATATTATTATGAATTAATTTTAAATGTTACTGAAGAATTTATATTTAGATGTAATAATTATTTAAATACATTATAAACTATTTTAAATTGTCCATGTTAAAATGTCCGTCACTCGCGCACCTTTTATTAGTCCATTTTTTTATTTTAATTATATTATCATATCAAAAACCGTCTGCGCAGCGCCGCCGAAGGCAGCACTGGCAGGGTCGCCATGCAATATGACGGGTTCGGGTTAAGTAAAAAGTCTGACTGCGATCAATTATATTCTCATTTATTGCATTACACCTGTTTATATATGAGGAGAGATGCGTGTGTGCACACGTATGTCGTACACACACTACATAACTTTTCCATACGTAGGTATTAAAGACTCTTAAAACATAGCTCTTTGGTGCTACTCATCAAAACTGGGCCTCAAAAGAGTCCGTAGCCGAGCTTGAGGACATATCTCTAAATCGGTTTTCAAATGAAAATCGATCGTAAGCGCATTATGTTTAAGGTGCATTTTGGTTAAATGATTTTAGGGATATGTTTAGCGATAATAAATGTCAATGGGGGTCTAAGTGACGGAAAATGAGGTGCGATATTTCAGAGCGTGGGTACGATACAGGCCACCGCTTGACACGAATTTTGGCACCCTTCGGTCCACTTTGACGTCATCAAACCTAATTTGTGACGTCTTTTGCGGCCGTACTGGACCGTTGATGTCGAATAAGTTATTGAGCTATCGCGAACCAAGGTTCCGTCTTGAGTTTAAAGCTTTTGATGAATTGAGTTCAAAGCTGTTGTGGATAAGTAAATAAAATAAATAACCCAAGACAAGCCACGGCAGTAGGCCACACAGCGCCGCCCAGTCCCAAACTAAGCCGAAGTTACTATGGCTACTACACAATTATGAACTTACTTAAATACCTTTAAAAGAGTCTATGTCATGTTATTTGATATATTTATTTAAGAATTAAAAAGAACAGACATTGACTACATCATGAAGTAAGTAGTTCAAGCATTAAGAAATTTAGTCAATAAAATAACACAACAAATAATACAACATCACGTCCATTCAAACACTATTATCTCTTCAAAACTCGCGAATGGAATTCGAAAAAAGCAGTCAGTCACTTTGAAATAAGTCTACACAGTATTTCCAGGCCTTCAGCCAATTATTTTCACAGCCACTATTAACCAATTCATTAAACATAAAGCATTTTCCTTCTTTTAATATTTCCTTTTAGTGGACGTCAATTAATTAAGCAGTTTAATTGTTCTTCCATTTGAATAATTATGTCGTCCTTTTGTTACAATAGAAATTCCTGTGAAATACTATTAACCTTTGTGTTGTCTTGTACCCATAGTACAAGCTTCGGCTCAGTTTGGGGCTAGATGACGCTGTGTGGCGAGAGACGTGGCATGTCTTGGGTTATTTATCTATTTAAATAGGTACTACTACTTTCTAAGGGCATATAGGGAAGGGAGCGACCTATCACCTTTACGCTTCAAGGTATCCTGCCCGTGGTGCAACTGACTGGTGGCGGTATAAACAACACGATTGAAGGCGTAGCTAAGTACCACAGGCTGATGACGGGCACCAGCGTCACCGGAGCGAGGCGATTATGAGTAAAGCCTTCAGGTGTTTTCCCAAAGTGGCGAACAACAGGAGAGGCCTAAGTCCAGCAGTGGACTAGGATAGACTGAGGATGACGATGACTTCTTTCTAAGACTATACCTACTTACTTTTTCTTAACTAATTTGACATCTAATTTAGTTTAATGGTGGTGATAACTGACTCTGACACAGTGTGACCACTGTGTCAGCGAGTTCGATTCCCGCAAAGAAACAAACATTTGTGTACATGAACATGTCTGTATTTGGTCTCGGTGTTTGCTATGTAATGTATTTACTTTGGGGTCATTGCTCCGATCCGTATGTGTTGTTACATCTGACATTCACAAATATAAAAAGAAAATGTACATGGCAATTAAAGTAAAACACAGTAATAATCTTACATTCCTTCCAACACACGATATTCACAGTTTTCAACAAGAAAGCGAAAGACCAAATGCGCAAATCGAAATCGCTTTTCGATTCACACCAGCGTGAAAATAGATTAAATTGTTATCAAACTAAGTTCAAAGTACTAGTACTGCAAAGTAGGAGTTCAGATAGTTGAGATGTGGAACGCCTCTGGTCTCGTGTCACCCACCGACCCGGTTCCGGCTAAACGGAAAAGGGGTGCCAAGGTATTTATGGAATAGGGATAGGAAAAGGGTTCTTTTTTCTTATCAACTAGTGATATTTTAGTTTTGTTTAATAAGGATTGTGTTCCTCTTGTTTGTATAGTGTAATCTGCTAGCCCTGTCTCCCTGGAAACAAAAAAAAATAGTTGTCACTTGTTTTAAATTGGACACATGCAGAGTTAGGTTCTTGGCTCACTTTTACTGCTGCTCCTACCTAGCAAAAAGAAAGGGCTTTGTAGAGCAATTCTTTAGATAATATAATTTCACATTGCCACCAAGTTCTCTGCTAATTTATATAACTATACTACTTACTGTACTATTTTTATTTCCCAATGTAAATAATTAAAAAATAATATTTGAATTTTACTGTTTTTGTGGGGTGTATATATACTCGTACTAGTTATGTCCTTTATTCACAATGCCTATTCACATTCAAAGTTTTGGATTTTTCGCTCGCTCTTTGTTCATATTATATATTCGATGTTTATATTACACCAAAAACTTATAAAAAGAATACATTACGGTTAAGTTGCAATGATATCCTCAAGATGCATAATTATATTGTTAACATAGCCACCAAAATAAAACCATAGTACGTATTTTTTTAATCTTACAAGATATTTAACTGAACAGAGATCTTTTCAAGTAAAAGCCTTCTTTTTTCATGAAAACGTATAAAACACCTATAAAAAACGTGCTGAGGGAAAATCCTTGCAAAGCAAAACTCGAGGTGTTCCCATACGTAAACAAAATTAACAAGCTCTGCACCCGACCCCGTTTCCGTCAAACTAGTTCACTGGAGCTACATTCGACGATGATGGTGTCACTTCGTCGTTTTTTGTGGCCCCATGTGTAATACTGCGTAGGTATGGGCAATCCTTTTTCGATAATTATTATCTACCGAACCTGTGAAAAAAAAATAGAACTTTTTTAATGTCTCAGATGACGGACATCTGCTATGTTTTCTAAAACTAGAGGTTTTCAGTGTACTATAAGTACCTGATGGCAATTACTACTATGAAGTCGTAGGCCAATATCAACTTTCGTTTTTTGGCGTAAACTTTTATTTGGAGTAATTAATTAGTGATATTTCGAATATCCGTATCTAATTCTAAATATTATCACCATCAACCTTCAAACGTCCTTCCATAATGACTATTATCATTTAAGGGGACTTGCCTCATTCACCACTCTTGGCAGGCGGGTTGGTGACTGCAGTAGGTTTTATTTGCACCCAGGTAAACGCTGCTGCCCATTTTGGCCTGCCCTGATATTTCCTCAATCATTTTCTAAGTATAAATAGTATAAAGTAAGTACTGTATCCCTATAAAGACCGGGTCTCCCCTAACACAAGTAATAATACTTAAAAGGGAAGACCCTACCATTTTAATATTGTAACTAAAAAAAAAGAACATTTTTTTTTCTACGACACGGTTTGAGATGGGTGGGGTCTAAATATATGTAGAAACCACACAGATATTGGTCTCGAAAAATTTAATTATTATAAAGAATGTACCGGCAATATTAAGCAACATTTCTGTAATACGTTACATCAATCACCCGTGTCAAATATTAAATAGAATCTCGCGCACAAACACAGCGCGTGTCATCTATTTTCTGTGCGGGCGCATCTTCTGGGTGGCTTTTCCGCGCGCTAATTTCCTTCGGCAATGGGCCGTAGAGATCGCGCGCCCCGGATGCGTACGCGCCGCGTCGCGTGCGCAGCTGTCGGAGTAAAGAGTGAGTCACATGTGTTTAGTTGTCGCATATCATGCGTACAGTATAATATTTCTAATGTAAACAAAAAAACAAAACACAAATAATTGACCTGTGTAAAAAATGTAATTAGTCCGTCTTTTAAATTATTCTAAAATAAAAGTCACATATTTTTTTCATTTGTAAATTAAACCAAATATGACAAAGATATAGCCCGTTGAAATGACGCGTGACGTCAAAGAGTGGGAGTTTTTTCCCCACAGAGTGACGTTAAAGACCCCTCCTAAATTTTGATGCCTTGTATCTTTATTATTTTTTGTTTAAATGAAACACGATACGTGTCCAAAATATTTGTATAATCTAAAATACGGACTAAATATAATGACCCTGGAAACATCATCTAGAATAGTTTGCAGTTGTCTGGACGGGCAGATAAATGACTGAAAATTGTCTGTCTTCAACATAAAATAATGGTGACTCATTTATATCTTTCGCATAAACAACACATGCACATTATCTTTGCTGAAATTTCAATGATGCGTATTGGTATCCGAATGGGCGATGGACCACACGCCTTGTGTGTCTGTTTCAGCTGAATAAATGAAGATTAATTAGTTACTTAGCTAGTTAAAACGGGCAAACCGCAACGCGACGTCTTGCGCCTATTTTGCGTTTCACTATGAAAGAAGTTTTGTTGGTCAAGTAGTTATACTTTAGCTCTAGTTTAGTAATTGAGAGGATCCATCTGTAAACATCATACTTGATCACGACACCTTGAATAATGTTTGCAATCATGAAACCACCAGATTACAGCTTCTAGTAAATCATTTTATACCGCATATTTGGTTAGGGAATTCTCTAGCCGCTCATGTATTTCCACCTTCCTACAATCTAGGGTCTTTTAACGGGGCGTGAAACGGGATCTTCGCAAGACGGCAGAAACTGATGTAAGTAGTCATAATGAAGAGCTGATAATATAAAAACTTTAAAAAGAAAGCCGGACAATTTTTTTTAATCTTCATTCATTCTCCTCATTCCACTGCTGGACATAGGCCTCCCCCAATTGTCATTTGTGGATTTGCTTTAGTCACCACGCTTGGTAGATGGGTTGGTGACCGTAGTAGGTTTTATTTGTTGCCAGGTAAACGCTGCTGCCCATTTTGCCCTGCCCTGATATTAGTCGTCTTCTACGACACTCACAAAGAGATAGGGCGGTCCTATTCTAAATCTATACACCACACGGTCAATTAATGTAATCCTATTAATATCCGGGATTTCTAGGCACCATTGCTATGAAATAGTCCTTACAGCAACGGCAACGACGCGTCTCTTCATAGTCAACTGGGCGGGCGACCACACATATTACGCCTAAGTATTAGCTGAATGAATGTCCTGTTAAGTCCTTGATCTTCAGGCCCTAGTAGTTCTTTAGAATCATTAATTACGTACTGACGTTAATAAGCACTAAGGAATTTCAGTTTTATAGCTGCTGTTATTACGTGACTACTGAGAAGGTTATATAAATAGCTTGGTTAGTTTACTTCAAGTTTTCTTGAAAGTATTGAAATGGTTGCTGATGTAATTTAATAACTTTTCAGGAATTAACGTCGCAAAGAGATCAGTTGCCATTATAATAATCTATACTAATATTATATACTAGCTGTGCCAGCGGCGTCGCTCGCGTGGATATCGGGTTCCATATAATACCTATCTATTGTGCCTAAGTTTTAAGTTAGACCTCTAGCAATACATTGGTGAAAACCGCATTCAATTCTATGCAGTAGTTTTCGCGTAATGCGCGTTCAAACATACAGGTTTAAATTTCTCGCGTTTTCCCAACACTTCCCGTCACTGCTCCGCTCCTATTGATTGTAGCGTGATGAAAAGTATCCTATCCTATCCTAACCTGCCCAGGAGTATGAAGAATAATTGTACCAAGTTTCGTCAAAATCTGTTCAGTAGTTTTTTTTTCTATAACGAACATACAGACAGACAGACAGACAGACAGACAGACAAAAATTTTACTGATTGCATTTTTTGTATCAGTATCGATCACTTATCACCCCTTGATGGTTATTTTGAAAAAATATTTTATGTACAGAATTGACCTCTCTACAGATTTATTATAAGTATAGATTTGTCAAATTGTAAGGGGTAATCTCGGGATCTACTGAACCGATTTTTAAAATTCTTTCACCAATAGAAAGCGACATTATTGCTGAGTGTCACAGGTTATATAAAAAATAAGAAGGCTATTAATATTAAGCCCAACGAAGTGGAACGGGTCAACTAGTACCTAATAAAAAAGGCCAACGCACATTTCAAACAAATATTTCGCAACCCGCTCCGAAATCGATGTAAAGAAATCCCTCTGCATCGAACTCAAAGTTACATTATCGTTAAGTTTCACAAATAGTACCACATAAATCACTTAACTCTACATCAGTTCATAATCCGGTCTAAATAAAAGCACACGGAATCTGTTTCAAAATTAATTCGTCCATGTTAATCATATCTCTTGGTAGCGGGTGGTCGGTATCCACATTGTATGTAATTAATTCGACGCACACGAGTGCTATATCGCTTGCTTCGAAAATAAACGACAATACACGCCATGTGGACATAATTTGGACTGAAATAATGTGACTAAACGTTGGGGCTAGCGTTTATGTAACGTACAAACGTGTCGCTCAGTTGACTTTGCATTACATATTTGAGCTAAATGTGGCACCATAGAACTAAAAAAATATATGCAGATATCTATAAGCATTTCAGCAACATACTTATAAATATCCCAACAAATACCATGCAGCGCTATCTAGTCCCAAAATAAGCCGAAGCTTGTACTGTGAGTACTAGATTACTGATAAATGTACTTAGATACTTTTTTGTGAATAGAAGTAGGAAGTAATTAAATAGTGGAAGTCATAGTAACATCATTATTAATACGAGTACAAATTAATTATAATCCCCCGTCACAAAAGAACTACAAACAATAAAGTTTCATCATAATGTACCTGCGTACAAAACTCGCAGACTATTGTAACCCCACTCGAATTCTGCAATTAATACGATTACCAGGTATTTCATAATTGATGCAGATTGAATAAATTCGCTGAGCATATTCCAAATATTAAGCTTTGTGATGTGACGATTGAAATAGCGGCCAGTGAAATAATAGGGAACAAATGAAAATGAAACCATAGAGCAAAATGTTACCTACGGGAAACGGAAATTATTGACGATAAATTGCATACAAAAATATACCTTATTGCACTGACTTTATGAACGAATGCATCGTCTATTTTTGGTGATACTGCAGTCGTGGTATGCGTTCATTAAATTCCGCCGGTATTAATTAAAAATGTTGACGCTACAAGGTATTGTTATAATAAATGAATCAATACTGTTTTTATAAAATACCAGCTCAAATATGGGAAGTTCGGATTACTCAATTAAAAAAAGTACATCAGAAAACGTCAAACAAATTGAACATTTGAACAACCACCGGATTTCCAATGAATAGTTTCACATAACATTTTTACTTTCGTTTTTACATTAACGGCGCGTATTGTGATAATCTAAAAAATATCAATAATAGTACAACCTTTTAGCAGTTTATTAAACATTCCATTTTTTTATTAATAACACCATACCCTCTCTTCAGAATAGCACACTTCCTCTAACTGAAGGTTGTCTGGAAGAGATCGCTTACTAGCGATAAGACCGCCTAAATTGTACCACTAGTTGATTGTAATACCTTGTCTGTAATGTTTGTTTTTGTGCAATAAAGAATATCTATCTATCTATCTACCATAAGCTTGTCGGAAAAGATCATTTAAAGCGATAAGAATTTCAGAACAAATGGCTATTAAGCTTACGTTTTTTTTAAGTGAATTGTATGATTTGCAATAAAGTACCTATATCTATCTAACTTCTTATACGTTGATTGTTCCGATCACAAAGTAAGTATTCTAATCACCATTTGGATGTTATTAATAAAGCTTACCAGTGACCCAGTTTTAGCAGGACGGGGTTAATAGTGACAGATATATTTAGTGCGGTCTGTATACTATCTGAAGAGCGATGGGACGTGGCAAGTGGAATATCCAACGCACATTCTGTTGTGACGTCAATGACATACGCTCGGTCTGGGGATCCATTGATGCAACATGGTATCACTTTGTATACAGTATAGTAATAAATTTCATCAGATAGCACCACTGCGACGTCTAAAATTGTATTGGAATGAAATTTTGGCGCAGCAGATCAAGCAGCGCAAGTGGAACTGGATCGGCCACACTCTTCCGTGGGACCCTGACTACATACCAAGGCAAGCCCTAGACTGGAATCCCCAAGGAAAACGGAAACGTGGCTGCCCTAAGCAATCCTGGCGGCGGACGATCTCCGCAGAAGGGAAAGCGATAGGAATGACCTGGAGCGAAGTGAAGCGCGAAGCTCAAGACCTCGCGGGTACTGTGGACGCCTTCTGCCCCATCCAGGGGACATAGGACAATAAGTCAATTCAAAGTACGTGGTTTAATACATTCTCAATTTTCAATAAAACAACAGAGGATCTAAGTCATCTTATAGTCGCCGCTATCATAATGTTGTCTTCGTTATTATTATACTGCCTAGCCAGTTTAAATTTGGCAAAGTAAGAAACGTGATTTAGTTCGCGCTTCTCTTCAGAATTAAATTAGGAATATGCCAATATTGAGCTCAATTTTAGTTACGTAAACAGAATTGATAAAAATAGACAAACTGTAGTACGATGGAATATTCTCAAATAAAGTTCTGAATATTTAAGACGGCTTTGAAACGAGATTTTAGTCTAGACTAAGTAGATGTTCTCAAAGGAAATATAAATACCTTTCGACTGGCCCAGTGGCTTATTTGGTGGTGATTTTGACTTTTGTACGAAGGTCATGGGTCCGATCCCCACCTAGGATAAACATTAATGTGTGATAGTACCTGCCCTACAGCGTAGGTGCTGGTGTATGGTGTTAAGTAAACTACTAAACTCCCCGGTGATCATCAGTTATTAGGGTACCAATTCTAACTAGATACTTACCTAGGTAAGTAACTTGGGTAAGTATCTAGTTAAGATATAAGATAGAAGAATAACTAGATACGCGCGCTCAATCTTGCTACCTATTTATAAGTAGATGCCCACAACTTACCAATATAGGCATAAATGCCATAGGTTAACTGGGCGGCCGAATGTATGCTATGCCAGATATGAGTTGTCAGTTGTCAAGCTGTTTTGAAGCGAAAAGGAATGCGATAAAGTATATCTTTTTTCATTGTAGCTGTCTTAATGCAGGTAGTACACTCTATGGTTAGTTATAAACAGTGTTAGTGCGGCAATTGTACGGCCCTGTGATAATAATGCATCATCCGAGCCGAGTTGTAGCGTCCACAGCGCGTGAGACTCGCACAAACGATGAGTTATTGCGTGTCATCTATTACCGGACAGACACAATGTTCATACATAAAGATAGAAAAACTGAACTATATTTTTATGGGGAAAAATCTTCCGGGGATTAAAGAAACCGCTGAGAATGTGTAGGTACAGTAATTTTGGCTACGATGTTGGCTAATTCTGTTCTATTAAAATCCATTTTATAATTTTATAAAATGGACAGGATCTGAATTTAATATTTTATTTTTATACCTTTGATAAAGCTTACCTATAAATTAATCTACAGTATCCATCAATCAATCAATCAACAGCCCTGATCCATCCACTGCTGAACGTAGGCCTCCTTTCCTCCCTTCCTCCCGCACAGTCCAAACATTTGTATGCATGAACGTTTGGGTGTTTGCAATGTGTATTTATTAACATAAAAATATATTTGATCAGTTTGCACTAGCAATGGGTACTAACCCATAATACAAGCTTCGGCTTAATTTAGGATATTTCTTGGGTTATTAATTTTATTTCAATCATTTAGTTTAATTAAAACTTAATTTACGGGACTCAAGTACATAATAAATGTCGCGCTGAGTCCCGTTAATTAAGTATTAAAATATTTTTCATTACTTATATCTTATGATGTAAGAGTACGTACCAATAGGTTATCTGTACCTATGATGTGGTAAAGAGGACGGAATATGTAAATTAAAAAAATATAATTATAATAACACTGCCGACAATACCATTATGCTAATAGGTTTTCAGTTCATCAATGAGATAGCTTTCACTCATATTATCAGAAATGGCGTTGCATTAATATTCTTCATAATTCCAGTGCTCTTTTGTAATTCAACATTTTTATTTAAATTCTCTGTTACCTATTCGAATTGAAAAAGATACTCTGAATGTCTCCACCAACTACCTCCTCTTTTTTTAAGTCTGTTAAAAAAGCTGGAACTTAGGCCTCATTTGTGTTTATATATTGTGGTACCTTCGTTGTTCTGATACCCACAATAAAAGTGCAATTTACTATTTACTTTGGGATCGGAGCAATGTATGTTATGTCTGATATTTGTTTATCCTATAACTCTTAACACAAGCTCTACATACAAACAAGTCCAGAATTTGTCCACCAGTGCATCGCGGCAAACGTCTTCGGTACACAGCGATGCATCACGGGCGGTAGATCTGGTCCGTATCGCCGCACGAGCGTGAGACTCCACACAAACGATGAATTATTGCGTGTCATCAATTACCGGACGAACCCGATGCTCACGCGCGCGGATGTAGATATCTGGATGGGACTAGATTAACGCAAAGTGAATAGGGTCGATTATGTCCGGGTGGTGTCAGGATTAATAGAGAAACGAAACGAGGATCTGGCAACCGACTACTTCTAACCATCACAATTGAAGGTGTGGCTAAATCACACGAGCCAATGATGGAGACGGAGACCGTCACCGGAGCGAAGAGCTACGCCCATAGCAGCATTGAGCATAGGACAATATTTTAGTGTTAGCCATTGTTTACCTATAATTAAAAAAATACACTTTAAAAATTTGACAAAGCATTTAAATATGTTTCGTTTCTGTCGAGTCTGGTTCACAGATAAGCATTCTTCCTTAAAATATATTTTTTTATTTTTTATTGGTTTTTAGTGGCAGACGAGCAAGCGGCCTGTCTGATGTTAAACAGTAACCGCTGCCCATGGACATCTGCAATGCCAGAGTCACAGCAATGTCGCTACCTACCGTGAGGAAAGAGCTCTCGTTAAACCTTGTTTGAAAAAGGACATGTCGTAGCGATCAGGAAACACCGCAAAAATAAACTCCGTGGGAGGATATTTTCTCCATGATTACCGTTTCCAGTCTAAATTTACATCCGAGACACTATTCTAAGGAACCGTTTGAACACGCTCCTTGGCTCTCCTTGTGTCGGGCTCGACACGCAAACAAATCCACACATCAACCATTGTATTGGTTAAATGTACAAGAGACGTATGATTCCGGCTAGTTTTGGATAGGTATGTGAACGAGGAACGTTTTGTATTCATAGTAGTTAGTAGTAGTTGAACTACGAGTAATAGAACTTCGTTCTATGAGGATTTTTGCGTTCGCACGATAAGTGAAATGATAATAATTAGTTAATCTTTCTTAGCCTTTGTGTCATGACCAATATTACTGTAGTTTCATTCAAATTCGTTCAGTAGTTTTTGAGTTAAAGAGTAACAAACATCCATCTATCCATATCATCCATACATCCAAATAAACTTTCGCATTTTTTTAATTGTTGTTGACGGCCTATCTAAAGCGACGCAACTAATGCACTAGTACAACATGATGCAGAACATGTTCCTCAACAGCTACGACATTTACGTAACGCGGGGCATGTTCGTTGCTCCCGCCTTTAAAGTGAGAGCTAGCAACATGCCCCGCATAACGTACAATGTTGCGAGACGTGTTGCGGGATACTATGCAACGTTGCAGCGTCACGTACATTCAGAGTTGAGCGTCATGTTGCGAAACCAAACGTTCCTTAATGTATCCGGGGCTTAATGTTAAACAGTAACTATTTAAAATAACAGTACTCTTCTGTTTATTAAAAACATTGTGCCATGCATCTCATTTAGATAGTACCTGCTAAGTTTTATGTAAAAGTTTTTGGGTAAAACAGTGTACAGACCTACATTTAGGTAACAGCTACGTACATGGCTAAGTAATTTAGTGGATGTAGAGAGTAGGGTGTTTCTACATTCTTTAAATTAGACTACATACATACGAGTACTCTCGTGCTTTTACGAGTAAAATAAATGCGATGGTAAAGTTTTAAAACACATTTGAAATAAAAACAATTGGCTTGACAATGTATATGAAACACCGGACCTTAAATGAAGAATGTCACTTATTAAGCTATGAGTACTTACATACAGTACTTACTTTGTTTTTATAGTTTAGAAACAAAAAGAGTAAAAACTTCGATGTCTGTCCGTAAGTATTCACTATCTGTTGCATCTCAAGAAAAAAAAACTCATCAAAATAAATGAAAGATCATACAATTGTCCACGTGATTGAGTTATTTAAAAATGTTTTACCAACACGGAGTTGGTTTTACGTAATATTAATATTCAATGATTTGAATGCCAAAACCCATTTTCAACATTTTCTGTATTTCAACTCGGCTAATTAATATTTTACAAAGAAGATCATTCAGTCGCAGGAAACGATGTTTCATTTGATACGAGCGATTCCGGTTCAATAGAAAATCCGTTCAAATTAAACTTTGTACAGTCAACGTGAGATTACCAATTACGTTTCCCAACTTTTATCTCAACTGGCATAAGGACAAGTACTGCGTTGCCATACGAGCTTAACCCCCAAAAAATCCGAAACGATTTTTATAGTAATGTTATATCATTATGTTCACTGCATAGATTTAGCATAGCGATGATAGCCATAATATAAATTCGGCAAGATCTTTTCCTCTTAATTGGACTGATATTCTGTTTACAATAAATAGGGAAAAATGACGGTAATGATATTTAGTAGGTACTTGTGTATAATTAAATTTGGTGGTGTTTTGATGATTATTGACCTCGTATTTTAGCTTAGCTACCATATATGAGCCAGTTTTTACACACTTCGCGTTGCTGATGTCCAACATCAGACAGGCCGCTTGCTTTGTTCGTCGGTCTACAGCAATAATTAAATCTAGTTGATGAAACTTGATATTTTCGCGTTGTATGTAATAGCGACCATCGTAATCGCGTTAGTCAGTAGTCGCTCACCTATGAAAAAGGGGAAACGCGCGAGTGAAAACGCGTCATGAAAAATCGTCTCTGTTGCTACCACTTACGTGTATATGACGCTGACTGTACCGAATCTAAACGGGTATAAATTCAAAACAAAACGCAATCGGGAAAGCTATGGCGCTGAATCGGGCGGAAAATGTTTTGGACGGCAATAATTTTGGACTGGAATGTCATGTCGAAACCCGCGGAAAACTCTGGTGACGCGCGAATGATTAATGTTGACGGCACGTTTATATACCCTTGCTGTAGATAGATAGATATTCTATATTCGACACCAAACAACTGACTTAAAACTAGGTATGATAGATATTTAATTGTACAATTTAGGCGATCTTATATCTGTAAGCGATCTCTTCCAGACAACCTTAGGATAGAGGATAATTAAAAAGCAAGAGTGAGACTGTTTTTAAATTACGAATGATATTACATATATTTTTACTATGTGAAAATTTAATTTCGATTTGGAAGCTTAAATAAACTTTAAAATTAATAAAACAAGGTAGTATTTCAATAAAATGCTGTCTCGTCTAAAAGAATGTCCAATTTGGCGACTGTACCTAGTTAGTGCTGGGTAATAAAAATAGAGGCAATTCAAGCATTCTGTACGAGGCTGCGCGGTCATAATGAAGGACAGTGCGCTCAAGAATTAAAACAATAAATATTGCGGTACAACAACCTTGGGTTAAACTAAAAACTTGGTATGGTTCGTTTGTGTCAGTATTTACTGTAGCCATTTTGCAACTAAGAAATAAGAAACACTTGTTATTTATAAATATAAGAAACGCATAGTAATACATAGTAAGACGGGCAGTAGCGTTACCGGAGCGTGAAGGTACGCCTTGCGATCGCCAAACCGCCTGCCTAGCTTGGTGATTATGGGCATATTTGGTAAAGTGGCGAATATTGGGAGAGGCCAGCAGTGGACTGATATAGGCTGATGATGATGATGAATAGATGAACAGAGGTAACATTTATAAGACACTAGCGACCCGCCCTCGCTACGCTTCAGGTATTTCATTATACATAACCTTCCTCTTGAATCACTCTATCTATTAAAAAAAAAACGTATCAAAATCCGTTGCATAGTTTTAAAAATTAGGGATATAAGGACTTAGGGATATAGGGACAGAAAAAGCGACTATGTTTTATACTATGTAGTGACACGGCTATTGTGACGTCCAAAATAAAAGGGCCTCACTCCGCAATCCTCTCATTTAACTATGGAACCCTAAAAAGGACTGATCTGAAATCGCCCATATCATATTCATGATGTTTTCGATTGAGTTTCAAAACATCGCTCTGCCTATAACATAAATAGTATAATCTACCTAATTACGTTTTTATGTAACCTCAAAAGTAGTACAATACATATCACAAGTTACAGCTATAAACATATAAGTACTATCTTCAGAAATGTACTAGGCAAAAGGGTTTTAAATATTCGCAACTGAACCATTCACTGCACAACTTTATTTCACTGTCTTTTATGGACGATGTTTTTAAGGCAAAACGCACGTGAAAAATATATAAAATCGAGCGAACGCGAATTTAGTTCGCAACGTGAAACGTACCTTTGGAAAATCTATGTTGAAAATAATTCTTGAAACGAATAAATTGGTCGGTTACTGTTGCAAGAGATATACTTTCACGAGTCGAGAAAATTGCAGCAATAAGGTTTTTGTTTTCATTTTTTGTTGTGGCAATACACCGCATCGGGGTCATAGTAGTTTTATTCGACAGTTAAAATGAATAACGTTGACAATTTTTGCGGAAAATATTTGCGGTGCCTTGAATGGTTTGTGCATTTTTGTTCCAAATCGCAACTTCAAAATAATTTATTTTGATAGCTTACCTTGTACAATGTCGTGCCAAATATATATTATCATTTGATATTATTCTACTGCATAATTGGTATAGTGGCAGAGGCCCTACAATAACAATCGGAAACCATCGTTCGATGGACGGTTCGCATATTTTGTACCATAAATCCCTCTCATTTATCCCTCCCGTGTTCATTGACGGACGCGATATGCACATAGGCCTCTCCAGTTGTTCGTGACTTTGAGCAAACTCTTGGAGGCTTAATCTCCACGCTGGGCAGGCGGGTTAGCGATCGCAGGGCGTAGCTCCTCGCTCCGGTGACGCTGCTCCCTGTCATCTACTTTTTTTTATTGCCGTTAGTGGCCGACCATGAACATCAACAATGCCAGGAGCACAGCCATGCCGCTTATACTTGTGTGTGGTAGTTACGCCTTCAATCGTGATGGTTATATTATATTGCCACCAACGGGTTGTCAGCCTATAAGAGTAGTACACATTTACCTATACGAGTACATTCTTGTATTTCACATCAGTACTAAACACGCATAGTCGCATACAAACTCAACTAAAGACAGCTGATAAGTCATCTTCTTAACAGCTAATTCGCATGTCCCATTTCCATGACATGTTCGGTTAACGGTGCGCAGGCAACATGGCGACTGCACTCAGCCTCGCTGCGGTCCCTGGGGACTCTTGACATGAATTAAAAATGCACGTTGCATTAGTGCACGAATGGCAGCGTCCCGCGCGGCGCAGCTGCCGAATGGGACAGCTCTAGTGTGTGCAGCTTTACTTCAATGTCATAAGTTGAGAAGAAATGTTTAGACTTTTTGGGCTGTGACGGGCAAGGTCATGGCAGTAATTCTAGATTAGTTCTTAGATGTGAAAGAGAGGTAGGGCATAGCGAATCTTCGCTTGTATCGAGCTGCCCGTCCGTGGAAGGACCTCCACCCTATAGAATATCGCAGCCAAAAGACCTCCGGGTCGTGTTTCTGCTGGTGAGTAGGGTCTCCGGAGCTCGTGGAGTCGAGACACTATAAAAAAAAAAAAAAAAAAACCCTTGATGAAATACCCGTAAAGTGACTTTTTTTATATAGTAGCAAGACATGATGGTTTCCCTACACCTGATGAAAAGCGAACGAGATGCCCAAGTCGCTGTGACCTTGGTAACTGATCAACTGGTAACTTTGGTCTCGTTTCCTAATCAGTCGGTGGATAGCCAGAATAATCTTACAGGCCAACGTGGCACTGGCAACTGTCAATTGATATGGTTACTTGGACCTGTCTTTCCTTTGAATCGTTATTACTATTTGAGTAGCTGAATACCCTCGTATTTACCGCTTTTAATTGTAATAACGATTCCAACATTTTCCACCTTATCTCAATACACAATTCTCACTATACAATTCCAAGATATTAACCCCTCAAAGGCCAGACCCAACAAAACCACGCTAAGAAAACTTTGCAGCTAATGAGCAGAGCGCTAATTTCTTTTAAAGTCTCTATTACGGTTATCTCTTGCTGCCGCCCTCTGATTCTGGCTATCTGCGAACGCCAGGTGACTGTAATTAACCAGCTCTCCAATTTATTGCGGGAAAATTATCTTTGTTGACCCACGCCGGCAAGGTACTTAATTTTTTCACTCACTGTAAGCGCTTTTCAGGACATCTCCCTGCGGTGATGTTTATTAATTTGGTAATGGAGCAAAGTTGTGTAAACGTATTCACCGGGATAATTGCTATTGTGTTTACTTAATTGGATGGGTAAGTAAACTTGGATCGGGCGATTTCTCTTTTGAGTATTTCTTAAGTAAATATGTACATAAATAGGTATCGTTATTTCATTTCTGCGTAGCAAATAAAGTTCTGTTATTTATGTTAATATCAAGAATTTATCAGAGGAGACGACATGTTTGTGCATATTTTTCTGATGTTTACTTGTCCTGTATAGGTAACGTTTTGTGAAAGTTTTCCTATTTCACTAGCTAGAAAATAAATCAATACAATCCGTGGATTTCAAACATACACGGCTCGAAGGACCAGAAAAATTGGGGAAAGCTTTTAGTGAGAGCGAAAATAGTATACAAAATTACTCGATCTTTGACATTCTATCGGTCAAACCGTTCTCCATCTTTTCCCAAACTTTGTATTTGGCTATTAGGAAAGTTCCATGGAACATAATCCATCCGGGAGACATGGGTGCATTGAATTACGGCTAAGTGAGCGTGATCCGTCGCACAATGCTACTGCACCATCGCTCATGCTGTCAGCGCTCTTTGTACTAAAATTCAATTTGAAAGCTTTATCACATTCTTCCAGTAAATAGTGGACGGAATCTTTTCACTATAACGTCCCTTTCATGAATACGTAATATTGAAATATTTGCAGAAAGATGGAGCGAGCTTGCTTCGGAAGATTTTAGATTAGGTGGGGATATTGAGTTAGGTTATGTATCTGGGATGCATTGAAAATAAATTTGATTTACGAAATTTGTTTTGTATAGAAATATCATGCAACATGTATTACAATGATTTACTATACTAGCTATTGAATAATTTGCATTAAGTACATATGCATTAATTTTTAATCAACTGCGTAAAATATTTATATGGATCACATTTTGTACGGGTAAAACAAATGTTTAAAATCTCTCTAACTTTGATTGAACAATGAAATCAATAGTTCTACGAAATTAAACTACGAAATCCATATGAATTTCTACAATCGACCACTATGAGACGACTTAACTGTAGGGGGAGTCCGAGAGTTTATGTTGTAAACATTTAAGTTGATTTTTGAAAGGTGGTTCATGTCTCCCCCTAAGAAAGTCTCCCGAACATTGCATATAATTTGCTAAGAACTATCAATCACTTAAATATGCTAATAATATTTCTCCATCCAATGATAAAATAGGCGACTTCAGAAATGAAATAATTTTCAATCATACATTTCTTTATGTACTGGATATACCCATCTAAACTTTACCTGAGTTGCAAGTCAACAATCGCTACCAGTCGCTCCGTCAACAAATGGATCAAACCTCTCATAATCATAATACATCAAGTTTTAAACTCCGCATGAAGATTTACCTTTCCCTTTCGAGGCATTTAATAAATTGGCAGCAATTTCCAACTTCGCTTCAGACTATGGAGCAACGCAGTTGAATTTTGAGACAGGGTCTGTTATTTTCTTTATACCAGCAAAGATGTAGGTATAGATACGTATCTATTCCTAAACTGTTGCTTTATAGCCAAATCTTTTCATTGATTGAAGCCTATGTCCATCAGTGGACGTTTTCAGGCTGTTGATTATGGTGAATTTTCTATATTAAACTAAGTATATCTTTAACTATCTTTAGTATAAAAAATTCTACTACAGAGAGGTTATCATTATTAGTAAATGTGTCGATTAATCAGATCAGATCAGTAGTCGAAATAATCCTACAGGTCATCACGACGGTGGCAACTGACAAGTGAGTCAATCACTTCTGTCTGTTGCCGCAGTGACATTAGGCCTCTTTCGCTTTCCATCAAGCAACGAAAGATCACTTTCACAATTGTTTCCTTACCTATATAAAAAAAAACTTTAAGACAACACCACAATCACAATCTAAAACCACAGAACAAAACCATTTTAAAAAGTTCTACCTACATCTGTTATTCTCTATAAGAAAATGCACCTTTCACTCTCAATACGTGGAACAAATCGGCTGCAATCTTCGACTCGCTCCGCATTTTGCGCGGAGCGTGGTCGGAACGCGGTGAGACGCGGCGGGAATTTTTCACTTTGTTTTTACTGATATCCGCAGTCTGCTGCATTAGATGGACTGACTGAGAACGGACTTTCTATATCTAATGTTGATAAGAAGTATAGAAATGAAAGTAGATGGAAAAAAAATACTTACTTTGGTGGCACAGTGACCCAAAGTGAGTCTTGGCATCTATATTACCTAGACGTCGCCACCTCGATCTGTCGTGCGCCATCTCCTGCCAGTCCGTCACGCCGAGCTCGCGCAGATCCTTCTCGACCTCGTCTCGTCTCGGAAAAAATTGGGATTATCTACTAATATTAGTTTGATAGACTTTTAGGAAGAGCCTTAAAATGGCCTAGTGATTGGTCCACGAATTTAAAGGCTTATGTTAGGTAAGAAAAAGGGCACCAGGAAGACAGAAGGCTTGTAATAGTCAGAGACGAGTGTTTTTGTACCTACTCGTAGACTTGTACGTTTCAAGATGATAGTTTTAGCATTATGGATGTCCTTGACAAGGCCATAGGCCGAAGGCTATGAGTCGTAAGGTACAGGCCTAAGTTCGCTAACCTATGAAAGATAATGATGACTAATCTGTGGTTTATATTCCCAGTTTGAATGAACTATTGAATATCATTCGTAAAACAGAACAACCAGCAAACAACTGGATTGAGCAAAAACGTTAGATTGTTAAGTGTAAATAATGATAAGTAAGGTAGTTAGTTGGTAGTCGGCTGCGAAAAATAGATTTTTTTGTTAATTTGCTCAGCATTGCGGCTTTAATTCACCTTAAACCTTAGTTTCCAGTCATCACAGCTACGCTGGCCCGCAATGCACGCATGTTCCTAGAGCCAGCAATTGATAGTAATATTGGCATTAGCCTCTGTAGTGAGACAATGGTGTTAACACACGCGTCATCATGCGAACAATGTGACATACTGTTCACTATTGTCATGTACCCGGGAATACAATACCTTTCAATTGCAGGATTACATGGCACGTAAATTGAATATGGTTAATGTGCCTATGTGACTTGATTCTGAGTAGTCGCTATGGGATTTCAGACTATTATTGAAGGTTAATTAGCTTTGAGATTTATTGCCTAAAGCAGCCTTTTTGATTGTGAATAATAGATGCATTTGGTCCATGTAGCGGCGTTTTAAATTGTACAGAAGATTGAGGTCCTATGACTTTGAACTCCGTCAATGTTCATGATTTACTTCGCATTGATGATTGAGTTCGCAAAGTATTTAAGTAGGTAAGTTTTTTTTTTATTTTTTATACCACTGGGTGGCAAACAAGCCTACGGCCCGCCTGATGTTAAGCGGTTACCGTAGCCTATGGACACCTGCGACACCAGGGGTATCACACGCGCGTTGCCTACCCTTTAAAAACCTCTTCACAACCTTTTTGAAGGACCCCATACCGTAGTCTTGGGGGATAGCCTCGGCGGGGAGCTCATTCCAAAGCCTAAGTGTACGCGGCAAGAAGTTTCTGTTGAAACGTACCGCACGCGACCACCCAGGCTCTAGGGTATGAGGCTGTATCCCCTGTCGACGGCGAGCGGTGCGGTGGTAAAATGTCGCCGTAGGCATCATCCCAAACAACTCCTTGGAACACTCCCCATTATACAAACGGTAGAACACGCATAATGAAGAGAAATCTCTCCTCAGACTTAGCGGCTCAAAACCGTTTGTGAGCTCGGGATCGTCGACCATCCTCATGGCACGTTTCTGCACGGCATCGAAAGGCTGCAGCTGGTATCGAGGTGCTCCAGCCCACAGATGAGAGCAGTACTCCATGTGCGGTCTGACTTGCGCTTTATAGAGCTGCAGTCTTTGCACAGGAGTGAAGTATTAAGTTTATCTAGTACCCACAGTATAAGCTTCTTTTAAGTTCGGGGCTAGATGGCGCTGTGTGGCCCAGCGGGGCATGTTTTGGCTTATTTTATAAAATCTTGAAAATTTTAGAAAATCAAAAATCTTTTTTAATATTAATTAAACATGAGCTTTTCAGAACGTTGTCTCAGTGTTGATTGTGCAAGCAATATTAATTACTATAATCAATTTAGTTAAGTATATTTGCTTGGTAGTGCGGAAAAATATCGTTAAGCAACCAAAAGTTAAAGTTAAAAAGCTAAAACAGCTTCAAAAGACCTAAAAAGCGTTGCTGGAATCATGACTGGGTATTAAAATCCATCGTAATCTCAAAGACTTTGGATCAACCAATGTAAAAACATGATTATTCAGTAGCCACTTGCTATATGCAAAGTATCCAATTTTACTTGCTTACTTAAATCGCTCGATACTCACATTAAGCCCAGTGGAATCGAAAGCTATTTAAGACAGTCTTAATTATGATTGAGTACACAAAAGGGTAAGTTTAAGTCGGCGACAAAAAGTGGAAAACATAACATAGCCATATATTATGTTAATAGGCGGCGGAGTATCCCGCCCTCGACTTAATGGCTGGGGTGCAGTGTTAAATAAATTTAAATTAGTTCGACTAGGCCATTACAGAACATGATTATCATAATGTATAGTTAAGCCTCACCCAGGGTATAGGGGTTGAAACCCAGTATCGAACAAAAGTTTATTTATTTATTAAAGCAAACCAACATAAACATCTGCAAATGTGCTGGACCTAGACCTCTCCCAATGACAATTGTTATGTGGGGGGCCTTTTGTCTTAGTCACTACGCTTATCAGATAGGCTGTTAACCGAATTAGGTTAATCAGTGTTTACCTGGATACAATGTACCCAGGTAAACGCTGCTGCTTGTTTCTTTAGTCGTCTTCTACGACACTCACCGGATGAGACGGGGTGGTCCTATTCATAATCCAGAAACCACACGGACTGGAACCAACATTTTGTAAAACCGTTTGTTCTTTATCTACACTTCTACACTAATATTATAAAGAGGAAAACTTTGTTTGTTTGGTTGTAATGAATAGGCTCAAAAACTACTGGACCGTTTTTAAAAATTCTTTCACCATTCGAAAGCTACATTATCCACGAGTAACATAGGCACAATTTTATTTTGGAAAAAAAAACTTTACGCGGACGAAGTCGCGGGCGGAAAGCTAGTCTACACTAATATTATAAAGAGGAAAACTTTGTTTGTTTGGTTGTAATGAATAGGCTCAAAAACTACTGGACCGTTTTTAAAAATTCTTTCACCATTCGAAAGCTACATTATCCACGAGTAACATAGGCACAATTTTATTTAGGAAAAAAAAACTTTACGCGGACGAAGTCGCGGGCGGAAAGCTAGTATTTAATAAATAGGATAGCACGCTGGTCGGACGACATCCAGAGAGTGGCCGGTAAACAGTGGATAAGAGAAACCAGCAGCAGAAGTAGATGGCGAGGTTTAGGGGAGGCCTATGTTCATATATTGGACTCACAAAGGCTGACCATGATGATGACGAGGGTAGAAGAAAATACGTGTGCCGGCAATGAGTTCCATTTAAAGATGCGGCAAATGTAACAATTGCTAAACTTATTTGTTCGCGAATCAATCAATGATTGCTTTCTATGTTGTAATGTAACATCTGATACATTGGCCAAGCGGGGTACATCAACTGTACGTTGAATCTAAAGTCCGGCGAAACTACATTTACCAAATTGCCGAATAAACCCGCACGAATTCCAATTTTAGCGTCATCTGTTTGACGACAAACATAATATTAATTGACTTCAGGCAATATTACGTACGCTCAGATAACTTGCCAGCATTTTTAAATGGGCAAATACTCGGCAATTACAACATTCTGTTTATTTTAAAACTTGAATGCAAATAAGAGGACAGTGTTGTTTGCGACGAGTTGATTGCTTCTATATGTAATAGTCACATAGCCTTTGTACATTATGTATATAAAGCAGGTTCAGGAGTGTAGGTACCGATACCTCACATTATAGGGATCACATACCGATACATCATAGGGATCACTCTTAAGTAAAAGGCAATACGTCAAATACTGACTACTTTCTCCCTAAGCTATTTGCTTTGCCGGTAGTACAATGTGGAAGGATCATTCGACATTCTACCGGCTGCGATATTTCTACCAGTGAATATTTTTTCCACTTTGTATCAGTCAGTGAAACCATTCTTCCACGTTCAACCTGTAACTTGGAAAGTTAGGTATTAAATAAACTAAAGAAAGTAGTAATTTAAAAAGTTGGACAAAAATCATTTAGTAAATACTTTTAAACGTTAACAACAAATAGGTATTTATAGTAGGGGAACAAAAATAAGCTTATTTAAAAAAAAATAATTAAAAAGTTAAGCGGACGTGATGATTAAAAAAATTTATACATAAATTTACGTTGCGATAGCAAACTTTATTGTCGGTATTATTTATGTATGAATTTTTTTACTGGTTCAAAAAAGAATACACTTCTCTTGGATATTGATATTAACAAACTCGGTGGTAGAATATGGAATAAAAACTGGTAGAATGTGAAAAAAATATTCACCGGCAGAAAAAATACCGATTTAGTGCATATTTATTATTATTATTATTTCATTCTCTTTTACTTTTTCTTTAATGAGAAATTTTGGAACATCTTCTTCTTTTATTTCCTTCTTATTGTCTTTATTCAATTGATATACTGTACTGTGTTTGTGGCTAATTGAATGCTATTCTATTATAGTCTATTGCGATCGTTCTTATCCTCTCGAAACTCGACCATAATTATGTAGGTCTAGTTTTGGCTCATCTCAACGAAGGATATCAGATTTTCTTGTTAGTCTATTTCGGGAGATACCAAAATGGACTAACTTTAAATTCAGCCCACGATGTCTGAGCCATGGATTAACGATGTAGTCAAAAAAAATTATCTTTAGAGGTATCAAAACCAGCTTCCGAATAAAATGAACTGCCATATAAGAGAACAAGCCTATTATGTGTTAAGAGCTGTGCCTTGAGTTTAACTGGCATTTTGGGATTGCAAATGACACCAGTTACTTGACGAAATTTTAGCCACTCTGCAGCAAAGAGTGCCTTAACGTCCCCATCGATGTCCCCTGACGGTTCACTCGTGTACCGAAAGTCAAAGTACCGACCCCAGTACGTATGTGTCGGCCATAATTTTCATCTACATCTGTAAAAGTATAAGGCAGAGAATGCCAAACTAACTAGTAGTTACCAATTTTCCGACATATGTAAACTTTCAACAAGCCTTTTCGTTCGAACGCGTCCAATTCGTTTTTGGAATCGAGCTTCAATTGGGAAGGTCGCCTGGGGCATGCATGAAACTTTTGTGAAGACTATGTGTGTTTGTGTATATATGGGGCATATACAATGTGACTATCGAAATGAGGTAATCCTTTAAAAGGGCGAATATATCGCTGATACACTTAACATGTTTATAAAAAAACATTGTCATCTGCGGCTGGCCAGAGCAGGCAGGTATGTGGCCGTATGTTTCAGCGCTACCCGTGTCCCTGCTACTTGCTGCCAATTGGCGACACAGGGGGTTTAGTGGGTATGCCCTCCCATTTTGGCAAGTGTGAGTCCAACACACCATGTCGACTCCCCCCGGAGACTAGCCGTACCGTGAGTTTCCACGTTTCGGCTACGTATGTCACAACCGATAGAACGCACTGATCGAAGGCTTTCGTCTTTGAGCACTGTGGGATCGACGATGTGAAGACTCGACGAAGTTTCCGAAACGCTGCCCTGTCTTTTTCTCTCCTACTTACCTCGTCCTCAAAACCGCAATGTCTGTATACATATTTTTGAACAACTTCAAGGACGGCGCTGTGTACTGCAATCGGTTCCGGTAGAACATGGTCATTGAACATGACCTTGGTTTTATCCGAGTTCATGAAGAGTCAGCCAGTTCATTCGGCATTTTTGTTGTAGGTCCTGCAGCGATTCTGCCATTATGACGATGTCGTCTGCAAATCGCAAATGAGTGATGTATTTGCCATTTACGTTGATTTCTATTTATGATGTCAATGTAAAATTATTTCTAAAGACTAATATATAAAGCCTTAAATTTTGTTGTTTTTGCCGGGTGGGAGCAAGGCAGTGTAAATGTGCTGTGTCCCTTATTCGCTGGTCATAACTAAGACCCCGTATTAATGCAACTCATTATAAGTTATATAACAAAACGTTATTAATTTCAAAACACTTTTTTACGTTGTAACGTTGCCAATTTATTTCATAAAGAACGACGAATAGAGCTTAATTAACTTTTAATTGAAATTGTAACAAAGACTTGTTATGTTTATATTCGGCCATAAGGCGGACGTACAGCTTGCTAGCTCCAATATTATAGGAATTTCTGAAGTCAATAATGCTACTTTTAAGACTATTTTGATATTTTCATCAGCCTAGATCGCAGTCCACTGCTGGACATAGGCCTCTCCTATTTGTTATATGGAACTGAGTACCTACTGATTTATGAGTTTGCGTTATATGTAACGAAATAAGATACAAACAGTGACGAAAGCAAAATTAACAGTGCATTAATGGAATAAGATAAATAGTAATAATTTATTTTAAGTAATTTGCTAGTATGCCCTAGACAATCAACTTAAGTAGGTCATAACTTTAACACTGTGTAGGTATTATTAACATATTCAGGGCTCATTAAATCTAGGCACAAAATTCATAGTGAATAGTTACTTTCGTAATGAGGACGGGAGGGCAATTTCAACTGAAGGGTAACATTTAGCTTAGAATTATGCGACGTGGGTAATTGCTGGTAAAGGTATTCGTATTATGAAGTCAGATTTGTGAATGTTTTAGGTAACAGACATCTTACGGATTGCGTACTATGTAAATCATGTTTAGAGTAAGCGCGTGTGTCAAAACAAGAGACAAATTATGTACATGACAATAAGAGAGAAGCTCTTCATGACAAACTGATGTCTATGCAGGCAAAGCCTTGAGGTGCAGCTAGTTTATAGTGTACCTAAGTATTTCTATACAATCGCCAACCCGCCTGGCCTGAGTGGCGTTTACGGATAAAACAAAGAGATGTAGGCCATAGCGAATCTTCGCTCGAATTGAGCCGCCCGTCCGGGGAAGGACCTCCACCCTATAGAATACCGCAGCCAAATGACCTCTGGGTCGTGTTTCTGCCGGTGAGTAGGGTTTCCGGAGCTCATGGGGGGGTTAGGGTTGGACCGGCATGGCGGTGGCAACTGCCAGATAACTGACCAGTTACTTGCCAGTTGTCACAGCGGCTTGGGCTTCTCTTTCGCTTTCCATCAGGCGTAGGGAAGCCATTATGTCGAGCCACTATAAAAAAAGCCTCCGGTTGTTTGACCAGAGTGGCGAACAACTAGAAAGGCTTATGTACAGAAGACTGCGATAGTCTGTAATGATGAAGATAACTTCTCTTTTGAATTAGCATCTTACGAAAACCTCTTTTATATCCAACACAAATTCATTCTGAATCCTTCGAATCTTTTAATTTAATACGTCATCATGGTTATCACCACAAAGAGGTATCATGCGTAGAACGGCCTTGTTTGCGATGAAACCGCGAGTCAGTCTTACACTTGTGCTTAATGGAGGTTAAGACTCAATTCGGATCTTTACGCCATCTGAAGTCCCAGGATAGGTAACCACAAACGCAGCAACGTGAGGCGAAAATATCAAATAGTCTTTGTATGGAATAGTGGCCTACGATGTCGCGTTAGTCAGTGTGAGGTGAAATATAGGTCGAATTGCGTCGGGTCGCATCGCTACATGTTGCGTCCTGTCGTTCACCTTGGACAATGCATAAGCCCCTTCGTACACAAGGCTACTTGAGTCGTCGATATCCGACAATTTTAGTCTCTAAGCCACCTCTATACAAATTCAAATATCGAAATATCGGCGACTCGTGTCTGTGTACGAATCTCTATGAATTTATATTGCGGTAGCTACCAAGGGATCAAAATAGTCGGGTATCGAAGACTTTCATAGCGTTATGTACAAAGGGGCTTAGCTGACTACATCTGACAGCGGTCGCAATGCACGGAAGTCTACCTTTAAACAAACGTATACATAAGACCCTTTTAACTACAGGCCGTTTATTTCCAAAATCAATTACTTTTTCTGTCACATAAATACTAAGCAACGAAAACACATAAAACCACGTCGATGCCTCCCTATACAGATATCGATCCCACTTTTACAGCACCGGGATGATAGCAAGACATTATTACCTAAATAAGAAGCCATATGCGTCGTAAAATTCAACTTCCCTGAATCTGAGAAATAATCAAAGTATTATTGAGTCATAAATCTTTATCACCGCTCTTATGGCGCCTATCGCCGGGAGTATGTGAATATTTGGTAAGTTTTCCATGGTTTTTATGGGGGTTAAATCAACATGATGACGTAATATACGGATAACCCGTATATAGTAATTGTGCATAGTTTATGACTTGACTGCCATCCGATGTGATGGAAAAGAAATCTTATTAAGCTGCCAAAGAAGTACTTTGGATGAATTCAATGAAAGATTGAAACATTTTCGAAAACGGTCATCAACTCATACATTCGTTTTCTTCTACAAAGCTAATTTTGTTATCTTCTTTTTTCTTCTTTTCTAACCCATGTTGTCCCACTGCTGGGCAAAGGTCTCCCCCAAACTTTTCCAAAGTTCTCTGTCTATAATTTGTTATATACCGACAAATAATATAGATTATGAAAATTAGAAAATAATCGTTAGAAAAATTAGAATTATAATACTTACTTAATCGTAGGAAAAAATTTATGCACTGATTATCCTCTACAAATGTCTAAAACTTTCTTAATATCATACTTTAGCAAACTCTTTACTATCTCATACGATCCTCGAACATTGTTTTCTCGTGAAAATTGCTTTCTATAAATAGAACGTTACAAATATATCTGTAACTTTTATTTATTACTACCACAATGAATAACATTTCAGCTTTATAAATCAAGTCAAGTCAACGCACTATATTTTATTCAATGTCATGGAATACTCATGAATAATTGAGATCACAAACTTTTTGCTGACCGTATGTTGTGCTCGTAAATATTTACATTCCTTTTTTTTGTAAGTTCTTTAAGATGATCACATTTTCTCATGTTTACCTAACTAATTTGATATTAATTATTTTATGGTGAGCAAAGTAATTTAACATTTGGTTAAAGCGCAAAGCTTTAGATTCCAATCATTGTAACTCCTTATAATTTGGTCATGTCCGTTCGTCTTTGCCTTTTGAAAGGTTTGTCCTAGAAATGTAAAACTTTTCATATATAAGTAGGTATATAATGTATTTACCAAGTTATAAATTTAACATCGAACACACTAAGATATGTCATTTAAAACAATGAGAGGTTGCTAACACGATCTTTCATTTGTACGTAGTTGTTTCCGAGATTTCTAATAATAAATTCGTTTAAATTTCCTTTGCTTTATTTACAATTAAGCTATTATAAAAGTTTAACTTTTCTAATTTTATTAACAACACATAACAGCTACGAAGCGTAAAACAAAACAAATGACAAAAGCGCAGGACGCCGCCCAAAGATTCAAATCGCAAACCGTGAAATCGAAACACCAATCACGTTATTGAAACGGAGTTCCGAAATGAGTGCCACGGCTCTCCATCGCGTTTCACTTGTCAGCATAGCTGTAATAATCAGATTACAGATGTAATTTCCTCTGTCGCTGGTTACTCCTGCGGCCAGCGTCCCACTAATTTACTAGACCGAGCTAACGCGCGGTGAATTCGCGATGCGGATGCGAAACTCGTGACGTCATTATTGTTGCCCGAAATACGCGACAATGTTGGGATATTGACTGGGTCTACCGGGAATTGGGTCATATTAGGTGCTGGATTTATTATTTTGGAAATTAGTCGAAAAAAAATTACATCAAAATTCTTATGATCCTAAAACCTGCCCATTGCATCAATCTTCAAGTGAACGATGTCTAAAGTCAGGGCTTGACGGTCAGATCATTAAATTTCTTAATGCATTTAATTTACGGATCGAAAACTTTATAACCGTGAAATAAATCTTTACAACAAAAAGGAAATCAAATAATCCTTGCCCTGGGACTACTTGGTACCTACAGATAGGGTCTAAAAGAAAAATATTGTAGAGTGTAAAAGATTACATAATTTTTTATATCAAATTCTTGGGATTCTCATTTCTGTGTCTTTGACTACCCCTTGACTTAATTTGGTATGACAACTCATTTTAAAAATCCACTACATGTACAAAATTGTATAGTTTAAACAAGTGGAGCTGTTGTTTAGATATTGCCGGAATACAGTTGATCACAAAGTTGCTAATTTAGGAAAAGAAATACTTTTATTGGGATTAAACCTTCAGTCCAGATGGAATTAAATCATCTGAACTACTTATGTGCTGATTTGTAGCTGCCTATTAAACCTTTATTTTAAGTTAACTGGTCCGTTGGCTAGTGATACTTTCCAAATCAAGAATTTGATTCCCATCCACGGCAATTTTTTTTAAGTATAAAATATAATCTCTAACATTATTATTCCAACAAATTGGTATAGGCGATATGAAAGAGTAATTACTTATCGAGTTCCCTTTTAGTTCTTCTCGATTAAAATAAACTATTGAATCCAGTGGTACAATGTTCAACATCTTTTTAACAACCGCTTCAATATATTTATCAACAATTTCAAATTACACGCTTTCACAAGCAATGGATCCACAATATTATTTTAAAAGAAGCCCCCATCAAACTTCTGCAAACGCCCCCTTCAAAAGCTTTGTTTAGAAAATACACCCTTTACAAACTTTCTTTTGCGAAAAACAAGTGCCTACTGCAAGCAACAAGGGGGCTCAAGCATTTTACAAAGGAAATTAATAAAATAATTTCTAAGCATTATAGGGCAAGCATTTTTCTTCATTATAAATTGTATTTTAATGAAAGAAAATGCTCTTCCGTATCTTATAGTCGTATTTTTAAGGATACGCATAGGTGTATCTATAGATTATATAGAAACAAGGAATGTAGGGGTATTCTTACTTGGAAAGTTTTTCGGGAGTTTTGAAAATTGGCGACTTTATAGATTTTGACGTGCTCTTTCTGAATTTCAACTTTGCCACCTAGAATTTTTGCCGCTCACAACAGCAGTTTTTTGATAATAGCTCCTTTCCGAAAGCGCATTTTTCAAGCAAGAGCATTTATAAGAAATAATTGTAAAAACATCACTACAATTTATGTATCCTTTTTTCTAAAATCAATAGTTTCGGCGTACGAGCGATTTTATCACTTTGGAAGTGTCTCTTACGCAAACTACTTACCCACTCCGTTTAGGAAAAAAATATTATATACCATACCTATATCCTTTTTGAAGACCTATCCTATCCATTGATACTTCACACGTATGGGTGTGATAAAAAAAAAACTTTTTGGAACCTACTTAATTTGGACTAAGAAGCCATTTCGAACTCGTCTGACGGCTCAAACACCTGTGTCCCTTTCAATTATAAAGCCACGTGTTTACCTAATGACGTCATGGCGTGACTACTGCAGTTAACGCCGAAATTCCGATTAAATGGAACTTCCATGTTCGCTTCGTGTGACGTGATGTCTCGCATATTGGGTTAACTGCGTGAAATTCAATCGCAAGAGTTCGATACGCATTTTTGATGATTTATTTCGACAGGCGTTATTCCGTTGCAACTGTTATATTCTGTGCAGAACTATGTACTTGCGTTTTTGTATATAAACCTATATATAATGTGTGAAATAAGTGTTAAGTTATAATAAACACCTTAGTTTGATGCCTCGTGGGTGTTAAAATCTACACCATCCGTGTAAATGCCAATAGCCCTGGTTCAAATCAATATCCGTGTGGTTTTCGGATTTAGAATAGAACTACGCCATCTGATCCCGAAGATGTTTGGGTAGGCCCTTCCATTTCGGGAGGTATGACTCCCACATACCATGCCGACTTCCCCCGACGGGTGGCGTGAAGGTGTATAATGCATTCCCCTCTAAAAAATAAAGCAGCGTTTAAATAGAACCAACTGCGGTCACCAACCGCCCGCCTGCAAATCCCGGGGAGATGGCGCTTGGCATTGCGGAAAGCCTATGTCCAGCAGTGGATATTTGCAGGATGATGATGATGAATCGTATTATGCTAGTATTATTAAGTATATGTAGGTATAAGGAACCTAACAAACATTTTTCATTCATTCATCCTCATCAACATTTGCTGGTATGAAAATGTCTGACAAATGGAATAAAGACAATACAATCTTTTACAGGTATTTTATCGACGAGGCGGCGAAATTAGCCAAGGCAAAGGTGTTGAAACTACTAGCGCCAGTATCAGTTCAAATGTCCACTATCGGTAAGTCCGATACAATTATTAATTAGAACCAATATTATTATAGGTACGCTTTTATATCTCAGTATAGAGAATCAAAATCAAAAATTTAATTGCATAATTTTAGCAGTTACAAAAAATGTAGTGCATCAAAGTAGTCTAGGAGTCTCACTAAAATTTGCCTATGTGGTCAATCGTGCAAATATAACTATATCTATGTATAACGCTGATGGAAAGCGTAAGAGAAGGCCAAGTTGCTATGGCAATTTGTACCATGTCAACCAAATTAACCACTGTTTATGTTTTAAGGTAACATTTAGTTTGAATTTTTACTATTAAAAACACAATATACTTACTAATATAGCTTAGATGATGGCAAGATGATGAATTTAGCTGAGCGCTTTTCCAAAAATAGTGAAAAATTAAAACTCGTTTCCCAACTAGATGGTTCCGGAAAACCAACAGCTCTAATATCTCCCTATCAGGGTTATGCGACTACACTAGGGCAATAAGACCTAGCAATGCTGGCTAATTGAGGGATGGTCTTCACAAAACATTAGTCACACATTTCTTCACAATGTTTTACGAACTTCAAATTTGTGCACATTGGTATCTGCTGCTTGACGGGGCTTGAATCTTTGCCTCTGTATATGAGAGTCACTGGCCTTAACCACTACCACCGACGAATCATTTCACGGTTTAATAATTTTTTAACGGAATTAGCGCTAGTAGGCTTACGTTCTTCACCTTTAACCGATTCAGAAATTGAGTAACAAGACTTACCCTCCTAGACGTCGCTTGATTCAGTGAATTACAGACTTAGTTAGCCAGGCTCTATTTTATTAATACCGTCTAAATCTATTATCATTATGCAACGCCTGCTCTTCGAGCAATTTGGTTTAATATAATTGCTGTTCGAACGTACTTACGTTGCCGATAGTACATTAATATTATTACAAGTTTTAGTAGAACAATGGTATGGTTTTGATTATAGAACTGTTAGCGTACCTAACATCACTTAAATACTACTTACTTAAGTGATGTTAGGTATAAGTATGTATAAGTAATTAAGTATTATTGTACAGAAAAAACAGGAGGCGACTATTTTTTGAGCTTAAATGGGTCTGTAGGTTTTTGAACAAATTCCACTAAGGGAAACACCCTTGAAGTGACTTTGGGGGCAGTTGGTGTATAGCCAGAACAATCTTACAGGTCATATAACGATAGTATGCTCTGAGCCTCTCCTTCGTGTCCCGAGTGCTTGGCGCGGGGGCACGAAAGATCTATTTATTTTTCTATAAAAGAGAAGGTCATCATGGCGTTGGCAACTGACAAGTCATTTGGTTACTTATACCTGGCCACAGCGACTTGGTCTCTTTTTTGCTTTCCATCACGCATCAGGAGACCACTATGCTATACTAACATGAAAAAAGTTTTAATAGAACCATACAAACTTAACCATGAAATGAAATTCATATAGCTTCTCAGCATCAGATATGTTTCTTACCAAACATTACCATGACTTCGCACCAACAATATTCAATTGTCGCTCTTACCACTATTGTTTTAAGAGTGAAGTGGAGCAATTAAGTGCACATAGAGGAACGATGTGTTCATTACAATTTTAGAAAGAACTCCGGAATAGAACGTCTGAATTTTCGCTGTGCTTAATGTAATTATTTTATGCAATACGAGAACACAACACCCTTTGCTAACTGCTCGCTTGCAGGGAAATTTCGACTCGGCATTTCTAGTGTGTCGGTTGTGAATCCAGAATAGGCGGCTACTTGTTAAAATGATGCAAATTGCTTGAATGTGTTTTGGTTATTATGTGATGCTTCTTACTAAAGGCTTGAACCCAAGATTTTTTAGCTACCTACGAGTAGCTTAGCATCTCCCACGTGTATCCCTATAGTGTCTTCGTGTAGATGGCGAATATCTTTTATTTACTTATATTGAATCAACAGCTTTGCGTACTCGCTTTTCAACCCCTTACATTCCGTTTTCTCATTAAAAAATTGCCTATGTCCGTTTTTAGGATCTAGACTATCTTTGTTTCAAGTTTTATTTAAATCAGTTTAGTAGGTAGATTTTGCGTAAAAGCGAGCCAGACAGACAATCATCGCAGTTACTTTCGCATTTATTATTATTATATTATGTAAGGTGATTTGACTGGTTTTGGGTTGGAATTGGAATTGGAATTTAGTTGGCTCGACCACTACTGTCGAGGCAAATAGAACAAACGTAGGTAGGTACATACTACAAACAAAATAATATACAAACAAATAAAGATCGTCACAGTAATATTGGTATTGGGATGCGCCCAACCTTCCATTTAAAACCCAGGATCACTACCAAATAAGAAGCCTATGAGACACGTTTGACAGAAAAAACCTTAAGTCAACTTACATGTAATGTAACCCTAATAAGTGTATGTATGTATATTTAAAGTATCTAACTTTACCAAAAAACGCAATAAAAGGTTTCCTTATTCAACCCACCAAAATCCACCGGAACTTTTGATTTATAGATAAATAAATAACCGGAGAGAGGGGCGAGCCACATTTTTTGTTTGAAATTTTTAACCAGAAAGTATTCCTTTTCAACGATACTCCAGGAATGGAATCACCTCCCAGCAATTACATTAGCCAAATTGTATTTGAATGAAAGCCTCAGTCACCGCAATAAAATGAAATTCATTTCTTTGAGTGATCCCCGCGCTATAATTTTCCAGCGAGTTTGTTTATTAGGAGTGAGAGCGCACCTGGCAAATGACACTGTGAGGGAGCAATGAAAGGAATGATCGGATGTTTTTGTTTAAATAAATAATCAACCCAAGACATGCCAATCTAAAATCCGCGGACACTCCCGCTTCTAAACGCTGTCAAAACAAAACTACAAACCCATTATGGCTTAACATTTTGTCGAGAGCTATCTGAAAGAAGGTACAATATCATAAAAAAGTTTTTTTTTTACGATAGTGGCCTCATCGCGACGTGAGGCTTAGTACTTATCGGACTGCATGGTAGGTAAGGTAAGTGATATTTTTTTTAATATAAAAAGTTGGGGTCTCTGATATTTTGCGTTTTTTTTTCATTGACACATTGTATAAATCCCGTTTATAACACCACTCGGCGCTGGTTCAATACAGATACAACAAAACATAATCTGCCCGAAACACGTCTTTAAAAAGCGTTCACTTCAAAAATAAAAAGGAATTTCCCTCGTATTTTCGTATCGTATCGGCTTACTGTGTCACCTAATACGTATCAATCGCGAGAAACAAACAACTCCGGACTCCATGTAGTGGAAGAGATAAACCGAGCCCCTTGCTTTGGTGGTAAGTGAGAAATAAAAGACAGGGGAGATGTGTTACCTACTGTTGGGAGACAAAGGCCTTTGATGTCTTTAATTGAACATGATTTGTTGTTCCCTAGCTTGTGAGAGCTTGGAATTTTACTTACTACCAATAAAGTAGAGTAATATACGTAGTAGCTAAATACCACAGGCTGATGACGGGTAGCAACGTCACTGGAGCTAAAAACTACGCCCTGCGATCGCCATTCCTCCTGCCCAGCGTGGCGATCATTTGTATAGCCTCCAGATGTTTTACCTAAGTGGCGAACAACTGGAGAGGCCTATGTCCAGCAGTAGACTGCAATAGGCTGATGATGTGGTATTCGGATTTAGAATTGAACCACACTATCCCGTGGGTGTCGTAGAATACGACTAAAGGAATATCAGAAAACGGGCAGTAGCTACTGTACTGTGACTGGGAAGTACTGTGGTCACCAATCTGCCTGCCAAGCATGTGTAGGGATTAAAACCAATTGATCACAGTAACTTCATTTATTTACTTGTTTTTACTTCACTAACTTACATTCACATTATACATTGGTACTTTTACACAATTGGGATGATGACTAAAAAATAATTTAATGTCCATCAGATAGATTAATGAAAAATATTGGATACGTATTTTTTATTTTGCCTCTTGTTCAAAAACTTACGAAGATACATTGATTTTAAATGTCACATGACGTCACGTTAGAGTACAAAATATACTCTAACGTGACGTAGTTAGCCCCCACTCCGTAACTTTAATGCGCTATATCTAAGTATTTTCTTGTTATTTCGACAAAACAAAAAATACGGGTCTTATATTTTTTTTATTATCTAAGAGACGGACTAATTATTTTCTTCATTTTCATACCTTGTCATCATTCGTATTACGCGGGCAGCATTTTTAGGCACACTGTTCATCACTACGGTCGAACTGCTTGTGTCTGTAAGATCAGCCTTTTATACTGTTTTAATGCAATCTCAGCACAATCCACACCAGGGTAGTGGTGTGGGTTGTCACTGTCACAGAAAAAATAAGAAATGGTAAGGCAAAGACATCAAAGCGTATAATGCCATATCCGTCGACACTGACACCTAACACATGGTAAACAAATCCCCCAAATGACGATTGTTCTTGGGAAAAAATTGGCAGACTAACGAAGCAATTTTTTTCACCAACGTTTCTGTGACTGGTTGATGCATATGTCGCAGGCAAATTCTATAATTCGCTCGTATACAAACGGCGTCGGCAGTTTACAAAGATAAATACGTGTTATAAAATGCCGAAGGCAAATTGTCATCGCATCAACGTCGACTTGGTTTGTGTATTAGGGTGACCATGATAATAGAAACGAAACAGGGTTTTTAATCATTTTATTTAGGTATTTAAGATTTATAATAGAATGTTATTAAATTATTGACTACGAAAATAAATTCGTCGATTAAATAAGCATGAAATTGAAACCGTAACCGAACAAAACCTGCACTAAATGGTACCGTGTGAGAACATATTCTCCCTCATCTTAGGATCCTTACACATACATAGTAAACTTACCAAGAATTACCTATTATTTAAACAAGACATTCAGTGGTAATAACAAAAATAAATTCAACAAAGTTTCTTTGTTTCAGTTATTCTGCTAAGCTTAAACAAGCGTAAAACCATCAGCGAAACAATTGATTTGCAGCGAATCAAAATACAATGCATTTTATTGCAATTTTTTGTTCCACTTTACCAGTTTCCATGGACACCCTAGCGTTTTTACGTGCTGGATAACCTCGAATTTTTTTGTTTTTTTTTCACGGTGTTTTCGGAGCCCCTTTGTGATTAGTTTAATTTCAATAGTTTCCTATAATACTAGCCCTTAAAATCTATTTGAAACAGTCGATATTAGACATATTTTTAATATTTTTTTTCTTCAACACTTTCACTGTCGACCGCCATATTGGTTTTGGAGACTAGTAGCGCCAGGGCGCGGTTAAATTTGGTACTAATTGGAACGATATGCCGAGGCAATTTGTAATCGGCTGTAATATCATAGCTCGGCATATTAGTAAATGAACGACATCTTACATACGGCGTACGGCATTTTATATAACAAATTTGTCTTTGTAAACTGCCGACGCCGTTTGTATACGGGCGAATAATAGAATTTGCCTGCGACACATAGACAAATCCAAAGAAAATGTCGTTATGCCTATTTCACCCAGAACCTTTGGACTTATACATATATATGTATATTGTGCCGCAGGGTCATCTTAATTGACGCCCTACACTAATCTTCTCTCTCATATTATCTAGACCTGGCACTATGTACTGTGCCATTACCACGAAACACAAACCTATTTCACGGACAAACTGCCATATCCTGCCATGCCCTTTATATAACAAGCAAGTATTAAATGAAGCGACACCACTTCCACGAACTTGAACTAATTAAACCCCACTCGCTCCAACAGATTGCTAACGAAATGCAATCAATTGCAACACCGAACAATGCACTCGAAAGCGGCATCTTCGCATTTCCGCAATCATTGCTAGCAATCCTTTTGATAATGTCAGTTATTTCTCAACGTAGTCAAACGCGGGTTATTCCCGTTCAGTAACTGAATTTCTAATGAGTTACGCCTGTGGCTTAATGCAACTTTTACCCGACTGCGTCAGAAGGAGGGTAAAATGTTGCATTATGAGGGTAATATATTTTTCAAAAGTATAGCATATTTACTATAGAATCCCTATAGAATACCGCAGCCAAATGACGTCCGGGTCGTGTTTCTGCTGGTGAGTAGGGTCTCCGGAGCTCTTGGGGGGTAGGGTCGGGCCGGCATGGCAGTGGCAACTGACAGGTAACTAACCAGTTACTTGCCAGTTGTCACAGCGATTTGGGCTTCTCTTTCGCTTTCCATCAGGCGTAAGGAAGCCATTATGTCGAGCTATTATAAAAAAAAACTATGTTAAATTATTTGGCATGATCTGAAGCCTAAAACGTCTCAATGAAATGAATGATTTTTGGTTCTACGTCAGACATTACAAGCCCACAGCCACTTCAGCGTGCTAATCTATATATCTATAACTTTTGTCCTCTAACATATAGGTATACATTCACGCTTATGGGAAGACTAATCCTTATGTTTAAGGTCACTCATCGCGCTATGGAAAGGACTATACTTGGGTACAAAACGAGCAGGTTACTGAATATAAATTTAATTTCCAATGGGTCACACTGCCACACATTCAGGGTTAAGCCTGACAGCTACAGTTGTTGCGTCTCCCGTCGGCAACACATGTACATTGATGGTCGCGGAAAGACTAATCTATAAGTTTAAAGTAGCTCAAAAGGACCATGAAAAGGACTTAAATTTGGTAAGAAACGGGCAGGTTACTCAATATAAATTTAATTCCAATTCCCAATGAGTCACATTGCCACAAATCCGGGGTTACCGAGCGGGAAACGCCCGTCAACTACAGTTGTTGCGTCTCCCGCCGGCAACGCATTTGTTACACCATTATTACCCTTATTTAATACAGGCGGTGATAAATATCTGCTTGCGAGGGTCGGATTAAAACAGCCAATAAGAAAGAGTTGCGGTCTCGCCTGGAAATTGTTCCTGTGATGAACGATGAAAATATTTCTTTGTTAACTGTACAATGCTTAGGTGCTATTTGGTTGCGGTAATGATGGAAAATAAATGCTGTTACCGTGTATATAAATAAGACTTGGAATGTTGGTTTTTTAATAACGTAAGTATAAATTGTGCACGGCATGGCACAAAAGATTAAATTAATGGTAGGAATACCTTAAGAGATAGATGTAGTAGTAATAGCCTGCATAAAAATTAAATTTTTTACAGGAAAAAGTGGACTTTTTTTTTTAATGTAGCTCGACATAATGGCTTCTCTACGCCTGATGGAAAGCGAAAGAGAAGCCCAAGTCGCTGTGACAACAGGCAAGTAACTGGTCAGTTACCTGTCAGTTGCCACCGCCATGCCGGCCCAACCCCAACCCCCCATGAGCTCCGGAAACCCTACTCACCGACAGGAACATGACCCGGAGGTCATTTGGCTGCGGTATTCTATAGGGTGGAGGTCCTTCCCCGGACGGGCAGCTCAATTCGAGCGAAGATTCGCTATGCCCTAACTATCTTAAACTTTTGCTGAACAAAGGGGTAGAGGAGTATTCCTTCACTATAATAGGCAACCTTTAGGTCTTGCAGGAAACCTTAGTAAGCATGCTGTTTATGTCGAATATTTACGTTGATTCTGGCTTAAAAACAAATATTATGCCCTCCCTACGATGTCAGATTCATATTCTGATTCTAATGTGACTACTTACGCAGAATGAGGTGGCAATTATGCAACTAACGACCGTAAGAACAATTCAACACCAAAAAGTAATGTGTTAGATAACATGTAGGTAGTACAGTACATAAATGACTCGATCAGTACAATAACTCACAGTGTAAACAGTAAACGGTATGAAACTCCTTTCTTAACTAGGGTACGAGGAGCTCTCCTTGTTCCCCGAGAGATATGATCTCCCGATGTTCAAGGCGAGAGTCAACTGTTTTTTGCTGGGTGAGCGCGTTCCATCAAAGAAATATCTCTTATAATGAATCGTAGTCAAGCGCTAACCCATTTCAAATAAAAAAAACTTCCCATATAGGTACTCCATTACGTCAAACAATTTTAAGCTCCCAGGCTATAAGGCTGCAAACATCGCAATTGCAGCATGAATATTAAAAAAAAATACCATAAGCCACGTGCTCACGCGACGTCGAAAAACATTAAGGCAGTGCCACACGCGCTTATCGTCGCAAATTTATCTGGTGCGCCGATAGCGGGGCTGAGCCGGCGATAAGTCGCCGCCGTGACACGCAGCCGTCGCGCGACGCCCCGAGATATGCGCGGGATAAAGGTGCCTGTTTATTTGTGTAGTGTAGAGCCTGCCTTTTGGTTTTCAATTTTGAGCTTTAGTTTATAAATGCATCATCATTATCATCATCTGCCTATCGTGCGTCCACTGCTCGTCACATAGACCTGTTTTCGCCGCTTTGGTTAAACATCTGGAGGCTTTACCCGTTATGTGTTCTGTCCTGTCTATCTTCAACTCATTTGCGAACGACCAGAGATACAGAGAATAATCTACTGTAATATGGTTTAAGTTTCAAGTAAATGCTCTGATTTCGCCTGTACAATGTTCTCTTGGGAGAGCGAACCGGTTTTTGCTGTGTGAACGCGCTGTAACGTAGATTGCAGTTCATAAATCCATAAATTCTGATTCATAAATATAATCGATATAAAAAAATATTTCCATCTTTGTTGCTTTGAATAAAGTAATTTTGTTTTATTTAAGGTATTTTTCCCCTTAACTAAGTATAACATTTTCAACCACAAGCAAACATAGCATGTATATTTTTTGTAATATTTTATATCCTTTAATAGAATTATTTTATAGTACCTATTTAGAACTACATATAAATATAGAGCCTTACACTACATAAAATAGTCCCTCAAATAGAATAGCACGTACGTATATTTTTGGAACTCCGATGGCTGAGTTAGGCCAAAGATAAGTCGTCGCCGTGACACGCAGGTGAGAGATAAAGCGAGGGATAAAGGTGACTGTTCACTAAGCCGTATGTTGTATGCTAGTTTTGTACGTGGATTCCGCGTGGGTTTAAAGTTTTATCTAAGGTAAACTAGCTTTGCGACACAATCTCTCAACAAAGATGTATTATTTATTCTTTCTTTTTCGAATAGGCAAGTTTTTCTTCAGAAAAGTCATGCATTTTATCATACAGTCGCACCAAAAAATATCTTTCTGATAATATAACCACAGGTAAATTTCAAATCAAATCGGCAATGTATAATTATTTACACAATAACAAAACTATTTCTTTACACTTTCGTCTTTGGTTCTTCACACTGATGACTTCAAGAATTGAATTTTGATTTTCATAATTACCTTAAACATCTTCACTATTCTTAGTTGTCATGATCAAAATGTCTGACTCCAAATCTAAGAATGTTCAATGTACCCTGCAATTTACACACCAGTTAGTCTTGTCTTAAACGTATTGCTCCAACTTTATAATGAGGAAATATTACAGCCGTCGAGTCTTCCCTCGCAATTCGACCCCATAATTTCCTAAAACATAATTTTCGTTATTGCTGTGCAATTGTACACAACATCGCAAACCTTCACAAAAGCAATAGCGAACAAAGCTAGGGGCACGGAGTAGTACAAAGCTCGTATCAGTCCGTCCGGAACTACATTTCTATTCAATTTGCGATTTTCTATCGGGCCACGCGAAATTTTTCATCGGTTTGTAATCCTCGTAGGCGGGTACGGTTCGCAGAAAGATAGAAGCGCTATGTGAAAGAATCTTAATCGAGAATCGAAAAATAGGGAAACGGGAATTAATCGGAAATCTGTAACGCTGAATGTAGTTTTTTTTACTTTTTCGCTGCGATCGTGTGAAATATGTCGTCGAGTATACTTACCATTCATCTTACTAATCCCGGTTTTATCAACCTTAATCTAGAAATAACCCACTAACAGCCTGGAAGAAGCAGGCGCGGATCCACCGTTGTGGGCACGATGGGCATGCCCACATTCTTGTTAGACTTGTGACGTCACATTTTCACTGGCTGATGATACCTACTTGCGCTGACTTTAGTAGTTTATTTGTACATTGAAACAAAGAAAACCTTTGTTTCTAGAAGGTAATGCATTAGGCATATCTTAACAAGTAGATCCTGTGCAAAGGTGCAGTGGCTGACCATTGCTTGAAGGATGCTTATGGGTATTATTCCACTTTTTTGTGGGTATTCCTTGCCTCTCTTCCATCATGAGGTAGATGAGATAGGCAAAAAGATAAGGTGTGCCCACAACCTTTTTTGGGCGCTGAATCCGCGCCTGGGAAGAAGTCAAAAAGTTGCGTCAGAAAATCATGTTTCAGACATGTTACATACTTTGAAACGGTGAGAACGCATGCCAGCCCGTGTGGTTCTACGAAGAATTAATAATTCAAAACATGCCGCACTGGGCCACACTGCACTATCTAATCCCAAACTAAGCCGAAGCAGTACTATGGGTACTAGACAGCTGTTAAACTAGATACTTTTTTTGTAAATAAATACATATTATATTTTCACCCAGAGCAATCCTACTTCCTTCCTATACAAATTTTGCATACAAATTTTGTGTAATAGAATTATCAATTTTTTTTTATAAGAAGAGAGCGTTCAGGGTCACCTCACTCCACCTGATGGTAAGCAGTCGTGAGGTCCAAATGTTAGGTCGACAGGCAAAATAGGGCATACCCACCGCGCCTGTCGCCCTTACCCTGAAAGCCCACTGAGATGCCGTTTCACGCCCCGCCTAAAGAACCCAGGATTGTGAGAGGAAGGAAACACATAAGCTGGAAGGGCATTCCATGATTTAATGGCACGGGGTAAGAACGAGGAACTGAACCGTTGAATTGATGATGATATCAATTGAAATACGCAATTTTGTGAACGGTAGTCCTTCTCAGTCGCTTGGATGGCTTCACAAAAGGTTTACACGGACGCTTTTTAACCAACTTGCAAAAAAGAAGTAGCACAGTAAACTGCGTCACGTCGCAGTCCGTATTGACAGAAGTGCTTTGTATGATTGGCTGGATCTCACTGTTGATATTAGACAAACAGTGCAAGTTCCGTTCAGGCACAGTTGGACGGGATGATCCGTCTATTTTTAGTCATATTGCTCGGACAGCATAAAGGTGATTCCCCACTAACAAAAAAAATTGCATTATTTAATAAATGAATAACCAAAGACTTGCTATACTGTGCCACACATCGCCATCTAGCCTCAAACTAAGCCGAAGCTTGTACTATGGGTACTAGACAACTGATACACTTACTAAGATACTTTTTTTTGTAAATAAATATTATACATAGTAAACACCCAGACCAATACAAACAGACATGTTCATGAACACAAATATTTGTACTTTGCAGGAATCGAACCCACGACCCTTGGCTCGAAAGGCAGAGGTCACTATCAAATCAAATGAGCCACCGAGCCAGTCAACTATTTAACACGCAACTCAGTAGTTGACGGTTTCTCTTTGAAAAGAAGGTTATAAGAATGCATTCATCCTTCTTCCTCCTACATTTTTTATTCTTCTTTATGAAATAATCAGTAAAAAAATATGACCAGTGTATTAATAAAACTGTCTGATTACCATTTATCAAACAATAAGACACGTAAAATATCAAACGCCTTATAATAATTAATAATTCCGATAGAGAAATCTACTCCCTATTTCACTTTGCTTCCGGAACCATGATCTTGTAAAAAACCGGATATTACTTAAAAAAAAGGATCATGTAATTAATATAAAAATAATAATGAGAGCTAATTAACTTCTTACACCATTAACATAAAAAACATCACTCAAATCCCTTTTGATTGGCCAATATTATTTTATGAGCAAACATTTTATAGCCCTTAAAGCATTTTATTATTAAAGCCAGAGATTACATTCTAAAAGGTATTAAAGCGAGAGGGGAAATGCATAAAATCATGAATCTTTGTTAATTCTGTTTTACTTTATTAAAAAGAAATATTTTATTCATATTATTCTTTAAAAAATCTCTCAGTTCCGCCGTTAATACAGAAATATGTAAGCTAATAGGTGTCTTGAGGAATGGTCCCTGTAGCATTCCGGACCATTAAAATAATAAATAAATAATTGCTCCAGTCACAAACTAAGTAGCATAAACATATGTATTGATGACTCTTTTTTCACTTACCAACAGTTAAAGGAGATCGCTATGCTTTGCTCCTATAAAAAAAAACATTAAAAAAGTAAATTTTACGTCACCAAGTCCTTTAATTATACAGCGCTCCAGAACTGTCTACCAACCAGCTACCCAAATTAACGTCGACAGTGAACGAAGGTACCTCGAAGTTACAGTGTGATTGAATAAAAATGACAGCAATACAGATTTCGTAGATGTTAATCTAATCTAATTTAAAATTAATCTGCGAGATGAAAAGCCCGAAGAGGGTCGGGCTAGGAAATTGAGATGTTACGACCGTGACCGTAAATTTCATTAGGGACTGCGTTACCGCTGTGAGTATTTAAAAGAAGGACATATTCGGGATCCGAGGTCGCAAATCTTGATACTTAGTATAAATTTGTCAGTACGTTTTCATATTGACTTCAATGGCTCAAAAGATTTAGATATTTTTGACAGAAATATCTTCTTTTTTTGTGAAATAAGCCTTGTAAATGATAGCTTATATCTTGTGCTTATGTGTTAATCTCGTGCTTAATCTGATGTATGAGCTATTAAGAACTACGGAAAACTAAGGGTATTTAAAAAAAGGACATATTCAGGGTCTGGCCCTGATCTGGCAGAGCCCCGCCAATTATCTCTTACGGCATTTTAAATCAGCCGTTATTGTAAATTATAAAAATATTTTGTAACAGATTTTACTTTCGAGACACAACATTATACCTGCGGGAAAAGAACCATTGAAAAAAATATCGTAAAAAAAATTTATAATAAAAAAAATTCATCACATTATGAACGTTTGCCCCGACCCGAGTGGACTTCGAATCTACGACCCTTGTTTCACAACAAGGAAGAGTTTACTACCCCAATGAAACAAAACATTACATTTAAATAGGGATACGCAATTAAAACAATAGATATAAATATTTTACTCTTCTACTCGTAGATGATGTAATTATCCAGGCCGTAATTAATGACAATACAAATTGATATTCCAATTGTCATTAGCAGATAGCTATTTCATTTACACAAGCGCACTAAAACTAATTATCTTGTTAGATACATTAGTGACCGGTTGATAGTGCCACAGCCTTCTTTGTATATCATCATCATCATCAGCATATCGCAGTCCTATAGGTGGACATAGGCTCCTCCAATAGGCAATATGCATGACTTTTTTTTATAGATTTCTTGAGATCTTTTATCTTCCAGATACATAAATATCGAAGAATTTTTAAATTATCTGTTCTATTAAGCGAGTTATAAAGCGTTAAAGTCATTGCTTAGACAGAGAGATCCGACGTGGCGGATGACGTCATGTACCGTGAGCGCCATACAAACTCCATAGAAAAGTCTGTTTCGCGTGAGAGAGACAGAAATATTTACTTTCAACGACTGTATCTCGCCCAATTTTCAGCCAATTCTGATTTTGTTTTGACTGTTCATGGTATATTTTTATCTATTTTACTATAAATTAGTAAATACATGAAACTATTTTTCATGCATACTCGTATTCCCTATTGCTCGCCAATTTGGTCAAACATCGGAGGCTTTACCCATAAACGCCACCCGGGTTGGCGATCTTCGTATGATAAAATTTGGAATATATGCAATATCATCATCAACAGCCTCTTGCAGTCCACAGCTGGACATAGGCCTTTCCCATCATTCGCCACTTTGCCCGATCCTAGGCTTCTTGCATCCAGCACTTGCCAGCCATCTTGTGCAAGTCGTCGCTCCACCTGGCCTAAGGGCGTCCTACACTACGTTTGCCGCGATATCCTCTTTAGAACTCGTTTACCCAACGGTTATATGTTCTGCGGCAGATATGATCAGCCCACTGCCACTTTAGCTTACTAAGCCGGTGAGCTATGTCGATGACATGGGTTCTCTGTCAGATAACCTCGTTTCGGATCCGATCCCGTTGAACCGCAGTAAGTATTCAATATGTCAATGATTTTTTTCTATATGGTCATCACGGACAATATGCAGCAGGCAAGGTGCGGAATCAAATGCCAAACTACAATATTAGTACTTTTTAACTTCAAGCACATTGTAGACGGTTGACAAAATATGTGAAGATTAGCTTCACAATACAGTCCGGTGATGATGACTACAGTCCGGTGATGATGACACAGTCCGGTGATGATGACTACAGTCCGGTGATGAAGACAAGGCCGCCCTGGCCATCATCGTAGTCATTTAGAAAAAAAAAAAAAATAGCTTACCAAAAGGTATTTGCAGCGAATGAATCTATTTATGAGAAATTTCGAAGGAATCTCATCAACAACACGTGGCATTTAAAGCTCATGAATATGATAAAATGTTTTTTAAGATTTTTTGCTAAATGATTTTGTATCTAATAAATTACTTGCCTTGAAGTTTAACTTAATTATTTTTTCTATAAACATATTTCAAACTCGAAGTAACAACAAAGATATCAAAAGCGAAACATTTTAATTTTAAAAATCATTTCAGAGGCGTCAGAATAAGATGACGCGACTGCTTTGTACAATGAACAGCTCATCAACCAACCACAAAGCATTGCAATCAAGATTCAACTATACTCTCTTTGATATTAAGTCGTAAATGGGAAAATGTTCCTATGTACGTTGACTCATTGTCTCTACCGTGCCTAGGATCAAAAAATTGCGTCAAAAATGTACACGGCGAGATTACACGCTTTTCAATTTACACCAATTAGGGAAGTACGTGGCTTATTATCATAAGATTAACAGTAATTAAGGCCCTACGGAGACGTTGGCACCTCAAAGTAAGTGTTTTCCTTTGAAAACATTGCTACTTAATTAGAACTTGTGACGGCTTCCATAAAATTATATTTATAAATTGTTTTTTTTTTAAGAATTTACGGGAACATTTTCACTTTGAGAAGTTGTTTACGTGTTGTTGGAACAACTTTGACTCGGCTATGGTGGGGTGGGGATGCAGTTTTGCTTGCTTAATCTTTTAAGTGCGTCTTAATTAAATTCGAAAAACACTATTTTGCTTTGATAAAATTATTCTACGCGTATATGTTTGACTAGTTTTCATCATAATTATGTAGATAATATAATAAAGTGTCATAATAGGTATAACAAATTGCTAAAGATAAATACCTAAATCTTATAAAGTACTCATTTCGGAGAGTAGGGAAGAAAGTAAAATCAGCGTAAGTTTTTGACGACCCAGTTGAGTGGTAGTGGAATGGAATGCCTTAGTACTCAGTACTGTGGTCGCAGGTTCGCACAGTAGAAATTTATGTCTGTGTCTGTTTGTATTGGTCTAGTTGTTTGCTATGTATACTCGTAATATGTAGGTACCTACTTATTTGTTAACAATAAAAATGTATCTAATTAAGATTTTAAAGGCTTCTCAGTGAGCCTTCAAGGAGGACACCACACCGTCCTCCCGAGGTCCCGTTCATGCTGGGCGGCTACCGCGCTGTGGGGGGTTGTTTCGAATCCCTCCGGGCATCCAAACCCCCCTCAGACAGAGTGCTCGTAGCGGACCACCGTCGGGTTTAGTGGGTATTCTCCCGTACCCAGAGACCTGGTGTAAGCGTAAAGGCATTCCCGACGTTAAAAAAGCATCGCCCTGCAACGCTCTCGACAGCGGCATACCTACTCGTAGCAGTGCGGTGTGTTATTGTAGAACTAGTGTATTGGTACGTTCGACCGAAGTCAGAAACCAACGTCGGCGTAGAAAGAAATCAAACCGCCAAGTCCATGGGCGGTGTCGACTGCTTAGCTTACCATCAGGCATCACATTTGCTCGTCTGCATAAAAACAAAGCCTTTCTATCAGACGCGATGCCAGCCAACCGCAACCAAAAAATGTTTCCGCCTAAAGCAATATTCATCTTTATTTTCTACTATTTTAGTACAAATTTGTGCTATGTAAAAGGCAACGCGCGTCGAAGCGCGTTGACGCGCGCATTTGCGCTTCGACGCTCAGCTGGAGCTGCAATCGTATGGATTCGGGAGTCTTGATTCGCCGCGTCCTTTCGACTCTGCGCTAGTGTGAGTTGGCCCTTAGTCGAGATTTAAAAATATCAGTTTTTTACAAAATTCCCTCCACTTGTGCCACAAATATCTAAATCCAGCGAAAAAGCCGCACCCGCCGCACAGTAATCACGTCACGTACTAAAATTTAAACGAAGGGTGTACAAAGTCGTATCACGTGTATCAAAACACGAAGCTTAACCAGATCTACATCATAGAATTAAGTCGGATTTAACAGGGCGAAATTAAAATAATTAGCCTTTGCGTCTGAATTTGATTGTTAAATGGATTGGAATGACAATGATAAATAAATTGAGACATCACATACATGTGATGTGATTCAAGGCGCTACCTCTCTTATATACTAGCTGTGCCAGCGGCGACGCACTCGTGGATTTCGGGTTTCAAAAAAACCGAACTTCCATAAATCTCTCTCTCTTCTAGCAATACATTGGTAAAAACCGCAATCAATTCCATGTACTAGTTTTTGCGTGATGTGCGATCAAACATAAGCAGAGATAAAAATTTCTCCCGTTTTCGCAACACTTCCTTTCACAGCTCTGCTCCTATTGATTGTAGCGTGATGAAAATATAACCTGCCCAGAAGTATGAAGAATAATTGTACCAAGTTTCGTTAAAATCCGTCGAGTAGTTTTTGTTTCTATAGCGAACATACAGACAGACAGACAAAAATTTGACTGATTGCTGTTTTGGCACCAGTATCGATCACTAATCACCCCCTGATAGATATTTTGAAAATATATTTTATGTACAGAATTGACCTCTTTTCAGATTTATTATAAGTATAGACAGAAGATAGAAGAAGAAGATATAGATAAGAGACTCTTATTGCAGTGAGGTAGCGAGAGATAGGGCATAGCGAATCTTCGCTCAAATTGAGCCGCCTGTCCGGGAAAGAACCTCCACCCTATAGAATACCGCAGCTAAAGGACTCAGGGTCGTGTTTCTGCCGGTGAGTAGGGTTTCCGGAGGTCGTGGGGTGAGCGCTGCATCGGCAGGTGCGGGTTGGGCCGGAATGGAGGTGGCAACTGACAGGTGACTGACCGGTTACTTGCCCGTTGTCGCAGTGACTTGGGCTCCTCTTTCGCTTTCCATCAGGCGTAGGGAAAAAACTTTTTTAGCCCGACGTAAAAAAACAAAAAATGATATGTGAGTACGCGTTAAATCACGAATTTGTCATATCTTAAGATGGTACCTATAACACGTAAATTTTAAGGCTTTAATACCTACCTAATGGGCATGGGCGGGACACGTATGTAGACTGGATGCAAACCGATGGGCCAGAATTGTCACCCAGTATCAGCCTACAGACGGCCGCCGTCTGAGAGGCAGACCGAAGAAGAGATGGCGTGACGATCTGGACCATTTTTCTCCGGTCTGGCAAGAACTGGCGGATGATCGAGAGGAATGGATAAAACTGGGGGAGGCCTTTGCCCAGCAGTGGGACAGTAGAGGCTAGGAAAAAAAAATACCTATCACTTATACTAGAGTAGCACCTATGCTACTAAATGTATAATACCCTAATATTGGATACTTTTTCACCTGATGTTAGGAAATACTATCACAACACGATAAAATATCCAGTAACAATTTTAGGATTGACTCGGGATTCGAACCCGGGACTTTTTAGTCCGGCTGCTCTTGCTAGCACTTGACCAACGAGGCATTTAATATGTTAAGTTAATCATTATCAAATGTTAATTACCAAAATAGACTAGAACCATTTCAGCCCTGTAAGTAGTTCCTTTACAAGTAGAGTCAACCTTGCAATAACGGTAACTGAAAATGTAACTTGCTAATTAAATTTGAAAGGAATCCCGCATGTTGCCCTCGGGCATTTGCAAAGATGAATAAAGCAGCCATGTTATTTTGCTAATAAAAAAATGTATATTGGAAGCACTGTTCGTTCATAAATCTATCCTCCCTTAATGGCCTCAGATTAATTTTTCGTCTTTTACGAACATAACTCATTTGTACCTGATAACAACTACGACGGGGTTGTCAGGACAGAACACCCAGGAACAAATAAAAATTGAAAAAAAAACTAAATTGTCCGGAATCGAACCCAGAGCTATCAGATCCTCCAAGCTATAGGGAAACGCTATAAGCAATGCACTACAGAACATGTCGAGGTAAAAATCTTTATGTAGATTAATTAAAATACGTAATTATTTATTCAATATTCTTAAATAATAATACAGGTATATACTCGTACAACCGTATAAAACATAATAATTGATGTACAGTGTTCCTATTACAAAAACAAACAAAGTTTTCGTCTTGGTCCACAGAGTCGTGAAGTTTTCCACAGCTACCGCTAGATGTCACTGTTCGTAGATACATCGCGGTATCATTACGTTTCGCCGGTTCTATAAGACCTGCCTTATAACCTTAGTAAGTCAATTTCTCTTTATCTCTCACAGTAGAGATATCGCTTACCATCAAGTTTTTGGGTTGCAATGCATGTAAATGTTATTGCATCAATAAAACAATAAATAAAATATTAATGAACGTAAATCATCCACACCAACTGTTTATTTAATAGTATTTGATGGGTTAGGTATGTTAGAATAATAAATAATTATTTTTCTATTGGGTTAACTCGTCGTAGATCTAAAATATTTCGTAAACTGGTGGTTATTAATAGTTGACATTACACAAGAAATGTCAAAAATTCCCTTTGTCCTACTGATGAGAATTTAGATAAGAGAAACCACAGATAATAAAGTAAAAAAGTTAGTTTTGGGTAATATTATGTAGTTGTAAATACGTTTTTTACCCAAAAATCTGATATATTTTTCGTTCGATTCTTGTTCGAACTACAAAGTTCAATTTACAAATGCATAACATAATCAACAAATTAAATTAATTTACGTGTTTTCAGTATTATCATTAAAAATTTTATGCATACAAACTTTTGCATTAGGTAATTAATAATGAACATCATAAAAAATCAACAAATCTTCAACCCTTGGTTGATCCAGACATTTATATCTTTACATAATAATATGATTACCCCAAAACTATTTTCCGTAATACTCCACGATCGTGGGGATATTTTTTGGGTGCCCCCAACCCCCATATTTCGACAGTGGCCGGCAGTGATACCAAATTGCCTTTTTAGGCCACAGTGTACCCTATTAGCGGCTATCGGCCTGGAGATTGCGACCCAAATCGGGTGTAACGGGTTAGTTAACCAACTAGTAGTGTATTCTGATTATTAATTGGATGGCCTACTAAGAGTTTAATTAGTCCAGTCAATAGAGCTATAATTTCGCCATTTTGAGCTGAATGGTGGAAACTTATGGGATTTTTCAGTAAATGATCGCGTAACAAAATATCAAAATATGAATATCGGGTTCATTTGAAAATAAATGCATATTAGAAAGAAAGAAAAGACGTTTATTCAGTGACTTACATAGAATAATACAATAAAATTGCAAAAATGCTCAGCATAAATGTCGCGGCGACAAAAGACGCCGTGACGCTGGTCTTCCGCAAAATAGTTTCCCAAAATATCTCGAAAACTATAAACCTACTTATAGAAATTATGAAAAAAGTTTTAGTAAAAAGTTGTAGTGAAAACGAATTTGACTCGCTACAAAAATGGTTTAAGGCATTTTTTGAATCCCGGTGATTCACACCTTGAATTTTTGTTAATTTAAAGTAGGTATGTTTTTAGGTTTGTTTTATCACATATTTTACAATCCGTACCAATCCATATATTTTTAACATGATTATTATACTCGAATATGTACTGTGACGCCCTAAGGTTTATTTGTTACCTATATTTTAGTTATATTACAGTTCACCGTTGTGCCTACGCTCACTATATGAGAACATTGTACTTAGTACAATGTACTATGGAATATTGAAATTGGAATGGAACACAACGCTTATAGGTAATACGTCTTATATAAATCTAGCGACCCGCCTCGCTTTGCATGGGTGCAATACTATTATGCATGTATTATAATAAGCCTCTTGAATCTCTCTCTAAAATATCCCCTCCCTATCCTATCCCATCCCTAATTATCCGTTAACCATTATTTGAATATAACCACATAGGTATTTTACAATACGAAAGTGTACTGTGACTCAGTCAGTGTGATATACGGTTATTTCATATAGTGAACTATACTATATGAAAACTTCGCACTATTGCATGGAATGGAACACAACAGCGGACGCAAACACGGCTCCATATAAAACGTATCCACATCAGCATGTCCTCTCGCCTCACGTGTCCCCAAACATTTTCCACGCGTCTGTCCGCGCGTAACGATCCGTGTGCCGGCGCATTTTCAATCAGATTTATATGGGGATGGATTAAAATTTTAACGAGTTGTCGCACGGGCTTTAGCCGTCTTTGTGCACTTTGCCCGTTTAAGGTATTTAAAAAAAATAAAGAGTTTGTTAACGTGAACGGTGTAATCCTTTTTGACTCGTGAAACAAAGTTTTGCCTTGCTCACGGCAATCACGGATGGTAAAAACATTTTGTTATTGGATTTTGTATGTTAACTAATGTGATGTGTTAAAAATTGCAAATACATAGGTATTATTTACTATACGATAGTCATCATGATCGCAACTGCATTATGCGACCTAAGTTTCAAATACATACTTATACGTCTGCGGTACGTAGGGTTAGATTTGGATTTTGTTGGAGCTCCTACAAAAAACCTAAGCTTTTAATTAAGTGTGTGAAGTCGAGTTCGAAAACTTAACAAACTTGTTCGCTTTGGAATAAATTTTGATGAAAAAAAGCACTAGTATTATATTTTTAAACTCATATCATTAAGTAGTGCACGAACATTGTTTTGAATAATAAAAAATATTATTATCTTCGTTACCGCTCACAGTCGCGCAAAGTTTTACACGATTTCCGCTAGATGTCACTATCGACAGATACATCGCGGTGTCATTGTTTCGCGCTGATTTTATAACAATTATCGAAAGTGCCAACGCCTATTAGGGGTGAGAGCCTCCCGCTCTCCCAACAGTCCGGTGATGATGACGAGGCCGCCCTGGCCATCATCGTAGTCATTTAAAAAAAAAAATTCCAACGCCTACTTTGTGTTGTAAATTTTGATTTGAATTAAATTTTATTAATAACATCATTATATTTCCAAAAAAGGAGGAGGTTCTCATATCGACGAATTTGTTCTGTTGTATTGTGTACCACATTTTTTGAGAATTAATGTGAACCAATTTGAGATTTATTTTTGTTCGAAGGGTGAATTTCCTAGTTGATCTCATTGTCATCACATTCAAGTCTATTTTTTGTTGCTTAAAAATGCTGATAAATATTTCTTCAAATGAAAATAATTGATCCATGGTTCGGATTTCATATTTATAAACAATATCTGCATACAATATTAACATCCAGAGTAACGACACGTAACAATAATGATCACACTGCTTGTTACGGGCGGGATTTGAACCCATGTCTCTCCACATAGAAAACAAGGTCACTATGAAAAGTGGCACCGCACCACGTAGGTATATAACCGTAAAATAACATTTAAAATCGAACATACGAAACTATCATATTGCCCCAAAACAAGTTACCAATAGGTGTTCCCCAGTTCGTCCCTGTACCCCGGTGATATATTCGGGCTATTGTTGCTCCCAGCGGTGGGCATTTGTTATTCCAATGTTGCCGTTATTTAATGCGCCCTTTATAAATATTGCGGACCCTTTTTATGGTGGTCGATGTTTTACCCTCTAATTTCACTTGGTGTGAAAAATCGGCAAGTTAATAGTTTGGCACAATAATAATACCCTCCAGACGGATTCGATTCTCGATTTAGAATTACGAATAATTTAAATCAGACTACATCACATAGGTACATTGCTCCGATCCTAAAGTAAGTAAGCTTAAGCACTTGTGTTATGGGTATCAGAATAACGAGGTATCACAAATATATACTTAAATACAAATATAAACCACCCAGACACGGAACAAACACAAGTGTTCATCACACGAATGTTTGTCCCGGGTGGGGATTCTAATTCTTCACTCTCATGTTCTGAAGTATGAAGTATTCTGAAGTAAGGGATGTAAGGGAGCGACCTATCACCTTTTCGCTCCAAGCCAACCTCACCTGCCCGTGGTGCATCCTGCCGAATAACAAACGAGGTGCTGGCAACCGACTGGTGGCGGTAAAACCATCACGATGGAAGGCGTAGCTAAGTACCACAGGCCGATGACGGGCAGCAGCGTCACCGGAGCAAGAAGCTACGCCCTGCGATCGCCAAACCGCCTGCCCAGCGTGGCGATTATGGGTATATCCTCCAGATGTTTGCCCTAAGCGGCGCACAACTGGTGAGGCCTATGTCCAGCAGTGGACTGCAATAAGCTGATGATGATGATGATGTTCTGAAAGGACCAGAGTTCCACACGACCAGAGAAAGATGAGGAGCAAGACAGTGATGCATAACGTACTTTCTGATGCACGGAATAACGGGGGTGTATCACCGAATAAATAACCCAAAACATGCCACGCTGGGCGACACATCACCTTCTAGCCCCAAACTAAGCCGAAGCTTGTACTATGGGTACTAGACAACTGATAAACTTATGTACTTAGATACTTTTTTTTGTAAATGAATACATATTATACATAGAAAACACCCAGACCAATACAAACAGACATTCGTGAACACAAATGTTTGTACTGTGCGGGAATCGAACCCATGACCCTTGAGTGGAATATTTGCAAAAGGGTACCCGGTTGAGGATATTTTACTGGCTATCAGGCTTTGGGTGGTAGTTTATTATCATATAAAGACAAAAGAAATTATGTTGTAGATTAAGTACAACATACAAACAACTTCTTCTGCTAACAAGTACCGTCAGATTGTTGATATGTAGGTACTGTAACAGCCAATTTACTTCTTAGAGTCGACTTCAACGTTCTGGTTAAACTGATTGCAATCCATAAACGTTGCATGTCTACTATTCGTGTTACAGTATAGACGATGTCAGTGAAACTATAGGAACAACGGAGCAAAGAGGAGGTGTAACCAACAATCTCTTGTAAACAATGCGTGTTGTTTACCATTGACATTCCTTCCTTTAAGTCCATCTGTAGGGTAAAAGCAGTAGTTTCGTCTTTTAAAATTTGTTTGTATATTGCGTTGTGGAGCTACCCTCGGTACATCGTGTCCCATTCCTCGTTTGCTTAGACTAGGTATCGACTTCAACACCTCTTTAATCAAGAGTCGAGCGTCAGAACACATGGAGACATGACCTGCCCAATTGGGATGATGACTAAAAAATAATTTAATGTCCATCAGATAGATTAATGAAAAATATTGGATACGTATTTTTTATTTTGCCTCTTGTTCAAAAACTTACGAAGATACATTGATTTTAAATGTCACATGACGTCACGTTAGAGTACAAAATATACTCTAACGTGACGTAGTTAGCCCCCACTCCGTAACTTTAATGCGCTATATCTAAGTATTTTCTTGTTATTTCGACAAAACAAAAAATACGGGTCTTATATTTTTTTATTATCTAAGAGACGGACTAATTATTTTCTTCATTTTCATACCTTGTCATCATCCGTATTCCAATGTATGTTGTTTAAAACTTAAAGTGAATTGTTATAAAAAGAAATAACCCCAAAAATTACTTTTAAGGTTCGTAGATTACGTCCGGTACCCGTGCGTGTAAAATTGTATTAATAGCAATTATCCGTCCTAACCAAATCTCAGGAGGCCGTGGCCATAGTACCTACTTATTAAAAGAAAGTGTCATTAAATAGATGGTCCACTGTCTTAAGCCACAGTATGCCCAGTATCACGGCAACGACTTCCAACCCACCGTCTGCAGCGGAAGCCACGCTAAGGCAACTAAAGGCGCCTGAACTCATTGAATCTCATGCACAATTTGACGATCAACCCATTAAGGGTTAACCTTTTGTGAAAATGCAGTCGGATCGGCCAGACCCTGTAATGATGCAATGAAAAAAGATGGCGGTGGGGTGTAGGTGTAGAAGTGCTTAATGTTTTGCTTACGTCATCGGTTGATAAAGATACTGTTGGAACGACAATTAGGAGGAAACACCGTCGCTATACAGCATATCCATATATGTTGGATATTATAACTATTATTTAGTTGGTTTGGTTCGAATACCGGGTGGGCTCTAGAATTGTCGCTGGATTTTTCTGTTAAGAAATCATTAGTACCTCCCCGAATACCGGATCGAGCCTAAAATTGTCGTTGGACTTTTCTTTTAAAAAACCTCTACAGAACCAGGAGGCTGGCTCTGGGTAATTCGGAAAGCTGTTCTCGCTCAGACCATTGTTCTTTTTCTCCTAAATGACTACGATGATAAAGCCAAAATACGGCCATAGTGGCCTTGTCATCATCACCGGACTGCGGGGACGGCTCTCATCCTTAGGAAAGTTATAAAAGTGAAGGAACATAGAGTTACTTGCGTTGCTTCAATATCTCGTGAGTAGTGGGCTAATCTTCCTAGAGACTGTTGACTGTGGCCACAGATTACCCCCAATAGATACCGCATGTTCGGCATTTTGCTTTGAGTTTCGCGAGTCAATTTCAGGTGGTATGGAAGGGTGTGCGGGGGACGTAACTCATTTCTCAAGTGATGTACATTTGTATTGTGCAATGTCGATAATTTTATCGAAAAATTACCAATCAGGTATATTAGACTAGATTATGTCTGTATCACCTTTTCAGTATTTTGTGCAATACTGGATATTTATCTATGTATGTATATAAATATATGTTTATATATGTCACCGGAAAATAGCAAGAATCGTAAGTTGATCAATTTCCTAGGTAGTTGATTATCTTTCGGAATATAACAAACGGTAGTGGAAATGTATTATTTAACGCAATGGATTTCAGTTAGTTAATCAACTTAAGGTAGCCTGACAGTCATTTAAAAATTTACGATTTTGACACAAGTAAAATCGTCCTCAAATGGGCCAGTCGTTGCTCAATGTACTATTTAACGGTGCACTATTACCCGTAACTTAATACACTGTTCCCTGATTGGTTGCTGGGATAACGCCACGTGAGCCATTGAACCAATCAACGTTCACCTCACCTTCGTCGGATGATTTTACGGTAAGATCCCGTAAAATGATCAATTTACTAAAATACATACGTTAAATAATACATTTCAACTGCCGTTTTGACATTATAAGTATATTTAAATGTATCTAAGTAAGTTTATCAGTTGTCTAGTACCCATAGTACAAGCTTCGGCTTAGTTTGGGGCTAGGTGGCGCTGTGTGGCCCAGCGTGGCATGTCTTGGGAAAAAAAAAATTCAAATGAGTATAGTTATAAATATGGTTAGGTGAAGTAATCACAGCAGTTTTCATTTACTCGTCTTCTATCCTTCATACATTGAAAACTATCCTATGTAAATGTCTCTAACAGCAGGGTGCGGCATTTGTCCATTTTAATGTTCTCTCAGGACACTTTGGAAATCTAAAGTAGAAACACTAAAATTTTTCTCATCTTGCATTATCGATATACTTGAAAGTAATACATTGTAACACTATTGTCAAACGTGTCTATGCTAGAAAGGGATAAAAATAGTGAAATTGGTAATGAAAGAAAGGGATCATGAAAAAAGACATCAACGCGAGCTAACATCTGTCAAATATTTTCCATCGTAACTTGAGCTCCGGCGCCAAGGAGTTCAATACTAAGATTCATACGTTTATGTTCTACAAACTATTAAAAGTGTCTCCGATACACACGGGTCTGACTTCTGGTCAGTACTGACCGTGGTACTGACGCACTTTAAGCGCATGCGTATTGCGTATGCATTGCACTGATGTATTCATGTATGTATTACCTCTCGCGCGATATCTTAAGTGCGGTATCTATTGGAGATATCTGTGACTGTGGCCAAAAGATTTGATAAGCGCGCAAGTCCATACGACTTATTCTCTGTCAATTAAGCGTTCAAAATAGCGCGAATTCAAAATAATTTCTAGCGCTCGTTTCAAGGAGAACACGTTCGAATTTCGAACGTTTTAAATAAATTTACTCGCTGTGATTCTTTGAAAATACGAGTAGAACGTAGTCTGTTTTTCTAACGTTCGAATCTCGAACGCCTTAAAAAGTGTCTATTGTTGTGATTTTTGTAAAAGATATAATGTAGTCACCGGTCTAGCGTTCCAATTTCAAAAGTTTGAAAAGCTGTCAGACTCATTGTGTTTTTTTTTAATGTGACGTAATTGTCCTAGCGTTCGATTTTAGAGTATTTGTAAAATTATCTCTTTGCTGTACCTACATTGAAAAAAGGCATTATCGCTTCCATCTTGTTATGTCTGTGGTCACCATCCTCGCTCGGGGGACAAGTGCCCCAACAAATGGCACGTTTTGTTGCGGCCCCGCGCAAATAGTGCCGAGATATAAACCTCTATCAGTTTCCGCTACATCAAATGTTACTGTTGTATGTGGGTTGCTTTGTTTCTGCGTGATGAGGTCATCTGTCGCTTGCCACCTTATTCACAACGCTTTAGATAATAGGGATTATGCATCAAACATCGTGTGTATTAATGAAAGAATGTATAAACAGTGCAAAGAAAATAAAAATTGGCTTAAAAATGGACGTAATGCAGTCGTTAAAATAAATTCTTCTATACAAAAAATTGTCTCGTGTAAGAGTGACGGATATTAGCTTTATATCTGATTTTTTTTATCACCGGGTTAAGTTTGACAGACTAAAAAAAAAGGTAAAAATAACTGATTACAGATTACAAAACACACCTGTCCAGCGAGGCAAGTATGGACAAAGCTTCCAGATGTTTGACCAAAACGGCGAACAACTGGAGAGGCCTATGTACAGCAGTGGACAGCGATGGGCTGATGATGATTCACTGTTCATCTATACATATGATAAAAATGTAACGAATCGCTGTCTGTACATGGAAGATATTTGTGAAAAAATATTATGGGAGGCCTTTATTAATGCAATAGTACCCAAAACAATGATTTTTGGAATTTTTGTCTGTTTGTCTGTATGTTTGTGCACGCTAATCTCAGAAACCGCGTATCCGATTAAGATGCGGTTTTCACTAATATATTGCTGGAAGCTTCCCTTAACATTTAGTGTTTGTTTCATGTTAATCGGTCGATAAATAAAAAAGTTACGCCCATTTAACTAATCACGTCGAGCCTGCTGTACGTTTGCGCGGGTATATAAAGCGCGCCGAGTTCTGCGCCGCGCCGCTGCCAGCTGCCAGGCACTGGGGGTCATTAAAATCACTACCCAAGAAACTATTCCACGCGGACGAAGTCGCTGGCACAGCTAGTAATAAAATATATTTTTGTTTATCTTGCGATAAATTATACACAAAAACATTGTTTATAGCATAATTCCTAATTCTCTATTTTAATTTAACGTTATGATAATGCGACAGCTCCAATAACTTTTCGAGTGTCAGAATTATGACGATCTCAATTAAACTTTCAAATTGAATGTGCGTGATTTGGTGATGTAATATAATTAAGTTAGAAATACGAGTAGATGGTTTTCATCAATGTTCAGAACCGTGAAAATTATTACTTTAAGAACAAAACTTTGGTAATAATGTGAGATGGCTTGGAACTCGGATCACTTAAAAGTGTGATATTCCAAGCTGGTTCTGAATGATGAATATATTAGGGCGTTTTTCTGATTATTTATTTTTTTCAATATACGTACACTGTAATAGAATATACAGAGGGTAGCCAGAAAACAAATAGTTATGGAACATATTCCGTTTATCCAATCAGGGGGCGTTCCGTCAAATGCCATTTCACGATTCGACGTCTTCAATTTGATAGATTGTAATCTATCGAAAAATAATACGTTAAATTGTAAGCATTATGTTACGATTCACAATCTGCTTATAATATTGCGAAATAGATTATTATCTAATGGTACTTACAATTTTACGGTGACATTATATACGTAGATAGTACTATTGATAGCGAATCGTTTTGTTGTGGCAAAACAACCAATATCAATCATACCAATATATATTAGAGTTAGGCCGGTATGCAGTTATCTGTAACTGAGAATGGGTTATTACCCAAGACATGCCACACTAGGCCTCACATAGCCATCTAGCCCCAAACTAAGCCGAAGCTTGTCCTATGGGTACTACAACTGATAAATTTACTTAGATACTTCTTTTCTTGAAATAAATACATTCATCTATACATAGAAAACACCCAGACCAATAAAGACATGTTCATGAACCCAAATGTTTGTACTGTGCGGGAATCTAACCCACGACCCTTAGCTCAGAGGGTAGAGCTCACTACCAAATGAGCCATCGAGCCAGTCAATCAATCAATAGGTACAGTCAAAGTAATATGGTATTTTTTGGGTAGGGAACCCTAAAAAGTGTATACCTTTTAGTTTGTACGACATGAGACTTGGCACTAGTTCGAGGCAGCAAACGTCCCCACAACCTGAATATCTACTGTACTGTGAGTACGTAAATACATCATGTCTGACACCAGACCTGTCAGTTTATTGAACTAAAATCTGGCCTTACTACAAACTAGTTTGGAAGCTTTTGGAACTGAATCAAGTCTATTTGTTTTAGCCTAGATAAAAATAGCAATGTGTTTTAGTGGTTAATCTCCCTTCATTCGCACTAGCTTTGCGTAGAATAAACCTTATTTATTATACGCAAAGAAAGTAGTATTTGAATTGTTCTGGAGAAATGTTACATTGTAAATTCTAAAAAGGATTTTCTGATAGAAAAATAACTAAACCAATCTGATGCAAGTATAATTTCCTGATTTTTAGGGTTCCGTAGCCAAAATGGCAAAAACGGGACCCTTATAGATTCGTCATGTCTGTCTGTCTGTCTGTCTGTCTGTCTGTCTGTCTGTCTGTCTGTCTGTCTGTCTGTCTGTCCGTCCGTATGTCACAGCCAGTTTATTCCGAAACTATAAGAGCTACATTATTGAAATTTGGTACGTAGATGTATTCTGTGAACCGCATTAAGATTTTAAAATAAAATCAGAAAAAAATCCAATATTTTTGGGGTTCCCCATACACAGAACTGAAACTGAAAAAAAAATTTTTCATCGAACCTATACGTGTGGGGTATCTATGGATAGGTATTTGAAAATGATGTAGAGGTTACTAACATCATTTTTTTCTAAATTGAATAGTTTGCGCGAGAGACTCTTCCAAAGTGGTAAAATGAGTGTCCCCCCCCCCGTAACTTCTAAGATATGGGCATGATAAAACTGAAAAAAATATATCATGTGTATCACTATGAAAACTACTAACGAAATTTGGTTTGAATGAAATCTAGCGAGTAGTTTTTTTTTAAACGTCATAAATCAAATTACCTAATTTTTTCATTTAATTAACTCCAATATAATAAAACGTTAAGAAAAACATTTATTTAGCTGTATAGTGGTACGGAACCCTACGTGCGAGAGTCCGACTCGCACTTGGCCGGTTTTATATTTATTGTATTTAAATTTTAATGGGGGTTTTCTAAAAAATAATGCACCAGAGGGCATCACATACGCAGTCGGCTCAACAGTTACGTTATTGGTCCATTTTGACATCAACTGACCGATCCCATTATAGTTAAAGAGAGGTAGGGCATAGCGAATCTTCGCTCGAATCGTCCGGGAAGAGAACCTCCACCTTATACTTAGAATACCGAAGCCAAATGACCTCAGGGTCCTGTTTCTGTCGGTGAGTAGGGTTTCCGCAGCTCGTGGGGGTTAGAGTTAGGCCGCTATGCAGTTACCTGTAACTGACCAGTTAATAGCCCGTTGTCACAGCGACTTGGGCTTCTAAAACGCAGATTCTAAGTAAGTCAGAAACTGACAGACAGCTCTTTTTTATTTTTGAAACAATTGAAGATTCGCTTCTTTCTCCTCATTCTTTATTTACCCTAAGTTTGTACGTAAATTAGGTTGAGTAAGTCAATTTTGCCTAGACGTGCGACTGGATTAACTTAGTCCTGCTTCCACTACAAAAGCCAGGCATGACAATGACAGTTAGCTCCACTTGTTCACATTCGCAAACGTTTCCATACACACGCAAACACAACATGCCAAAGCATTTTAAGCCCTATATATTAATGGTTAAGACGAATAATCCCAACAGTAGTTAACGTTTAAGTGCATTTCCAAGTTGGTAAAACCATGTTAAGCCAAGTTTCAGTCGACCTCGAGCTGTGACGAGCTTTGTGGTTGTAAAGTGAACTTGTATTAATTTCCACTTAATATCTTTTGTTGAATGCGCCCTAGAGACAGGGGCTGAAGTCAAACTCGTATAAATGTCCCTAATGCCTTTGAAACCATATTAGTAAATACACAACATAGTTTAAATAGGTACGAGTATATTCTGGTTGCCAAATACCAGACGCATCTGTAATGATCTTACTATTACGAGTATTATAAATGTAAAAGTTTGTTTGGCAGGATATTTGTTACGTCATCATCAGCATATTGCAGTCCATTGGACATAGGCCTCTCCAGTTGCTCGCCACTTAGGGCAAACATCTGGAGGATATACCCATAATCGCCACGCTGGGCAAGCGGGTTGGCGATCGCAGGGCGTAGCTTCTCGCTCCGGTGACGCAGCTGCCCGTCATCGGTATGTTGTATTTAGCCACGCTTTCAATTGTGATGGTTAAACCGCCACCAGTCGGTTGCCAGCGCCTTATTTGTTAAGCACGATGCACCACGGTCAAATGAGTTTGTTGGCTTAGAGCGAAAAGTTGATAGGCCGCTCCCTTATGTCCCCTAATATATTTGTTACTCTTTCACAGAAAAACTACTCATGTACAATGTGCACAATATGAGCCGGATCAAAGAAACTTGGAACTTTGTACCGTAATCATATGACATAAGGATTCTTGTTCCACTTGTGTGTATTAGTGTGGGGTTCACTGTACGCTGCGATGGTCTTAGTCGAAGTTCAATATCCGCCTGCAGCGGAACAAAGCCGTTGTCCGAAGCAACACTAAGTTCCTTAACGTTAACATGGGATTTATTAACGAACTAGCCGATACCCATGACTATGTAGCGACATTTATCTCCACATCGGTACATCACTAGTTCCGCTCTCTGGTAGCAGATGGAGTTAAAGCTGCCGTCAAAGTGATTCTCCTACAATTTCCCATACATTGCGACAAGTTCTATACAAAACCTACAACGCAATTATAAAGTTTTCGTCAGCGCTAACCATACATATGACAAATCAACGCCTGATGCATTAGGAATACAGGGATAGTCAAGTGGCTAGTTTTATTGAAAAAGTGAGCATTCCTTAACATTGTCACCATGTCATTAATTTGAACTAGGTATTATTTTTAGTACTACAAGATTAATATCAATCGCTATCCGTCAAAGCGATAATAGGGAATATGCATGATTATTTTTTATGGATTTATTGAAATCTTTAATCTTCCAGAGACATAAATATCGAAGAATTTTTAAACTATCTTCTCTATTAAGCGAGTTATAGAGCGTTAAAGTTATTGTTTAGACAGAGAGATCCGACGCGGCGGATGACGTAACGTACCGTGCGCGCCATACAAACTCCATAGAAAAATCTGTTTCGCGTGAGAGAGACAGATATATTAACCTTCAACGACTGTATCTCGCCCATTTTTCAGCCAATTTTGATTTTGTTTTCACTGTTCGTAGTATATTTTTATCTGTTTTTCGATAAATTTGTAAATACATGAAACTATTTTTCATGCATATTCCCTATTCAGTGTAGGTTTCAGTGTACTATAATTAATAGCTACTCAGGTCGCTTTGTGGGGTCCCTATTACTATATTGCTAGGCCTGTCTCTCATAAAGAAATGCCCGAATATTTTAAAATAACAGAAATAAACTTTAAAATTAAAATCGTTCTTATTGATTAATTATTTTTTAAAAGTGATATAATCTTTTATACGATTCAAGTTTCAACTGTATCTTTCGTTTGACATTTTTCATAAGCATTGATAGGAGTTTTCAATTGTCATTCAATCAAAATTCAGTCACAATTGCTTTTAAATGTTCACTCGTATAATATGTCAACTGAAATCTGTTTTCTACGAAGAATGTTGATAAAAAAAATCTTCAGATTCAGATACATATCCTATTTTTTACTCATAATCATGTATGCACACGCACATAGCCACATTCAACACCGAAGGACTGCATTTTGACATGTCTCTCTGAACCTTTCATCGTCAGATTACCGCTGGTCCAATGCTGGTCATAGGCACTTTAAACTATTTTGGGCTTCTCGCATCCAGCAAATCCTGTGCAAATCGTCACTGCACCAGGCCTGGAGGCATCACACTACGTTTGCCCAGAAGCATTATTCTTTCTAAAACTTGTTTACCTCAACGGTTGTCGGTTTTGCGGCTAATGTGACCAACCCAATGCCATTTCAGCTAGCTAATCCGATGATGACTTTGGATCACTTCATTTCGGAATGAACACTTGATATTGGTCAAATTTCTGCTTTGCTACAAACGGCATTAAGTCCAAATAAATTGAAAAAAGTATTAAACATAAAAAAATTAAAAGTGTCTGGAAGAGATCGCTTAGTAGCGATAAGACCGCCTAAATTGTACTACTAGTTGTTTGTAATACCTTGTCTATAAATGTTTGTATTTGGTGCAATAAAGAATATCTAATCTAATCTAAACATGATTACTCAAAGATATTGATTACTCAAGATACTTATCTTAAATAATAAATATCATAGTTAGTAAAACATAGTGGGATCGATAGCAACCCTACAAACCACCATCGTTTAACTTTCCCCAATACATCATGAATCATAGAACAATGTGGTCAATTGAGGTGGGCGGTGCGATCTTTTATGCGGGTAATTGGGTAGTTGTAGTATATGATTAATTAGTATGCAAGAACACGTGCACGCAATGAGCAGGAACCTGAGTTAGCTTAGATTATTTTATACAATAGACCCAGTAGAATTATGAGCGGCTTCGAACAAAAATACTGAGTACATGGCTATACATCAATAGATAATATCTTTTGTTGTACAAAAAATAAAACATGTACAGGAATGTACTACAGACATAATATTATGTACGTACATGTAGGGATGAGATTCCAGATTACCTTCAAGTATGTGTAATGTAATGTTCAATGTACCTTATGCCTTAGTTTGGGAAAACTATTTGGGAAAATTTGACAGATAAGGGAATTCATGTATGGCCGTACATTTTATTCGCATTGAGAGAAAATTAAGGAACAGAAGTCTGGTGCTATTAACAACAAAATTAAATAATCTGTATGTGGCAGTGATTTCTCAACAACTTCTCCCTCCCTATTATTGCATAAAAACTTATAAGTAAATACGTACTAGACACATTTGAAAATTAATTGAAAATTCCAAAAAAAAAAGAAACAGTCATTGTTCCATTCAAAACACTTGACAGTCGCTTTTTACCACCAAGTTCTTAACAAAGCCGAAAGAGGAAAACTGCGCGCGAACTTGTATTTGTTAGGGTTAAAAACAACAGAAAAAAAACAACGAATGGCAGAAACAACTGGTGGCGAGGCGTAGGGTTGATAGCGGCAAGTCAACAAACGTTGGTCACAGGAGCACGCTTATCTAAAATGAGTTGCCCCTGGACACGCGTCACACGACGGATCAGCAAAATAAATATAAGGAAACGAGAAATGTACGAGTGGCTGTTATCACGAGGTGGGCTTTGCCTAAAGCCGGTAATTTGGCGGGGCTAAAATTTGCTTTGTTCTTTACCGAGTCCGCTTATAGAGAAAGTTGGGGGGAAACTGTGTTTGCGCTTTTAGCCGCGACGGAAATGCGCGATAAGTTTGCCTCTGGCGTGCCTTACTGGTGTATTGGTCGCGAGTGCCGGATAAGGACCAAGAGGTCTGGAAATTACTGAGCCGTAGAGCGTAGTCAGGAAGTTGGCAGTGATATAGTCGCGTGTGGCGCCATGTACATTAAGCCTTTAAGTTAATACTGCACCTGATACTAGCGATGTAAAGTCGCATCAAAATATGAACGGGACGGAACAGAGTATGCATCTGTGTTTGCATACAACACTTATGCACTGCATACTCCTTAAGTTTCTAGGAAGATTGACCTGTTCGAGATATGGTCAGTCAGGAGAGTGTAATTTATTATTACAAGAAAGTAGTTAATGTTTTGCTAACCAACTTAAACAATATTTAAAAAACAAGGATATAATTATATAATAATCGATCTTAGGGCTTTCTGATCCGCAACCGCTAATAATATGTCCCCCTAAGCCTTGAGCCTCTTATCTAATTTCTTCTATCTATTTATCTAGGAAGGAAGCCTTATGAAATTTATAATCGGGTCGAGACATCGGATTTTTCGTGAAAATATGACCAACATTTTTTTATTGAAATGTTCTATTGACGACACCAAATGACCAGAATTTGAATTTCTGTATTCATGTATTTGAATTTCTATGCACACAGCTATTGTCATAAAAAACAGACAAAGTGCACGAAAGGTAGGTACATTAATTTCCGACTGGACGCTTTCCATTGACGCTGGAAATAGCATCACTAAAAACCTCTGTCAGTCCACCAGTGTGTGAACTCGGAAGCTTTCAGTCAAACCGGGCACGGTGGAGTTTTCGCCATTTATACGCAATAATCCAATATTGAGGCGCCGGGCGTGATCTCACTGACACTAAGCCGGCCGATGGCCATCCATTATTCATCGCGGCGATGACGCGCCGGCCGTAATGTAACTCCTGCGCCGTTTAACCACCGTAACCGGGGTTAGACGAATAAGATGTCTGTGTTTGATTTTCCATATTAGATAGATAGATTTAGATAGATATATTCTTTATGTTCGGCGTCTCTCTGCGGGATGGGATCCGAAATGAGGTGATCCGACAAAGAACCAAAGCCACGGAGCTTTGGTTCTTTAAGCTGAAGCGGCAGTGCGCTGGCCACATTAACCGCAGAACTGATAACCGTTGGGGTAAACGAGTTCTGGAGTGGAGACCGCGTCTCGGCAAACGTGGGGTAGGACGCCCTCAGGCCAGGTGGAGTGACGATCTGCGCAGGACGGCTGGCAAGTGCTGGATGCGAGAAGCCCGGGATCGAAATTCAGGTCAAAGGAAATATAAAGGCCTTATATTTATGGTCTGTTGGTTTCTCTTGCACGGACTTCGTGTGAATACATAATTGGGCAGGACGGCTGAAAATTAACTTATTCAGCGCTTATACTACGAATGTGCGTAATTGACATCGACTGATCAGTTCAATCCATTGGCAACATGTGACGAACTGAGAGATAGCTAATATGGGCCTAGATTAAATGTAATAATTTTGTTTTATTACAATTTGTTTTATTACAAAAAAGAATTTCCTGAAAAAACGCACACAAATAGGTACTTTTATGTCTTCTATCACGAAAATACGCATTAGCATACTATTTGGCCTTTATCTGATGATACTCGTAACTATTTTAGTTCGACAGCTTCTAACTGTCGTGTTTCAGCTTTTTGAAAAGACACGGGGCTGAATGCAGCCCCTATGAAGACTATGACTGATTTTGAAGAGATTCAAGAGAGTGTCAAGTGATCATGTCTGTCAAACCCATTGCGGAATGTCAAATGAAAAATATGTATCATCAAAATTTAAACACAGAGACTTTTATGGTTCACAAAGCTAAAATATTACAGATTCACGGTCAATTCAAATTTTTAACTACCGTTTTGAAAAATATGACTGTAAAAAGCGTTTGGGATAGGTATTGGCGCTGCATAATAACGGATCATCGTTTCTGAAGCGCTTCGAACAAAACACCAGCATTTAAAGTATTGCATACCAAGTGCCGGTAGGGGGTGGATAATAGAATTATTTTTCCCAACATTGCTGAGCCAGCACCGTTATTCAATTAAGGGGAGCAAAAATTCGATGCGATGTTTACCTGCGTAGCTGGGGGCGATCCTACCGAATCTCCGGGTAATTACCTATCCGCGTATACAATAAATACGGTAAAGTTCCAGGGGATTTCATTTTTTTTTCTGAAAGAATATGTTCTTTTTTACATAATCTCCATGGTACATTAATGTATTGCTGCCATAGGAGCAATCAGAGGCAGGCTTTTGTTCTCGACTTCACATTCTTCTTAGCGTGTCGATGGCAATCTCTATAAACTCCTACCAGTATTTCAGCTACCGCTTTTAGGTAACCATTGTGTTGGACGCCCCGCAACCCGTTGATTGGGTTGATGACCTAAGAACTGCTGGCATTGACTGGATAAGGGAAGCCCGGTATACAAAAAATGTGGCATGAAACTATGGAAGTCTACGTTCACAGTGCACGGATACGTTGATCGCTATGGGGGTCGCCTACGCCGGCGGCCGGCAAACAACAGTTTTTCTATTGTGTCCACTTTCCCGCCAGTCAAAACCTTAACGACATTACTTTAATAAGTAGGTTTTAGTCAACGCTTACACAACTTACTGAGTGTTAAGTAAGTTAAATACGTTGGATAACTTGGAACTACGGAAACGGCAGCCTCAAAGCCTCCTTTTGAGCAAGCAACATTGTAGGAAAGAAAGAAATAAATTTATTTATTATTATTTAATTATTTAAAGGCACCCACGTAAATGATAAATACACATACTAAAAAAGAAATAGAAATATACCTCGCATCGTTTATGCAATGTATAATTTTTATCTGGTTAACTTTTACCAACAAAAAAGGTTTATTTTTCAATATTGGAGTTGATTTTAAGGTCTTCTTATTTAACTAAGATAGGCATTTCTGCTTTACGCTGTTTTAATACAAAAAGGGTTTTTACATTTGACTTTCTATACAAAATTCAACGTAACCGCGAAGTAAATTTGTTGAATATGTAATTTAATCCTTAATTATCGTTATGTGAAAGAACCTTATTTTCTGTACTCACATTTCATGGGAAATGTGAGTCATCATCATCATCATCATCATCAGCCTATTACAGTCCACTGCTGGACATAGGCCTCTCCAGTTGATCGCCACTTAGAGAAAACATCTGGAGGATATACCCATAATCGCCACGCTGGGCAGGCGGGTTGGCGATCGCAGGGCGTAGCTTCTTACTCCGGTGACGCTGCTGCTCGTCACCGGTCTTTAGTATTTAGCTACGCCTTCAATTGTGATGGTTATACCGCCACTAGTCGGTTGCCAGCGCCTCGTTTGTTATTCGGCAGGATGCACCACAGGCAGGTGAGGTTGGCTTGGAGCGAAAAGATGATAGGCCGCTCCCTTACATCCCCTGTGAAATGTGAGTACCCTACCAATAATTTTAATAAAACATTTTTCCATTATCATTTCCATTTAAAACCTTCATTAAAATACAATAAAGCTGGGAGTGCCTTTGTGAAATATTACGAAAGCTAACGAAATATTTCCAAGATAAGACCCCATAGAAATTAGTGAAGTATTCACAAACATCAACAAAACCTTGGAATGACGCACAAAACGTTTTCCTCAAAACACGGGCGGGGAACACTTCTGCTTAATATCATCCATAAAAGAAATTCAGGGGTTTGTAACACGAAGAATTTCTCGTCTAATTATAAGTGCAAGATACTTTTGATATATAAATTTAATTATGAAAGCTGAGCGCGGCTTCCGTCGGCTGAAATAAAATTGCGACCAATCAAGGGAAACAAGGTGGCCGTGCCTTCGGATTAATAACCTTAATTAACGGTTAAACTAGTGATGTGCTTACCGTGTGTGGTTGCTCTCGAATGAGTAACGGAAATGTGCTGTATTGTTCTGATTATCTAAACACATTATAAGTCAAAATTCTTTAGAGCTGTTTTATTTTTTAACATATACTACTATGATCAATGAATACATGGAGGTATAATAAAACTTAGGTAGGAGCATTTGTAACTAGAAATCGTCCAAGCTAAAATGACGCGCCGTGTTTTGTTCCGAGTCATCCCCTATCTCTTCTACAGTTAATAAGGGGGATAAAAAAACGGTATTATCATCATCATCTTCATCATTGACCTGCAGATGTCCACTGCAGCACCTGGATAAATTTTCCCCGATGACAATTGTCATTTGGGGATTTGCCATAGTCACTACGCTCGGCAGAGTCTGATTGGTGGCTGCAGTTGTTTTCATTGTACCCGGGTAAAGGCTGCTGCCAATGTTCTGCTATTCTCTTAGTCAAAACAGTAAAAGACCACGAATCCAAAATAAAACTCAACGGTGATCGGTAAACAACATTACTTATGAATGTAAGCCTTAGGGTAAGTGGAACTTACTTCTACATACATTACCCTTACGCGTCCCACTAGGCAACTTCGCCGAAACTCTCTGTTTTTGTTTGTTTAACGTGTGTCATTCGCTTTTCATAATAGACAAGAAGTCCACTATGCTACATAAAAATGGCTTCTTTTATTTTTTTATTTAATTCTAAGAAAGCATTTGACCACAATCACACCTGATGTTAAGTGATCATGTGGTCTAAGATGGAGCTAGCTTACTTAGATAAAGCCTATTCACTCTAGCCTTAAAAACCTCCAAGTTGTAACACTCAGGAAAGACGTCAGCTGGCAGATGTCTGCGTCCATATTTTGGCCGTCCGCGGCAGGAAGGAATTAGCAAATCTTTTTGTACGGATGAAGGTATGTCGACTACGTAAGGGTGGTAGGCCAACCTACGTCTTGTATTCCGATGATGGATTGGAGCCGGCGGAATCAATGCATGCAGTTCCCTTGCACATTCTCCGAAATGTATCCTATAAAAAACCGACTAACATGCTATAAGGCGACAAATCACCTACGATCCTAATTGCACGCTTTTCGAACTTTTTACCATTGAAGAAACTCTTACAACTTTACGCGTCCCACCATTCGAGCCCGCCCTAGGTTCCGCGGCCCCTACTGCCCCCAGTCTGTTACGTTACACGTACGAGACGACAGTTTAATTAGAGCATCAAGTAGTACGTAACCGAGCACGACTCGTTACGTCAATTACTCCACATTATACAGAGAGCCGAATGAATACATACTAAACTTTATTCGTTAAGACAAAAGCACGTACGTTGTACAACATTTTTTAATTAAACCCCACTTGTTACTGCTTGGGGCAACTTATTAAGCACATTAAGTGGACATCTCGTTTCAAACAACAAAGGCGGAATGAGAAATAAAAATTCAAAACCAAGTGTAATTTTAGAAAAAAAGAATTTCTTTGTTAATGTATCGGGGCTTTGCTATCTCGTTTGTGTTTTTAATTATAATTTACCTACGTTGTATAATACTTTTTGATGAGTTCTGCGGTGAGGTGGTTAGAGTTTCGTCTAATGCGCGGAGGATCTGAAGGGTTCTAGTTCGATTTCGGTCGGGTCAGTTTAGGAAATTAAATTATTTATAAATTTTTCACGGGATTCTCTGGGAATGCTCATAATACAAGGAAAAATGTTAGTTTGAGACTAAGTACTCGGTGTAATTAATCTGGTGCGTATTTATATGAATCAACTATATATGGCCTTGTGTGCGCCAAAAGACTGACTTATCATATCATCACTATGCTATTCAGCTGTAGGAACTGCAGGACATTAAGCCTACCCCAAAGACTTCCACAAAGGCCGGTTGCAACCTTCGCGCTTCCAACCTCATCCTGCGTCTATTATTATGACGTCACTTCACCTCGCCGGAGGGCGTCTCACGCCTATCGAAAGAACTCCAATCCGTAATTTTTCAGTCCCAACAGCCATCGGTCTAACAGCCTGGCTGGATATTGTACTATAATGCCAGATTTGTTTCTTTGAATCGACGTCAGTTCAATAAGCAAGTCAAATTTGAATGTATGAGCGGTTTACATCCAAAACGCATCCCGAATGTATTTTCTAGCGCCCGTTTCAAGGAAAACGCGCAATCTACTTAAAGTTCAGCTACATAAGTTTGAAAATAACACGATCACCGTTCTGTCTAGATATATTTCTGTAATAGTGAGCACTAAAGTGGCAAAGATTAGCCGCACGGAGCGGTCATAAAGCTTATCCGAGGCGTTGCGATCCCGGGTAAGTTAATGGCAGTGAAACTTTGATATAGCCCAATTAACATGCTAATACTCTAAATATTGAGGAATCAGGAGAAGACTAAGATCTGTGGCAGATCAACGGCTTTCATTGTTATTTAATTGTTTCGAATCCAACTAAGAAATAACTATTTAAATCCTACTGTGTACTCTACATACCGTACCAATTCAGGATTTCATCCTTATTATCTTAATAGTTGGAAGTCTTTTCTTCTCGCCGTCAATAAAGTAATAAATTTATCAAATGTACCCCTTTGGCTGAAATTATATTTTAATTCTAGAGATTTTCCTTTTGCCGACAACCCCTTGAGTAAGGCGCGGCATTAACTCCGCCTTTTATACAAATTTTATGTGCAATAAAGATTAAATAAATAAGGCATCACGACGCATGGGGGTCCTGAATCACATGTTGAAAACTACTGTTGTAGAACATACATAATATTAATACGAGTAACCATGATTGATTTTTCGGCTTAAATATGAAGACACTAGCTGTGCTCGCGACTTCGTCCGCGTGGAATAGTTATTTTTTCCCCGTTTTTTCTTACATTTTCCATTATTTCTTCGCTCCTAATAGTTGCAGCGTGATGTTATATAGCCTATAGCCTTCCTCGATAAATGGTCTATTCAACACAAAAAGAATTTTTCAATTCGGACCAGTAGTTCCTGAGATTAGCGCGTTCAAACAAACAAACAAACTCTTCAGCTTTATAATATTAGTTAAGATTACATGTAGAGAAGACCACATCTCCCAAGTTATAACTACTATAACGGTTACTATAAGTGAAACGTAAGGACTATCCTCGGCTAAGCCATAAAATATATATTATCCTAGGGAAAGTAATAAAAACTACAAGTGTCCAAACTTTTATACTCCCGTCTCCACCCTAAGTGTATCGGAATTCGAAAAAATTATGGTGACACAATTATTAACCTAAGGATCGATGTCGTAAAAATAAATGATCGCTTTTATAGCTTTGCCGGGGCCAATTTTATGATGTGGGAATTTCAGTGGCCTCATAGAATAATATTACGCTTATCTCTATAGCTTCGACAGACAGAGCCGTTGTCTATGGATACAATAAATCGGATACTCGGCCCGTAAGTATGTATGCGGTACCGATGTAACTTTTTTATTAGTCGTTTTTCTTTATCGTTGCATATCGCTTCCTTGCGTTCTTGGTTATTGCCGTTTTTCATTTGATTAAGATATCAAGTTGGTAGCTAGCTTCGTGACGCTAACTACGGAGAGAATAGGGATGTTTCCAGGGTCAAAATAATTACATTAAATTTAGACCGTATTTTAGATTATAAAAATATATTGGACACGTATTTTTCCTTTTTTCATTTAAACAAAATACAAGGCATCAAAATGTAGGAGTAGGGGTATTTGACGTCACTCAGTGGTGCAAAAACTCTCACTCTCTGACGTCACGCGTAATTTATCAAGCAAACACTATTTAAGTTAGTAAAATAAATAAATACCAATTTAATTTGGTAGTGACCCCTGCCTTCTAATCCAAGAGCCGCGGGTTCGATTCCCTTCGTCTCTCGGGCAAACATTCGTGTGACGAAAATTTTTAGTTTGTTCCATGTCTGGTGTTTAAGTATACATATATTTTTGGTACCTTCGTTGTTCTGATACCCATAACACAAGTACTTAAGCTGTAATACTTTGGAATAAGAGCAATGTATGTGATGTTGTGTGATATATTTTATACTATTCAGTGAAAACATACTATTTTCAGTATAAACAGTTTGTTCGCAACAGCCATCAATAAAATGCCAAAAGAAATGAATCCATAAATAATTAATTGATGTCGTCTTGTGTGCTTTCAACCCAAAATTGGTATGCATAATACCATTATCGCGTTTATTATATTCTGAACGCGCCCTCCCGCGCCCTCATACGGTATGCCTCTGATATGTTACAAAATTGCATTCCTTCCCGGATAAATATTTTACCCTCACATACAAAGCGTTATGAATATATATGACACGGGATATCGAATCGGCTGCCGGTCTCATCCACGCTGCTCAGCCGACGTTGGACAAGCAATTTGGAATTTGTAATAAGTGTCGCATGTGAAATTTTGATAATCATTACCGTAGCTAGTCATTTATTAGATACACATACAATACACATAGTTTTTTTTAATAGTGGCTCGACATAATGGCTTCCCTACGCCTGATGGAAAGCGAAAGAGAAGCCCGAGTCGCTGTGACAACGGGCAAGTAACTGGTCAGTTACCTGTCAGTTGCCACCGCCATGCCGGTCCAAACCCTAACCGCCCAAGAGAGTTTATGAGTATGAGCACAAGAACTGACGATATGCTTGTTAATTACGATTAATCCATTTTCCGTTCGTTCATTCTGAATTTCACAAAAGAATGAATTTTGGCTAGCAATTTCCTATATATAATAATTCGGAATAATGCGTTAGATACACGAGTTCGTTTGCGATATAAAATTGTACTAAAACAGAAAAATCGGTTTAATTATTGTTTTATAACGGATCTTGCATTAATTTTCCATAAGCTTTAACTAAACTTGATTATTGACAACGTACTTGATATCTATTTATTGATAGTTAATATATTTTTACTGGAAAGAAAACATAAATGCAGTTATTAAAATAAAATAAATATTCAGATAAAGAGTAGCATAGCAGTAGTATAATATTAATATAACATCTATTACCAGTAATAACATAGCTATAAAAGGTTCAAGCAAGAGTACGTAGCAGTGAAGTTAGATTTTAACTCATTATCAAGGAAAAACAATAGTAGTGCCTTATCTTAGACAAAGTAGGTTTTTTATTAAAATAAGATTACCTCTCATTTGTAATATTTTTTTCACACTACCGTCCCTTACTCATAGACATAATATTGATTTGACATCTTTTTTATTATAAGAAACGTCTGACATAAACTAAACCACACCAAAATAGAAAATATTATACCATCGCTAAAGTGGGTACTCAAATTCTACGGTTGCCATAAGCAGATCCTATACAAAAGCTATGACACTCGATATAAATCGTTTGCCATCGGCACCCAGCCGCCGACTGACACGGAAACATTAAAATGACAAATTGACCATCTTTCTGATACTATTTTTCATTGCCAAAGAAATGGCATGGAATAGATAGATATTTATTAATTCGACCAATTCAATTTTCCCGATACACGAGCGTGATTGACGAAAAAAGTTTTCGGAATTCTTGTGAATCCGCACTGATTGGGCGCTTCGAATTTACTACCGTACGAACATAGAATGCTGGAAAAAATCCACAATGTGCATTGTAGGGTTATTTTGTTAATTTCCATTTTGGTGAAATATCCGAAATATATTCGCTTTTATTGCGTTTGACAATTCGCGTTCCAGGAATGATGAACAATCGGAAAATACAATGTTGGGAAAAATTTTCCATTTTCGAGAAATGTTAACATATGTAGTGTTTCGAATTTAATATTTCATCTATGAAATTTAATAATAAATAAAAGAAAATTCATTAAATTTTATAAATTACCACTATTTTCAACAGAGTTTAATCAGGTGTCATTAAAGTTTGCGCCCGGCCTAGTTATTCATGTGGTGATGATTACTTCTGTCTGTCTTCCGAAGGGCAGTAGATTCGAATAGCACCTAAGACAGGTTAATATAATGAATAACTCTAATCGCGTTAAGGGTCGCTGCTTGCCTTTTAAATATGAATACGCTCGTTCCTTGAAGGTTCCCAAATCGTAGCTGGTTGACAAACGGTTCTGTGGAACTGTCGGGGGTTTTCAACATTTTTTAGTAGATATTTAGCTTTTATTTCAGTTACTGAGTACGCTTGGTTAAACGAGACTTCAACGAAATGTTCAATACTCATAACCACTGTTATGATTACAAATATAGCGAGCGACCACAATTCATCATAAATGTCTTTATATTGAATATCGCTGTTAGAAAATCATCTAAACTATTGATAGAGCAAATCTGGGAACAACTGTAACGGATTTCCAAGGCTTGTATTTCAATTTGAATAGTGGGGAGTCTTGTACTAACTTTGAATACTAAATACACTCAGCCAGTGCTACGTTAGACTTAGCTGTTGGTCCAACAATATCCGATATTCAGAACTTAATAGGCAACACCTCTGTTCTGTCTATAGAAGATATACCTTTATATGCGCTTCTGTCGCAATTTTCTGCATGGCACAACTAAACTATGCAATGCTTTGTCGTCAGCGGTATTTCCGGATCGGTACGACCCAAGATCAAGAAAAGAACGTACCTCTCTCCTGAAGGCTGGCAGCGCAGCTGTAACTCCTGATGTTGCAGATGTAAGTGGGCGGCGTTTATCACTTACCATCAGGTGGTGTTGCTCGTCTGCTCCCTATTGTGTGGCGTACCGTAGTAAAATAATGTCATTTGTAGCACTGGGATGTAAGAGAGAGACCTTTCATCTTTTAGCTCCAAGCTACTCTCACCTGCCCGTGGTGCATTTTGCTGAATATCAAATTAATGAGGCTTTTGGCAACCGACTGGTGGGGGTATAACCATCACGATTGAAAGAGTAGCTAAATACCACAGGCCGATGACTGGTAGCAGCGTCACCGGAACGATGAGCTACGCCCTGCGGTTGCCAACCCCACGATTATGGGTAAAGCCTCTAGGTATTTTCCCAAAGTGGCGAACAGCTGGAGACCTAGGATATAGGAGAGACATAGGTCTCCTACAGCAGTTTACTGCTGGACATATGCAGCAGTAAACTGCTGTAGGTTGATAATGATTGTAGCTCTTCAAATACTAATTTGAACCTATCTCTAGCAAAGTACAATTATTGTTAGCCATATTAAAAGCACAGGAGACTAATTTTACAAGATGCCTTATCTACTTTAATAAAGAAATGGATTTCCGAACGATGTCAAAAGACAAAAATATTCTTAAAGCCAACATTCATTGCAAAAGGCTTTCCATTCCATAAATACTATATTTGCAGATAATACCTGCACGAACGTAACATTACTACGTACCTAACTTAAAAGGCCTAATACGGTTTAAATTCCATGGAGTTCTAGGCGTGAACGTGAGCAGAATTTGTTAAAGGCATTTAGTACTTACAACTTTCAGACTTCGTGCTCTCTTTGTGGAAGTTTTATTTTATTTAAGCCACTTTTGCATTTCGTTTTTGGAAATTAGTCTTCAAATAGATTAACGGATGAAGAAAACATGTTTAAAAACTTGGATTGGATTGGGTTGGATTTATTTGTGCAATGGAAATTACTATATATGTACGAGTATACTGGAACTAAAAATGATGTTCCATAATGGTTCACGTGGTTTTTGTGGCATGAAAAAAGAACAACGATCTCTTGCGGATTCGTCAACGTCGATCTTCATGATTTAGTTCGTATACAAACGCGGGAAGGACAAATGAGAGTCGTTTTTTATTTATTTCTAAGAAAGCATTTGACCACAAAATGAAGATGTGGCCTACGGTGGAACATACTTACTTAGGTAAATGACACTTTTACTAAACTGGTACGGGGACAACATGTGTGATATGGGCAATATCATTGGTAAATTTTTGTTAGCCCAAGATTAATTCCGCCCAACCCCGCTTCTGTGAAAACGCACCCTAAGAACAGAGAGAGGCCCTGTACCTAAAAACAGCAACTAGGCTACCATTTTACGTCAGCATAGTGTAAAAGGCAAATATATCTCCTAATCGATGAATATAAGCCCCCACCCTACCCTAATAAATCTGTTCTGGACGCTCTTCATTAATTTACCTCCTGTCAAGTGCGTATCTGAAATTGTTGATGTTTTGCGCATGTTTCGCCCACAATTTATTGGCTCCAATCATTCGTGGTCCAAAAGTTGAGAGGTTCACTGTATGTGATTTATAATGGTAGATAAATAAATATTAATAACGTCCCGTTGAGTTTTGACTACGTACCTACTACGTTTGTTTTTAAGACCTTTAATTCTTTTTATTACTGTGAAGGAATAGAAGATATACCTTTATTATGCGCTTTTGAGGAGCAGCAGCGTCACTGGAGCAAGGAGAGGTAGGGCATAGCGAATCTTCGCTCGAATTGAGCCGCCCGTCCGGGAATCCTTCCCCGGACGGGCGGCTCAATTCGAGCGAAGATTCCTCCTCCACCCTATAGAATACCGCAGTCAAATGACCTCTGGGTCGTGTTTCTGCCGGTGAGTAGGGTTTCCGGAGCTCGTGGGGGGTTAGGGTTGGGTCCGGCATGGCGGTGGCAACTGACAGGTAACTGACCAGTTACTTGCCCGTTGTCACAGCGACTTGGGCTTCTCTTTCGCTTTCCATCAGGTGTAGGGAAGCCATTATGTCGAGCCACTATAAAAAAAAAAACGGAGCTACGCCCTGCATATTTTAATAGACCCAAGATAATAAAGCGCACTACTCTATTATGATCTTGGGTCTATTAAAAACAGCAATTTAATGACGATTTTTGGTCAGATGTAGCGCACACTGCCTTTGAAACAGTAGCAGGTTTGGTCCTCGCACAGTACAAACATTTGTGTACACAAATATGTTTGTTTGTATTGGTCTGGGTGTTTTCTATATACAATTTGTATTTATATACAAAAAGAGTCTCGCTTTGCATAAATTTGGACATCGATAGCGCATATCTTGTTTTATTTATTTATTTATTAAACATTATGTCCCAATCGTCACTACACACAACATTATGACCTGAGAAGTTTCGATGTGAGAACATAATTCTCTTAATTCTGTTCTTGCAGATTCTTTGTTTCACCCAACATCTAATATACGTAACAGACATAAGTTCCTTCAAAATTTGATTCGTTTTAGATAAAGTAAAGTAAGGCAATAAGTCAAAGTTTGAATTCAGGGATCGTTCCTATGAATCATTGATGAGTAAAATAAAGTTTCCTTCCGAGACCACGAGAGTGTTTTTAGTGAAATCAGAGATGTTCAAATTCATCGTCTGGTTCCACCGAGGTATAATAACAAACGTAACAAAAAGTTTTCGAGATGAAAGTATTAGTATTCAAACAACAAAGTTTACATAGGGCAGAGTTAGAATACGGAGCGTTTTCATTACTTACATTTTGAATTAAACTTACATAAACGTAGATATCATCCTCTTGTCAATTTTCTGGCTCAGAAGGCAGAGGTCACTACCAAATGTGCCACCGAGATAGCGAAACAATGGGGTTAAAAGTAAGATTTATTAACCAGCTGGAGATATTAAACAAGCCATGTAGCATAGGACATAATTAAACATCATAATAAATACATAAATATAGTCCTTTGAACATTTTATAGCCCATTTAAAACAAATATAACCGCACGCACTTGAACAGACTATCAAAACCTCCACGTTTATTCTCGTAGCCATTCTGAGCCAAAGTTTCTTTATCCTCAAGTTAATAGACATTACGTGTAATCATTACGAGTGGAGGTAACAATTTGCCGGGTTCTCACCTAAGTTGAAAGGGCACGCCACAGAACGGTTGGTATATCGAAAACCCATTCAAGTAATTTGAGGTGAACCGAAACGACACTGTCGCTTAGGCGATTCAATCCGATGGTGGGGGGTGTACCTACACGGCCGATTTGAATTTAAGCGATTTTATGGCGCTATTATGTTGGGGATGTTGAATGGAATCGATTTGGTAATCGGTTATAATCGATATTTTAGCAATGCTTTCACGCTAAGTCCAATTTTGCCTATTGGTATCAAATATTTTTGAGGAACTGTGATGCTTTTACTGCATCCTTCTTTATTGTGTATTGTGTAACGCACTTTCGCTTAGATACCCTTTTCAAAGAAATCAATTAATTTGTAAAGATTTAAAGGTACTTAATAATATCTCAAATTCTATTGGTACATTGCGGTTTCATATTGTGTTAATTAATGTATTATTTTATTATTGTTTCGTTTTATACATATATAAAACTGACTATGCCCCTATGACGTTGTAAATTATTGATCACGTACAAACCATTTCTTTTAAATCGATTACAATTAAATAAAAACATAAATAATATCGATATTTTAGCCTCGAACTGTCCATTTTAGTCTGAATTAATTTTCTCTGTTCTCTGTAACACAGATTCGATTTAATCCTAATTACGATGTGTTATGTTCTCTGGGGTTCTATATACGAGTAATGCCAAATATGAGGTGCATAATCCGTAGGTGAATGGGGGATTCGGTTGTTGCAATTATTTTGTCTTTAACCAAATTGGAAATGATATGAATAGATAGATAGATATTCTTTACCATACAGCAGACTTAAAAAAACTAGATAAATGGACATTTGTTTTACAATTCAGGCGGTCTTATCGACCTTTATCAGATAATCTTTATCATTAATAATAGGGTTTTAAACCCCTAGCATTGTATTACGTTTCAACCAGCAGAATATACTTATAGAATGAATCATTAAATTAAATACTGTTACCTACATAATAACCCAACTTAAGTAGAATAGTATTTGTTCAGCAAAAAGCTACGCTGAAATATAGATTTACCTTCATATGACACCTATACGATTTTCTGATTAACATCTCAGCAGGGATACATACGAATGTATGTACATATGTTGTAATCTCATATCTTTTAGTCTTGTATCCAATTTCTTACGCAGAGGAGGTGCAAATGTGATTCCAACTTTAGTCTGACATTACTTATTTCCACGTGATAAATAACCACCTGGGGGGTTAAACATTTCTAGCGATTATTGAGGTAGGTAACCCTGTTTTCTGTATTTAGCAGAAAAGAAAACAAATCACCGCCCAATTTCTTCCCGTGGGTGTCGTAAAAGTCGGCTAAGAGACTTCTTGAAGAAATTTCAAGAAGCTTCACTCGCTAAAACATCCGTAAAGTGACCTCGGTCGCATTACGGGATCATCATCTTTAGTCTATTGCAGTCCACTTCTGGACATAGGTCTCTCCAGTTGTTCGCCACATTGGGCAAAATTTGGAGGATGTACGCACAATTGTCACGCTGGGCAGGCGGGATGGCGATCGCAGAGCGTAGCTTCTCGCTCCGATGATGCAGCTGCTCGTCATCGGCCTGATACAGGATCAAACAGTGAATAGACAGAATAATACAGGGTGGCCGTGGCAACTGACAAGTTCTTAGTTTGGTTACCTAATTGTCTATTGCCGCATCGACATGAGCCTCGCTTTAGGTTTCCTTCAGCTGACACGGACAGAATAGTACCCTACAATGCTTTGATACTAAAAATAATGTATTTATGAAAATGGCATCTTTGGATTTCTTTAAAGATCTTTCAATCTTGCTCAATTGTATAAGAGCCAGTAGCCGAATAGAAGATCAATGCTTACAGTTCATGTTGCCGCACAACCGCAGATTTATGTCCGAAACTCCAATTCAATCTTACACAGAATTTTTAAAAAGTTCACCAAGCAAACACACAAGAGTCGGGAAACTTTCGAATATTTAAAGTCATACAACGGCGGTAAAAGTACCCTCAGAAAAGTATAAGTTTTCATCAAACTCTAGTACGGAGTAGCGAGTGGACGGCAAACAAATTCAATGACCACAAAAAAGTTGTGTGCAAACTTCATCAGTGCTGCCCGAGGGAATTCTGTCGAGGTTTAAGTATTGTGCAAGTAAGTGTATTAGAAAAAGTTTCAGCGGGACAAAATTGTTGGGAAAATGTAAACAAGATTGCGAAATAAATTCGTAGTTCGCTTTTTACATAAATCGGTCAGACGCAATCGCCGGACCTTAGAATTGAGCTTGGCAACACTTATTCAAATGTCAGCATCGGTAAACGACGTTCTCTTGACTACTAGAACCAATGTTTTCCACCCCAGCCACAGAAATGTATATGTACAAGGATAGAATTCGTTCTATCCACGTTGGATCCGTAAGTACTTGTGATTTTTAAATTGTCATATCCGGAGAGCTGTTCTAGCTGGACGGAGTAATTTTTTCACTTAATGCAATGAATGATTCTATAATCGGAAAATACCTACATCAACCCAAAAAATTGTTAACTAACCAATAATACCACCGGTAGAGCAAGCGGTAGCAAAGATTCTTGTTCATTGTACCACAAATTCTTAACTCGGCGTTACGCTATGTAAATTTAGGTGTAATCTTCATCATCATCAATTTGTTCGTCGCTTTAATCGATCTTGGGCTTCTCGTATCTATCACTTGCCAGGCATCCTGCGAAAATCGTCACTCCACCTGGACTGAGTGCGTCATACACTACGTTTGCCGTTATGTCAGTGTGTTTATAAAATGTATGTGTGGTTTTATGTAAAATTAATTGCGTTCTCTACTCAGAGGGCTTTGGGATCGACTCCTAGTAAGGTAAATCTTAGCTATGTTAGCTAGAATTGGGTCTTATGTAAGATACTGTTATCCTAACCATACCATTAGTATATTCTGTGAAATTATTACCAACCATTGTATTAGTGCAGTTTATTCTGTGAAAATTCAACCAACCTAACTTGATGTGCTAATGAAAAAAAAATCTTCAGAAAAATATGAAGGTATCTTTTGTATTTGTCATATAATTGTTAAAGTATACTTTTTTCTATAAATCCTAGCCTAGCCATAAAATCTTCACATTGTTAAATAGATCAGTTGTCCCAATAAACAGCTGTAAGGGAGGAGGGGGGTCAGTTACCCTCCTACGTGATTTGAGCTACGCTCGACATAAGGCTACGTTTGAATGAGACGTAGAAGATAAATAAAACTATGTTATATTTTGAGAAAGAAACTATTTTCTGAGAAAGAAAATATTATATTTTCGGTTCGAAGACAATAAAAAAATCGAAAAGAAGGTTACAATAAAGAGGTTCTTTTCTTCGATTCGATCCCCGCACAGTAGAAACATTATTCTGTGTGCATGAACATTCTTCCGGTCTGGGTGTTTGCTATGTATATGTATTTATTTACAAAAAAGTATCTTAAGTAAATTTTATCAGTTGTCTAGTACCAGTAGTATTATACATTATTCAAGCTTCGGCTCAGTTTGGGACTAGTACACGGAGTGGTGTGACCCAGCGTAGCATCATCATCATCAGCATATCGCTTTCCTCTGCTAGACTTATGTCCAGTCGGAGGCCTATGCCTCTCCAGTTGTTCTCCACTTTGGTCCGGCGTGGCATGTTTTATGTTGTTTATTTATTACAAACTCCTGTGTAAAGACACCTTTAGTTGCCTCCAGCAGGATTTATCGAGATACCACCGTCACGTTTGTAACAATTATTGTAAATATTGGTAGCGGATCGCTGGTTCATATTCTTAGCGTTCCCTCCAGCTGTTTGAGATTTATGATTGGTGCCGGCGGATCGTGTTACAACGAGCTAGGATTTGATCGTTAAATGCAATCCAATTCGCTTGGTACACAACTGTTATTGTTGCACAGTTTGAGAGCGTATATCGTATTTTCGTGTACCTAGTTTTTTTTTATTATGGTTTTGCGCTTGGCCACAATTCGTCTGATATCAAGCAATATTGATGTAAAGTCTATAATAGGGCTTACCCAGCAAAAACAAATAAACTCTTTTCACCCTCCCCTTAAATACCTGAAGCTTGTATGTCTCGGAGCTGTTAAACAAAGAAACCAGATTTCCATTGTTTTTAATAGAGCTTCATCGAATTTCTCCTGTAGGATTAAAGCCGCAAAGTGGCAATCTAAATATTCAAGAGATATTGTAATACACAAGTTCTTGACTCTATTGCCTAGGTTGATAACTGAGCAGACGGTTCATCTGATGTCAAGCAGTAACCGCTGCTCACTCACGGATTCAGCAATCCCTGCAAAGCATCTTACAGTGAGTAGAGAAATCTCAATAAAGCATGTTTATATATTTATATATAAATGTATAAACATGTTTTATTGAGATTTCTCTACGACATATATTTATATGTCGTTGCAATTAGGGAACACCTCGGCTGGGAACTCTTTCCAGAGCTTACGTGTTGGTCTAACAATCGAAAACGATCGTTCGATGGATGGCTCGCATATTTTTGTACTGTTCCCTTCCATTTGTCCCTTCCGTGTTCCTATACAAGTATAAGATGTACGTCCACAAGAGATCGTTGTTCGTTTTTCATGGTACAAAACCACACGATTCGTCCATCGAAAATTTTATTGTTTGTTCGATTGTCGAAGTAAGGCACAAGGTCTAGTGCTAGTCTGACAACATAATTATTGTTACGTGATTTCACATAGCTCCAAGCTGCTACCGAGTTACTTCTAGAAAACACTTAGATACTTATATATCGATAACTGACAGTACCGAATCCGATGGTTGAAAATAAAAACATTCCGCGATACAGCTCGATATTACACGTCATATCGAATTATAAAGAAGACAATTGAACACACAAGACAAGACGTTTCATTTTCGGCAAAAAATGCTATTTCATTCAAAGCGTGATAGCAACACAAACTCAGCGGGCTGAAATAGATTGGTTCTAGTTCGCCGAAGTACAGTCGATCAAATAAACATGGCAACATACTATAGAAACTTTGCGATGACACCACGGCAGTTTGCGCTGTTTGGGCGCAACCAACAATACCAACAGGAATGTTTCTTGGGTAATGTGTCTCTGTTGTTACTAGATGACATGGTTCATTTCCTTCTATTAACAAGGTGGTGGTGGCTATACCATATTGTGGAATCTTTCGAGATATCGTTTTAAATCAGACGGGACACTTGCTCGTCTCATGTTATACCTACATTTAACTGAAAACACCTACTTATAGGGCTTCGTGCCTAGGTAATTCGTGAAATCTACTTTTTAGGATATTTAAGTTCATGTTACTTTGAATTTTTTGATTATTACTTTTAATGATAGGGAAATAGGCGCAAGTCACGTCCACTAAAAATATTCTAATAAAAAATAAAAATAGACGAATCCTTTCTCTTTGTAGTTTTCAGAAACAATCACAATAAATAATTTAGGGGCTAGATTTTTATTCGAAATTATTTTCTTTAAATATTTTTTTAATCTTTAATTCGTATCACCAAGAATAAAGAAATTGTTGTCCCACACAATTTCAAAATGTGTCATTATTTTTGTCATTAGGCATATCAAGTACAAACATATTGGTGGTACTCTATACCTCTGGAGACTGATACTAGTTACATTTTCACGCTTCACTGATGATTTAAAGTTGCCATTAGTTGGCTATCACGCAACTTTGATCGCTTACCTGACGAAGCGCGACCCATGGGACCACATTTCATCTCAATTAACTATCTCGTGTCCAGATGGCTACTATGAAATCTCGATTGAAAATAAAATGTTATGTAATTATGTTATTCTTGCTGTTTGGCACTTGTCTATATATTTAATCTTTATTACGCAATAAAACAGTGTACAAAAGGCCAAAAGGTAATTTGTTAAATACCAGTCAACTATTTGAGCAAAGCAGAAATAAGTTTTAAAGTGATATGCTAAAAAGTTGGTTTGATAACATAATGTGATAGGTAATAAGATAACTCAAAAAAAGGAAAAGATAAATAGTAATTATTACATTTTCTTGAAATGATCATAACCTTACTAATTTAATAACAAAAAGCAATTACATTATAAAATAGCAATACTCCAACCAACATACGTTTCAAATACATGACATTTCCTTGCCGAATTGCTACATTAATTTAATACCCCTTTTTGTCAACTCAAATGTAGCAAATCGGCAAAAGTAATCACAGTTCTTTTTTACATTTGAAATTTCCATTTTCTTATTTACGTAGCTATCTAAATGCAACCGTACCGATGTTTCGCAAACACATTTCTTGCGATAAGCCGAGTGACTTACGTACACATACCGTGCAAGTATCGGAAACCCTCTATCGCTACTTACTGATACGTATCGCAATTAACTTACTATTTTATTTTATAACCTGGGGTGTGATGCTAATGTACATTCTACATACGACCAACTGAAAAGTTGTATTCAAAATGATACCTTACTACATTGACTTAAGAGTACATCGAATTTTGCGCTTAACTGTACGATGCATATCTGTAATGCAAGGGTGCCAGACCGTTTTGTGGTAAACCTGAAATTTGAATAGGAATGTTTTTTTTTTATTTTGGTGGGGGGATGCGTGAGGAATAACTGTTTGGTGGTACTAGCCGGCATTTGGTTAGTACATTGTGATGGTTACACCCCCACCAATGGGTTCCAGAGCCTCGTTTGTTATTCGGCAGGATACACTACAGGCAAGCGAGGGTGGCTTGGAGCGAAAAGATGATAGGTCGCTCTCTTACATCACAAGTTCATAGAACAAGCTATGGAATTCATATTCGTACACTCCACCGAACGATGCGCACAGGAGGAAATCAATCCAACCACTAAACAAGTGCTCAGTTGATACCAAAATTATCGTCTAGAACATGTAGTTAGGCCACGGGTTAATTACAGTCCACGTTGTCACATCACACACGGTCCACAGTCACGCTAAACACACCGTCCCAGCGGATAGGTGCGGGTATGTTTGAATACTATCATTTGCCTCAAATATTTGTTGCGACATCGAATTTGTTTGGACGTAGCGTCGAACGTGACCCAATCATGGATTTGTGAATAAAAATATATGTAATTCTTTTGAATGCTTTTTGTTCACAAAAACTTTTTTGTTGGTACGATTCAGTAAACTTTTGGAAACATTTTCCTAAAATGTGGTGTTGGTTTAGTTTCGGTGGCGCAAAGTTCTTTTTTTACTCGAAATGGGTTTGCGCTTGACTGCGATTCTCCTGATGGTGAGCGATATCGTAGTCCACGATAGAACGCGCTCATCCAACAAAAACTGGTTCACTTTCGCCTTAAACTAAGAAGATTATATCTCTCAGGAAACAAGGAGACCGCCAATAAGTTCCATAGTAAAGCCGTTCGCACTATGGAAATAGTTGGAGCTTGCACCATATAACGGTACCTATACGCCGTATTGCGATGATAAAAAGGTTAAAGCGTTATTCGAAGGTTCCGCGGTCTATAGATGACATCACATACATACATTGTCCCGATCCCAAATTAAGGAGCTTGAGCACTTCTATTATGGATATCAGCGAAGGTACCAAACATCAATTAGTAGTGCAAGCGTGTTAATATACAGTGTGTGTGGGGAACACAGATACACTCTCTGCTTTTTCCCTCTCGTAAACCGATGGGGTTGTAGTGCGACGACACGACTAGAGAGATCAGACGGCTTAGTGCTTTTCGATAAAGGGGGGTGTATCATCACCAACTTTTTTGTTCTGAAACTGCTTCTGAGTATGTAATTTGCTTACATCATCATTGTCATCAGCCTATTGCAGTCCAGTTCTGGACATACGCCTCTCCAGTTGATCGTCACTCAGGGCAAAGATTTGGCGCAGGGCGTAGCTGCTCGCTACGATGACGCTGCATCAGGCGTAGGAAGCCATATTTATGTCGAGCTACTATAAAAAATGTCTGGGTTTTTGCTATGTGTAATAGTATATTTTCACAACAAAAATTAGTATCTAAAGAAGTTTATCAGTTGTCTAGTAAAACATAGTAGGTACAAGTTTCGGCTTAGTTTGGGACAAAGTGGCGCTGTGTGGTCCAGAGTGGCATATCTTGGATTTTTATACATTTTATATACTCCTATTAAAATGCATGACAAAAATATCAAATGCCAAACCGTAACAAGATGAGCCGAGTGCGTAGCTCACGTACGCAAACGCCACGACTAACGAATATTAAAGTGAAACGCACATTTTTACGCACAACCGCGTATAAAGTTAAACATTCGTACAAGCATTATACCAGAGAGGTCACGGCAAAAGTAATGTAAGGCCCGGCGTTCACTGTCAGCACGGCGCGGCATGGTACAGCAGGTTGTGCCGTGGCATCCCATGGCATGACGTGGCAACTTGTGGCATGGCGCGGTATCCTATGGCATGCTGTGGCATCCTGGTTCATGGCACTCTGACGCCAAAAACTTACATAATTTGTGGAAAATAGGGTCAACCTTATTAGAACTACATAGCTTAGCGATAATAATTCCTAGTGCGAACACAAAGTGACCCATACGTCTCGCGGGATGCCGGCCAGGATGGCAGGCCGCGGCAACCCATGAAATGAAACGGGCATGACACGTCATCCTGATGCGCATGGATTTCGTGGAAACGTGGCATCGAAATAAAGTAACATTAATTCTTAAATCGTTGAATCAAAATGACTTGATCTCCACTGATTTTATAAAGAGTAAAATTTGTATTTTTGTGTATACGTTTGTAAACTCAAAAACTACTGAGCCGATTTCACCCTGAGTAACCTAGGCTATATTTATTACTAGAAATTATTAGGGATCTTCGAAGTCCAGTTATGTAACCCAAAATACCCGAAGCGAAGCGAAGGTAGTTAGTAATTTAATTACTAACCGATTTGTCAAGAGCTTTACCGTGTCGTGCCGTGCCGTGCCGTGCGGGCCGTGGGCGCCGGCCCTTATTCACATACCGACTCGGCCGGCTATAGATGAAATCGTAAACGCTTTTGACAGCCTACCGTAAAAAAATGACAAAAGGACTATATATGAAGATTCCTCTTTTTATTCAGGTTACCAGCCGGCTCGTAAAATGCGTAGCCCTCTAATAAAATGCTCCTGAAGATTGTATTTTACTCTTTTAAGATCTGAGTGTGTGCTGATGTCCTCTCCACGATGCCGACTTTCTTTACTGTCGAAATATGACTTCTTTAATCTTAGGAAAGAGCATGCTAGCGATTTCAGCTGTTCTAACTTTCGCTTTTAAGCTTCGCTTATAAGCTATCTTTTCAGACAAACTTTAGGACTACCCAAAGGTATCATCTATCCTAGAGGATCTCCTCTAGCATAGCCGACAGGTTGATACTCGGTGCAAGTGGTGTTTACCTGTAAGTGGTTGTATCCTACTAACTGTTAATTTCTCAAACTTGGGTTTACAATTTTATATTAAAGCATGTATTGATACAAACAACTGTTGGTAGACCTTAATAAATAAATAAATATTCTTTATTGCACACCTAAAAATTTACTTAGAATTGGACAATTCTTCTACAGTTTGGGCGGTTTCATCTCGTAAATTAATTAGGGGAAACTGGGACACTTGATCTCCCTTTTGCTTTTTGCCATTATTTATTTAATATTGATCTGACTTTAAATAGCTTGGTACTGAAATACGTGGAATTTCATTCGATATCCTAAGTATAATTGCTAATGATATCGATAAATGAATTTAGAATACTTCCGCGTTGCGCGGAAAGTGCCGAGCCGTTGCCGTGAAAGAAAGACAAACATACAGACAGACACACTTTCCCATTTATAATATTAGTATGATTGGATACATAAGCCATGTAAGAGCAAAGCATAGGATTTAATTTATAACAGTCAACTGTGTAAATTGCCTGAACGCCGTTGCCGGAATTGGCAAGGAAGAATACATACATTATAGTATGGATGTGTCAAGGTTTGTTCTAAAATAATACGAATAGATTGAGGTCATAATTCTCTTCAGTTGACGGCACGCCTCAGTGTTTCCATGTCGCCATAATGAGGTTATCTGTCCAACGTGCATTGTCCCACATTCCTATTTTTCTTTGCTCTACTTTAATATTTCAGTATTTTCTCCACCAGTCGATGAATGAAATCTTTACTCCTATTGGAGAAATAGGCTATTATGGTCAAAAACTGTAATTAGTCCGTCTTTTAGCTTATTCAAAAATAAAAGACACATATTTTTTCATTTGTAAATTAGATCAAAAATTACAAAGTTGTAGCCCGTTGTAATTACGCGTGACGTCACTCGGTGAGGCACTTTTACGGGAGCGAGTGACGTCAAAGACTCCCACTCCTAACTTTTGATGCCTTGTATCTTTGTTATTGTTTATTTGAAAGAAAAAAGGAAAAATACGTGTCTTTTATTTTGAATAAGCTGAAAGACGGACTAATTACAATTTTTGTAGCCTATTCTAGTTGGTTCAGTCCTGTGTTCTTGTAATGGTTATGTCAAACTAACTAAACAATTAAAATAATGCACTCGTCGTAGCTTTTAAAACGACATTATGAACTACGTTGTTGGCAAAATATTTTCTTTTGGATATTAACTTTGCACTCGAAAAATATTTGGAATAAAAACCTTCTTCTTGATTCTGATTTCTGTCGAATTAGAAAATAAATCCGAGATCTTGAACGATACGCTCAGCTCAGCCCAGCTTAACAAAGCTCTACTTAGTGTGATAAACAAAATAATTAAAAACTTTAATAGGAAAAAATTTAAAAACGTTCATACCGTCGTACCTGACTACCGAAAAGTCCCGGGTTCAGATCCCGGACTCCTGACTCCAGAGCTGCTAATGAGTAATTTGTTTACAAAAAAAAAGTCAATAACAATTTTTGGCTCTACCCGGAATTTGAATCTGGATCCACTCGGTTGGGCCTCCGACCGCTAAAGCAACGGAACAGTCCAAAAATATATGGGAAAGCTTAAACAATTGGAGCCAAGTTATCAAAAGAGAAGTTCGTTGTAATTTATTTAATTACATTGTTGATCCTCAAATATTCGTTTATCTCACAACTTTACTCTGAAAGTCTAATTGCGCTCGGCGTTAGAAATTTCCCTCTAAAATTGGTCGAACACAAAATTTGTTCCAACCTTTTAACAGAAGTCTAATTTGGCAGTTAGACTGCTGCGTTTTATTGAAAACTTTATTATACTCATTTACGTTACTGCAGTGATATGGGGTTTTGTAAAATACTAGACGATACCCTGATACTATCGACATACAACGCCATCTGTTGAAGTTAATCCGAAATAACAGCATTATATAAAACATAGAATGGAAAATTTTTGTACAAAAGATCTTACGCAATTTTTATTACTTTTCTTTGAGACTTTTTCTGACATTCTATAGAACAAACCATCAGGTTTTAAGCCAATCTTTTGAACGCCTATGTCGCTTATTTGCGACGATAATAATAGATTTTCTATTGTGTCTCGTTTCTCGGCGGTCAAAGAATTAAAGAGATCTTACCACTTCAAAATTACATTCTTGAAATTAAAAGTACAAGTCACCTACACTTTTCTTTTCTTCTTCCTTTTACATCGTAGGATCGATCAAGGCAGTTATCGCAAAGCGAATGTTCCACACGGTAAATGTTTTAAAGAAATCTTAGAGTCTAAACCTTGCACACAGATGGACGCTATCTCTCCCAGACATCAAATTAGCAAATTGGGCGAAGTTAAACAGCTACAAACTTTTCCTCCAAAACCACTTTAAAAACGTGACAAACTTCCCTTCCATTCTCCGTACGGGCTATATTTAAACACAGGGAAACTTTTTGAGGGGAATGAAAACATATGACTATTGCTGGCCTGTTACGAAAACGACACCGAAATGAAAACCTCAAATGAATGTTTTTAAAAAATAGTCACGTGACCGATTTCTTTTTCTACATGCTATGCTATTTTTATGCTGGCTACATAGATTTATTATTCTAAGGCTGGCTCCTACCTAGTTCTTGCCGTCTTTTGCAAAGAGGCTCTTACTCAGTGCAGATAATACCTTTGTTCAGGTAAAAAGGACAGTTTTTTTTGTCTATAATTGTATTGCGCGACCTAAAATGTTATTATAAAGTAGGTATTCATATGAAAAGAGCACATGATTTTTGCCAAGATTACAAGATCTCAGTAGAATACTGCTTTCGGACACCGGTCCGATTCACTTTTGAGGATTTGTAATGTTAATATTAAAAATATTAAAACCACCGGATAAAATACCAATTAAATCACACATACCTACCTACTGTAATTTGATTGTGTATAAGTCTACACCCCAATTGAAACTATAAACAGCATTAAATAATTATCTTATTTTACAACGCACATTGGCAAAAGAAAATGCGGTAATAAATTAAGATAAACCAATTTCGCTCAATAAGCGAATTCGGCGGGGGCATACATGCGCCTCTCAAGTATTATGGTCAATTGAGTGATACCTCTATAAATCTAGGCGAGGCGATTCTCTTATCGGACCTGACCATTCGGAAAAATACATTCGGATTGGACCCGTGACCCGTGACCCGTGACCCGGGATGTAAGGGAGCGACCTATCACCTTTTCGCTCCAAGCCATCCTCACCTGCACGTGGTGCATCCTGCCGAACAACAAACGAGGCTCTGGCAAACCGACTGTTGGCGGTAAAACCATCACGATAGAAGGCGTAACTAAATACCACAGACCGATGACGGGCAGCAGCGTCCCGGAGCGAGAAGCTGCGCCCTGCGATCGCCAACCCGCCTGCCCAGCGTGGCAATTATGGGTATATCCTCCAGAAGTTTGCCCTAGGTGGCGAACAACTGGAGAGGCCTATGTCCAGCAGTGGACCGCAATAGGCTGATGATGACCCGTGACCCGTAACAATTTGGTCAAATTATTGTATATTTAGCCGACTTAAAAAAAAGTTCTTATTTAGGCTGTCAGCTCATCTCATGAGAGTAACGGTGTAAGCATACCTATCTACTTTTTGGTGACAATCACTTTAACAAGTGCGGGGCAGATTTATCGTAACATTTTGAAACAATGTATTGAAATTAAGGTCGTGTTGTTAAAATAGAATTCGCCACATAGATTTTTCATGATCAAAAACGTCGGCAGGCAGTTCCACAGACGCAGCGTTCACGGGAGGAACTTTCTCTAGAATCTATCTGAATTAAGTTAATTTGACGCTATTCTCTCGTTGACGTTGCTCCGGTAGCGGGCAGCAGCGTCACCAGAGCGAGCTACGCCCTTCTATCGCCAACCCGCCTGCCCGATTATGGGTTGGTAAAACCCCCAGATGTTTGACCAAAGTTGCGAACCGAAGAAGCCATGTCCTAATGATTTAAAAAAAAAGATTAGACTGCGATAGGCTGATGATGATTATGCTATTCAGATTTCTGGAAAGTTTAAAAATAAACATGTAAATGTCTCGACATTTGCTAAACGGAGAGGTTTGCCAGGCATAAACCAAAAAAAAATAACGGGCCTAACGAAAAAATTGAAACTGTCTGTAGCAACGGCCGGGTCACGCGGCCAGCGGTCACGTGCCACGTCACGTGACGACCCGTAAAACGTGAACAAAAAACAAAAGTACCGCTCCAATTCAATTTACAAAGGTGTACGGAATTACTCAACTGCAGGAATTAACTTATCTGGGCGTAAGTTGTTTGCTATGTGTGCTGAAGATCATGAGCCAAAACAAAAATGAGGATCAAAATTTTTAAACAAAGTTATAAGCCACGCCAAACGTATTGACTAATTTTAATGAAAATTGGAATTTTGGAACAATATCTTTAACCCCACCAATTATGTAAACAAATGAAGATCGAAATTATAAAACAGAATTTCAACCCACACCAAACGTAACATCAAATGAAGATCGAAATTTTTGAACAGAATTTTATACCACGCCAGTCATATTAACAAACTAGCTGTGCTCGCGACTTCGTCCGCGTGGAATAGTTATTTTTTTTCCCGTTTTTTTTTTACATTTTCCATTATTTCTTCGCTCCTAATAGTTGCAGCGTGATGTTATAAAGCCTAAAGCCTTCCTCGATAAATGGTCTATTCAACACAAAAAGAATTTTTCAATTCGGACCAGTAGTTCCTGAGATTAGCGCGTTCAAACAAACAAACAAACAAACTCTTCAGCTTTATAATATTAGTTAAGATTAGTTAAGATGAAGATCGAGATTATGAAACAAAGCTTTACACAACACCAATAGTGTAACCACCAGTAACACACAAATGAGGATCGAGAGTTTTGAAGAATATTTAAAACTGCGTACTTTTTTCTGTATGGCTTTTATTAATGGCCAGACTTTATAGCATTTTTAGCGAAGAATTGCACTAACGGTTTGCACTCGTAACTGATTCGATCTTCAGTACATTTAGTTACTTTATCTTCTCGTGTCAAATACTTCTGCGTATATAATCATGAAGATAGTTACCTACATTAAAGGTTCGTACGTAGCTACTGATTTAGATAGCTAAGTTTTCTTAGCTATCTTGATAAAATCAACTTTCAAACAATAAATACTGAATAATAAGTTATGAGGTTTCAACATTTCAAAAAAGTCATTAACCTTTTATTATAGTCATTATTTCAATATAAGGTAATTTCCTAAAAATAAGCCCATCATAAAGTTTAGTAGCAATTCAACGCAAAATAACCAACGAAACATAATTTCAACAGCCGTATACAAAAACTCATTACCATTTTAATTCGAATTAATTGCTTACAATTTCCAAAGGGGAATGTTTTTTATCACTTAATCAGATTAATGTAAAAACTGCGAGTCCTCAGAGAGACGCCTGATTAATTTAGCACGTGTCAGGTAATTCATTAGGTGATCCGACGTCGATATCCATCCGTACATTTAAATAATTCGAAGAGTCCGTTCTATGTAATTCGGAAAGCTTTTCTGGGTACATTTGCAAGTGGGAAAGATTTGTGTAAATGTGTAGACAGTGCCGTCTTCACTGTTAGGGCACATGGGGCCCGAAAACGGGGACCCTAACCTCAGGGAGATGTAAGGGAGCGACCCATCATCTTTTCGCTACAAGCCACCCTCACCTGCCCGTGGTGCATCCTGCTGAAAATCAAGGCTGTGGTTTAAATTTTAACCATCACAAATGAAGACGTAGCTAAATACCACAGGCCGATGACGGGCAGCAGCGTCACCGGAGTGAGAGGCACTGCGATCGCCAACCCACCTGCCCAGCGTGACGATTATGGGTAAAGCCTCCAGATGCTTGCGCAAAGTGGTAAACAATTCGACAGGCCTATGCCCAGCAGTGGGGTGTAATAGGCTGATGATGATGATGACCTATAGATTTGATATAAAGTATATAAAGGTAAAGTCATAGAATGCTTACGGGAAACATAGTTTCCAAGGAAGCCATATAACTCTAATACTGGGTAAGTTTCCTCGAATTTTACAGAAAAAAATAACCTAGGAAAGGCTAGTTGCCATTAATCATGGAAGTAATAAGTACTACGTCTTCCATGCCATTAATATATTTAAATAAATAAGTTAAACGTCAATTAAGATAAAATCTATGACCGATCGAACCCCACAAGCAAAGTCGCGGGTACTAACCAGTCGTAATTATTTCGAGCCCGCCTTTCGCTGCACTAATTGCATTACCTAATTGAATCGCGCAATTAATCTGCATGTCTGAACGCATTGAGGGCAACTGGTGTATGTGTTTTCTAATTAGGAAGTATTGGTAATGGAGAGCAAGTTATTATGCACTAGAATCAGCCTGTGGGTTTGTTCATTTATTTATTTATTTAAAACTTTATTGCACAGAATGGTACAAAAGGCGAACTTAATGCTAGGAGCATTATCTACCAGTCAACCTTTGGAATCATGCAGAGAGTAGTTTTGTGTGTGTGTGAGCAAATTTATTTCACAATAAAAGTAACCACACAATTTCGACAATATCAGAGGTTTTTTTATTATGGTAGCTCGACACAATGGCGCCTACGTCTGGTGGAATGCGAAAGAGAAGCCCAAGTCGCTGCGACAACGGGCAAGCACAGGCAGAATCACGACCCGGAGGTCATTTGGCAGCGGTATTCTATAGGGTGGAGGTCCTTGCCCGGACGGGCGGGCGGGTCAATTCGAGCGAAGATTCGTTATGCCCTCTTATATTCACACATTACTATAGAAATTATAATTTCTAGCGTTTTAATTGGCTAGTGGCCTGTCACTGACATTTATAATTATAATTTCTAGCGTTTTAATTGGCTAGTGGCCTGTCAGTGACCTGTCAGTCACTATTTTCTTAACGCGAATGAACTATAGAGATAACTTTTGCTTTCAAGTTGGCATGTCTACTTTCATTGAAAATAGGACTACTGTAAGTACCTACTCTCCATATTGTTACACCACTCGCGACCTTATCTATAGCACTTACCATTTCATATAAAAGACATAGTTCAGTGGAATCCGGTTCCACTAGTGCTATACTATGATTGGTGTATATCAACGGATCCATATTAACGTAGCGTAGCATATATCCTTATCCTTTATTCATAAATTGCTCCAAAATTTTACATAAAATTGACGCAACGAACTTACCATACATCCATACCCAGATACTCGTTTAAATGTATAGAAACTTGCCACCAAAATTAATTTACGAATTTCACGTAAACAATACACAAAACAGGTATTCAACGTCATTTATCTCGAATTCGTGAATAAAATCGCCATTATTCAAAAATTTAATACGTAGGTACGCTTATCATCAATCTTGCTCGTAAACATCGTCTGAAAACCAAACCTGTGTTAAGATAGGTTAGGATTCCCTCCCCCTGGTCTCCCTCCGATTTGTTCCCTCAGGATCCATAATACTGAGTGATAGCTCTGAAGACGCCCAGATGCCACCTTAGATTCTTACGTTAAGAACTATTTTCCAATGACGCCGATAAGGGAAGTTTGCAAGGGAGAACGTGGATCACTGTAGCGTGTAGGCCAAGTTCGTAAACAAATAAATTATTTGGATTTCTATAAGATTGCTGATTTCTATAAGAGTCTTCGTTCTTATAGCGTGAAATTTTCCCAATCCTTGAAATCCTGTTTGATTTCGGACGACAGAAAAATACGTCGAAGCGTAAACCTCCATCTAAATCCTTAAACATCTTTCATGCGTCCATTCGTTTAAGTTCTCATACACAGAACTCTAATCGTTTATCCTACGTTAATTATTCTAAAAGGAATTGTGTTGTTCAATTATAATACTACTGACAAGTCAGTAATTAATAATTACATTATTCAATATCGATGTTCCCGACAACAATAGAATATAATGTATTGTTCTAGCATTTATCAATATTACCCTGCATACAACAGGTTCATGCATCCACTAAACAATAATTATAATTTAATTTAATTACAATGTAGTGAAATATTAATTCAATACAAAGGTGAACTACTCTATGGATATAATTCCTTCATTATAAAGTATGTAGCTTAAAATTACAAAGAAAACGTCAGCCTTTGTTCATATAATATGTGTTGAATTAAATATTAATTACCTACTTATATAGGAATCTTTTTGTTCAGTTACTTTCTAAAATATATTATTTGTTTCAGAGAGTACAAACCCATGAACGGCCATATAATAACAATGGCCTCAAATGTGACTTTTCAAATCCGTCTATAATATCCATATGTGAAGAACACCAGCGTAATATATTAATTGCGTATTTTATTGTGCACTAATTCAATCCAAATATAAGATTTTTACATCGAAACTTGGCTCACTATTACATAGTTCGTATGAGATAAAAAATTACACGGACACAGCTGAGTTTTAGATGCATCACATGCATTCTACTTTCGCAATTTGATAAATTATTCCAAATTCAATGTGATGAAATTGCCCCACGGCTAGAGATTACAGAGGAGCAGGGGTTGGGCGTCTATAATTCGGACACCGATTTTAGGGGAGAGTAAATTCGAGTACCTACGGTAAAGTATTTTTACTCAAGATCAAAAAAATATTGATGATACGAGTATTAACGTCAGTGTTTTCATTTCAGATGTTTCTTTTTGGGCAAGAAAAAAAAATGCCTAAGTTACTTTTGTGAAACTCGTCCGACATGTCGAATGAGTGCCTATTTAACCATTGTTTCAAAAAAAAAATTATCTTTATGTGTGAGGGGATAAATATTTATTAACGGAAAACGACCACCTCAGATTCCTTAAACGAGGCCTTATTTATGAATGCGTTTTACAATTACAACAATTTATTTATAACATCTATTTTAGGTGGTATTGTATTGTTTCGTACTGAAACAGGTTTTTACATATTTAGTACAATTTTAATTTGAGTGCAACACAATTTAGAATTGGTAACAATAATTGTTCGTGTATTTGCGGGTAATTTGTAAAAAGAGATTTGTTCCTACCTGCCTCCGGCAGTATAATGTCCGCTATCGTTGAAGCGGTGCATTAAGAGTCGCCCTCGAGATTCGTAAGACGACGGTCTCATATTCGGGATCAGCGCGATTGATGCAACATAACGTGTTCTGGAGCGCGCTGAAGGTGCGACATTACGTGTCCCCTATTGTGTAGTGGTGTTATCGAACAAACATTCAGAGAGAAGAGTCGCTCTCGAGATTCGTAAGACGACGGTCTCATATTCGGGATCAGCGCGATTGATGCAACATAACGTGTTCTGGAGCGCGCTGAAGGTGCGACATTACGTGTCCCCTATTGTGTAGTGGTGTTATCGAACAAACATTCAGAGAAAGGAGTCGCTCTCGAGATTCGTAAGACGACGGTCTCAGATTCGGGATCAGCGCGTTTGATGCAACATAACGTGTTCTGGAGCGCGCTGAAGGTGCGACATTACGTGTCCCCTAACGTGTAATGGTGTAATCGAAAAATCATTCAGAGAGAAGAGTCACAATTACCAGCCTATGGAAGTTTAGTATGAAGGTGTTGGACTGAAGGCGAATAGACCCGCAAGTGTGTCCCGGCCGGGCACATCTACAGAGCAGCGGAGAAAAGGTTAGTGAATATTTCTCTTAGACAAATTGCCCGTCCGATTCGCATTCACTAGTCCACCCCTTAACATACCCTTTTTTTGGTCCTTCGAGCCGGATTTATACCTTTTTTTGATCCAATCGAGCCCTTAATCTTTTAGTCCATTCGAGCTGGACATACCATTCTTTGTCAGTGATCATTTGTGATCTTTGTGGGATCCATTTGTTATCGCCTATTCTAGATTGTGTTGTGTTTTTAGCGTACATACGTACCACATTTTTACATTCCACGTGCCGACCATCTTTGTAACACAAAATGGCGCACGAAAAAGTGGAATCCGATTCCAAGATGGAATCCGATATTTCATATTTACAAGACATTTTCGAGCGTGATCTTATTTTAGATGATTTAAAACGTACCTTACAGTTCGCAACTACAGATAAACAGAAATTTATATCGCGAACTAAGGACTTAACTGCACACCAGCGCAAATTTTGCAAGTTGCAGACAAAAATTGAAAAATGTCTCATCAAATTAAAATCTTTTAACAAAGAGGAACAAATTAAGATTCGGAACGACTTTGACGATTCGTACTACGCTGTCGTTGCGCAGCTGGACCAAATCAAACACAGTGAGATGCGGCAGACTAGGCGCGCAAGCCACCTACCTGCAAGCTTAGATTTTTCCAATAATGCGAAATTACCTACTTTGCCTTTGCCCAGTTTCGCTGGCGAAAGTACAGAGTGGAATTCATTTTTCGATTTATTTTCTTCCCTCGTTCATTGTAATGCAGCTTATACCGATGCAGAGAAATTTAGATATTTGCTTCTTAGTTTAAAGAATGAGCCTTACAACCTAATTAAATCTATTCCAATCACCGATGCGAATTATTTTGTAGCCTTACAATTTTTAATTTCGCGATATGAAAACAAAAGGCTAATTGCTTCCAATCATCTCGACAATATTCTAAATATTAAATTTTGTAGTGAGAATTCCCCAAGTGATTTACGCAATTTACTAAATAAATTTCATGAGAATATAAAACCCCTTGAAGTTATGAAATTTCCCACTAGTGAGTGGAGTTTCATTTTGTTGCATTTGTTATTACGCAAAATTCCTGCATCGATACGCAAACGTTTTGAATTGTCCTTGAAATCGTCATCTGACATTCCAGAGGTCGACTCGTTGGTTACGTTTCTAGAACGGGAACTTTCCGCCGTCGAAATTTCTAGCAATTCGTTTGGATGTTCCGACAAAAATATCGAGAAATATGGGGGTAGGAGCTCCATGACTTCCGCTGCCACGCGTGGGATGTCGGGCGGCCATCGGGCGTTCGTAGCGAATCTTGACGTCACGTCCTCTACGGTGCCACGCAATTATGGCCCTAACGCGCAGAGCGATAAGGTGCAATTTAGGTGTTTATTGTGTAATTCTCAACATACGTTGACGAAATGTTCCGTGTTTTTAAATCTTTCGGTGAATGATAGATTCTCTTTTATACAAAAGAAAAATATTTGTTACAATTGTTTACATTTGGGACATAGTGTGAGGGAATGTCAATCGAGTTTCTCGTGTCGTACTTGTAATTTGCGACATCATACATTGATTCATTTCGATAAAAGATTTGTGGATGTGAACAAATCAGGTGGTTCAAACAACAATCAATCTGTCTCGCTCCCGCCTACGGCGGAGTTAGGGTGTGAGTCAACGGCGGCCGTGGTGACGTCGTGTGTGGCATCCAATGATTCTAATATTCGAGCGACTACGGTATTATTGTCTACGGCGCTAATCGATGTATATGATAACAATAAGAAGTTATCATCTGTGCGTTGCCTTATAGATACGGGAAGCCAAGCTACTTTCATTTCCGAAGCGTGCGCACTAAGGTTAGGTTTAAATAGAAGAGGTACGAAGGGTCCTCCTATTTACGGAATCAATGATAACAAACCCGTTCATGCGAAGGGAATGGTTTCGTGTTTCGTTTCGCCACACAATGAATCGAGTCCGTTGGTTCAAGTCGACGCATTAATTTTGCCTAAGCTAATTTCGACAAAAATGCCTACTAGTCAGTTGCCATATACAGGATGGTCACATATTAAAAATTTAAATTTAGCTGATCCCAATTTTCATATCCCACAACCAGTGGAAATGATTTTAGGTGCCGACATTCTCCCTCACATTTTATTAAATAATACGATTACCGGTATACCAGGTTCGCCAATAGCTATGAATAGTATCTTTGGTTATTTATTGTTGGGTAAACTCGAGTTTGAAGCAAACCGTTCGGTTTCATATCCAGTACAGGTGTGTCATAGCTCTGTTAACGACGACTTTGACCTCCAACGTTTTTCTGAAATTGAGACAGTTTCAGAACAAAAGTCTCTCACTCCTGATGAATTTTTGTATGAATCTAATTCCGAGAATACGCATAAGCGTAATAAATCAAAGCGATACGTGGTCCCCCTTTCTTTCAAACCCGACGCATCGCCTATCGGCGAGTCGCGGAAGATAGCTATAGCTAGGTCTCGTAGATTAGAGTACAGACGTGAGCGTGACCCACAGCTCAAACGAGAATATCACGCGCGCCTCCAGGAGAACTTGGGCCTCCAGCACATGCAGCCCATCAATAGGTCTGAAGCTGCAGTTAGTACCTATCCTATTTCGCACCACAGCGTGGTCAAAAAGTACAATAAGAGAAAAAATAAAAATTTTGCGCCCGCGGTACTTCGCGCTTCTAGGCCGACAGTTTCCCATGGTGAGCGGCGCGAGAATATACCTTTCGCTGAAATGAACAAGGACTCATCTAATAAAGGTGCTGCGCGGACAATCCCGCGGGCGGAGGCCCGCGCGGCTCGTTGCCCGCTGCATTCCTAAATACCTAGTTAGTTATAGTTTCGAGGATCCTCGCTAGTTGAGCGACGATCCAAGTGTGTGGCCTAGTGTGGGGCCAATTATTCCTACCGATGAGGAAAAACGTACCTATTAGTGTTTTGTGTTCGAGTGTTTCTACCGCTCCTGTCGAGGACGTAGAAATAATTTCACGGTTTTCTTTACTCGGTAAACTTGCGCGCGTTACAGCCTTTAATATTTCGTTTCTAAGATAAAAGATACTGCTTTACGGCATATCACAGTCCATGAGTCTAATTTCGTGTTCAATCGACTTGTTCAATCAGTGCGACATTCCGTGTTCACTTAGGATATCGTCGACATTCTGTTGATTTCGCGGGTCCGTTTTATGGGATGTGATAGGTATCTCAATGAGTTGTATAGTTTTTTGCGAAATGACGTAGTACAAACTACACTCAATTCCAAGGTGCTTGGCCATGATGAATGACTTGGCATTTTCAGCCACCATGGGCAAGCCATATCGGTGGGCTATTCGAGGCGGGTGTTAAGAGTTTTAAATACTATTTCCATCGGGTAGTAGGTACGCGAACGTTAACCTATGACGAGATGCACCCCCTGTTATGTCAGATCGAGGCGATTCTCAATTCACGTCCCCTGTGTGTGTTATGTTCCGATTCAAACGAACCCCTTCCATTGACTCCGTCTCATTTTTAATCGGTGAGCCTATGACGGCAATACCTGACACATCTTTAGAGGATGACAATCCTAGTCGTCTCACGAGGTGGCGACTAATCCAACAGTCCGTTCAACATTTTTGGAGACGCTGGAGTCGGGAGTATTTACATGAAGTTCAACAAGCCACTAAGTGGTATAGCGCTCGTGGTTCCGCAATTCGTGAGAGGATGGTGGTAGTGTTGAGAGATGACAACACGCCTCCTTTTGTAGTGGAAGTTGGCTCGTGTGCACTCGCTGCATCTCGGCCCCGATGGGTTCTGTAGGGTTGTCACTTTACAGATAGAACAATCATTTTTCAAACGTTCCGTAGTCACGATTTGTCCTCTACCTATTGAGTAGATATTTAGCTAGAGTATTATTGTTAGGTTAAATAAGTTTCACTCTACAGATATCTAGATTTCTTAAGTTAGTTTTAGTGTTTCTTTTGTTAAAAGATACTCGGTACTTTTAAGGTGAGCGGTATGTTTCGTACTGAAACAGGTTTTTACATATTTAGTACAATTTTAATTTGAGTGCAACACAATTTAGAATTGGTAACAATAATTGTTCGTGTATTTGCGGGTAATTTGTAAAAAGAGATTTGTTCCTACCTGCCTCCGGCAGTATAATGTCCGCTATCGTTGAAGCGGTGCATTAAGAGTCGCCCTCGAGATTCGTAAGACGACGGTCTCATATTCGGGATCAGCGCGATTGATGCAACATAACGTGTTCTGGAGCGCGCTGAAGGTGCGACATTACGTGTCCCCTATTGTGTAGTGGTGTTATCGAACAAACATTCAGAGAGAAGAGTCGCTCTCGAGATTCGTAAGACGACGGTCTCATATTCGGGATCAGCGCGATTGATGCAACATAACGTGTTCTGGAGCGCGCTGAAGGTGCGACATTACGTGTCCCCTATTGTGTAGTGGTGTTATCGAACAAACATTCAGAGAAAGGAGTCGCTCTCGAGATTCGTAAGACGACGGTCTCAGATTCGGGATCAGCGCGTTTGATGCAACATAACGTGTTCTGGAGCGCGCTGAAGGTGCGACATTACGTGTCCCCTAACGTGTAATGGTGTAATCGAAAAATCATTCAGAGAGAAGAGTCACAATTACCAGCCTATGGAAGTTTAGTATGAAGGTGTTGGACTGAAGGCGAATAGACCCGCAAGTGTGTCCCGGCCGGGCACATCTACAGAGCAGCGGAGAAAAGGTTAGTGAATATTTCTCTTAGACAAATTGCCCGTCCGATTCGCATTCACTAGTCCACCCCTTAACATGTATTCAATATTATTACCAAAATATCTTACATTTTCACAGATATCTCTAACCAGCACTGTGAGTGATGGGTCGACTAAAGGTGGTTTCAGATTAGCGTTTTAAATGCATGGAAAAATTCTGGAACGACTTGTCTCGTGAACAGCTTGCTTTATACTCGATTATGAGGACTTAAATAAAAATATTTTAGTTTCTTGCTTTAAGTTTAAGTTTCATATTAAATTTTTTCTTTATTAGGAACTAGCTGTGCTCGCGACTTCGTCCGCGTGGAATAGTTATTTTTTTTTCGTTTTTTTTTTTACATTTTCCATTATTTCTTCGCTCCTAATAGTTGCAACGTGATGTTATATAGCCTAAAGCCTTCCTCGATAAATGGTCTATTCAACACAAAATATATTTATATTTTATCAATTCGGACCAGTAGTTCCTGAGATTAGCGCGTTCAAACAAACAAACTCTTCAGCTTTATAATATTAGTTAAGATACAAACAGCCATTACATAAAGTATGAACAGTTTAAATACCGGAGTAGTTATTGTAGTTTTCTTAATTTTAGATTGTTAATTACTCACTCGAAATTGTTAGAAATAAAAATCATAGAGGCTTGTTGTCATTAAAAAAAAGCTTAAATATGCGTTCAAACCTTTTTTCGTGCGTCCTGTTTTTTAAAAGCAAACAAGCCTCCCTGAAGGTAATTTTCTACGCTGAAATGGCCGTATAGTAGCAGAATGTAGGAAAATACGCCCATGTGAAACCGTCCTAATTTTCCCCCCTATGTAACCATGATACAAATTGCACACGTCTGTCATATCGTGTCGTCTGCATACTATTTTTCACTGTCCCTCCCTTTTGTGGCGTAAAACGCCGTAATAAATATTAATAATAGTTATTAATGGTGTATATTTTATATCCTCAATTCTTGACAAGTTTGCGACACTGAAAGGATTTTTATAAGAAGGATAACACCTTGTCTGACGAAGAGAGACGCTCTGACTGGATTGTACACGGTATTAATGTTCTTACCTTTGACAGTTCTTACGTTTAACAGAAAGAGTGTACATAACGTAAAAATAGAAAGAAAAATAGAGTAATTACCCAGACTTAATTAAAATTAGGCTTTTTTCTGTAGCGTCCATTAACTTTCAAGTTAATTAATCGCAACTAATTCTAATCAGAGAAGTTAAGGCCAGGATAGACGTTTAAATGTTAAGTCGCACGCAAATCTTAGAATAGAAGTGTTCTAAATAAATACAGGTGCTTTTAAGATAGTTTCGTAGCTGTACGGCAGATAGATGGTTTACCCTATTTAATTGTACCTGTAATCCATGGGCGCGGGTGTCCATTCCATGGGCGATGTCGACTGCTTAACTTCAGGCAACACATTTGCTCGTTTGCTGCCTGTTTTTATGTCAATTATACAGGTGACTTTTTAATCACTATCCAAATTTTTTCTGGGCATTAGGTATCGTAAATAGAGCCCATTTCTGCAATAAAAAATATAGGTCATATTTTCACAACAAATTCATTGTACCGACCCAATTATAAATTTCACATGGTTACCATTTCGTAGTACTCGCGGTAATGCCGTCTTACCTTTAATTCGTACCTTAATTCGTAATACCATTGATATTTATCGTTTTGCGTACTAAATATTTACGCCAGAAATGGTAACCATGCGAAATTTATAATGGATTCGGGACAATAACTTTATTGTGAAAATGTTAACTATATTTATTTTTGCAGAAATAGGCTCTAATAACGATACTTAATGCCCAGAAAAAATTTGGATAGTGATTAAAAAGTCACCTTGTATAAGAGCATACCTACATACATACAGTACCTATGGATTCTGAATTCATCAACTTGACGGAGACTCGAAATTATCTTAGTTTATCTTTTTGAAACAGCATGTTTGTCATGTCCAATTACAATAGTCCAATTGAATTTGATTCTGGAATAAGATTGAGCTAGTGTAGCATTTACGAATCTGTGTTCCCTAGTTACAGTGTGATAGCATACATTTAAGATTCTGTAGGGAAATATTGATCCAATTCCGGTAGCCTAGGGCTATTACCGCAACCAAACATTGCAACCAAAGTTACGCAACAAAATCCATATTATTCCGTGCGAGATTCCACATTTCCTATAAAACATACCGTCGACACCGTACCACACATTCTGGCATTCAACACATTGAAATATTCAGTCTAACACGACGTAAAATGGTTACAAAACCGAAACAAGCGCATAAGGAGTCGTAAAATGTTGAATATGTAAATAAATTCGCCAAAATGAAGGTGTAAAACGTTGTCCCTTTTTTAAAGGCCTATCCCGAAGCAGTTGACTACAAAGCAATGTAGACAAACAACTGGAAGTCGAGCTAGATTTGTTTTTTTTATTAAGGAATGGTTTTGTGGGTAAAAGATTGTCTCTAGGAATATTAAGGAATGTTTTTTTTTGTATGCAGAAAATAGCTAGAAAATGTGTGTTATAAGTAATCTGATCTCAAACTAAGGTTTTGTCATGTACTATCAATACCAAAAGACTGGTACATTTTTTATATGGGGTCCCGCCAAGACACGCAACGCTTCTGTAGCCAAGTCGCTACAACTTGCCTACTGAGCCCTATCCTGTGCGCGGCCTGACGCGCACTTGGCCAGTTTTTCAAGGAATCTATAGAACAGGAACATTCAAAGTTCATTCGGCGTCCTTGAAACGCCAAGGAGAGTCCGAGCGTTGTTTGAGCGCACTGAATTCCTTTGCTTCGCCCGCTCTGCGCTGCTCATCTCGGCAATGCAAATCAGCGGGCCGATTGCCTCGTCACTCCCGACGGGTTTAATAAAGCGCCGAAGAGACTCCGATGAAAAATTCAATTAGATATTTCACTTTTCATGCGAACGGGCGTGTTGCTATTGTCCTTAAAGCTAGGAGGATGAAGACGATGGATAAAATGCGGTCTCGCTTACACCATGCTGCATGCAGTTACTGTTTTAGACTATTAACTTAATGCAGACTGCGTTGAGAGTCATGATTGCGCCAGATAAATAACCCAAGATATACTGGGCCACACATCGCTTTCTAGCCCCAAACTAAGCCGAAGCTTGTATTATGGGTAGACAACTGATAAACTTACTTAGATAGGTACTTTTTTTTTGTAAATAAATACATTTATTTATTTACAAAAAAACCATAGTACCTTAATATGACAAGTTATACATAGAAAAATTATATTACATATTGTAACATTTCCGTCCACCTTTTACCAATCGGTCAATATTGTATTTAAAAGTGCTGCAGATCCAAATATACTTATCTATACTAATATTATAAAGCTGAAGAGTTTGTTTGTTTGAACGCGCTAATCTCAGGAACTACTGGTTCGAATTAAAAAATTCGTTTTGTGTTGAATATACCATTTATCGAGGAAGGCTTTAGGCTATATAACATCACGCTGCAACTATTAGGAGCGAAGAAATAATGGAAAATGTAAAACGAGGGAAAAATACCTATTCCACGCGGACGAAGTCGCGAGCACAGCTAGTTTAATTATATATTTATGTTTCACATTACGTGCAAGTCTCCGTACTGAAAAGTTATGCCTGGTATTTCCAATGAGGATGAAGTTAGTTTATAGGTAAATGACTATTCAAATTCCAAAGCTAGGAAGTCGGTTACATTCCTGTGCATTGAAAAGCACTGCAAGCCCTGACCTCTCCGTTCGTGTCAAGCAATCGTCCGCGTCCCTTGGGAATTTGAGAGTGAAGGAACAGAAAACTGGTCAAAAAGGAACATTTTGGTACAAAATGTCACAATAGTCTGTTTTTTTAGACACAGTTTTATCTAAAAACAAAACTCATGTTACAGACGTTTGTAAGCCATTATGTCAAACTACTATAAAAAAAATCATGCCACAGACAGACACACTCAAACAAACACCTCAAACTTAAAACATACCTATTTTTATGTCAGGGGTAAAAAGCAAGTGAACAGGCTAATAGTCATATAATATTATAGAGTTAATAACCTACCTTGTAGCAATTTGTGTTCATTACGCCATTGGTTTCTATCATAAATAAATAAACAAAATCAGAACACTACACTGCACTTCAATCGCCGCGGCCATTTCGAAGCGAACAACACAGAGCTAAAACTCATCTTCCGTCTCAAGGCTGAATGGCTCTTTTCTTTCATTATAAGAAACTCCATTGTACCGGCTCGTTGGCAGCTCGCGTCTAATCCCTGATTCCGACGGGTCCTACGTATACTAATGTAACCCGCAAAAATGGTGAAATCTGTTATTTAATTTGCATAATTTCCATTGGAATCTTTTTGTCACAATAATGTAATAGGTCGAGTTAGGCCTCGTTTTTATGTTTAAAATATTCTTCATCGTCTTCCACTGCTGGACATTGATTGCTTTCTCTACATGTTAGCCACTTTGATTAATCCTCGGTTTCTACATCCAACTCATGCCGGCTATCACGTATAATTCGTCATTCTATCTGGCTTAAGGGCGAATGGATATTATGTTTACCTTAAAAAATTCTTTAAAAAAATCTTTTGATTAGTGTACAAGTACCTAATTATTTTAATAAATTAATCCTTATAATTTGATGTATCGGCTGGGTTTCACCGTCGTCACTAAAACATAATGTAAATGCCATACATTATAAAAATGCCGCGTTTGAGTCCCGTTGATTAAGTTTTAATTTTTATGGCACGCAAAAGTATAAAATCTTATAAATAGTATTGCAAACAAAAATTTCAAATATGTACTTTAAATCGCTCTCCTATAAAGTGGTGTTTTCACACTTGCATTACTTTACGTGGGACCCGTCGATTCAGTTCCAGGAGTGAATTGTGCAGCATTCCGAGACCCCGCTTTGTCCGCGATGCAAATCAATTGAGTGCTCCGCCTTATAAGGCGAATGCGAATACCTAACGCCTTCCACTCTCTGTCTGCAGATAGGTATGATGGGTATGCGCTGTGGTATGCATATGTAGGGAAACATCTGTTTTGTTGTAAATATCTAGGGTCGCTTACGCCACTTGCAGAAATCCAATGTTAAAGATTTTCATAATTCAAATTTCCATATTTTTTTTAGTGTAACTGTATTAAACAATATGATAGGAAGGATCTATATGTACACCAAGGCTATAGGCCCGACCAAACCACAAAAATTTGTTGCAAAATGCAAAACGCTTGCTAAAATGACATGTAGCCTTTTTGCCTGTAGCCATTTTATATGAAGCGTTTTTGAGCTCATCAATATTTGTGATTTTGAAATTATGATAACTCTAAATCATATAAAGTAGAGTAAATCTTCCATCTGCCGAAACATTAGGCTGTGGTACTCTCTTCCGGCACACGTGTTCCCTTCTTCGTTTAGTCTCGGGTCTTTAAACAGAGCGTGAAGCGGCACTTATGCATGCCGTCATAGTGTGATCGATCCGTGTTGCACTAACTAGGTGTGCTGCGGATCGCTTACATTTGTGGACAAGAGACGACTCTTAATATCAGGTAGAACGCAGTTACTTTTACGTGCTAATGTAAAAAAAATCTTCCTTACAAAAACAGTGACGTAATGATGACGAATCACTACCGCCCTACACGAGTCAACGAGCAAAATGAGTGTAAAGATGCTCCCACACAGCAATTATATAACGTTTTACGACATTGTGTATTAGGTACGACAACATTTTATAACAGCATTTAACATACGCTACAATATTTCAAGAAATGTTATAAGTTATAAATTAATACGAGTATATAAACGCTCCCACACTGGTTAAAATCGTATATGCGCGCAACCCAATATTGTACAATAAAAGTTCTATTTTGTTATCATCATCAACATTTTCATTATCAGCTTATCGCAGTCCACTGCTGGACATAGGCCTCTTACATTGATCTAGCATCTGGAGGCTTTGCCCATAATCGTCACGCTGGGCAGGCGGGTTTTGTTATAATTTTTACTTACAAAACGTTAGACTACAAAAATTAATCAACTGTCTCTGTCGTTACATAACTGCTATGTGGGAGCACCTTAACACTCCTTACGAGTATCACCAAGTTCACGTTGTTTGTTTGATTTATACAGCAGTTTATTGACAATGATAAAGGTCCGTTGCCGCTGACATTTCGTTATACGGGTGAAAAATGGTTTTACGTCACAATGAAACGTTTTCGTGTTGGATTAGCTTGTTATCGTCCCGTGGAAAGTTCAACATTGTTTCTTTCCGTGTTCGATGTTTTGTCAATTGATAAACGTGTGTTGTTGTCGTGTGTGTTTTCGTTAATCGAATTTTTTCTTTATTTATTACGTAACATATTTAAAGCATAATTATGTTGTTTTGCGGCCGACAGAGGGCCTCCAGATGATTTTCAAAAACGATTGTTTTTTTCGGTGATGTTTCCATCACAGGATGAAATGGGAAAGGAATGGAAGGGAAGAAATGGGGCGTTTCCGAAAGGAACTAAGGCGTCGTAGGATTCGATTAAGGAAATTCTTGATATTTCAGCTTCTTAGCCGGTAATAGGGTTTCTAGATACTCGACAAAAGAACAAAGTGAAGTGACTTCGGCCGTGCTTCAAAATCAGTCAGAGTACCTATCAGCCAAAATAATTTAACAGCCCAGCATGGCGGTGGTAACTTCCAAGTGATGGTTTTTGTTACTTGTATGTACCTACTAAGTAGTACTTGTATGTATGTGGCACATACATTACAACAATTTGTTGTATGTGCCACAGCGAAATGGGCATCTATTTATATTGCGCTACTATTTAAAAAAAACGAAAATATAAAAGCTAATGATATCTGATTTTCTATTTTCTACACAATAAAAGAAACCTCTATCTCTCTTTAAATTTTAATAGCAATTAAGTAAATCAGTTTAACGGTTCAAGCGTGTAACCAGAAGACAAAATTACTTCCTCATTCCGTATATAGCTTGAAAATTTCCTCAACAAAAAGTTTACCAAACTACTGTACTCTAAAAGTCGAAACATCACACCACATAGCCGTTCCACGGACTAGCGTTGAATTCGCGAAAATTTTCATAATCGCAGCTAACTCGGGAACGCGCAGGTGTCGCCCAACTAACAATCAGCGTTACCTAAGTTAATATTAATGCTCCTTTAGTGTGCCCGTTGGTAAAGGAATATCACCCTTAACACAACGCAGTAAGATCCCACGAAAGTAACCAAAGTTGACTACGTGACGTCCCCGTCGTAAATAACTGAGACGTATTTGTAACGTTAATTGTATTTTGGTTGATATGAACATCTTGGGTAGTCGGGTTTGACTTTTGCGAAGAAACTTTAAGTTGGGCAACGAAATCAATACGTAGCCTAAGACTTTGTTAGAAGTCTTTGGTCCGGGGAGGGCAAAACCCCTAGGGTACGGAATACCTGGGTTAAGTGGGGCTCACTCCTATCTAGATTTTATAGGGTTGAAGTCTGTACATATACGTACATCAATCAACCTATCTTTAATTTTTGGTTTGTCCTTGGTAAGTATCATAATGATGGCTAATAATTATGGCTGTATCAGAGACCGTCTCCCGTCACATACAACCACTCTCTCTCTTTCGTATGTTGTAGTTGTGAACATTTGTGATAAACATCTTTTTAACCGACTTCGAAAAAAGGAGGAGGTTCTCAATTCGTCTGCATGTATAATATTTTTTTTTTTATGTTTGTTCGCCGATATTTCCGTCAATTATAGATGGATTTCAAAAAATTTTCTTTTGTTCGAGAGAGGACACTTCCGAGGTGGTCCCATTATCACCAAGTCAGGGTCTGATGATGGGATCCTGGAGAAATTGAGGGCAACAACCGAAAATTGTATGCTCATATGGTGTTTTTGTTACGTAATCATATTTTACTCAGGTATATGCTTCCGGGCGTCAACATCTGGTGCTGGTGATGAAGCCACAGAACTCCTTAACGGTTAGGAGTTAGGGAACAGTACTTCCATTGGTCGATAGAAACTAGGTAGTAGTATGTACTTATGCAGGGCTAATAGGGCAGATGATTTGGTAAGTGATTTGCTTGATTCTAGATCGCAAAAATTTTGATTTAAGTCAAATGAAGACACCTTGACTTAAATCAAAATTTTTCAATCCTAAGAAAAACTCTTAATTACATTAATTAGCCTTTATTCAAGTTCTCAACACATTAACGCAACTAAAAATCGAGAAATAAAATTATTTTTAATAAAAAAATTAAACCGACTTCAAAAAAAACACAACCGACCAAAACTAAAAAGCGATAAATAACGTAAGTAATTCTATCCTTAATACATATTATATGTATAACTATAATTATTTCAATATTACAATTATCACTTATTTTTGAAGTCGGTGCCAGCCAAACAAATAAATGTATATTGTCGTGTGGATTTGCCGGCCGCGCGCGTCATACAACAACAGTCTACGTTAGGTACCTAGAGGCTGGCACCGACTCCAAAAATAAGTGATAATTGTAATATTGAAATAATTATAGTTATACATATAATATGTATTAAGGATAGAATTACTTACGTTATTTATCGCTTTTTAGTTTTGGTCGGTTGTGTTTTTTTTGAAGTCGGTTTAATTTTTTTATTAAAAATAATTAATACCACCCTTCTTACTAAATCTGGGGGTACGGCAGTACCCCCGCCAAGTCCAGCGAAAAAGCGGCACGGCCTACCATCCTTTTCTTGAAGTAGTTTAGGCTATTTTTCTTCTTTTGGAATACAACTTTAAAACGTGGCGTATAGGCATTAAGAAGATTGTTATAGTGAATTTTGTTCTACACCTTACATAATAATATAGCAACAGCTGCTTGTCTAGTAAGACAAGAAACTGAAAATATTCTGCACTCCTCGTAAACTCACAAATTGGAAGCTGGAAAATCTCTGTAGCGTTTCATGGTTCCCGATAAGTCCAAGCGAACGGTTCCACAATATGTTCTACCCTGTTATGTAGACGTCGATCTTTTTCTAAAATAGCCTCAATCGATAACTAGCTAGACGATTTTGACAGCATAAATAAGTTCATTAAACCACGTTCGACGGTCGCATTTATTCGCGGCAGCCAGACTAAAATGTGTCCTCCACTCATTTTTAAATAACTTTGACGCTTTGTATATAAAGTGCAGTCGTTGACAAAGTTATGGTAAAAATGTTCTTTATTAACGACTAGAAACTTTGATGGAAGTAATAATTGTACAAAAGGTTTTTTTTTAATTATAAAATTCTTGGACGATATTACTAGGACAAAGCCCTGTCTGCTCAATTGCACTTTTGTCAAATACATAATGTATTTTATTAAAGCATAAATTGTTTGTTTTTGTAATGAGTTTGACAGTTCTTGCACGAGGCATAGTAGAACACTACGCTATACTTATCGAAATCGTGATATCTCGGGAAATTTTCGTCTGTCGTCTTCTTGCACCCATTGTATGACGATTCCGACAATATGACGATCCTACGACATAAAAACAATCTTTTTTCATGTTTCTATATTTCGATGTTGCATCAATTTCAACCCAAAAAAAAATTTCGCCACGCTTTAGCATTTTTTTAATATTACTCCTTACCAGCCATATCTTTACAAAGTCGAACCAGTCTGCAAATATATCGCAACCACTGGTGATGTATAGGGTATTACGGAACATCGTTTCCCTATTAAATCCTTCCGAGCTTATCCTCCGTAAACCGTTTGATTTGTTCGAAGGATAGTTGGCTGTGTTCATTTGCGTGCAGTCGTTTAAAGTCCAATAAAGATTTATCTTAGATCAGTGTAGGTAGGTATACGAAATGATTCCTGAGTTGTATAGGTAAGATAAATACGAGTACTTAATATAATATTTATTGCACATTAAAATAAAACATCTAGGTACATGGGGGATGTAAACCCTTCATCTTCTCGATCCAAGTCACCCTCACCTGCCCGTGGTGCATCCTGCTGAATAACAGACGAGGCTCTGTCAACTCGGCTCACAATGAGATATTCCTCAAAACATTAAGAGCGTAACTTGACGTTGTAGAACTTAGAACTTATAGAAGTTTAGTTAAATGTAGTGCGCTTAGTGCAATTCCCGCTTAAGTCATCCGAGATATAAGTAAAAAAAAATCAAGTGGTTATCAACAGGTTTAGTTTTAGTTTAGTTTAGGTGGTTACAATCAGCATAACTCGTTACTTCAATCTTAACTAATATTATAAAGCTGAAGAGTTTGTTTGTTTGTTTGTTTGTTTGTTTGTTTGAACGCGCTAATCTCGGGAACTACTGGTCCGAATTGAAAAATTCTTTTTGTGTTGAATAGACCATTTATCGAGGAAGGCTTTAGGCTATATAAAATCACACTGCAACTATTAGGAGCGAAGAAATAATGGAAAATGTAAAAAAAACGGGGGGAAAAATAACTATTCCACGCGGACGAAGTCGCGAGCACAGCTAGTTACTCCATATTATCTTCCTTCGAGTACCTACGCTTCCACGAAATTATCTTACATTCGGGATTTTCAACAAAAATAAGACCTTGACTCCCACGCTTGTTCAAGCAATGCCTCTTAAAATTCATCATAGCTATAGGCCCGTCATACTGACATCTCTACGTGAATTACAAGTCAAGTACAGGTATTTACATTCGTAAATTCCCATATTCGCTGTGTGAATGCGAAGTTGCGAACGATCGCTCTAACACCCGTAATATCCGTCGCCACATCTCAATATCCGCTCACTCATCTGTCTACGGAGGTATTTTTAGAATACGGATTTATCTATCTATACTTATAATAAATCTGTAGAGAGGTCAATTCTGTACATAAAATATTTTTTCAAAATAACTATCAGGGGGTGATAAGTGATCGATACTGATACCAAAAATGCAATCAGTAAAATTTTTGTCTGTCTGTCTGTCTGTCTGTCTGTCTGTATGTTCGTTATAGAAAAAAAAAACTACTGAACAGATTTTGACGAAACTTGGTACAATTATTCTTCATACTCCTGGGCAGGTTATAGGATACTTTTCATCACGCTACAATCAATAGGAGCGGAGCAGTGACGGGAAGTGTTGGGAAAACGCGAGAAATTTAAACCTGTATGTTTGAACGCGCATTACGCGCAAACTACTGCATAGAATTGAATGCGGTTTTCACCAATGTATTGCTAGAGGTCTAACTTAAAACTTAGGCACAAGGTATAGATGGGTATTATATGGAAGTCCGTTATTTTTGAAACCCGATATCCACGCGAGCGACGCCGCTGGCACAGCTAGTAATGTAATATGTGTAGGTTGTGTTTAGGCTACGAATTTTTGATGTAATCTTTAATTTGATGGTCGTCTGTCTTTTATTATAAGATCCTATTTATACATTTCTGAGTTACAACTCCCTGCTGTTTATATTTGTGGTGATGTATTCCAGGATTCGACTGGCTCAATGGCTCATTTGGTATTGTTGACCTTTGCCTTCTGAGCCAAGGGTCGTGGGTTCGATTCCCGCACAGTACAAACATTTTGTGTTTATGGACATGTCTGTTTATATTGGTTTGGGTGTTTAATATGTATTTATTTACAGAAAAGTATCTAAGTAAGTTTATCAGTTATCTTAGTACAAGCTTCGGCTTAATTTGGGGCTAGACGGCGATGTGTGGACCAGCGTGGCATGCCTTGGGTTTTTTATTTAATGATTTTTTTTTATATAATCGTATGTACCTACGATACAAATGTTTGATTACAATCAAATACAGAAATCACGGAAAGAATAGAAAATATTCCCTTATGTCTATTATTTTCCATGTGGTGACGGAAAAAATACAAATGAGGGAATTCTTGAGATCCCATTTTAAAAGAAAAGAAAAGAAAGAAAAATTTGAAAATCCATTTTCTCCGGTTAAAAAACAAAAAAGGGATACAACCATTAAAAGGTGCTACTCAAAAAGGGAACTATGTAGTATTATGGAAATAAGAAATACAAGCTACATACACCTTTCATTGTACCCGAAATACACGGCTAAATACATTTTTTTCTATCCGACTACCGAAATATCAAAATGAACGATTTTTCCATCGCACAAAGCTAGCTGAAGAAAAACAAATAGGAGCCTAAAACAGTTTTTATCGGGCATTCTCGATCGGGGATTTGAATAGATTGGAGATATATGTGGGATGTGGATGTGCCGCTGTCAGATTGACAATTCGGGGTAATTCCAATTTGCAGATTTAGAAAGGGACAATTTGCAGATTTCCTATACTGGGTTATTTGAAAAACATCAACCACCTCGTAGATACTAGTTGTATTGCTCAAATGTGACATGCTTTTGTATAGGAGCAATGTTGAAATCACAAAATAAAATATTTTTTCATACAAACTCTAACAGCTGATTTGTAATGGAATCGACAACATTTTTATTGAGATTTCTATAATGCCCCGTTTGTTACATGTCATGTAAGCACTACAATAAAGTATCTAGTAGGTTCCTGATGTTTTTCAAATCACCCTGTATATTTACAATCAACAGCAAAAGGTAGCCTAATGAGAGAAAATTATTTACTATCAACAGACATCCACAGTGGCTCAATGGTCAGAGCGTTAAACCTAAAACCTAATTTTAATTAATACTTACATAAGACTGATTGAATAATCCACCTTACTCGTTCGTTACTAATTATTAATACTCTAACTGACTGGCTCAGTGGCTCAATTGGTAGTGACCCCTGCCTTCTGAACCAAGAGTCGTGGGTTCGTATCCCACCCGGGACAAACATTCGTGTGATGAACACTTGTGTTTGTCCCGTGTCTCAGTGTTTATATTTGTATTTAAGTATTTATTTATGGTACCTTCGTTATTCTGATACCCATAACACAAGTCCTTAAGCTACTTACTTTGGGATCGGAGCAATGTATGTGATGTTGTCTAATATTTGTTTATCTAACTAAAGAGTTTTGGTAGTGTTACGTTTAAAAAAATCTATACAAATTACTGAAATCTAGCCAAAATTATGTTTGACTAAACGAAATATGTAACTGTAGCATAAAACACATACCCTTACTTTAACACGTGAAGGTATATGTGAGAAATGACTGATAACGTTCCACGAGGCATCCGGAGAAATCCCATTTTCCTAATTTATGTCGTCATAAAACGCTCGTACCCTTATGACCTTATTGGGAACATCTCGGGCACCTTAACTTGAGGGCGAATTAATTACCCTATTACCTTGGAAAGATGTTCCAGTAAAATGTAAATCGATTAACATTTATACGCGTAACTGACGTGAACCTTTTTATTAATCGTGAATAAACAAGTAAGAAGGCCTTTTACGTCATCTTACATCACTTTACATAGTATAATTTAAAAAAATATATGTTTGCTTATTCAGATAGGCTCAGGTTTTACTTCTCTGCTTAATTCAATCGTGAAACCGAATTCCGACTATTAATTAGAAATTTATAATGAATATTATCCTAATAATTCTTTAATGCAAGTTATGACCTGGTGACCTTTAAACCGGTTGTTTTACAACCCACATCAGGCAATAATCTTTTACAAATAAGGACAAAAATATTTCGAAGAATATGTGCAAATAGAAAAAAAAACAAAAATGTAAACGACGCCCTAACTAAGACACTACCTATAAGACAACATTACCTACCTACGTAATTGAAGTTTTATGAACCAATTTGTCTTTTTTGTCAAACAAGATCGACTTCGGGTCGTTGAAAAGCGCCGTAGGTAAATTAAATAATGACTATAGTTGCGTTAATTAATGTATAGTGTTTAATTTGACGGCATAATTTCATCATCATCATCTTCATCAGCCCGTATCAGTCCACCGCTGGACATAGGCCAGAGAAGTCCAGGATCGATCAAAATGGCGAATATTAGAAGAGTCTAATATTCGCCATTTTGATCGATCCTGGACTTCTCGCGTCCAGCAAAATCCACAGCTCTTAAAGCATAACGTTTTAAACATTACTAACTAACTAGACTTACAGAGAGTAAAGGATTTATATTTCATTAATGTAATAGATAACGACCATACTAGACACAATGATATTCTTAAAGCTTACCTATTTGAATCACCGACGGAATATATCCATTTACAGGTACCTGAAGTCGAGTTAAAATGAAGAATTAACTCAAATGACGCTGCTAGCAAAGAGTCTTATTTTCAGTTGAACAGAAAATTAAGAGCGAATATTTTCCTGTCTTTTTAAGCACCACCGACGTTCATAATGAAATAAAAAATCAAATAAACAGAGCCGACATTCCAGTTCCGTTAACGAAGCGAATAAAACTGTCCAACCCTTTGTATAAACTGTGGAAATGGCCGGGAATAGCCTATTAACACTCGCTGACAATCTTGTAGAGCCTTCTCGGGAGAATGATAATATTTTTCTTTTATTTCGAAAGGACGGTGTTGTCAACTTTGCGGATTTACCACCCGGCGGAGGAGGCGAGACGCACGTTTAGGCTAAAGCGAATAAATTGTGTGAGGTAATACTCTATTGTGTTAAAGTGTTTATCAAAATACTTTTACGTCTTTCTTTACGGGTGCGGAACGCCGGTAGTGTAGACATTACAACTCAAAAAACAAACGTAAACAAACATATTAGAACAAATTAAGAATTGTTTCAAACCAATCAGTCACAATGGTCTTCATCAGACATACATAGATTGATGTTAATATTAATTAAATAATGCAACTTGGGAGCTTTTTAGACTTTCTTTAATTTTATCACATACACAATTAATACCGCTGTTTAAACCTCTTAAGGTCCAAATCTCCTCATGTGATGAAAATCCCATTGTTTTATTTATAGTGAGAGAAAGTATAGCTCTTACGACTATAAGTTAAAAGTAGCTTAAGTACGAAAGTAAAAAAAAATATCGACTTTTCAACCCGTTCTTGAATTAACGATTATTATCTAGTCATATTTCTACATTAGCAATGCGCTTTTTGAGACATAGATAAATCTGTCTAGACTTGGGATTAAACTTGTTTCCTTATCTAAGAATAGGTACCTAACTAGTTTATAGGCAATGGTCTAAGTAAAGCCCGAATTAACGTCTCTCTATTAGACTAAATTCCGTAGCAAAATTTCGTAGCAACATCTTTTTAGTTTGCTACACACTATGCTACTACTCGTATAAAAAAAGTCTTGTAGGCTTCTACAAACTTATCTTACTTTCAATTCTGTCTACATAATAATACGGCTGGTATTTCCACGCGTTTGGACACTTCAATACTGCGCTACTATACCTACCGGCATGGCAGTGGCAACTGACAGGTGACTGGCCGGTTACTTGCCCGATGTCGCAGCCATTTTCGCTTTCCAACAGGCGTAGGGAAGCCATTATGCCGAGCCACTATAAAAATAGGGTGGATGGAAGACTGACGTTGAAATGTAGGCCTCTCGTGTCTTGAAGTACCCGAATCACCCCCACATATGTACCAAGGTTTTTCATAGTTTTACAATTACGATGCACCTAAAGCTCCTTAAGCTACTTTTTTAATGATTATGAAATCCGAGAGCTTTCCTGGGTACTACTAAAATTTTTTGACTCTTATATTCCGGTAACCCTGTATAAAATTAATCCGAGCTATTATAGTTTACGCCCTGCGATCGCCAACCCGCCTGCCCAGCGTAGCGATTAATGGATAAATCCTCCAGATGTTTGCCCTTAGTGGCGAAGAACTGGAGAGGCCTATGTCCAGCAGTGGACTGCAATAGGCTGATGATGATGATTATAGTTTAATACAATGATCAGAAAACTACTTTATTTTAACCGTCCAAGCGACTATTAGATCCTCAATTCAAACAGAAACAAACAAACGCTTTCGGGTCTTTATATTGAAGTGAGTATCACATACACGATGCAATGCACTTACAAGCTCGTGAAGCCGTATTGGCCGTGATAGTGCTTGATATCTGTCCGGTGTCGAATTTGCGATATTGACTCTCAAAGGCCCGTAGTATATATGTGAATAAAGATACAAAGCGTTTGAACGTACGCCTCTGAACCACTCGTGTAAATCTAGTGTAGATTTTGGACTTTGTCTGATGCTCAATACTCGGGACTGAATCATTTATTATGTACTAGCTGTGCCGGCGGCGTCGCACGCGTGGATATCGGGTTTCAAAAATAACGGACTTCCATAAAACACCTATTTATACCTGGTACCTAAATTTAAGTAAGACATCTAGCAATACATTGATCAAAACCGCATTCAATTCCACACATACTACTGCATTCGCGTAATGCGCGATTAAACATACAGATAAAAATTTCCCCCGTTTTCCCCACACTTACCTTTACTGCTCTGCTCCTATTGATTGTAGCAAGATGAAAAGTATACTATAACCTGCCCAGGAGTATAAAGAATAATCGTACCAAGTTTTTTTTTCTATTACGAACATACAGACAGACAGACAGACCCACGCAAACGCTGCTGCCCGTTTCCTGATATTCACTTATTCGTCTTCTACGACACCCACGGGATGAGATTGAGTAGTCCCATTCAAAATCCAGAAACTACATGGACACTAAATCTTTGTGCTAGTCATAAGAATTTGACAATGTTGATGTTCATTTGTGTACCAACAAAAGTGTGGGTATTTCTACTACCATAAACAACTTTTGCTCTCATTTGTGTGATGACCAGCATTTCATTACATGAAAAATACTTTTCAGACGGGAAACTACCGGACAGTTGGCAACACTACAAAGGCAACGCTGCAAACCGGCTTAATTAGATTATACTAATTGAGTAGAAACCTGTTGTCCTTTTTAAAAAGCAACGTCGGAATTAGACTGTGTATTTTACGCGTTATGCGATTCTAATTACCGTTCTTCGAAGGCAGGTAACACCTGAGCTGAAAGATCCTTTTAAGTAGATTACTTACGAATACTTTATCCTTTTACTTTGTCCGTGTGGATTTATTTATTTATTTATTTAGAACAACCAACAAGTTTACACTGAAACATTACGTTTTTTGCTTAAATTCGACTATGTGTCAACTCAATTACTGGCTGTTACGGCATTCAATGTGAAGCTTTTATACTAAAAAATATATTTATTTTATATTACAGTAGAAATAATTTTGCTTATGTAATTATGCTTATTTAAAATTGGATCACCTATCTCATCCCATGGATGACGTAGAAGACAACTAAGGGAATATCAGGGCTTTATTTGTGTATTTTTTTTATAGTTGCTCGACATAATGGCTTCCCTACGCCTGATAGAAAACAAAAGAGAAGCCCAAGTAACTGTGACAACGGGCAAGTAACTGGTCAATTACCTGTCAGTTGCCACCGCCATGCCGGCCCAATACTAAGGGTCCAAGTTTAAGAATCTCAGTGAAGAAAATAAGCGAACCACAGAAATACCCAACGTCGCAAACTGAATTCATAATCTGTTTCTTTACATTGTATATTCGTGAATGAAAATTAAATTGTCGAAAACATCCGTTTCGAACTAATATAGCCGTAGTTATGTCTCTTTTTAGGGTTCCGTATCCAAAGGGTAAACACGGAACCCTATTACTAAGACTTCGTTGTCCATCCGTCCCTCTGTCACAAGGCTGTATCTCATGAATCGCGATAGCTAGACAGTTGAAATTTTTACAATCGATGTATTTCTGTTGCCGCTATGACAACGAATATTAAAAATAAAATAAAATAAGTATTTAAGAGGGGCTCCTATACAATAAATGCGTTTCTTTTTCTTTTTGCTTAATATCAATAAATGGAACAGATATACACATACACCAAATTCTCAGTTGTATTTCTTTTGTATAACTAAAATAAAATAAATATTTAAGGTCCCATACAAAAAACTCAATTTTTTGCCTATTTATGCCATATATTGATGCGAAACCCTTCGTTCGCGAAACCGACTCGCACTTAGCCGGTTTTTACTGACCTTTATTCATTTCGCCTTTGTCTCCCTTTACTTTTATTTCTTTTTCTTTCTTATATTAAACTGCTTGGCATTTATATGACTTCCAATTTTTCACTTTTACGTAATATGACGGGTTTATTTGTGTTATTGTGTAAACCTTTGTGTGTATGAAGTTCTAATTTTTTTAATAGTAGCTCGACATAATGGCTTCCCTACGCCTGACGGAAAGCGAAAGAGAAGCCCAAGTCGGTGTGACAACGGACAAGTAACTGGCCAGTTGCCACCGCCATGCCGGCTCAACCCTAACCCCCCAAGAGCTCCAGAAACCCTACTCACCGGCAGAAATACGACCCGGAGGTCATTTGGCTACGGTATTCTATTGAGTTGAGGTCCTTCCCCGGACGGACCTCTCTTTAAACCTAGATTTTATTGGTCTGGGTGTTTGGTATCCTATCCTCCTAATATTATAAATGCGATAGTTTGTTTGAATGGATTTTACTGAAACGTTACAGTCACATAGCTCAGACATTGGATTTACACAGAGGCGTTAATAACATTATGACTGGCTCGATGGCTCATTCGGTGACCTCTGCGACCTGAGCCAAGAGTCGTGGATTCGATTCCCGCACAGTACAAACATTTGTGTTCATGAACATGAACTGTTTGTATTTGGTCTGGGTGTTTGCTATGTATAATATGTATTTATTGGGCTTCTCTTTCGCTTTCCATTAGGCGTAAGGAAGTCATTATATCGTACTACTATAAAAAAAATCAGTAAGAAGCATTATGAAACACAATTTAAAAGCGATAAGCCTTTTGTTTCTACTTCTGAACTTTCTTGGGCGGACTTGAAATCGTACCATCGGATTATAAAAGCAGATATTATTAATCGAAGCACTATCAAAAGTCAAAGATTCAATTGTGTAACCAAAATTAAACTACACACAAGAACCACTAATGAACAAAGGTCTTCGCAAAGGAGTACTTAAACAATTTATAGGGTAGACCACGCTGCTCACTGAGAATGAAAATATTTCCCTTTTATTGCGGTCCTCTGCGGCAGGCAATTACAATTGCAATTAACTTAATTTGAGGGTTCCGTGGCGACCTGTTTGGGTGGCTTACGACTCTTGCGTGATTTGTAGGTGTCGAGGAAATGTGATGGACACTGTAAAGGGTACTTAATAAACGGTGAAGCGCCACGTCTGTGTTTTAATGTGCTTTTATTAGCTTTACTTTTAATTGACAGTATGTAGCTGGTTTTAGGGTTAATGCTTTGGGATTGCGTGGGATAGCACGATTTTCACGTGAATCATAAATATGTGATTGCTAGAACCTCAGTACCTTTAGATGTCAAGATTTTTAATAAAAGATTAGTCGCTAATAATTACGGGGAATTGTTAGAATGCGTTTCACAAAAGTGGTGCTGTGTGGAGGTTCGCGAAGCTGACAATAATCGACCAATGACATTGTTTCACTAAAGTGTGTTTTTTTTTTAGCTTCCGCTCAGCTTCACGCCAACCTAAGCTTAAACTTATACTATGGATACTAAACCCAACGATAAATTTTATTTGAATTCTATATACACACATTATATTACTGAAGCCAAACCGTTTTGCTTCAGGTAAATAATCATTTAATGTTAAGGATATATACGAAAATATTAACATCCGCATAAATACTCCAACACCGAAAATCCACCCTGTAATATGAACCGATACGTATGAGCTACATCCAGCCAACATAACACAGTTTGTTTTCCGTACAGCACACCCCGCGTATACATTAACAAATTCACCATAACATGGCTCGTGTACCATACGCCCCCTAACATAACAACAGCAGCCTGGAGGAAACATAATAAGCAACTTGTTCCGTTGATACAGAGGAAGAAAAGGCAGTGAGGTTATGCAGTACACGATGTGACTGGTAATCCGAGGGAATCCTATTAAGGGCTATGTAAGGTATACACTTAACATTTCTATAAAAATACCTTACCTTAATTTTTACCATGACGAAATTCAGTTCTTAATTTTTTTCTTATACTCGTATGTACTATGAGCGTAGCGGGCGGCCTGTCGTTTCAAGTTCCTTCTCTGAGGTACCTATTCCTTTTCGTAGCAGTAGTGGAAGACCCGCGGCGTAGTATATGGAATTAAAGCATGTTATTAAAACTGCAAGAAATAATTGATTTTCTCTGCAAGAAAATGAAATGCAAGAAAATGAAATGTTGCCTATGTCAAATTGAAAGAATGTTCTATTGGTGAAAGAATTTTTTAAATCGGCCCAGTAGTTACAAATTCATTACAAACATACAAAAATAGGTACAAATCTTTCCTCTTTATAATATTATATTAGTGGGATTAGCGTAGATGTAGACACTGCTGCCCATTTAATTCGTATCAGAATAAGGTGAGTTATAGTTCCAAAAAGTAAGTTTAAAGGTAGCGACCCGCCTTCGCTTCGCTTCGAGTACTTCAGATTTCTCTAATATAAACCTTCCTCTTAATCACGTTATCTATCTTTTAATTCTAAAAACCGCATTAAAATCCGTTTCGTAGTTTTAAAGACCTAAGCATTTATAGGGACATACGGAAAGCGACTTAGTTTTATACTATGTAGTGAAGCTCCCCGTAGTTTGAATTTCTTCGCGGCTTCTTCCTCTATACTGTACCCATTTTCTAGGTTGTTCCGCAAATTCTATGAGTAATTGAAATTACCAAAATGTTTACGCACGACTGTTTAGTGGTGCACAAATCTGGGCATGTGTCCCCGCTTTGCACACAGTTTTATGAGCCATTTAAGTATGTTCGTGGGTTCAGAATTGGAGAGCGGTGTTCGGAATTAATTTTCCAAGCTAATTCATAGTAGCATTTATAGTTTATACTAGCTTATGCTGAAAAGCATTTTGTCAAGTGAAAATAAAACGGTTTCCGCTTAAATTAGTAATGTGACTTTCTGTCTAGATTAGTAAAATTACTGTTACTAGTACCAGAAAATGGAATCAGCAACGGTTCCATAACTACAGACGGCCTGTCATCAGCCTACTGCTTTATATCAAACCCCCAAAGAGACCTGGCAGTATAGTGGTTCTCTGCCTATTGAATTGTTTGGGATAGTTTGACAGTAACTATCAAATAAGTACCTATAGGTTGATGTGTGGCTGTAAGTACCTACGTACAACAAGTACGCTGTAAGTCATGAACAATATAGGTATAGAAAAGGTTCTGATGAGGACCTACTTTCACACAAATGTTTTGTGTGAAATTAGGAATTTTGTGTGAAAAAAACTATGCGGGAATCGAACCCACGACCCTTGACTCAGAATTTCAGAAAGCAGATCTTACGTGTGTAGTACAAATTCCGTTCAAAAAACTCTCTCGTAATCCCACATCACAACGGCCCTTGCCAAGAAATGCCACCATTTCATGAAATTGTCGGACACGCCACAACGTTATCAATTCTAAGATCTCACCTCGTACTACGTAATAACAAACGCATACATTGCAAGAACTTTTATATGAGGTAGTTTAGATACTAAAAGGCGTTCCGGGTGTTTTTCCCGACGCCGTAAGGCGGGCGCTGAATGTCGCGACCTTTGCAGGAAATCCGGCCGCATTCGCAGCGGATTGTTATTGCCGTTTGTTTATACCTAGTGTTGCCAGCTTCGCGAATGAGATCGGGACGTCCCTGATCCCGAGGCATAATCGCCACGTCCCGATTTGTTTACACTTAGAGACCCCGCAAGCCACAGACTTTCAATCGGATGGTAGTGTTGTCGGAGTCATAAATCAATATGAAGATGTATGTATATGCAAGTCCGCAGACTACAACGATTTGTTATCGGCTGATCTTCATACAGATTATGAGCACGACCAAACTTTTGGCCGATAGATAGTCTGTGGTTTGCGGGGTCTCTGAGGCGTCGTATAAGGCGCGGAATGTCACATGATGCGTTGTTAGTACTGTTATTAGTTAGTACTGTTATTAGTTGGTTTCAGACGAGCAAGCGGCCTGACTGATGTTGCATAGCCATAACGTTGCCTACTGCAAAATAAGGCGTAGCTTAGGGCGTTTTTCTATGGGTATAGAGAGTGCTGACGCTGCGTCCGGAAAAATACCTGACGCGTCTTGGTGTTGCCAGTTTAGCAATGTAATCGGGACGTCCCTATTTCAGCGGCATAATCAACACGATCCGATTCTCGATTCGCAAACGGCTATCCGCATCGACGGTGTACGTCTAAGACTTGATTTCCTACCACGCTAACATCGGTTGACCATTCCCATATACACCAGTTGTATAAAGCCCGAAATGTCAGTGGCGTGGCGATTTAGTAAATTCGTAATTCAACCGACTAAGGAAGCGACGTCGGCGTGGATGGAAAACCAGCTTAAATCGTAAACGAATGAGAAGGTATTTCGAAATTTTGAAGCGATCGATCGTAACGATGTATCTTACTATATAAGTATGAAGCCCTTTACAAATCCATTATTATATTTGTAAAATAACTGATCACTACATTACCAAAATATATAAAGCAAACAAGTATGTTAATTATCATCATTGTCAAAGCCATATTCCAAAAAGCGAAAGAAAAGCCCAAATGATCCAAGTGGTTGCACACTAGATATATCAAAAAATTAAGAAATATTTGAACAGTTCCCAAAGTTAAAATTAATGTAATGCCATCTAACATGCCAACAGTGTTAGAAAGCATCATCCTAATACAAACACATATCCTACATCATAATGTCATGTTCACGCAGAAACAATTTTCATGATGAAAATATATAATGTCGATAAAAAGATTATTCAAACCAGAACGGAGAGCGCTTTCGCAGAATCATTTGCCTTAAAAAACGATGGAACAGAACATAGCATGTCGCAAATCAGCGCTTCTCAAACTGTAGGTTATGGCCCCTTGTTGCAACCATCAAGGGGCCGTCACATATTTTTTCCAATACGTTCACAAGAAGAACACTTTACTTCAGCCACAGACCCACAGACTGTATACCAACTATAAAACAACAATACAAACCAAAATCCATGGAAACAGACTATACAAAACTATATACATAATAAATAAACAATAAAAAACATGTATAAAATTCGTTCTGTGTACCAATCTTTCTGTAGGTACGTTTTGCCAATTGACAAGATCGCACATTTTCATTAGCTATAATAAGCCAGAGTACAGTGAAGATCCTTAGAATAGGAAGCAGTAATTAGACCTGTCTCATAGGACTAATTAAGAACTTAAATAATATTTTAAGTAACTAATGTATCATAACGTAGTTAAAAACATGATAATAAACAAGGCTAATAACTGTGGCTTTCAACTCCATACCCGTTCAATGATGTAAAGCCTTGATTCCTGAAAACTTAAACAGCACATGATCTTTTGTTCAGTTACTCGTCCACCACCATTAAAAAAATTACGTGCGACCCATGAAACAGTTTGAGTAACACTGTCATAGACTATAACTAACACATCTCTCCGTAAGCACCTCGGATCCCAAGAAGGGGAGACCTTCATAACGCAGCGGCGAATATTGCGGAAGGGGGTGTAAATTAGGGGTCCAAATACCTCTTTATAGAGATTGCCCGCCTGTCCGTTTTGGGGGCAAGTCACGTAATAATATTGTGGTCGGCCTAATCGCCTGAATTCCCTGTATCGATGTGGTATTTACTGTAAACGTACAGACTGTATTTTCATAATACCACAGTTTGCTGGGGGAAGTTTTTGATTGTGTTTTTCCTTTTATGGGCATAGGATGCTTGTAGTGTGCAATCATAATAATCTTTTACTTATCATGACAAACGCCGACGTAGCTAAACACCACAGGCCGATGACGGGCAGCAGCGTCACCGGAGCGAGATGCTACGCCCTGCGATCGCTAACCCGCCTGCCCAGCGTGGCGATTATTGGAAGATCCTTCAAACGTTTGCCCAAAGTGGTGAACAACTGGGGAGGCCTATGTCTAGCAGTGGACTGCTATAAGCTGATGATAATGATGACGCTTTACCCCAATCCCCCCACGTACCAATGTGTTTTAAATTTGAAATTCATATGTACGTTTATTCTACGCTCATATGACAAAGGAAAGCATCATAAGGAAGCCAACCCAACCCATCTTGGTCACCGTGGTTGACTAAGCCTAGGCTGGTTAGGGCGATAAACCCTATTTTAAGACTTGAGCCCCTAGGTGGGGACATATTATGACCTGTTGTTGATGATGGTAAAGCTTTTTCGAGTAAACGTGGTACTGTGTCTATGTTGGCGTGAATAGAATGCAGCTACCATTTATTTTTGTAAAGGATTGATGGGATTTAGCAAACTTTTGCTTTTAGACCCAGTGAATCCATTGTTTGTGACAACAAAAGAGTATCCATTGAGTTTGACACTGATCAGTGCATTGCAATGGATTGCAGTCCTCCATCGATCAGGCTTTCTCTCCCAGAAAATGTTAAAATAGAAAAACAGCATCGATCGCCTACCAGCTCTCATTAATTCAGCGATGATCCTCTTATACTTAGATCTTATCATCATCATCATCAGCCTATTGCAGTCCACTGCTGGACGTAGGCCTCTCCAGGGCAGGGCCAGGGCGTAGCTTCTCGTTACGGTGACGCTTCTGCCCGTCAACGGTCTGTGGTATTTAGCTACGCCTTCAATTGTGATGGTTATACCGCCACCAGTCGGTTGCCAGCGCCTCGTTTGTCATTCGGCAAGATGCACCACGGGCAGGAGAGGTTGGCTTGTAGCGAAAAGATGATAGGCCGCTCCCTTACATCCCCTATACCTACCTACTACTACATTTGCTATGTACGTAGACAGCAAATATGAGCTGTAACAACAAATAAAGACCAATAACATACAACATGAATTCTATCGTATACACAGGTATCGTATTGACAGGCTCGGTGGCTCAATTGGTAGTGACCTCTGCCTCCTGAGCCAAGGGTCGTGGGTTCGATCCCCACACATTACAAACATTAGTGTCCATGAACATGTCTGTTTGTATTGGTCTGGGTGTTTTCTATGTATAAAATGTATTTATTTACAAAAAAAAATATTATCTAAGTAAGTTTATCAGTTGTCTAGTGCCCATAGTACAAGCTTCGGCTTAGTTTGGGGCTAGATAGCGCTGTGTGGCCCAGCGTGGCATGTCTTGGGTTATTTATTTTATTATTTATTATCGTATACACACACAATTGGTAAATATCAAGAAGTGGCCATTCCCAAAGAAACTGTCATACATTTCCTTTATGACGGAGTTGGAGCGGGGGGACGTCTCACCTGCCGGTTCACAGGACAACTCAATGGGCGTAAAGACATTGTGGACGGGAACACGTGTCCACATAATGGAAAACACTTTCTTTTATTTGTACTTGTCTACGAATGGTCAATGTTTTATCTTTTTACGCCTATTTAGCAAATGGTTCGATCCACTTTGATGTTTATTGTTTCTTAACTGTTACTGGTTTACCTGTGGAGACAGCGTCGAAGCTTATCTATAACTAAGGACCCGCCCCCGCTTCGTACGGATGTAATACCTTCCTCTTGTATCCCTCTATCTCTTAAAAAGAACCGCAACAAAATCCGTTGCGTAGTTTTAAAGATCTAAGCGTACTTAAATATTGACAGACAACTAAAGCTACTTTGTTTTGTACTATATAGGTAGTAATAACATAAAGAGAGTGGATCTATGTATGAAAAAGCATATATGTACTTACGCTGTCACGTTGCAATCTGGTAATTGCAGGTACCATCTAACAACGGAAAAGTTCCGAGTTCGAAACTCTTAAATTCGAATATCCTTCACATAGTCTACTTATTCATCTTATCTTTGCCCAACCTCATTCTTTTCGTCCAATAACACTCAAATTCCTTAATTTGTAACATTCATGTTGTAAATCTATGCTACTTTAATTGATACGATATATCTATATGCCTTTACTCTCTGAAGATCCAGGGAACAAGATCCAATTGGTTCTATTGAGAACTTTTTTTCTCAATAAATCTATTTTAAAAAACGATGTCACAAATTGGATCTACTGCATCTACTTAGAAAATGATTAGATCCATATTGGTGCCATGAAGAATATTTTTTCTCAAAATGCTCTTTTAATTAGACGTGGCTTTTCAATTATTTTTCTTATTTTTTTTATTATGTAGGTAGTACCTAACTAGTAGTATTTGTATGTATGTTATGTTGTCCTTGTACAATAAATATTCCTCCTTCTTAATTTAGTCAGAAGCTCATATATATTGACAATTGATAAAGTTATACACAACTTTAGAGGGTCATAATTGTCAAAAGCACGTCGCGTAAACGCGTCTTCGCCGCACATGCCTCTGACGGGTTTGACACAAATCCTCTACATCCGCGATCCATTAATCCCCTCCCGGCCATCCGTCATCACACGCGACCGACTGGGGTCCACTCGTACGTTACATAATACAAATACAATGTTTCTATGGATAGACGTCGAGTTCGATATAATTTTATCATGTACAGGCGTTCTGTCCTTAACGTGACGCGTACATTGATTTGTCTCAAAAGTATTGTTTTATTGGTATAAAACCGAACGTGATAAAACGTGGACCTAATTGAATGTGCAGTTGCTCTGCCGCGGCATGCCGTCAGATATATTGCAGCAGACAACATGACCAAAACAACTTTACATTAAGAAAATCTTCAAGAAAAGCGTAAGTATACCTCTTTCTTGGGGGCCGGCAGCGCAGCTGTAACTCCTGATGTTGCAGGTGTACATGGACGACGGTTATCACTTACCATCAGGTGAACCGCTTGCTCGTCTGCCCCCTATTCCATAAAAAAATTAGTTAAATCATTAACTAGCCGATCTAGTTATTAACTTCTAAACACAAAAATAACCAATAATATTTGAACACTGATCACGTTAAGTTTATCTTTTCTTTGGGTAGTGTTCTTACAGTGGAGGAGTTCGGAGTTCGGATTCTCTTGAGGAGCTCGGTGGCGCCGCGGTCTTGTACGCTTAACAATGATCGCAACTTTGTGCAACCATTGGCGTTGGCGCAGTCAATCCGATGATGGGTGACCAAAATTTGACTCCGAGATCCTCCGTGCTTCGGAAGGCACGTTAAGCTCTTGGTCCCGGGTGCTATTTTTACCAACTCAGATAGCAGTCGTCACATCATTTCAGAGATGGGAATGGGTATAGCTTACCCTAAGTGTTGCGGAGGTCTGATGGCAGTCGCTATGTGTAAAAGCTTAGCCCTCGCCAGATCACTCAGTTTAGGAAGCCGACCCTGAAACAATCGGGAAAAAGGCTAGGATGATGATTATATTGGTATGATGAGTAATGGTTTTTTTCAGCGGATTCTTATAGTGGACTCTTACAATAAATTCTGGCAGTGCATTCTTACAATGAATTTCTACAGTAGATTCTTACAATGGATTCTTACAGCAATCTATGTCCGACCGTTGACCAGGTATGGTTCTGTGGTGTTGCGTTAATTTAAGTCGAGTTAAGTCTCTCAATTCTACGTTTCCTACCACCCACATAGAGGGCACACTACCAATAGATTCTTACAGCGGATTCTTACAGTGTATCCCCAAAATTGACACATCCAAGACGTCGGTTGACTAAAGTACGTCACAGAAAAAGAGAAAAAGCCTCCCTAATTAATAGTTGTCGTCAGCGGCCGCGGTAGCGCAGAGCCGGGCCGTTCATTGTGACCCGCGGGTCATTTATAACGGCGCGCCCTCTCACATCGCTGCCCATCCATCAGCCGCATTGTCCTGCCGCTGCGGACGGAATTGATAAACCCACCCACAATAGGGTATACGACAATTCGATTCTTTGGTTTCCTGCCTGTGTTTAGTCTGTGATTGTCGATCTTTGTATTTTGCTTTTAGGGCGCTATCAATTATGGCGTTTGTCACCGCCCGAAGAACTCTCGTGCTACGGTATCAGACGGTTTACGGCTGTTGCTGATCACGTACACCTACCTACTAACCTAGGCCTAAGTATTAACGAGCGATCATGTTAAGCATCTGACAGTAAGTCAAATTTCGATTCTTGTTATGTCAGGTACGGACCGGACATGAATGTCGGACTAGGCACTAACAGCTATTGTTGTTAGATTTTTTAGATTACCTGTCCTTTCCTCTCCCGAACAACACGTGCTGGACAGCGGTGTCATCCGCATACTCGGACAATAGTAGCGCGCACCAAGGGGTTTAGTTCCTCGTTCCTGCCCCGTGCCATTAAGTCATGGAATGCCCTTCCAGCCCATGTGTTTCTTTCCTCTTACAATCCTGGGTTCTTTAGGCTGGCCTTGGGGTAATGGCGACAGGCGCGGAGGGTCTGCCCTAATGTGCCTGTCAATCGAACATTTGGACCGCACAACCGCTTACCATCAGGTGGAGTGAGGTCATCCTGAACGCTCTTTTGATAAAAAAGAACACTTATAGCTAAGCTCCCGCCCAACAAAAATTATGTAAATATAAAGTAATAATGTATAATATTTAAACTCGTAAGGCCCATGTCCTTATTTGATCCAAATCCCATTATTCTATCGATTAAGCCTGGGCTTACGTAAGCCTTTAAATATTGACCTAAACTTACCATCAAGCGTGGGAAAGCTTATTTGTTTAGGGAGAAAAACTGATTCAGCAAAATAAGCTACTGCTTATTTTCATCTATTTGACATAACCATTAGGTAGACAGTTATTTGCTATAATATTTCGGAGTAGGTCTTGACGCATACATAATTTTATTTTAGCCCAACGTAGTAACTTTCCCTGGTGTGGGAAAGAAATCCAAGTTGTCATTTTTGGAAAAAAAAACTCAAAATGTAATATAACAGACCGCAGTACCTAATGTTAGGTATACCTACCTATCTTTACAGAGGAGGTGTTGCAAAGGGGCTAAAAGGCGCTTTTCATAGGGAAATGAAACCTAGCGGTCGACTCATGCAAGCATTTAACATCATCGATAAATATTTAATGAGTATTGTAGGTTTATTTTAGGATTTTTGTGAGCCATGGCGGAGAGGGTTTATTGGTCGGATAAATTTTTCGAATACCTATATGTATGAATGTATACCTACCTACTGCGAAGCCAAAACTAATATTCTGATGATCAACCAAATAAGGATATAAATAAATATAATTAAAAGTACATTGTGTTTATTTATGTAAATTATAATTTTTTATTAAATTGCACAAAATGATATAATAAGCAAACTTAATGCTAGGAGCATTCTCTGCCAGTTAGGAATCTGTTAGCTACGTTTCCTTTAAAACGTATTGAAAGCAAATTACTTTTAAAATTAAATGTTCAATCATCAAAACAGTTGAAAATGTTGGTGGGATTTTTATTAAGCAGAAAATGCTTTATTGTGTGGATGTAGGTACCAAGGAACCGATGTCAGTGTAAGATATATCGGTGATTGAAGAAAGGGTCGTGGAATTGAGGTGTTGGGTAGATGCCTATAAACATAGACATGTAATAAGTCTTTATGTAAAAAAAACTTACATTAGGTAGGTATACCTTCTATAATATTATAGTCACGCAAACATCTGCTTCAGTTATAGCCCTAAAGTAGATTAGGTAGTATACTCATTAAAATAGAGCTGCTCACACATAAGGGTACCTATTTTGACCAAATACCTACCTATTTGCAAAGTTAAGGCTTGTAGCGTCAAACTCTGCATGTAGATCTAATAACTTTTATGATATTAGGTAGTGCGAACCAAATATTTTCTTTTCTGATTAACTAATTTATTTCGCAAAACTAGGTACCATATATTAGGATGTATTTTTCATAACAAAATTCTCATTTTGCGCCATCTAGTGAGAAGTCAATAAACTATTTCTCTTCACGACTGAATTACTGCTGTTAGTGCCACAACCAAATGTAGTATGCCGGAATGCCGTCGAATTAAGTACTGTAAGATTTCGCTAGATGGCAGTTCTAGTACAAAATTCTTCCTAAAAAGTACATAATAAAAAATCGGGTCTCCAATTTTATCTAACACTAGCTGTGCTCGCGACTTCGTCCGCGTGGAATAGTTATTTTTTCCCCGTTTTTTTTTATACATTTTCCATTATTTCTTCGCTCCTAATAGTTGCAACGTGATGTTATATAGCCTAAAGCCTTCCTCGATAAATGGTCTATTTAACACAAAAAGAATTTTTCAATTCGGACCAGTAGTTCCTGAGATTAGCGCGTTCAAACAAACAAACAAACAAACAAACAAACAAACTCTTCAGCTTTATAATATTAGTTAAGATTAAGATGTGGAATAAATTAAGGCGTTTACCCGCAAATTGTAAGTTTTATTTTTATTGAAGGAAGATTTTTAACATAAAATTAACTTACATGCTAATTGCACCATTTTAGGTAGGTATTAATCGTGCAATCAAAGCCGGTACCTATTTGCGTACCTATTGCAAAATTTGCAAACCAATGGGTTAATTATTGCGAAGAACTGACGGAAACGTCACTCATGAAATTGAGATACTTTCAAAATACGAGTAGGTAGTGGTACCTACATTAGCCAAAGTTTAATTAAATGAGTGCGTAGGTCAAGGCAAAGACTGGTGGCAAACCAGTGAAATACTTACACTGATTGATTGGGTGAAAGTGTTCTTACCCAAAGAGTGTAAAGTAATGCTTGTAGGTGCTAAGTTTAACTTAGTAAGTATAGGCAAGCTTTGCTGCCCCTAAGCTTTCTCATTAGTAGTGACTACCTTCTGAACTTTCTGATATAGGATATAAGCCCATCATCCTTTTTTTATAGTAGCACTACGCCTGATGTAAAGCGAAAGTCTGGTCAGTTACCAGTCAGTTACCACCGCCATGCCCGGCCTATGTCGCTCTTACATCCCCTTTTTTTATTCAATGCCTTTACGCATTCCTGGTAGTAGGTATTCTACTTCCAATACCGTAGGTCTAACCTAACCTATCATAAAATATGCGATCTCTAAGTACTTCTATCTTTGTCTGTCAAGTCAAGTCAAAATACCCTTATTCACATAGACTTAAAATAAGCACTTAAGAATCGTCAAGTAAAAAATAATGTAAAAATATAAAAAGTAATGTAAGAATGTGAATAAAAGGAATTTAAAAGAAGCTACCGCCGTGTTCGGAAAGTAGATTTCTACCGAGAAGAAACGGCAAGAAACTCGGTAGTTACTCTTTTTAAATCGCCAATTGTTACTACTGTGTTGATTTTGAATGATTATGATGTCAACGCAACCTAGTCATCATCAGTAGACTGCGGGGGAGCGGAAGGCTCTCACAGCTATGGTAATGAAATTAAGAAAATAAATATGCCTATAGTAAATATTAGACTTTCTTTTACAACCTACGTTAATAATAATTGGTGTCGTAAATGGAAGTTTCGATGATTTGTTCGGTTGATGAGCAATCTTGCATGCATACGATCAAGGAAAGCCAAGAAAAAATATTTTAAACTAAATGCCGCCCGCGGCTCTGCCCGGATAAAATATCCTAACAAATTAAAGCCTATGTGGTAATCTAATGTATGAACTATAATAATGTAAAGATTTTTGCGTGAAAGAGTAACAAAAATCCAAACCAATTTTCGCATTTATAATATTGGTAGGATTTAGATTCCCCTCCATACGATCCAATAAAAAAATAGGTAGGTATACTTAATATTGGTAGGTATGAACACATTTATATGGGTTTACACGAGTATGTAGGTACAATAAACATTAAGATAGTTAGCTACAGAAATTATTTAAATGATATTCAATGAATTCGAGCAATCTGATCTCAAATTGGGACATTCCTCTGCCCTGCCTATGCCTTAAACTAGCCATGTTCATGTAAATGTAAATTAAATTGCTGGTAACATTTTGTCCAATTTGCTAGTAGGTAGGTACTTAATAGTTCGAATAACTTCAGGTTGCGATAGATTGTAGGTGCCTCTTAGCAAAACCTTTTATTCGTGCGCTGGGTGAAAAAAATACAAATCACCGCCCACAATTGCGGTGGTTGTCGTAAGATTCGACTAGACGTAACTTCCTGAGATTTCAGTTTCTCAGCCGGTTTTAGGTTTACCCGCCTGACTAGCGACGACCGCATCTTCAGCGAACTACCCAGCGAAGTGACTCTAGTCTGTGCCTAGCCAGAGCCATTTTACTGGGCGACATGACGGTAGCAACTGACAATTGATTGATTTGTCTCCTTGTCTTTACGCGGTGACTTGGACTCTTTTTATAAAAGGAGCGTTTAGGATAATTTAAGCGGTCGTGAGGTCCAAATGTTAGGTCGACAGGCACACTAGGGCAAACCCACGGCGCCTGTGGCCTTCACCCCGAAGGCTCACTGTGATGCCGTTTCACGCCCGCGTAAAGAACTGAGGATTGTAAGAGGAAGGACACACGTGAGCTAAAAGGGCATTATTACCATGACGTAATGGTACGAGACAGGAACGAGGAACTAAGCCTCTTGGTGAGCGCCACTATTGTCTGTATGGTATGCGGATGACAACGCTCTCCAGCACGTGTTGTTCGAGAGAGGAAAGTAGAGGATGGGATTGGTTGGAATAACTCTTCGAAGCATTCCTCATTGTAATCGTCGTAGAGAACACTAAGACCGGCAATGTCTCTACGTAATACGAAGAGGTTCTAGGGTCTAAGTCACCTCTTTATCCCCAACAATACGGATAGCACGTCGCTGCAACCTGTCGAGAGCCTCCAATAGGTACTTAGGAGAACCGTCCCAGAGATGATAGTTATTCTTTTTTTGATGACCTCACTCCACCTGATGGTAAGCTGTAGTGAGGTCCAAAAGTTAGGTCGACAGGCAAAATAGAACTAAACCATTGCGCCTGTCGCCCTCACCCTGAAGGCCCACTATTCATTTATTATTTAAATAAATAGACCTTCCAAACCCTTATATGAACTACACTAATCTACTATCGAAGACACCGAAGGTCCCACGAACAATCACTTTTGTTTTCCACACGACCGCGCAGATTTTCATTACACCGACCGCTAAGGTCAGTGATTCACCTCCCTTCTAGCCTCGGGCGGTTTGATAAGTCGCCGCTAGGAGTACAAAGAGGCCGCGGATGACATATAGGAGAAAACGTGGTACACTGACACCGATCTACGATGCGAACCCGAGATTTGACCCATTGCATTCTTATAAGGAACCCGCCCGTTACTCATTCGCCAACCATTAGGGTTGGCAACGCGTAAGCGCAACTTTTCCAACATCAAAAATATATCTAAGGTAGTTTTTTAGTTGTCTAGTACCCATGGTGAAGACAACGGATCACGTGGTCGGTCATCTACCCGATTGACAGACACCAAGTCTATCACCAGCACTCCTGTGGTGGAATTATTTGGCCATGCAAACACAGTACCAGACGACTCCCTACAACCACTCTGTCAAAAGTGAACGACTGAAAAGAAAGTGCCCATAGTACAAGCTTTGGCTTAATTTGGGACTAGATGGCGCTGTGTGGCAAGTCTTGTAATCTTTTTTTTTAATTGGCGCTACTATCATTCCGCGAATTAAAGGTTATCTAACTAACTACCTAAATCGAGTTTCTAAAATGTAATTTCCTCTTGTCTATCACTATTTTTAGAGAATTTTTATTTCTATATATTCGTTATCTTAATATTGTGAATGCGAAAGTTTATTTGGAAAATTGTTACTTTTCACACGAAAGCTACTGAACGGATTTCAATGAATCTTTACAGTATTAAAGCTCGTCGCGTCAGGCATTTTATTCATCATTGATATTTAAGCAGACGACTCCGGGCTGCAGCTAGTAAGCTAATAAATCAACCTAAAAAGATTTATTCCTAGTGTTTTCCTAGTAGTATCCCTATTCGGCCATTTACCCGTCTGTAACCCTATAGTTTCGCTCCGGTGCATTCTCGCGTATAATTTGCATGCAATATTTATCGAACACATCGGTTTATCGAAATAAAAGCCATTAGAGGAAATTGCTTTTGCGGAATAAAGATTTTTTAATGACCCGCCATAAAAGGCGGAGTCTTTCTACAAGTCAAAGTTTACTATAAACTTTATTGCCGTAAACCGAAACTTTATTATGTGAAGTAATAAATATTCTATTTCTGTGCTTCGAACGTTTTGCCTATGATATTTTTAACCGACTTCGAAAAAAGGAGGAGGTTCTCAATTCGTCTGTATGTATAATATTTTTTTTAACCGACTTCGAAAAAAGGAGGAGGTTCTCAATTCGTCTGTATGTATAATATTTTTTTTTTTTTTTTATGTTTGTTCACCGATATTTCCGTCAATTATGGATGGATTTCAAAATTTTTTCGACAGTTCGACAGAGGACACTTCCGAGGTGGTCCCATTATCACCAAGTCAGGATCTGATGATGAGATCCTAGAGAAATTGAGGGCAACAACCGAAAATTGTATGCCCATATGGTGTTTTTGTTACGTAATCATATTTTACTCTGGTATATGCTTCCGGGCGTCAACTTCTGGTGCTGATGATGAAGCCATAGAACTCCTTAACGGTTAGGAGTTCGGGAACAGTACTGACATTGGTCGATATTAAACTAGGTAGTAGTATGTACTTATGCAGGGCTAATAGGGCAGGTGATTTGGTAAGTGATATGCTTGATTCTAGATCGCAAAGTCTTCACTTGACTTAAAGCAAATTTTTTCATTCCTAAGTAAAACTCTTAAGGACATTAATTAGCCTTTATTCAAGGTCACAGCACATTAACGCAACTAAAAATAGAGAAATAAAATTATTTTTTTAAAAAAAATTAAACCGACTTCAAAAAAAACACCAACGACCAAAACTAAAAAGCGATAAATAACGTAGGTAAGTAATTCTATCCTTAATACAAAATTATTTAAATATTACAATTATCACTTATTTTTGAAGTCGGTGCCAGCCAAACAAATAAATGTATATTGTCGTGTGGATTTGCCGGCCACGCGCGTCATACAACAACAGTCTACGTTAGGTACCGAGAGGCTGGCACCGACTTCAAAAATAAGTGATAATTGTAATATTTAAATAATTATGTATTAAGGATAGAATTACTTACGTTATTTATCGCTTTTTAGTTTTGGTCGTTGGTGTTTTTTTTTGAAGTCGGTTTAATTTTTTTCAATAATGGTCATGCATCCAAAAATTAACAAAGAACAAGGCAAAGAAAAGTACTTAGGTACTAGGTTTTCGTCAAAGAGAATTAGTCTGCACCGTTTTCTATCTAACTTTAACCTTACTAATAATATATTAGAGTAACTATCTGTCTGTTTGTCTGCTACGCTTTAACGCCTAATCTAAGGAATTGGTTTTGCTGAAATTCGGTACAGAATAATTATAGAGCAACCCAAGGGTTGTTCTTAAAGTCGGAATAAGCTGAAATAGGCGATATTTTTAGATAGCTATTATTGCTATGGTAATATTGTATCTAAGTATCCAGTGTCCATATCCATCCATATGTATAAATTTTAATTGCCACGAGACAAGTATTGCTGTCATAGGCAAAACTGTAAGTTGTACATTTTCCTTGTAAATAAACAATTTCTATTTTTACTTTACTAAGTACATTTTTATTCAAATAAATCACCAGGTTCAGCAAATTATATGAAATTTTATCTTCTCCGTTCGCGACAAGGCTTCTAATAATAAGTAAGCATGTCTCCTACACGTACCATAATACTAATATCTAGTAATTTCTCCATATTTCTTTCGTTAACACCTATTCAGTAGTCAAACGAACGACACACTTTCACATTAACTAGTACTTGATCATCCATCATATGCTTTCTCATACTAAGTCGATAATCATAATCTTATTGAGTTTATGTACTAGTATAACCTAAGTTTACACCTCTATCTATTGGATAAATCTAGTAAATCGTATGCACCTTGCTAAGGAATACAACTAAGGTCTACCAGGTACCAGATCCGATCGATCTGTCGATCGATCGTCGAAACTCTAGTCTATAACCTTTCCATATGCTATTTTGAGCTGCTAAGATCCTTCATCATCAAGGGTTCACTCTTAAGCAGAGTTGCATTTAGAAACAATCATATTTTGTATACGATGAATTTACAGAAATGATTTAAAATCCAGTTGTAATGGTTGTAATGACCATTACAACTGGATTTTAAATAATTTCTTATCATTCTATCATCATTTTAATTAATGGTTATACAAGTGATTATCACTTGTTGTGTAAGAGCTTTCCGCTCCCCCACAGTCCGGTGATGATGATTGCCACTTCAGCAACCATATTCATATTTCAGAAAAACAAAATTATTCACTAAATGAAGCGGCAAGCAAAACGCCGCAAACTTCGTAGCACATAGTTAGCCGCTGACTGTGAATTTAATTGGGGCACGGTCTTAGATTCCTACGACTTAGACTTTGAATAGATCGTCTCGATGCCTGGTTGCCATTTACAAAAAAAAACACAATTAATCTAGTTTAAATGCCAGTTACCAGCCCTGAACGCAAAACATCTAATCGCTAAAACATACCAACGTGGGACCAGTCAGTAACACGGCAGATCACCACAGTCTATATTTGTTTAACTAGAACATTTTATCAACAAACAATGGAGAAAATAGAAATCTTTCTTTTTGTAATTTATTGCTTTATGTTAGTATTTTGCTTTCGAATCTGTTATGATACAGTTAGTTGGACATTCCGGAAATCCATATTCTTAATTACTTAGATATGATTATGACAAATCTTAATACTCATTAAGCTCCCAGGCAGCGGCTATGTGTTTAGATCTAGATCGCCACAGTATATTTTACAAAGGCGGTGTTCACACAGCACTCATTTGCGGCGTTCCGCTTGGTGACTCATTAAGTAAGCGGCTCACCGCTCATAGGTTAGTCAGCCGCTCGATGTAACCCTTCCTTTATGTAGGTATATATTTTTTCTACAAAAATATATTTATTTGGTTTTACTTTTATGTGTTGAGAAAGAATACTTTAAAAAATTACACATTAAACATTAAGTTAAGAACAATAAACCTAATTGTTAGGTAAAAACAAACTAACAAGGTAACTTATAGTGCGTACCCATATGAAAATTAATACCTTCGAAGGCAGGAGCGGTGCTTTTCTTGTATCCTTTGTGTTGTGCTCGTGGCAATGTTAAGTTTGCTAGTCTTCCCTCAACTTTTTGAGCCTTTGCTAATTTATCTATTCAACTAGCTGCTGTTAATACTACTGGTAAATATTCCCCTTCGGAAAGGTCAGAAAAAGTCCGCTTATGTGGTGAAAAAATCGCAGGACTCATTTTAAAATTGCCTCAAACAACCAGTATGAACGAGTCACAAGCCAAAATACCATATTGCCAACACGTGCTATGAATGTACCATCACAAACGCCGACAGACTTCTCTAGGTCAGCGTGTATGAGTCACTATTATGCCTTAACTGTTCTCTACGTCAGTTTTTGTAACGACCCATGGCAGACAGGCCTAATTATATAACGCGAACAAAACGATAGCGTACTGTATTGACAGATCTATCATAGTGAATATAGTGAAATTGAATCGGACTGACCTCAATGAAACATACCTACTAAAGAAACAAATTTACTTTCATTATATGTATCTGACCACTTTTCTTTGATCTTATGGATTGTTTTATATTGTTGACTATCTAGGAGAGAAAAAAATAGTGCTATACCTACCTAAGTATATTTGCATTGAGGTAGATATATACAGAAAATAAGAAATATATACCTATCTCAGAAAATTATTCTCACTAGGTACCTTACAAGTTGTCGTTTTCGTTGTAGAAAAGATCTCTACTAACGATAAGAATGCCTTAATTGTATAATGTCGGTGTTATAATAAAAATATAAATTACAAACTACCAGGTAATATAAAAATAATATTACAACCTATAACTAATCTCATACCCGTATAGAAATCGTTCTATGTCCGTTCCAACAGTTTTCGTTGAAATCATCGATATTCGAATAGAATTTTCTCCGAAACAGCTATCATAGTCCATGCGGTTTGTGATTAGAAAACAAAAGTAACAGTAAAATTGATCTGGCCCAAAAAACTTTGTTTACACGAAGTAATGATCTACTTAGAAATGTTGCCACAAATGAGCTGTTTTATCGCTAAACCAGCTGGTTGTTGTCGACACAAACGATCGGGCGATACGTAAACACTGCGTTAACGGTAACTATACGGTTTGGGAAGTGTTTCCATGAAACCCATTTTGTGCGTGACCTGAAAAGTTACCATCTCTAGCTGCAGTATCCAGTATGTTAACTTGTGTCGCAGCCTTTCACTGGTGCCAGAACTTACGCCATGACTTATAATAGGCTTTGCACGTCTATTCATTTGATACAGCCTATATTCATTAGATAGTGTAGCTTCCCAACAGTGAAAGAATTATTCAAATCGATCAAGTAGTTTCGAAGCCGATTAAAATGCAAACAAACAAAGAAAAACCTATCAAATCTTTCCTCTTTATAATATAAGTGTAGACCACATACAGTTCTAAGTATTAGGTATATCATCATTAGCCTGAAAACATCTATTGCTAGACATAAGCCTGCCCCGTTGGGGTGATTTGCATTAGTCATCACACTGGGCAGGCGGGTTAGTGACTGCAGTAGGTTATATTTGTACCCCAGTAAGAATGCTATTGTTATTTCCTGATATCCTCTTAGTCGTCATGTTCGATACCCCCCTGGGTGTCGTACCACTCCATCTCATCATCTGATGATATTCTGATTTCCGAAACCACACGGACAGATTCAAGACACAAGCAGATTGGTCAATTTGGTTAAATAAAGTCGACGTGTACACGACGTGTAGTGTGTGTAAGTCGACACATACATACATCCTTATTAGAATATCCAACGGCTACAGAAGTGGCTTTCATAGATTTCACTGTGATTACATCAATCACATATAGTATATCTGAAGCCATCTTAACAGGATGGCACTCATAACATTTGTACTACTTTTCTACATCGAAGACTTAATCAATCTCGTTTCATTGAACTGAATTCAATGACATAAGTAATAGTCTAGATCGCCATCGACAATGCAATGATGGGGTCACTATGTAAATGTTGCAGGCATTTAGCTAAATTAGGCAGCCAATGGTATTCCTATATTGATGTTAAGGCTTTGATTGCCGCAGAACTAGATACAATAGTAAAACTATTGTTTGTCGATCACCGTATAAACATCAGACAACAACACATACATTGCCCCGATCCCAAAGTAAGTAGCTTAGGCACTTGTGTTATGGGTATCGGAACAACGAAGGTACCACAAATATATACTTAAATGCAAATACGAGTATAGGTTTACACCACAGATACGGGACAAACACAAATGTTCATCACTCGAATGTCTATCCCGGGTGTGGATCGAACCAACGACCCTTGGTTCAGAAGGCAGTAGTCACTACCAAATGAGCCACCGAGCCAGTCAAAGTGAAAAGTGGTTGTGCAACTGATCTCTCTCCGGTCGTGTAGAACTATTGTCTTCTATTGTCATAAAGGTAAAGGAACAGGGAGTGCATTTGTGTTAACGCATACACTTCTGCGCTTTAACATCTCCTGTGTTCTTGGATATTCTCCTTGGAGATGTGCCGCGGTGGTTGAAATTCGGTCAGAAGAGTATTTATTCATCCATTTAATTGAATGCCGTTATGGCCTAGGTAGGCGATTAACAAAATTCCTGATCAAGCTACTTAGGTGCGACATAAACACATAGACAAAATGGTAGACAGCGACCGTTCGCATCAATCACACAGAGCTATAATGTTATGTCACTGATGCAATTTCGAAGGTCATTGCTTGACCCGACAAGCCCTGGAACCATCACGAACTTAACTTATGCCATCGTAATCCTTATCTTTATCGCTTTACCTACTTTCAGAACCACTTCTGGTTACGTAAACTTTAATAAGGCATTGTTATAACATATTGAAACACATTACTTATTGTTTATCGACGACGATCGACTTCCGGCCCCTTTCCGTATAGAGCAGTGACGGGAAGTGTTGGGAAAACGGGAGAATTTTTTATCCGTATGTTTGATCGCGCATGACGCGAAAACTACTGCATGAAATTAAATGCGGTTTTCACCAATGTATTGCTAGAGGTCTAACTTAAATTTTAGGTGTTATTTATGGAAGTCCGTTAATTTTGAAACCCGATAACCACGCGTGCGACGCCGCCGACACAGCTAGTAAGTAATAAATTGTTCAGGTATCCGTAAGAAGAATAGATCAATGTTTCGTGAACTGTGGTTTGCGAAGCCTTGGAGGTTTGCCTCCCTACTGGTATGGGGCCCCGCAGTCAGAAGAAGTAGCACAAAAACAAAAGCCGAAATACAACCTGTACCCGCATCACGTGCTCAACCTACATAGGGATCGGAGCAATGTATATGATATTTTGTCCGAATCGAATAAATATTTAGTAGATATTATTGTATTTAACTTTTGTACTTTAGATAGATAGATATATACTCTTTATTGCACCAAAATAAAACATGTACAGGAAATAGATGTTATACAGATATAGTAGAACAATGTACCTTAATGCACGCCCGATGCGTAACTGCCCACGATTGTAAACAATTAGATGAATATTGCATTGTGTGATCCAAAAAACAAACAATCCATTAAATGATAAAAACATTTTTTTGCTTTGATCTAATTTGTAAACACAATAGTAAGCAAATCAAACTATTGAAGCAATATAAATGTATGTACTCCTATAAAACTACTATACAGTTACGTTCATGAAGTAGGTATGTAATATTTGTCTCTTTCATCAAATTATAAATATGACTTGCCTTTGATTTAATAAAAAAAAATGTTATGACTTATAGAGCCACAACAAGCCACCAAATAAAATACGTTCAAAATACACGTTCGGGGTCAACACATCGCAACTATTTCACAAAATTGCACAATGTGACAGTTATCTGACAAATCCAACGATAAGCTTAAACGGTCGCTGGTGACCGAACCTCGGAGCTGGCCTCGTGGGTCCCACCCACCGAGCACTGACTCACGTCGCCCACAACACCTAGCTCCTGTTATTATTATCTTAGTAAAAATGATGATGTGAAAAAATGAGCCAAGATCCGATTAAGAACCACCAGGCAGACGTTACAAATAACTATTTCAGAACAGCGAAACTTGAAAGACTAGACTCGTATTTTCTGATTCTGATGCGAATTGTACTCTACACTTCTTTCTCATAAATTACAGGGAATATTTTGATTAAAACCCAGATACCGAATTATAATTAGTGGATTTTCTCATCATTTGTATTGCGCTCTACTGCTGGACATAGGCCTCTCCAGTTATTCACCACTTAGGTCAAACATCTGGAGGATATACCTACCCACAATCGCCACGCTGGTCAGGCGGTTTGGTGATCGCTGGGCGTAGCTTATCTCTCCGATGACTCTGCTGCCCTTCATCGGATTGTGGATTTATGTATTTAGCTTTAACGCCTTCAATAGGGATGATGACTAAAAAATAATTTAATGTCCATCAGATAGATTAATGAAAAATATTGGATACGTATTTTTTATTTTGCCTCTTGTTCAAAAACTTACGAAGATACATTGATTTTAAATGTCACATGACGTCACGTTAGAGTACAAAATATACTCTAACGTGACGTAGTTAGCCCCCACTTCGTAACTTTAATGCGCTATATCTAAGTATTTTCTTGTTATTTCGACAAAACAAAAAATACGGGTCTTATATTTTTTTATTATCTAAGAGACGGACTAATTATTTTCTTCATTTTCATACCTTGTCATCATCCGTATTGTCGAACTTCGCCTTCAAACCGCCACCAGTCACATATATATATTTATTTATTTATATTTATATTAATTATAAAAATCACAATACTGATCCTCCTAAAACAAAGTTTGTTACTAAAAGTACTAGTTTTGTTTCAAAGACATGGAAAGAACTTGGACTTCACACTACCAAGCCGTAAAATAAGCACTGTATGAATATTAACGGCTTTCTTGACCTTCAATTCTAAATTTCGCTAGACAACCGTTGACTACCAATGTCATTTCATTAGGCAGTTTGCATTGATTTATATTACTGTTTCTGAACTCATAAATTCATATACAGCTTCTGAACCATTGATTTGTGTATTTAACTCAACGTTCTGGACGTTTAAATATATCTTTATTATGAGTTGGAATTTAGCTCTATTTGTTTAAGACTTTAACGTTTAGAAGATATTTCATAGTCCTTAGCTGATAGTCTTCGTAAGGTCAGGAAAATTATCTTTAAATAAAGCATCCAGTATTAAGAAGTATATTAAATAATATACTACACATTATCATTTTTTTTTTATGTAATAAGGGGCAGACGAGCAGACGGCTCACCTGATGGTAAGTGATAACCGCCGCCCATGTACATCTGCAACATCAGGAGTTACAGCTGCGCTGCTGGCCTTTAAGAAAGAGGTATGCTCTTTTCTTGAAGATTTGAAGGTCGTATCGGTCCGGAAACACCGCTGGCGACAAAGCATTCCACAGTTTAGTCGTGCGGGGCAGGAAATTGCGAGAGAAGCGCACAGTTGTGGATTGCCAGGTGTCGAGATGGTACGGATGGCAAGCTTGTCGTGAAGAGCGGTGCCGGAAGGCAGCGGCTGGAATAGTTCCGAACAATTCCTCGGAACACTCCCCGTGGTATATGCGATAGAAGATGTAGAGTGAAGCTACATCTCGACGCAGCGCCAAGGGATCAAGCCGCTCAGTAAGTTCTTGGTTATTGACGATTCGAGTCGCTCTACGTTGCATGCGGTCAAGAGGGAGAAGCTGGTACTGGGGTGCCCCTGCCCACAGATGAGAGCAGTACTCCACGTGCGGCCGAACCTGAATTGAATAATGAAACCATAATTACTTACCTAATGAAAATTTATATAAAACGACCCGCGTAAATACGACCTTTGTGTACCAAAGCAGCAGAAAAATTCAATCACATCATCATCATCATCAGCCTTTTGCAGTCCACTGCTGGACATAGGGCTCTCCAGTTGTTCGCCACTTAGGGCAAACATCTGCAGGATATGCCCATAATCGCCACGCTGGGCAGGCGGGTTGGCGATCGCAGGGCGTAGCTTCTCGCTCCGATGACGCTGCTGTCCGTCATCGGCCTGTGGTATTTAGCTACGCTTTCGTGATGGTTATACCGCCACCAGTCGGTTGCCAGCGCCTCGCTTGTTATTCGGCAGGATGCACCACGGGCAGGTGAAGTTGGCTTGGAGCGAAAAGATGATGGGTCGCAATTCAATCACATCGATCGACATTATAGCCAAGTTCTACTTAAGTACGTATATAGCAAATCAGTATAGTAGTACAAATCTGATGGGATTACAGTCGAATCCAGAGGGGGGTCAATAGTAGTCATCTAGTTGCTATGTTTCTTGGATAGGTTGCTATGTGTTTGCTTGGTACTTCGCTTTGTATATTGGTGCCAAGTTACTTATGTATGAAAAAGGCATCAATGCAAAAACTTGTCTTCACTTTAAATGCAAAGAAAGATCTGGCTAATAGACCTGCTCAGGGCCACGACAGTCATACCTACTTCCGTTTAGCGCCAGCGCGAAGAACACCAAAAACGGAGCTAAACATTTGAATGATTGTTACATCACGCGATTTATTTAGTGAAACACACCGCTGTCAGTGTGTAGTACCCACAATTATTATCTCACCGGCCATCAGCTGCGTGGCTAGCATTCGCACAGGCTAATTTTGGAGCCGGGTGGTTCGTTGACACTGCACTGCAGCCGGACGTCGTAAACTAAAGGATCCACCGAGTGTGATAAACGCTTGTATCGAAACAGCCCTGGCGGATGGTGTTAGAGGGAGATAGAGGATTCCTTGTTGTTTAAGAGAGCGTTCATTATCATTATCAGCCTATTGCAGTCCCCTGCTGGCTAGGTCTGTCCAGTTGTTCGCCACTTTGGGCAAACACCTAGAGGATTTACCCAAAATCGCCACGTACGCTCGATCCTCGCTACGATGACTGCTGCATGTCATGGGCCTGTGGTATTTAGCTACAACTCTAATCGTGATGGTTATACCGCCACCAACCTCGTTGTTATTCAGCAGGATGCACCATCGTCCTAATGGTAATTAGGATGATGGTAGGATGCATACTTCAATTACTATCAATCTCTATAGCTACTGTTTCGACAGCGATGTAATTTCTATCTAAACACAAGTCTCCATACAGTCCGTACGATATCAAAGCCCAAAACAACAAATGAAAAGCGCATCTAATAATATTACTTCAGTTTGCGCGGGCGCACGGATTAGTGCGCGTGAGTCACCGGAGCGGATTCCATGTCAATGTAACGCCGCTGAACTTGCCATTGCGTCGCGACTCGTCTACACTGGCACACTGTGTTTTTTTTTTTTTATTACTTTGGGTGGCAGACGAGCAAGCGGCCCATCTGATGTTAAACGGTTACCGCCGCTCATAGACTCTGCAATGCCAGGGGCACAGCTAAGCCGCTGCCTACCGTGAGGAAAGAGTTCTCTTTAGACCACGTTTGAAGAAGGACAAGTCGTGTCGTGTTATAATGCTTGATATCTAAACTTCTACGCCCAAGGGCAAAGGCATCATTTATTATGTAGATCTGAAATCTGGCACCCTGTTTTTCCGGCATGCAGATTGCCCTTTCAGCTACGGAACCTGATATGTCCATTATTGCCTAGCTTGGTGGCTCAATTGGTAGTGACCCCTGCCTTCTGAACCAAGAGTCGTGGTAACGATTCCCACTCGGGACAAACATTGTGTGATGAATATTTGTGTTTGTTTCGTGTCTGGGTGTTTATATTTGTATTTATACATATATGTATGTATTTGTGTTAAGCCTTGCCGCCACCCGCGAGTTACTAGGTGCCTTCGTTTTTCTAATACCCGTAACACAAGTGCTTAAGCTACTTACTTTGGGATTAGGGCAATGTTTATGATGTTGTGTGATATTGATTATTATTCTTCTGTTTATTTGATCTAAAATCCGACGAGTTGGTACGATCAAAGATTGAAATTGTAGGTGTACCTACCTAATTTCAGATATGCTTATAACTTCATAGCTCAAGGGTGCATTACTTGTATTAGATCAAAAATGTGGCACGCTACTGTGATTCACCATAGTTCCATTATCTATACTTATAATAAATCTGTAGAGAGGTCAATTCTGTACATAAAATATTTTTTCAAAATAACTATCAGGGGGTGATAAGTGATCGATACTGATACCAAAAATGCAATCAGTAAAATTTTTGTCTGTCTGTCTGTCTGTCTGTCTGTATGTTCGTTATAGAAAAAAAAACTACTGAACAGATTTTGACGAAACTTGGTACAATTAATCTTCATACTCCTGGGCAGGTTATAGGATACTTTTCATCACGCTACAATCAATAGGAGCGGAGCAGTGACGGGAAGTGTTGGGAAAACGCGAGAAATTTAAACCTGTATGTTTGAACGCGCATTACGCGAAAACTACTGCATAGAATTGAATGCGGTTTTCACCAATGTATTGCTAGAGGTCTAACTTAAAACATAGGCACAAGGTATAGATGGGTATTATATGGAAGTCCGTTATTTTTGAAACCCGATATCCACGCGAGCGACGCCACTGGCACAGCTAGTTCTATCTAAAATCTGACACGTTGGTATGATCAAGGATTGCAAATCACCTTCCTTCCTAATTCCTTTGTTTTAGAGTCCGATATAACGACAAGTATACAAACCTAAATGTTTACTATACCTAGTCTTGGTATTATATTGAATCTATATAGAACCTACGTCTTGTGGTTTATATCTTATTTTACAAATGAATTCAGTTTCCTCATACCGCTTACTTATAAGCACTTTATAATAGGAATTTGTTTCTTGTTACAGGAAAAACAAAGAAAACCTCATCAGCTTCGGTTTCATTAAAGTAAGTGACCTTGTATTACCAGTTGACGAAGACGTAATTAGCGTCGAATCTTCAAATCGTTCGTTACTCGATTGTGAGCCAAAAGGTCGCAGTTCAGCGTCTGTATTCTTTTAGCCGACACATTGTGCAAGTGTCGTGACTTGGCCTCCATTGTACCCGCGACTTTACGGCACACTCTGTCGCTCGACTTAATTGGATGTACAGTTTTTTTGGAGTTCTGTTGCGAAATGACTGAAACCTTTTTATTTATTTATTTAATCTTTATTACGCATGAAATGTGTATTATGGTAATAAAAGCCTAAAATTTATCCGAAAGATGGCTAATTAATATATCATCCTGACATTAACGTTCTTCCTGAGTCAGATTCGGCCTTCGATCGTCCTCGTCTTGATTGAGGTCATTGTCAAATCATCCACTAATCCAATCCAAGTCCAATCGTCTTTCTATCAGTCTGATCTACTTAATAGCACATACCATGTAGCAGGAGTTTATTGCGGAAATGATCCTGTATGATTTATCAAATGGGACTTTTTCCTGTTGCATTATGTTTTCTCCTGGTAGGGCCCCCCTACAAAGAATTTTCCACAGGCCTCAGTATAATTACGCTGCTGTCTCCTTCGCTTATCATTAGACATTAAAAAAGAACTACTTTTAGTATACCTACATATTGTTAGCGTTTATTATACACATTAATACATTTTATACCTTTAAGTTGGTAATACATTTCATAGCTTATTATTTCTCTGATAAAATAGTCTCTCAATTGAAATCCGGCGTGCGAGTAGGAAATTAAATTAAATAGTCACTCAATTGATATCTGACGTCCAAGCGTATAAAAGGCAGACAAGTTGTCAGTTATCGACATTCTGTTACGAGACGCCGGACCGAACGGACGCATAGAGTGTTTTATGTGGATTATGTGCATTATTATGTGGATTACCTATAACCAGTAAGTGTTAATAGATTTATATTTTTGGTAGGATTATATTTTTGGTAGGATGGTAGGATTGGTAGGATATTGGTAGGATTATTGATTGGATTGGTAGGAATTGATAGGAATATGAATTATGAGGGATTAGGTTAGGATAGGATTTAGGATATTAGGATTGTATACTAGTGAAGTATTATTTGTATGAAAAATAGTGAATAAAAAGTGATTAAATCTTGAATATTTTGGTTGTTATTTTCACAAACCCACTCCTTCTGAACTGATGGCCAACAGTTCAGAAGTGGGATCGTAAGAAAATTCTCTTAATTTTCTTTTCACGTCCACAATAACCGAGAATGAGCGAACTTTTTTTTTTCTTTTTTCAGCAATAATGTACGGCCTTAAAGTGAATAGCTGTTCAGTTACCACTGGCAAATGGAAGTAAAATCAGTAGTGAATAATAGAATAACTAAAGCGGTACATGTTTGAATATTTTTTTCTTTGACCACGACCAAAGTCATTTTCTTAGCACAAATAGAACTAAATACTCAATACTTCGTTGCTTGCTGTGTAATATCCTTAATTCCTTAAATAAATAACAGATTAAATTATATTGTTTCACGTATTATGGGAGTCTGGGTAGATTCCTAATTGAAACGGACCTCAATATTATAGACTTGTTGAGTTGTGCTTGCATAGGTTTATTTTTCTATCGCCCAACGTGTATACGATGTACTCTTAACGCAATAACGAATACATGTCGTTGGAGTCTGGGATTAGGGCGTAGCTTTTAAATACCGTTGTTACAGATTTTAAGGTAAATGTCACATGAATGAATGCCTAACAAGCTAATCCAGAATTATAAAATAAGAATTGAATAGGAGACAACAAAAATTAGTGATACGTACGTACGTGTGCAAATATTCATTGAGGAATCATATAAGTAAAAGAGCTTGGACAAATTTAACGGTTATCAGTAGTATTCAAATATATTACGGGATTTGGTAAAGTAATAATAAATGATATATAGGGATAAATGATCATATATTTACTAAATATGTATTCACTGGAAAGCTATTTTTAGGTATGGTCATGCAAGAAAAATAAAATGGTTTACTCGTGTTTCTTTAAGTGGATTCGCAATGTACATTATAACTTTTTATGACCGCGTTTCGACGTGTAGTCTGCTAGGCCTTCTTTAATGATCTAGTGATTTGGTGATCTAGGTAATCTTGCACTTTGTGGTAGCCATTGGTAATTGTACATGACTCGGTGCGAGATTTAAATCGATATAATACTTGGATCAACAATATGTTGCGGTCAAACATGTATTGGGACACCGCGGTTAGGATTTTTTTTTCTTTGGATAATTCTTTAAGTGATTTACGGGATTGGGGTCTGTAATGTAGACCGGAGCACCCTTCTGTGATACAGGGTTAGTTTGTGAGGCTGATTCCCATAAGGGCAAACTGTGGGATATGATGCTGTGGAAGTGACTGGATTGAATTAGCCTTGAGGTATCGATGTCAGTTCCCTAGTCTTTTTAAATTAGGTAACGTTATGACAACTGAGTCCGCCCGTTGTAACTTGAGAGTTCGCAGTTATCCCTGGAAGGGTCGTGCATTCAGCAGGTTCCGTGTGTTTACTGTTCATGGTTATGTGAGTATTTATTTGACTCACATTCATATTTACATCGTCCCACGGAAGTGAAGTAGTGGTATAAACTGACCGAAGCTTCGGTTCACAGAAAAATAAAAATAAAATTGAATTAAAATGAGTCTGAAATTAAATTCTGAATATTGTGTTAATCTAATATTTGTGTGTCCTATATGGACGGATATGCATTGGAATTTACAAGAAAATAATTGTGGTAAACTAATGTAAGACTTTGAGAGAGTATTGTTCGCTTAGTCATATTTTTGCTTGTTTGTTGATGGGATAAGATTAAAACTTAATGCTGGTAAAATGGAAATGGACCTAGGAATCGGTGAAATAAAGGAATAATCTTATTTGTTTCATTGGATTTGGATATGACTGTTATTGCAAAATTCTGTGAAACAATAATTATACCACTGCTGAAATTTCCTTACAAATATTTTTGATAAACGAAGTTCATTGAGGGTTTGTAGAATCGCTATTACACAATAAATATGATTTAGAATGGCTAAGAAGACATTCTTTCACATTTGCTTTTGGAGGAGATTGGGCTTAGGGTTTTCGGCTAAGGATTTATCTTGCTCGTTATTCAGGGTAGGTATGTTAGAAAAGTGGGTTTTGGATTGAGTGGCTGCTTCAGCATCGGAATTGGGACGATTGTCACTTTCTTTAGAGATCTTGTGGTAATAAATCGGGGTTTGTCTGTATGGGATACTTGAGGGATTTTATAATCAATGTTTTCTATGTCCCAGTCTGATTTTCGAGGCTAGATCGATGTGTGAGGTTTGCGCCCGTGAAGGCGCTCAGGTGCTGCCATTTGGTCGCTCTGGTCCGGGTTTATAATGTCTATTGCTGTTGACTTACTAATAGGTTTGAGGTAACAGAGAAATTTGTATTCTCGGGCCGGTGCGTGATATTCAAGTGGGTCCATTGAAGGGGTCAGGGGATATGGATAGCATTGGAAATTGGTCGGAGTCTGAGAGAATAGTGGATTCGGATGAATTTTCATTATCGGAGGTCGGGGTCTATATATAGGCAATCATGGTCTACATCATCATTGTGCTGCTCAAGCTCTGAGCATAGCCTGGTGCACTCAACGAAGAGCGATGATATATCACATTATTACGATCTTTTGACTTTGAACCATTTTCAACTGATATCAGTAGCCCGTCTCTGTCTGCGGTGCTCCTAGGGAATGATCTAACCTAATGATCTTGTGATTAGAATAGATATTCATTACTGTATCCTATGCGGGTGATTTGGTGGACACTGCTGATGTTGATGATGGTGAACTTGTTGTGCAGTTTAGGGGGTCTTGCATCTGTGAGAGGTCTCTTCCAGACAATCTTGGGGTAGAGGATAGTTAAAAGATGAGGATGAGGTGATCTATCAACTGAGTGAATTACAATTGATGATTGATGAATGTGAACAGCAAGCGACCTTCCCTCCCTTCGAGTATTTAAGGTTGTCTATTACAGCCACGCTGTAACAGATGAACAGATAGCGGTATTCGGCCCGGACATGCTTTTTGTAGAGTCATAGTACACTTTTTTTTTGGTTTTATAATCAATGGGTTTCGCTGCGCACGCGATGAGAGAAGGGTTTTGACGATTTTTGTTCATATCTTGAATTGAAATGAAAATAGAAGCTTTAATTACATAGATTTAAATAGAGGTACTTATTAATCTCCAAGTAAAATATGAATAGAAGGGTTATGCTAACGCCATATTCGGAGAGTGGATTCTGCCCGGGGGAACCGGCAGGAAACAAGATGTTACTCTTTTTCTATCGGCAATTTTTGTATTACAATGTTTTATTGTTATTATGCACTGCAAAGTTGCGTTTATATAATGCAAAATTCAAACTTGGGTAACTTTAGTGAAATTCTATTATGAATCCCATATTAAAAAAAATATGACCTGTGTATGCCAAAGATAGTGTAGCTCCCTAAAGGCTTATAACTGATTAGGTTTTGACAAAAGATTTAACATTTTGTCTGAACGGTATTCTGTCGAATGGGTGAGATGTCGCAGTTGTGTTCTGTCGAAATAATGGCTTGTCGAAATAGAATATTGTCGGAGTACCTAGTGTTTTGTCTGACTAGAAATCTGTCGAATATGTGATTTGTCGAAACAGTGTTCTGTGGAATCATCGTACCTACGTCCGAAGAGACTTCTAGTTGAAATAGTGTTTTCGAAATTCAGGATAAGATTCATGAAGGAGATATCAAATCGGATCAGTGTTTTTAGGGTCTGTTAGGTGTGTGGGCAAATTTACTCTCTGGCATTAGTGTTGATAAATATGTAAATGCGATACGTAAAGAAATAAAATAACATACTCTTATAGTAGGGACAGGGTTCACAACTTAAGGGTTTTCTTCCCAGGGTATATAGGTGAAATGAGATTATTATTGGGCGTCTGAAATTTTTAGGAGTATATACAGGAACTTTTTGACTCTTTCAAATGTTTTGTTTAAAATGGAATTTTATCCTAACAATACTAGTTTCTTGACCTAGCGTCTTAAAACAACATCTAGTGCATATTTTCCAACTATGTCAGATATAAATCGACAAAAAAAAAATGTTTGAAAAAATTGTACAACGATTGCACACTGAGTAGTGATTCAACGATTCGATTTTGTACTATCTACGTCGTACTATTTCGACAAGAAATGTGTCAATAATGTCTTAAGGAAACAAAATTATTTTTTAGGCGAAAACTATATAATTAAGGCGATTTTAGGGATTTTTGAGAAAAGTTTAGGGATAATAAATATTTTTGGGAGTTGGTACACTAAGTAGTGATTCCATACATTAGAACTTGGACACTGTTAGTTGATTTTGACACTACAACGACTAGGCAAAACTAAGTAGGTACTTGATGAGGACAAAGAGATGAGGAAGACTTGGAGGAAACTTATAGGAACTGGATTTCTTCTCATACATGCCTTAAAAATTTAAAAATAATTCTAATTTATGATCTTCGTCGGGAAGGCCTTGAATATTTTCATGAACGAACGTGTTTTATTGGTTAGATTTTCCCTTTGGTGACATAATGTCTACATTGCCAGAAATGTCCTGTATTTCTTTGTGAAGGAATTAAAAAAAAAAACCGGCCAAGTGCGAGTCGGACTCGCGCACCGAGGGTTCCGTACAAACCTGCAAGGTTTACAAAGTTCGTTCATTACGACAATCGAGTCATTTTATTCACGGGTTAAAGGCAATTAGATCTAAGTATTTGATATGAATTTCAACTTGATAGCTCTACGCGTTCATGAGGAAAAAAGGAAAAAGTTTATTAAAAAAATATATATTTTGTAATGTAACTAAAAATTTAAGGTTTTCGGAATTTTTCCTTCATGTGTGCTATAAAACGTTGCTTCATGCCAAATTTCAAGATTCTAGGCCGACTGGAAGTACCCTTTAGGTTTTGATTCCCTTGCAAGTGTCGAAAAATTTGCGGCATAAACGGCTGTATCTTTTGATTGCGTTGGCTTAGAAGTTTGATTTTTTCACAGCTTCAAGGGACAGTAGACCTGAGTAATTGATATAAATTTCAGCTTCATACCTCCACGCGTTCCTGAGAAAAAGGGTCTTGACAGATGGACGGACGGACGGACGGACGGACAGACGGAAAACAAAGTGATCCTATAAGGGTTCCGTTTTTCCTTTTGAGGTACGGAACCCTAAAAATGGAATACTTTTGCATTCTCAATGTGATTTTTTCTGCTTGGTAAGAGCGGGTTAAGTGGCCAGATTCTTAGCTGAACACATACAATGTGATAGCGATATTACTACTTATTTGTCCTATTGAAATCGGATGAATAGAATATTATGTCTTTTGTCAAATAGATTCTCGATACATTAAGTGTCAGTGAGTTGCAGTCATTCTTATGAAATTACCTATTATGTCAATTTTTGATTTCTGTCCGTGCTAGACACTCACTGTGGGTCAGTCCGAGCATTGTAATATTTTGAATGGTTAATGGATTTTGAACATTGAAGGCACTTCATAAGCCTTTTTTTCCCTATAAGTTATGATCGCACGCTGGCGGGAACAGTTCTGGTTGCATTCACTATGGTGGTCGTTGCAATATGTCGATGAGATGGTTGAGGTGAGAGGCTCTTCAGGGCCAGGGTGTGTTCCTTTTTCTTCGTTTTGGAACTCTTCACAACACCAACAATGTATGAAATGTTTAGCTGAAATAATTGATTTTGTAGGACGCGATGTTTTTGATGAATCTTATTCAACACCTGATCTGTCTTTCCTTTACATACTTAAGTTGAAATGCCTATTAGACCAGATGACTGTATACGAAGTGGAGGAAGTTTGAATTACTTTTTACAGCTTTCATGTGTTATAAAAGGTAGCTACGGTAAGGGTAAAATTGGAACCATAAAAACAAACATTCATTATGAGTAGACATTTAAACGAGTTGTCTGATAGAGGCTGATGATGATGATGATTCAAAATACTTATTAGATCAGATGACTGTGTACGAAGTGGCGAAAGTTTGAATTACATTTTACTTGTTTAATATTCCATGTCTTATAGGTAACCACGGTACGGGTAAAATTGAAACTATAAAAACAAACATTCATTATAAGTAGATATTCAAAGGAGTGGACTGATACAGGCTGATGATGATGAACCTGATGATGATGCTGATGATGATGCTGATGATGATGCTGATGATGATGCTGATGATGATGATTCAAACGAGTACGGTGCTAAATATAGTATCTATATACGTACATGTAGTCCATGTTTGCAACAATGAATGTGTATTTTACGATAACAATACTAAACTTTTAAAAGTTTTTCAGATACCCACTACTACGGAAGAAGATGGATATGGATGGACAGTCGAGGGCAAGGAGTGAGGAAGGAATGGAGCCCAGGCAGGGCAGGAGTAGAGTCCAGGTAAAGCAGGACTGGAGCCCAGGTTAGAGGGCATAACTAGAGCCCAGGTTAGAGGGCATAACTAGAGCCCAGGTTAGAGGGCATAACTAGAGCCCAGGTTAGAGGGCCAAACTAGACTTTACTTGACTGGACTGGAGCGGACTGGACCGGACCGGACAGATGGGACAAGAGGACATCTCAAGAAACTGCTAAGAAGACACCAAGCTAAAACTAAGGCGAAGACTAAGGCGAAGAAGACACCAAGCTGAAACTAAGGCGAAGACTATGGCGAAGAAGACACCAAGCTGAAACTTCTAGTAGCAAGCGTGAGGACCCGCTTCGAACAGGATGGCCGAGCTGTTAGCGTTTATTACACACATTAATACATTTTATACCTTTAAGTTGGTAATACATTGCATAGCTTATTATTTCTCTGATAAAATAGTCTCTCAGTTGAAATCCGGCGTGCGAGTAGGAAATTAAATTAAATAGTCACTCAATTGACATCTGACGTCCAAGCGTATAAAAGGCAGACAAGTTGTCAGTTATCGACATTCTGTTACGAGACGCCGGACCGAACGGACGTATAGAGTGATTTATGTGGATTATGTGCATTATTATGTGGATTACCTGTAAAACAGTAAGTGTTAATAGATTTATATTATATTGGTAGGATTGGTAGGATTATTGATTGAATTGGTAGGAATTGATAGGAATGTTAATTATGAGGGATTAGGTTAGGATAGGATTAAGGATATTAGGATTTGTATACCAGTGAAGTATTGTATTTGAATGAAAAATAGTGAATAAAGTGATTTAATCTTGAGTATTTTGGTTCTTATTTTCATAAACCCACTCCTTCTGAACTGATGGCCAACAGTTCAGAAGTGGGGAAGATTATATAATCTGACGGAACCCTCAAGAACATTACCACGTTTGGCTGACTTTTTCTTGATAACTGCGATCTAAGCGGTGTCGATTACGACGTTTAATCTTTGTTTGTGACATAAATGCGGTTTGGTAATGTCGCCGGACCCGTTTCGGTGAGGAATCCACTGACAGGTGAAGAGACAGATAACGCTGATGAGAAATGTGCTTACCAAGTTTTTAAGAGCAAATTACAGTTGTTGTGGACATACTTCTTTTGACTGGTTATATGTACGCAGTTCATCGCATATAGGTACGTATAATTACTTAGTATTTATAAGTTTTGACTTGCTCCATGGCTCATTTGGTAGTGACCTCCGCCTTCGGAGCCAAGGGTGGTTTGTTCGATTCCCGCACAGTGCAAACATTTGTGTTCATGAACATGTCTGTTTATATTGGTCTGGATGTTTTCTTCGTATAATACATATGTAATGATTTACAAAAAAAAGGATTTAAGTAAGTTTATCAGTTGTCTACTACTACAAGCTTCGGCTTAGTTTGGGGCTAGATGGCGCTATGTGGCCCAGTGTGGCATGTCATTATTTATTTATTTCATTACGGTTCCTCATTGTGGGGGTATTTCAGGATTTCTTAAAGTAGGTAATATATATAGACGTCCGGGGATGACCCCCGGATCCCCCGTCTGTCGAGCTAGCCATGCGAGGTTCTAATTGTGGTTTTTTTCTTTCTATTATCACTTTATAAATCTGATCTTCAAAATTCAGGGTCACCATTTTTCTCTTTAGTGACAGATTAAGAAGGCAAATCAAATTCTCGGTTCGTCCCTCGTTTGCAATTTGTGTAATTCATTATTACTGTATATTATTTTAGTTGAACAGATCAATAATATAATCATTAAAAGCACAATGGAAGAATTACATTTACTTTCGCTGTTGACTGTACCGGCTACTTTCATACGGCACCTACGTATAGTTTAAACATCTCTTGACTTAATGTAATGCAAATATCTTCAGTGACCACCTGTACAATGTATATTGTACATTCTAATTAATTTCGTTGTCTCCACACCTGCGATACTCTCTCGAAGATCGATTCGCTTCGTCGTTGCCATGACGGGCCTGTCAATAGCGATCGAATTATCTGATATCGATCTTTGTACTACTGATAGCGTGGTAATTGTGATGTAATTTATTATTGGAGAAGACAATTACTAAGTATACCTACATTCAACATTCCTTTAATTTTTAGTTCATTTTATTTAAAATTTTAGAGTAAATACATAATTAAGAACATGTATAAAAAAGAGTGGACTGATATATGATGATAATGATGAAAAACAAATAGATAAAATCAATTTATAAAAAATAAAAATCGGCCAAGTGAGAGTCGGACTCGCGCTCAACACAATCAACTGGTCTTAGGTTACTTTGGGATCGGAGCAATGTATGTGATGTTGTCTGATATTTATTAACGTGGAAGTTTCTGAAATCGGAATGAAGCAGTGATCTATAAAAGAAGCTACACCAGATCAGTGAAGATCGAGAGAGCATTTGATCTCCATAACTCTTAACAGTCATGTAAAAGTCCTCAGTCGTCAATATAGGTACAGAATCACTCACAAGGCTCCATTTAACATAAAGAATGGAGAATGTAAATAAAACCTTCGTGAGAAAGTATTTGTTGAAACTTGGACATAGCAGTTTCCTTACTACGTTTAATTCAAATTCACAACCGTTTCACACTATCTGCGTATACCAATCTACCTAATTATCGCTTACACGCATTTTTAAACACATAATATTATTGCACAATCAATAAATAAACTCATCAATCTCTGGTAAAGGTTAATAAGCAGAAACGTCTCACGCATGGAACGCAGTGACATAATAGTTGTTCGCATTATCGACCACGATCGTATATCGCGTCCGAGCGGATTACGCGCCAGGGTCAGTGGGGTGGAAGATCTGACAAAGGTCTGCTTGAAAGGTGAGGTTACATCATGAGGACAAAGGCACAGCACAATACGATGGGTAAACCTTGAGTCCAGATTGTTTTGATACCGAGCAATGGACAAAACTCCACTGGTCTTCGATTTGAGTCGCCACCATCATAACTTGAATCCTAGAATGGTGGGAACACAAGTTCTGAAGAGTATGAGAAGCCTAGAGAGCTCAAAGCCGTCGAAATCTAATAGGGGAGGCAGCTGTTCCATTGTCTTTGAAATTTTAAGTTTATTATATACCTACCTACGTTCAATTAACGGTTTTACGATGACGAAAAATGTTAGGATGTTCTACATACACCAATGAAAATATAAGCTTGTGTGAAGTCAACTTGAAGTGAAGCTTGGAAGCATGCTTTGTCCTTATCGTCGTAGTACAAGACAGGGTCAAGCCCCTCGCTGGGTACACATATGAACTGTTGGTGCAGTTTTGACCCCGTTTATTCTTATAGCTAGTCCTGGTTGACAGGCTCGGTGGCTCATTTGGTAGTGACCTCTGCCATCTGAGCCAAGGGTCGTGGGTTCGATTCCCGCACAGTACAAACATTTCTGTTCATGAACATGTCTGTTTGTATTGGTCTGGGTGCTTTCTATGTATAATATGTATTTATTTACAAAAAAAAAAATTATCTAAGTAAGTTTATCAGTTGTCTAGTACCCATAGTACAAGCTTCGGCTTAGTTTGGGGCTAGGTGGCGCTGTGTGGCCCAGCGTGGCATGTCCTGGTTATTTATTATTATTATATTATTTATTATTTATGGTTATAGTTGATTGATTGTCATTCTAAGTTAGTTCACTTTGAGGCAATCCTGCCTTTTGATCAGAGGTTGTAAGTTAGATAGGGCATATCAGTATAATTTTGGTAAAAAGATGGGAGAAATAGTAATCTAACAATCTTTACTAGCAATTTATGCATGGTGAACTACATGTACTTTTGACTTCCTTCAAAAGTTATAGACGGATACACACCATACCTCTTAATTGGACACCTCTATTCAAACTCACGTCTGAACTGCATAAACCATGGACAGGTAGTGTAAACGACCCTATCACCTGTCAAAACGAAACGGAATCACGCGACTGTTTTCTAATGAGCCGACTCTCCTTATATGAAGCTGTGCTAAAGCTACTAATGGATTCATTTTAGCGGAGTCATGTTTGCATAATAAAATGAAAGGTAACTTCTTTCTCCTTTTCAGTCGAGCCGATGCTAATTATTGGTGACTCAAAATAATTAAAGCGCTGTCAATGGCGTTGAAATCAATTGATAAGAAAAAAAACAAAGAGCTTTCGTCAATTCTTAGTATTCAAAGTATGACCAAAAGTTAGAGTCTTACGATAATACTCACGGGTTCATTACAATGCTAGTCTTAGTTTTTCTTCCTGCTCCCTCTGAAGCAGAAAGAAAAACTAAGCGTTCCTGGTCTCTACCAGGAATGTTATAATTATGGGGACTCCTTAGGAATAAAAGGAAACTTTGTGGAAAATGGGTGGTGATAAACGTGGAACTCCTTGCTCGGACTGGTTGTTCGCAGACGGGAATGCGTCCTGTCTGATGGAACAGTAGTTAACCGCTGCCCGTCACCATCAGCAATGCCGTGGGTGCCCACCATGTAATTATACCGTGCCTACTACGAAGAGCTCTCTCGTAGTGTAGGATTCCCTTCGTGCTATCGTTCGCGGTAAAGCTGACCCGCCCCGCTGATAGCAAACTCCTAACTGTTAAAACCAAGCTCCGCATATCAACTACTGTCGTTACGCCCTAACTATTACACAACATTCGCGTTATTTAACAATTATGCGACAATCTGATGGCTGCGATAACTGTGACAATCAATTGACGCGGCCCGGCCGGTTCCGCTGCCGTTTTCACCGGCCATGTCTCGTTAACATTCCTCCGGATTATTTAGGCACGATTGTGAGGACGCATTTGGTTGGGCACTTCTTTAAGGTAGTTAAACGAGTTAAACAGACAATTGGTACTTAATGAGATTTCTTTTAGCGGCTCCCTTTCGACTGAAGGTACGGTGAAGTGAGCCCAAATGACTGTGCTAACGAATTTGAGTTTCCTGTCAGTTGTCACAGTCAGTCTGGATGGCGAGAGCCATTGGGCGAGTCAGAACTATAATGTGGTGCAATAATAGGCATTCAAACAACTGCTGCAATTATATCTACTAATATACAAGTAAAGGCATAGGCCTGGAATGGATTCCCAAAGCACTTGAAACTTCTATTTAACGGAGCATTATTATATCTGTCCTGGCACCTTAACGGTACAAGTTTAAGAGCACATACAAACTAAAAATATATTGACTAATTTATGTAACCTTTCGTCTGCTATCAATTTCTAAATGAAAAAGTTAAACCCCATAAAATCACATTGATTGAGCTTGCAAACGAGTTTAGCAGCCACGTCATATTCTCACGTATTATTTATATTTTTATTAATGACTAATGAAATAAAACTACTGCCAATAAATAAACGTTGCCGACAGCGGAATTACTCGTTCAATAAAATATAACATTAAAAGTCTATAACGTTTCACATCTTAATCAAAATCTTATAAAACCAAATTACATGATATTCAGTATTATGAAATCATAGTAATTTTAGTTAAAAATATTAATTCATACAAGTCTTTAACCATCTTCAGAATGACACTGCATCATTCTTTACTTCCAAAACCAAAACAATTAAAAACTGCGAGTGTGCGAAAATAGCACCGGCAACACGATAATGATTTCCATTCCAGTTTCCCAAATCAAGTAAAACACGTTCGGAATGTTCCCACAACCACATTGTGGCTCGATTCAAGAATTTTTTCTCTGGTAAGTCTGGAGTCAGTTACTTCATTCATGCATGATGCAACCACACCCAAAAAGCGAGTGCGCTAAAATAGTATCGCAAACTTCGAATCTCGATTCCAGTTATTTAATTAAATACCTTACGTCTCGTACTTACGCACTATAAAAAAGTGGTCTCGACCGCTGAGCAAACAATCTTGTTCGTCATTACCAGCGTGAAAGTACCAAGAAAGTTAAATGCCTACGTAGACGGAGATCGGTGAAAATGATCGATCAGAGGGGACTGTTTCTATTGAATTGTAAAATAGCGACGAATCAATTATAGATTATGCATTTGTTGGACAAGACCACAATGTTGTGGATGTATGATTAATTGTTGCGGATCAACCAGTTTATGCAAATATTCGCGGAACTATAACGATTGGGTGCTACGCGGATTTCTTGGCAGGATTTCTCTCACATTTATGTTTTACACAAGTCTGTAGTTCGAGCCCAAACTAAAATAGGATTCAGAAAATTTTAGGTTTGTAGGTAGGTTGTAGGTAGATCACAACTAACTAAGGGAATACAGGAAACGGGCAGCACCGTTTACCTGGGTACAAATAAAACCTACTGCCGCCTGCCAAGCTGTGTGACTAAAGCAAATCCCCTCAAATGGATTGATCATTGCGGGAGGCTTTCATCCGGCATTGCACGTCTACAGGCTGATGATGAGATAGGTTCTACTTAGGAAAGTAAACTAAACTTCCATACTTGATCCTATAACCATAAACCTTTAAATACCTGCAAATTGGTTATTTGCATCCATAAACAAAGAACTGATCTAAAATCATTCTTATGTAAAATCAAATGCGTGAAAACTTGTAGAAAGCATTGAAACATTAGTCAGAAATAAACAAGACCTAAACCAAACAACCGAAGACGAGAAGCAACTGTGTCTAATCGGCCCGGTATCATCAGAGCCATCAAGAATGCGGTCAAAAAAATCGGTCAATGTTTTCGCAAATCTACAAATCCAATTACACGCAACAGAAATGGCAAATAATTGTGAAATTAGACAATGGCGTTGGGTTACGATTCGCTGCCACGGCCGCAGACCGGAACGGCGCAGAACCCCAGAAAATTGGTGTAAAAGCGAAATTTGCTTACAAAGACAATGCTGGGGAACTAATAAAATGAATTTCCGATTTCCGTAATACCCCACAGAATGGTTTTGAAGCTTAATTTTATACCGATAGACTAGTATTGTTACCGAAGAAGAACCACTTCAGTGAAAAGCCACTATAAAATTGATTTCATATACTGAAGTTCACAAGTTACAAGTTACAAGTCTAATCATATACTGTAAGACTTGTAACTTGTTTACTTTTGGCGTAATATGCGAACAGATCTCTTCAGTTGAGAACCTATGTCCAGTAGTGGACTGATGTGGGCTGATGATGATGATAATGATAGGTGAATGGGGAAACATGAAGAGAGATTCATTGATGCACATATTTTCGCGAAGGTTGCAAAATTATTGGCACGCTACGAATAAATCCATCACACACTGCGAAACAGTAACATCTGGCGATTCGTCTGGAGCGGCAAATCATTCGTTAGTAGCTATTACTCAACCCACTCAAGAAATGTTGGGAATCGAACCAAATCGCTGGAAAACCCTAATCGATACTCGCTTTCAAAGAAAATCAAAGGGTACTAAGAATAGAGATCGCTCTCGATAACTGGAATTTTATTTTAATGTTGATGATACATTATGTTTATTGCTAAATCTACCAACGAAAGAAACATATTGATAGATTAATTGCATTAGTTTTAATAGAGTCAAAGTGTTGGCCTAAACCTAACAGATATCGATTTAAAATTGCTCCCTTATCATTTGTAAGGCTTAAATTCCTTCACAAGACTGTGGTAGTATTATGTCATTTCTTTCTTGTTGGTTTTAATACCCACTACAAAAGTGTTAAAGCTTAAAAAGTACTGTTAACAAATATTGGGAAAAGGCCTTTTGGAATCCTTCTTAATTATATTCATTGAATGATTTCAAAAGTGCAGCTAAAATTTAAGCTGAATATTCCCAAAAATGCGTGTGTGGTTATTTATGCTGATTGTTCGCACATCATAATAACGAAAGAGCTTTTATCTTACAACAAACATAAGGAAGACCTTACGTGCTACATCATAAATGCAAAACAAGTATATTTTCGTATCATTTAGTCACTAAATATTTGTTACAAACATCTTTATCGGTCAATGCGTACGGTCGTCTGGCTTACTGCCAAGGTATTACATTAATTTAACACGTTTATATCGCAGGTACTTCGTACGTATTTATACTGAATGAATAATAAAACATAAACAATTTGATGTTCAGAGAATTTTAGGACGTAAAAGCTATGTAGAATTTCATTGAGTTGAGTTTTAGCGGTAAATTTTTATAACAGTATTTTATAACAAAGTACCTATTGCCTTTCTTCAAAATGTTTAATACATTAAAAAAACATGAGTGATTTAAGAAACTACGTATGGCTTATACTCGTACAAAAAAAATAGATGTTCAAACCTAGTTAATATACAAAGGTGTATTTAATGCATAGGGCAAGCGAATGTTGATAGTATTTTCAACGATGATATTGTTATACTCGTATCGAGTCATTACTATTGCCCAGTATGTACTTATACAAAATTTTGTTTGAAGAATATAATATAAGATCGTTCATTAAAGAAGATGTCTATCTACTTATATGATAAGATTATGTGTATTATCTGATATCTTATAAGTAAAACCTTTCCATGGATGGATCAAAACTATGAGCAAAATGAACTCAGTACCTACTACTAGTGATTCATTTTGTCCTATTCCCAAAATAATACAACAGCACATTTACGTCGACGAAACTACTTATATTAAAACTTATTCATCACGTCCAAAACCTGTGTTTAAAACATATCTTCAAAGGCCCTTACTCATCAAATGATTGGCGCGTCCCCCACGTAGCTTAGGGCGGACAGATGTTTATCGTTGCTAGAATATGCGCGGACGCACCGGAAACTGCGCGTTCGCAGAAGCGCCGCGCATGTAAATATTATTATGCCCGAAAACCGGCGCAAGTCATTGATTCTGTGTTGGTCATTGGGGAGAGATAGACCCTTGATTTTAGTTATAATATTTAATGACTAAGATGTCCATACAGTAATAGTTAAACAATAGAATTTTTGTTTCAGATCACCTCTTTGGTCTAAGCCAGAACTATAAATATTTATATAGAAAAAATTCAGCTGCCTCATTGGTGTAGCGAAGGATCCCGAATTTGAATCCTGAGTCAAAACTAAATTATTGTCTACTTTGTTTGTTCGTCAAGAACTTACTCTAGTTTGTGACAATTCATCCTTATGCATCGAAAGTCACTTTACGCTGTTGATTAACTCGGGCTAACATCTAATCGGATTAATGAGAGAGAACACAATTATGCAGTAAGTAACTTTTGGTCAGAATAATAACAATATTATTTTTGAAGAAATTAACCTACCTTCAAGGTTCTCACCTATCCTATGATGCATCATGTGTACACGAGTAAGAATCAAAAATTAAAAATAATTTTCATAGAAAAAAAATAAATTTAAGTAAAAGAGTATTAACAAAATTCCAAAGAATTCAAATGTTGATGACAGAAACCATCGTTCGCGCTTACGGGTTAACTCCGTTCCAAAATGCATACCGCATAGGGTCACCGCATCAGTGCCCGTCCGCGGACAAAATTCCTCAGATATACGAGCCAAAAATGGCCGAAAGCCTGTCGCAACAGCTCGAACTGCTAATTAAAATGTCGTTTAAGCCCAATTTAAGACGATCCGGTAAAGTGCACGTAATTAATTGAATTAATAAGCGAATTGGTTGTTACACGCTTGACTATTAAATTACTCAATGGACCGCGATGTTAACAAGAACGTAACTTGTAAAATGTAATTTACTTATTCTCGATGTTTACATTTAATATTTGAGGGTTAAATTTTTAATGACTTTTTTGACTTTTGACTTTGCTTGTCTTTATATAATTACAACTATACGAAAGCTACTTCATATGTTTTGCAACTTAACCCTATGTCACTGCACTCTTTTAAGCCAGTTTATGTCAGTTTTCTTAGTATACCTGTGGCGTAGGCTCATGCGAAGTGTGCTACTGGATTTTCGATCCATAATGCACGTAATAAATATTACATAAATAAATAATAATATAAGACACGCCACGCCAGGTCACACAGCGCTATCTGCCCCAAACTAAGCCAAAACTTGTACTATACACAACTGATAAACTATATTAGATACAATTTGTTTTGTTAATAAATGCATTATTATACTTTGAAAACACCTAGACCACTACAAACAGATATGTTCATGCACAAAAATGTTTTACTGTGCGGGGAACGAACCCACGACGCTTGACTCAGAAGGCAGAGGTCACTACCAAATGAGCCATCAAGCCAGTCATATTTCGTGACATTATTGTTACAAATTCTTTACAGGTTACTTTACTAAGCTAAAGTGACAGTTGTAAGGTCCGGAAGGCCACGAAAGCTTTTGTAATCGTTTATTTTACCCGTCAACTCTGACATTTGTTTATCTGCGCTTTTGGGCATCCGTTTCTGACCTACTTCGTGACGATGTCTTGATTGTTATTGTTCGTTTACAGCACTCGCGGAATTTATAAATTGCTTGAAATAATAATAAAAGTACCAGACAAATTGGTACCTGCTTTCAAATTAAGGTTTTCGTTTGTAGTGGAATAATGAGATGTAAGTATAGGAAAATGTACTGGTATGGATGCAGCAACCGGGCATCGAATCCGCATACTTAGGATTCATCCATTCCATAAGAATGTTAATTTTTCTAATACATTTTTGAATACCAGACAGCAAAAAAATATTATTAGTAGGTAAATAACATCAAATATTTTCTCGCCACTTTAGGCAAACATCTAGATAATATTTTGATAACTGTTACAAAACCCATCCCTTCTCAATTTACTTAGCAAAAAAAGTTACCTACAATATGCTCCTAAAAATAATAAAAACCTCATACTTAGCATTTCAAATCATCTTTCGTGCCAATGTCCAACAAACCGTAAAAGTTTATACACCCTTATATGGATAAACAACCATACCGCTACTCGGGTACAGTCCGCTACACATATACCTTCCCAGATCTGTCAAATTCCAATCAATTTTCAACTAAATGTCTAAAGCTTAAAGTCGATTATGCATATTCGTAATTTAATACAATGGATGGCTGTACCTATTGGCAGCTTTTGGCAAACCTCCCGTTAAATTGCAATGAAACTGTGAAATTGCTGCAATCCATAATCTTAACGTCACATTCTTACACCTCCGGCTTTTGATACCTACTTATTTATCGACGCAAAATTGAGGTAATGTTATAGATATTTTATTGCGGAAGGATTTATGATTTAATTGTTGCCCTTTTATGCAACATCTGACTACAAAAAATGCATTAAAGTGTCAACTTTCTTTTTGTATTCAAAAGTTTTTAAGGAAAATATGTGAGGGAAAGCTGACAACTGTCCTTAAACATTTAAATAAAATTTACTACAAGTTTAATAATTTTTAAAAATTACGTTAATAAATCTAAAACTAAGGTTTTCTATTGTACTTTTAACACCAGATAATGACTTGATGCCTTTCCCAGTACACCCAAACCTGAGATAATTTAGAAATTAATTAATTTCCTAAATTTACCTGTCCGGGAATAGAATCGCATTCGGTGTTAGTTAGACATTTTGACTTTGACTTTATAAAAATCCGTATCGCTTTAAGTATATCACGCTCTAACCATTACGCCACCGAGGCCGTCATTATGTCTACTTACTTAAGTCTAAAATTACGCAGAATTTGTTTCGTCACAAAGAAAGTATGTAACAATTTCACAAAAGGACATACCTACCATTTAAAAAAAATAGTAAACGCCATGTCACGAGCAGATTTCAGCAAAGTTATATAACAAAGGTATGTATTCGCTTTGTTTGAACCAGTTTACAGAATATGGTACTTACCGAAATACCAGTTCGTTAGTAGAATACTAGAATAACGTTGGTTTCCACATAAGTAGTGTGAAGTAACATGACATCCAAAGAGCCGACTGTGGCTAAGTAACGTAGGTACGCAATAGATAGGGTGCCCGCAGCGAATTTTAGTACTATGAAATTCCAATGAATTTAATCATCATTAGGTATGTAGTTAACTGCACAAGTGATCCTGGAATTTTTAAAATAAGAGGGCATGCTATGAAATATATAAAGTTAGTATAATGAGGTCTTTTATGTAATACTTGAGTACAAACAAAGCATAGCTAAGAATATAACCTACTTAAATGAGGGCATAGATGTACTGCAGATACTTTTAAGGTAGATAGAACGCCACAAGATGTGATGAAACACTAACCTAAATAAGGGTTGGCCGACGTTAATTAATTAATCATAATTGTTTCATAACCTGTTATATAAAATGTTTTATTACCTAATACCCATATTAAAACAGTCTTTAAAAACATTGAATTACTTCTTCTTTCACAAAAATCTATGTTTTTAAAATTAAAATGATAGCTGATATTCCTTGTAGATCTTGGACTACAACACAAACTGGGACAAAGTAAATGAATTCCCAACCAAACTAGAAGTAGATTTAACGGTTCTTAAAGCAACAAGCTTTGTCGTTTAATTTTTATACTTTCCATATTGTTTGTTCCTGTGAATGATGAGATGCACAGGTAGGTATGTCTTTGGCGGTATGAATATTCTAAGGGTGTGTGATTTCATCGATCATAGTATGTAATTCAATATTTTTGACGGTGTTCCTTACCTACTTATGAAAATTATCTTTTCTTTTTTTTTTCTTTTCTTTTTTTCACAGAGGGAGTAACCGAGCGTGGAAGAAACCTGATGGTAAGTGATCACTTCAATCCATAAATAGTAAAAGTATCTTTGTTTACGAAACAAATCCATCTAACCTACAATGATGAACTATTGATTAGATGGATTTCATTTGTAACTTTTCGGCTTACCTACATTTGTAAGTATAAAAAAAAGATTAGATGGATTCCAAATTCCGAAACAAAACCTTATTGTTTATAGATCACCTTACCAGTCCCCGACGTGACACTTAATAAATTGAACAGATACGAACCGATGAGCAATCCCATTACTTATCTCCCTTTAATGAACTTTCATTAACACACTGATACGTAAACACCGTTCGTCCTTCGATAAACATTAAATCAATCTTATCTACAAGCGTCAATCTCGTCTAGTCCACTTCAAATCCGAAATCTGAGTAATTTGTGTGTTAACATGAAAGTTATCTCTATCCATTGAGGGCACGCGATGCTAAACAAACGTTGAATAATTTCTATCAAGGCGACTATTCAAGAATTTATCATCAGCCTGAAAATGTCCATAGGCTTTCCCCAATGACAATTGTCATTTTGGGGGATTTGCCTCGTCAACACGCTTTTTTTTATAGTTGCTCGACATAATGGCTTCCCTACGCCTGATGGAAAGCGAAAGAGAGGCCCAAGTCGCTGTGACAACTGGCAAGTAACTGGTCAGTTACCTGTCAGTTGCCACTGCCATGCCCGCCCAACCCTAACCCCCCACAAGCTTGGCAAGCGGAGAAGATGGAGTTGGCCTATCTAAATCCGGAAGCACAGAGTCTGCTCAATTTTCCCGAACAATATTATCAATCAATCAACTATCCAATCGTCTATTATTCATCTAGCTACACGATTTTGACACAATATTGATCCAATTTACATTAGATAAGTAACTCGAGCACTTGTGAAATGAGAACAACGAATATAAGTATCTACCACATTTTTATGTTAATTCGTAACGGGACGAGCGAAATTGTGCACCTGCCGGTAAGAGTCACGTCAGCCCTTGACAAGTGCAGTTCCAAACAATAATTAGTATACCATGTCACTGTCCGGTACCGCCCTGAGGTCGCTACTCTCTACGTAGCTCTACTGGCTACCTTATCCACTGAAATGTATGAAAGATTGGCGTAGGCTAAACGCGTGCGTGCCCAATGTTGCACTTTGCTGCCTGAAGTAAAACCTCAGTTCAATTAGCGGTCAGTCAATACAACTTATTCAAATCTAATTGTACGCCTTTTAAATGAAAGATTGCACTATAAAAACACATTGTACCTGCTAACGGACTACTTAGAAAATTTTCACGCATGTAGCAAAGTTAGGACGACGTCAGGATTACAGCCACCATAGAAATGTATATAATTTGTCGTAAATTTAAACCAAAGAACCAAAAGAAGTCTAAATTAACTCGAAGTATACGTACGTATAAGTACATCTCATGAAATCAAATAGTTTAATGATTTGAGGTAAGTCGTCAAATGCGGTTATTGACTGAAGATGATGTCATTTCGGTAAACCTAATCGCATTATACGAAGCTATGAATGCACAATCAGTTTAAGCGCAAAAACATGCTCCAAAGTAAATGTAATTTTCTGTAATGGTTTCGGTTATTTGGTACTCATAATACAAATAAGATACATTCGTTTGTTTGAGTCTAAGTGGTACCTACTTTAATTTCAACATCAGGAATACATTTCGGCACCTCTTGGGGCCTTAGGTATGGGACTCACTCCTAACAGAGGATACCCGCTAAACCTGACGATGGTCCGTTACGATTTTTTATTTCAGGAGGGTCGGGATGCCTGTCGGGACTCGATACAACACTTCCCCAGCTCAGTACCGTTACGCTATCTGGAGAGTAGACAAAAGTACTTTTAGTCGCCTTTTTCTACAGGTGAGATACTTGGATAGTACGTATCCTTACACTTGGCCTGACAAAGGATAGTGACTAAGTGGAGCACAGTGGTGGTGGTGATAGTATGAGCTAAATTAAAACCACATCATCTAACATATCGGATCCGACCCCATCGCTTGTCAGCATGAATGGCAGACATCATTTTCGAGGTTCCCAAAGTATAACAGCAAAATCATATTATTGATAGTTCTCCTACATGTTCCTATGAAATAGTCTAAGAACTGAATTGATTTCCTTTGACATCTGAACCCTAATAATAAATAGACCTTAAAAATAAAGCCCATTAGTCATGGATGACCTATTAATTACCCACATTGCTACACTACACACATATTTATCTATCGGCATTAAGACACATATCAGAGCGAAACTCGAGATAACTTTCATCATAATAATCTCTGGCTGGCATCCTACTTAATTAAATTGTAACGCAAGAAGCGTCGATAAGATTCTGACACCTCTTTTTGTCACGATGTCACTAATACGGCTAACGGTATACCCATATACGATTATGTTGCACCTTTATTTGGGATCACGTTATTAAGCTTAACATTCTATTAGCACAGTTTTAGAATAGGTACTTTCTTCATTGGTCAGGTATCGTTGTACAGTTTTTGAACTGCATTCGTGGGTTAAATCTACCATATAGGTTCTTATATTCCAGGCTTGTTCGTATAATGATTAATTAACTAAGACAAGGCCTGTGCTTCATTTGCTGGTATTCCTAATTCTTTTGTTACTGTTAATGTACCAATACACCCATCTCATCCCCTAGGTGCCGTAGAAGACGATTAAGGAAATATCAGGAAATGGCCAGCAAACCAGCGTTTAGGTACAACAAAATTAATAAAAAGCTCAGTTACTTTTCAAAACTGTGGAACACAAATTTATGTGTGGTTCTTTTAGGATGTAATCTTTGTTGATACAACTGATTCTATTGAGACATAGAAAACCTTCTAACCATTCAATCAAATGAAGTCAAGCAAATCCTATAAGACAAAAGCAAAAGTATGAAAACAGTTATTTTCCAGCTCAGCGCTTTCAACAAAACAGTTCTATCTCTCATCATAAAACGCCGTCAGTTTTGAATGGCTCCAGGATCCTCGTATCCTGCTCATCTGTATGCGCGGGCCTGTCACCGGTTGTAAGGCTGACTAATGGGCTCGGTCGGACCTTTGTCGGTATCGGCACATCCCTCATTGTCCTGTTCCGGGGATCGCTGGTGTGTGACGTTCACTTATATGATCGTGTCGTGCTCAACGATGTTTCAAATTATGAGCAAGCTGGCTTCGAGACTGAGATCGTACTGGAAACATTTAATTTTAAGACTGGATAAGTTTCTGACACTCTGAATTTAGCTGATTATACAATCAAGATTGAAAAGAAATGAAATAATGATTTATTGAACGGTGTTTCCGGATTAAGGACTAAATATCATCTCGTTGGTGTCGTAAAAGACAATTAAGGGAATATCAGGCACGGTCAGCAGCGTTTACCTGGGTTCACGTAAAACCTACAAAGCTTGGTGACTAATACCCCAAACGATAAATGTCATTGGGTGTAACCTATGTCCAGCTGTGGACAACAACATAGCTGGTGATCATTTAATTCACTGTATAATTATAGTAGTAGTGTAGTAGTAGTAGGAACAATATGTCTTATTGTATTTTATAATAAATAAATATTTAATATTTATTGCACAATATAAAAAAGAAAGTACAAAAGGCGAACTTAATGCCGCGTAAGCATTCTCTACCAGTCAACCTTTAGGCAAAACAGAAACAATTAAGTGGGTATTGTAGGTATGCGAAGCCATTGGGTATGTGTTTACAATAATTTATCTTAACACATTTTAGCTTTATGAATCCCTATACCTTTAGCTATTGACGTAACACTTCCTCTTGCCTTCATCTCATCTTTACGTGTATAAAAACAAACGCTAAATTTATTCATGTTACTCAACAACCTTCCCGTCCTCAGCCATAATTACGATGCATTTAAAGATGTCATGTATCATACATTTAAAGATTAGAAGTCTAATCAAAAATAATAAAACTCAACGGGCAATTTGGAAATGGCAATAGATCATGTTCACAAGTCGTGAGCCCATAATAACAATGTAACGACATAGCCGAAACTGTACGAGGGAAAGTGAAATATTTATAACCAGATGTGTAATAAAAACTAGTGGCACATTACAAAAGTCAGAGTCATTTAAGGGAATCATTTATGTTGTAAATCCAAGCAGTAAACATGATTTAAGGGCTAGTAAATTACGAAAGATGTCGATTTTAACTTTCTTTTCTGCGTCTATTTCTGAACTTGCGTTTGTAGTTAATTTAATGCATTGCATCTACCGGTGAGATTCGATTTTTAATTTGTAATTAATTAACGAAAATAGTCGGTTGATTCGTTTTTGATTTAGAATGTTTATTGAGTTTTCTTTTCACTTTTTACATTTCCTTTTCCGTTTGTAAATAAATACGCGCGTACGGTTTAGAAATCGAATGGGATAATTATAACTTTTTGTCTATTTGTCAAGTAGAGTCGGTACATTGAGAGACTTTTTTTTTGAGGTTATGCCCCTTGTACTTGCCTACTTAATAAGGTAATTTCTGTCTTTGCAAATTACAAGAACAAAGGATGGCCATATTGACTGTGATTGTTATTTCTTGATAATTCATTTCAGATTTTGAAAATCATTGGGGAATTTCTTTATTAGTTTCCTGTTACCATTTAATAATAATAAATAAATAATCTTTATTAAACCTCCAAGTCAAATATTTTACAAGGTTTGGTGCAAGTTCTTTTAAGTTATATAACTTGTATTAGAACAAATTTATTGTCATCATTGTCAGAAGATTTAAAGGAAATCCTTTCAAGAAAGAATACTATGTATGTTCAAATACAAGCTTACCCGTGTGTAGATAATTCTAATACAACAGACACTTCAATACAATTTCTTTGTACGTATCGAAGAGGATTTGTTATTTCTATCATGTCTTCTCATGTCGGTGTGCCATCTAACTAACAATGCTCGTTTAAATCAACCAACACTTCTTTTATTGCTTGCAAATTATGCGGTTTCTGATTGGCATAAGAAGTCGACGATAATTCGCTTTAAAAGCTGTAAAATCTACTATTTAGACGTGACTGGTGTGAATACCTGTTCTTTTTGGAGCGATTGTTAGTCATCCTGCAGTCACCGTCTGAGTCAAAGTTATTTCTGGGCGGAGTCACCTGAAGCTATCAAAGGTTTGTAATTATTGCCGAAGTACCGTGAATAATTGCAATTGCACAGATGCATAGCATAAAGATGGGGATAAGATTGCATGTGCTGGACGTGTACTTACAAATTAATAAATGCGTCTCACGATGCATACTTACTTACCAATCATATGGTCTCAAAGTTTGATCTGTTCTCGCTCATTTTTTTCTATATTCTTGGTGTATTCTGAATAGCGTCCGCTTCCTAATGCTTAATTTTGCAACCGAAAAAAACCAACATACAACAAACTATGGTGCAAAGAGCAGCAGGGTTTTGGCCAAAGAACTAAATATTCTCCATAAACGAGCTTTAAGAGGTCATCAGCTCATTAACTAGTAGCTCAAATGCTTTGTCTTCTGTCCCTGGCGTATAAGAAAATCATTGAGATTTTAGATTGAGACACAATTCAATTCAATTTATCAAATGCATCTGAAACATGTAATAATTTCATGCGCCAAAAATGGCATCATTTTCAACATTCAAGCAGATTAGTTTACAAAAATCAAACTTAGCCAATATTTCCGTTCTTGCTCAAATAAAACCACAACGTCACGTGTAATCATGTGTTTTTATTAAAATTAACTCTGTTATAACTACACTTCCAACTGTCATTCGGGTCGTGACTACAAAAAGCAATCACGACACCTCGTGTCACGAACTGCCAAAACTATCGTACACGACAAAAGATTAATCGTGTTCCTTCTTGAATTACTAATTGTCATTATGGCTACACTGGGTGATCCAATCGAAGCCCATAATGCATTTGTGTTGCATATCAATTGCATCGATACATATCGAAATGAAGTTGGTGATTTCGATAAAGAACAGTTACTGGTATCTGTTTATGGCGTCCAAGATCTGGAATCTTTGTTGGATCATCGAGGACACTCTCTATCCGATAGCAAGCGGATACCAGCACCGGTACCATTAAATACGGTAAATCATACATTTTCCAGACTAGATTACATTCCATAGCTTTCTGGTCTGTTAGAAGAAAGTTCTATAGCTGCCTAGAACTTACTACGAAGTATGAGAAGACTTGGGTCTTTATAAAGCTGGCTAAGATTTGTTAGAATTGAATCCGTTTCTGCTAAACATCAGAAAAGATACTGTTTCGTTACAAAATGAAGCAAACAAAGCATTATCGAATGGAGAATATGAATCAAATGTCATTAATCATCTTACTGCAAAACAGAAAGGTTGACTCGTAGTAAATGTTATTACTCAGTATTAAGTATGCAATTTGTACAGTATTTTCCAAAAAAGTTACTGAATTACTAAATCCTTGATTGAACGATAGAGATTAGAGATGCAGGGACCAACGTATTAACGTCCGAAGAAGTATCAGCACAAATTTCTTGGATCCAGAATGAAACCAAGCAGTTTCTGGACAAACTCAGTAACAATTTTTTTTAACCTTACCCTAAATTAAAATGTTTACTTAACTCTGAACTTCCGACATTCGTTGTAAACAGTGTTCTTTATAACGTGATTAACTATATCCTGAGTTTATTCTTACAACGTAACTCAAACATATTGCTATCTCCTCGGCATACAAGGCTCACCCAAATTATCGCCCGCACGGATTTATTCCAGCGAGAATTCCGTGTTCCTTCCTAGAACGGTTCCCACATATAGTATTGGTGCGCCGGCGCAACGCGGAGTTCCGCTGACTTAGGGTAGCCAAATTTTACGTCGTTCACAAGAGGAGAATGTTTTATTTTTTTTAATCTAATATCAATATTATACTTATATTGATCGTATTCTTTTTTACTTTATTTATTTTACCTTTATTGCACAGTAAAGTAGTGTACACAAGGCGGACTTAATGCCACATCGCTTAATTCTCTACCAGTCAACCATTGGGCTAAGCAGAAACTAGCAATAAGGTAGCGTGCCAAAAAGTTGGTTTGAAAAACAAAACCGAAAAAAAAACAACATAATACCTGATTGTTACATCATCATCATCATCAGCCTGTTACACTGTTTAGAAATTTAGAACCAAATTCTTATCTGTAGCTATTTGATGTAGACTACATCATCAACATCATCCTGCAAACGTCCACTGCTGGAAGTGCTGGACACAGGCCTTCCCCAATGACAATTGTCATTTGGGAGGATTTGCCTTGGGTTGATGACGGCACAGCGTCTACCTGCGTACAATTAAATTGTACGCAGGTAGACGCTGCTGTTCGTTTCCTGATATTCGCATAAAATGGGGGACGCGAATATATGCCATAAAAAAAATTTAAAACTAAGTTATAACTACCTACTAAGTTTGTCTGAAATGCCCGAAGCAAAGCGAGGTTGGGTCGCTAGTATCTTATAAATGGCTGAACTAATTTTGATCGAATGACCACGCCACAGACAGACACACACATAGACATACACACACTTAAACAGACAAACATTTAAAAATATTAAGTAAAAGGTTAAAAGAGAGCTGTCCGCTTTTCCCAAGCCATCAGTTGGGCTCCCTACGGCCGCGTAGCCGTAGCCAACAATGAGTCACCGCGGCTCGGGGTCAAGAGCACGCGGCGCTGGCTGACTACCTGATGAGCTTACGTGCGCGTGCGCCGCCAATGTAGCGACATTGAATCGAATACAACGTTAGATCACTTTTGGGATATGTGATATGTCGGTATTGCTAAAAAGCTTAATATGGCTTAATAAGCTTAATATACATTTTCTTTTTAAAATGTATGAAGATATATCTGTCACCGGAAAATAGCAAGAATCGTAAGTTGATCAATTTCCTAGGTAGTTGATTAACTTTCGGAAAATAACAAACGGTAGTTGAAATGTATTATTTAACGCAATGGATTTCAGTTAGTTGATCAATTTACGGTAGCCAGACAGTCATTTAATAATTTACGATTTTGACACAAGTAAAATCGTCCTCAAATGGGCCAATCGTTGCTCAATGTACTATTTAACGGTGCACTATTACCCGTAACTTAATACACTGTTCCCTGATTGGTTGCCGGGATAACGCCACGTGAGCCATTGAACCAATCAACGTTCACCTCACCTTCGTCGGATGATTTTACGGCAAGACCCCGTAAAATGATCAATTTACTAAAATGCATACGTTAAATAATACATTTCAACTGCCGTTTATTATTTTCCGGAAGTTAATCAACTACCTAGGAAATTGATCAACTTACGATTTTTGCTATTTTCCGGTGACATATCTAAATGTTACATTCCGTTTGTGAACCGTAAACAAAAAAAAAAAATTAGGGTATGATTTTTTTTTAACTTTATCAATCATCATCTTCATCGGAGCGTTAGTCCCAGTTGCTTCCAAAGGCCATGCCTCAGAGCCCGGGGTGCGCTTTCCTGCTTAATCTCCTCCAATTTGGACGGTCGTCGGCTCGGCATCCCTGGTGGCGAGTCAATTGGCCCGCATATCTTCGGTTATGACGTCAATCCAGCGCTTCTTGGGCCCACCCCTTCTGCCGGGGCCCCGCGGAGGCTGCATGGCTAGACATTTTTTTAACTTTATCCATTTCTGCCATTGTCGATTGAAAATTGTCAAGTGTTCCTTGACAAAGTTATAACGTATCTGGGTGTGGTTAGAGTTGTATCGATATCGTGGATACCTTACGAGTCTAATCCTCTCATAAGAAAGTACCATAGAACGTTATCTACCGGCGAACATATATGTGGCTTTAGGATTAACAAATAGGTATGTCGAAATGATGACAATTGACCTTCATGATTTAATCTGTCTAAATGACTACGTTGTCCTCTCAGTCATGTTGTCAAATAATTGAGAAAATTGATAACTCTTATCCTTAAACCTTGACAGGCCAAAAGGCAGGGGTTAACTTATGCAACATACTTTTCAAAGGGAAACAGCTTTAATTTACGCATATAATTTCAATTCATTATATTCCTAGAGTAATATAGCCCTGTATTTGCTTTGACTTCCAAATGATTACTCTACAAGCTTGCTTCGTTGATCTAATGAGTACAAGAAAACATCATTATGTAAAAATGCCATAGTATTTTATTCGTAAATAGGTGTTAATAAAACGTCAATGGGTAGGTACCTAATGTTTCATTAGAAGCATTTTGGGCAGCCTTATGTTTAGCCTGTGTTTAATTAACTAGTAGACGCTAGTATCTTCCTGATAAATTCTCATTTTAGTATTATTAGTGGCAATCCTTGACACCTCTTATTTAGATCTTTATTCTTATGCGTATTACGAGTACTTCGTGTAAGTACAAAGTCTACTGAAAATCTAAAATTAGTTTTATTCTAGCTACAGTCACAATGAATTCTAAACTGAACGCTGTTTTTACATGAATTTAAATGCGACATGCTTGCTTAAGCAAAACTTACAAAAAATTACAAAAATACTAACATTATATTAAATACAAGATAAAATCTCGTTACATTATCTTCTATTTGCGTTGTTTAAATGAGCAAAAGTACGGCGATATTACGAAAGGGGTCTAATCCCACTACCTGCCAACGCTGAGCCATGTTTATTATAATACATTGTTATCTACGCTATGCGACACAGGATAAGCTTGTCACGTCTTTCTCACGACGGTCAAGTGGTCCCTAACACCGCAGTAGGAGGTTCGCCGCCCACACTCTTCCACTTTCATTTCGGGCCCGCGGTCACACGTGACCAGAGATCCACTCATTTCTTTAGTTATTATTGTAGACAGTACACCCTTCCATCCTGCAGCGTTAACACGTCCAAATAGAGTTCAAAGTCCAACAAGACGGAGTACTTCGCCATTCGCAACCAATGGAATGTTTGATGGGTACAGCATTGGTGAAGATTTGCATTAACTGTCACTGCCATCAGTCTTGCGTGTAGGCTCAATGGAGCACAATTACTGTGAATGGGATTTATTGTGGAGGCTACAAAGGACCGAAGAAGACTATTAGTAGTAATCATAGAATGACTGCGTAAAGATGGATGCGAAAATTTAAGTTGTAATTCAAACGAGTTTGATGGACGTTTACATGACGTATGGTAATGTAGAGTTAGTTAATTTTAAATGAGTTTCAGTGAAAACTATAAACAATACATAAGAGTTGTTAAAGGTGCACGATAGTGCGCTGGCCAAGCTCGTGTCTCTCATAAGTTATTATGAATACTACAATGCTATTATGGAACAATCAACAAACGATCTTTGCCTATGGCTCTAAGGTGAGCTTAAATTTCGTAAGTGCATCTTATAGATTTCACACACCAATCGAATCTCGAACAATTAATCAATAACCCGAAACTAATACATAGTTCAATAATAATAACGAATGATGATGATGATGATGTTCTTTTACAAGACCATAACGTTAAATTTGAAAGACTTCTTATAGAAATGTTTATTTATTATATAATAATTATAAAAGAGAGAAGCCTAATTTATTTACTTAATAAGCTAGCATACCGTAGCTAGGAATTATATGTTTCTTATACATTATTATTTTAATAGTACACTCACGCATACAAATCTGTTCTCTGCCTGAAAGTCCACTGGTAGAGAATGCTAGGAGCATTAAGTTCGGCTTTTGTACTGTTTGTGCAATATAGATAAATAGAACTTGTCAAAATATATACACTTTATATATCCTGAAAGTCGAACATCTGAACATTAAATCAAGAAATGTTGACCAATAGACTTGGCTCCTAGGACTAGCACGACCCGCACCTACTCCACTAACTGGTAACGTAACATACGCGCCGTTCTCACCAAACAAACGTCACTTCGTAAAATTAAAATGAACAGTTACTTGAACTGCTGTAACGAGTTATGACGGTACGCAATTTGAATACTTGTAAAACAAAAGAGAATAGACGTGGCTGGCCAGACCATCAGTTTACGAAACGGAACGAGCTTTACGATTCCCTATCTGCACGTGAACATCTGTTTATGCAACTCGTAACTAACACAAAATGTCGTCTGATCGCTGGTACCGTTTGCGACATAAACACGAGATCATATCTGAGTTACTGCGTTACCGAAAGCGTTTTGTTTATGCCGAAAGTGAGATTTATATTGGGAGGGCCGTGGTGCCCTCGTAGGGCTCGTTAGCGATCGTCGTTAAAGTTCCAATGGCTTTTGGGGTTCCACATCGAATATTCAGAGCACATGCATTGTTCTTTCCACGGCGCGGCTCGTATGGTCTTAGTAACTTGCTATTATGCTTCTTAGGTCTCTTCTAAAGAGAGAAGACACGAATTGCGTTGCGCGAAGCCGGCCACCCACAACACAAACTTACGACGAATTTTAAAGGCGTCCTAAAAGCTGCATTTTTGCTAACGATCCAGAAGGCTTCAACCGACACATAACGACTTGCTTCTCCCTCAGGCTAACCTAGATTCTAGATACAACAAGTCCACTTGCCCGACTGTCTAATTCTTTCTGCTGTTGTGGCTGATAAATTTCATATGAAGGGTACAGAGGTTGTAAAGTCTTGATTACAAGGTTGGAAACTATCTCGCTCTTCTAGTAGCAATATTAAACATTATTATTATTGATTAGGATGAACAGATCAAGACCCTTCCACCTTTAAATCAAAGTAGACACTCATTCTTTCTGTAAGACGGAACCTTCTGAACGTAAATCCTTGCTCGCTCGATTTTTTACGACGCCGACACCAGAGCTTGAGGGGAAACCTGTTTGCGGTGGCCGGCCACACACCTTGTCCTACGACATAGTACACGAGGTAAGTAGTTTATCATGATCCCGAACTCATTCTATGAAAAGAGTCCAGCTCTTGACTGCTTGACATGCACATAACGCAATCTTACTCTGATGTTTTGGGAAAAACCGCATCATCTGAAAATATTAAGTATTATGTATGAGTACATAGTACTGATGATTAAATAATATACCTACTTACCCGCTCATTTAAAGATCATCACGTCATGAGGAACATCAATAGTTTTGTTTGTTTTTTTTTTATTTCATTATTTCCACTCCCATTTTCAATGAAGCCATAATTAAATATTTTCTGTTATATATACCTACATATATTTTTAAAAAGAGTTATTCTGCAAAAGAGACATTGGGCGGAAGCTACCATATGTACTAAACGACTTTCTGCGAAAGAGGCATTATGAGAATGATACATTTTGAGACTTGTAGACTTTTTGAGAATTAGTTGTTCTGTCAGAATAATCCTGTAGATCAGCATGGCAGTGGCTAGCTACTCTCTTTCACTTTCCATCAGGCGACGAAAAGCCTCTATGCTGGGCTAATATAAAAAAGATGGTCTACTTTCTCGGTTTACTATGTCTACTAGCTGTGCCCGCGGCTTCGCCCGCGTTCATGTAGGTGTGTCACAGAAGTGTTTATTATGCGTGTTCCTATTCCATCCTGCTCCGTGACTCGATCTCTTCGCCCAAAAGTAACTAACTTCCATACAAACTTTCAACATTTATTTCACCCCCTTACTGGTCGAAATTTGAAAAACGCTAGAAAATGTTTGATTATTTATTATTATTATGACACACTAATTGATAATATAATCTGAAAGTATTTATTTACACAATCCAATTACAAACACTCATTCAACCAGAGAGAGAAAAAGTAATAATCGACGGGAACTCGATGACAGCTGTCGGTGTCACCGTTACGTCAAACTTCAACTGTCAACGTTAGTGCGGTGACTCTTGAGCGTGGCGAATAGTGCTGTGCCGCAACGGTTGATTATCAAGTGCTTAAATATACAGTTTTATAGTTTTATCTTTTAAAATTAAGAAATCCCATACAAACTTACAACCCTTATTTCAACCCCTTCATCCCTTTTTTCGCAATAAAAGGGAGCTTAAGTCCTTCCTCAGGAACTAAAGATTGTCTGTGCCAAATTTCATCAATTTGGCATTTATAATATTAGTAAGGATTCTCTAAGGTATATCCTTTTTGTGTTTTTCGGGTATGCACGGTTTGTGCTTCTGCCACTGACGACGGTGAAAGGCTTTGTATTTGCTTCGTGGTGAAAAGGTTATCGTCAGGTTTATCAAGTCTCGAACAAAGAGAACCTCTCACGTGTCAAAAATTGTCAAAAACAATAATTTCGTGAAGAAACGTCAACGATTGACGAATGTGGACTCATGTTTCTGGCGGCAAAACGTTTCGTTTTACATAGTCACATGAGTCACAGTTGTTGGTGATGAATACTTTTTTTCGCGCGACACGCACGCAATGTATTGAATGAAACGGAACGTGCTTCACGTCAAAGATGGCGACAGCGGTTTGTTTGATTGTTGTTTGTCAGTGCCATCGGAATTTAACGAAATTCTCTTTAATCCGAATTTTGCGGATATAATATGTTGTCGACTCAAAATCAATATTTTTTTATGTTTTGTTATTCGTATAAGGTTTCGATCGAGTCTACCGTACCCCTCGACGAAATTATTAATATGTTGAATGAAACGGAACGTGCTTCACGTCAAAGATGGCGACAGCGTTTTGTTTAATTGTTGTTTGTCAATGCCATCGGAATTTAACAAAATTCTCTTCAATCCGAATTTTGCGGATATATGTTGTCGACTCAAAATCAATATGTTTTTATGTTTTGTTATTCGTATAAGGTTTCGATCGAGTCTACCGTACCCCTCGACGAAATTATTAATATGTTGAATGAAACGGAACGTGCTTCACGTCAAAGATGGCGACAGCGTTTTGTTTAATTGTTGTTTGTCAGTGCCATCGGAATTTAACAAAATTCTCTTCAATCCGAATTTTGCGGGTATATGTTGTCGACTCAAAATCAATATTTTTTTATGTTTTGTTATTCGTATAAGGTTTCGATCGAGTCTACCGTACCCCTCTACGAAATTATTAATATGTTGAATGTTGAATGAAACGGAACGTGCTTCACGTCAAAGATGGCGACAGCGTTTTGTTTGATTGTTGTTTGTCAGTGCCATCGGAATTTAACAAAATTCTCTTCAATCCGAATTTTGCGGGTATATGTTGTCGATTCAAAATCAATATTTTTTTATGTTTTGTTATTCGTATAAGGTTTCGATCGAGTCTACCGTACCCCTTGACGAAATTATTATTATGTTGAATGAAACGGAACGTGCTTCACGTCAAAGATGGCGACAGCGTTTTGTTTGATTGTTGTTTGTCAGTGCCATCGGAATTTAACAAAATTCTCTTCAATCCAAATTTTGCGGATATATGTTGTCGACTTAAAATCAATATTTTTTTAAGTTTTGTTATTCGTATAAGGTTTCGATCGAAATTATTAATATAGATGGTTTTATCTTTTAAAATTAAAAAACCCAGGTTTATCAAGTCTCGAACAAAGAGAACCTCTCACGTGTCAAAAATTGTCAAAAACAATAATTTCGTGAAGAAACGTCAACGATTGACGAATGTGGACGCATGTTTCTGGCGGCAAAACGTTTCGTTTTACATAGTCACATGAGTCACAGTTCTTGGTGATGAATACATGAGTCACAGTTCTTTATGCCGCGACACGCACGCAATGTATCGAATGAAACGGAACGTGCTTCACGTCAAAGATGGTGACAGCGGTTTGTTTGATTGTTGTTTGTCAGTGCCATCGGAATTTAACAAAATTCTCTTTAATCCGAATTTTGCGGGTATATTATGTTGTCGACTCAAAATCAATATTTTTTTTATGTTTTGTTATTCGTATAAGGTTTCGATCGAGTCTACCGTACCCCTCGATGAAATTATTAATATGTTGAATGAAACGGAACGTGCTTCACGTCAAGATGGCGACAGCAGTTTGTTTGATTGTTGTTTGTCAGTGCCATCGGAATTTAACAAAATTCTCTTCAATCCGAATTTTGCGGATATATGTTGTCGACTCAAAATCAATATTTTTTTATGTTTTATTATTCGTATAAGGTTTCGATCGAAATTATTAATATAGATGGTGTTATCTTTTAAAATTAAAAAACCCCATACAAACTTTCAACCCCTATTTCTACCCCTTCATCCCCTTTTTCGCAAAAAAAACGTAGCCTATGTCCTTCCTCATGGTCTAAAGATTGTCTGTGCCAAATTTCATCAAAATCGGTTGAGAGGTTTAAGCGTGAAAGCGTAACAGACAGACAGACAGACAGACAGACAGACAGACAGACAGACAGACAGACAGAGTTACTTTCGCATTTATAATATTAGTATGGATTCCGTACTCAGTACGTACATCATTCGAACTACGTATGCGCTTTGAAGAGCAACAAGATGGAATAACACATGTCTTCGCCCCATATCCCCTTTATTGTGCGGATGGGAAGTAGTGATGTCAAAAGGAAAAGGTTGAGTAAACCTATCTTTAGCATAATGTCTTACTTTGTAAACAATTGATTTATGTGTGTATAAACCCGTGTTCATTTGAAATAGGACACTGATACAAAGAAGCGTGGTATTTATGGCATAACTATGGTTGCGTTGTTTGGCTATCCTTAGAAAAAGGAAACTTTAAGTTCTCGGTAGGGCATTACGTATATGTACCTAGTATCTTATCTCTGTTTCATAAAGAGTGGTCTGAGTATGGGGGGTTCCCCGTCAGAAACATCGTTCGCCGTCAGATTGGAATCCAAATCGCCACTTTGATCGATTCTGAGCTTCTCACATCCAGCACTTACTTGCCAGCTGTCCTGCGCAAGTCGTCACTCCACCTGGCCTGAGAGCGTCCTACATTACGTCCTACGTTTGCCGAGACGCGATCTCCACTCCAGAACTCGTTTACCCCAACGATTATCGGTTCTGTGGATAATGGTCAGCTCACTGCCACTTCAGTTTACTAATCCGGTGAACTATGTCGATGACTTTGGTTATCAGACGGATCACCTAATTTCTGATCCGATCCCGCAGAGAGACGCCGAACATAGCCCCTACAACATACCTATACTAGAACATAATATACTACAGATCTTCGAAAACATTGACCGCTTGCATTGAACTAATGATATTTTTAGTTTCCTCTGTTTATGCTTACCCTCAGGTTACAATAGGTACTTATTCTGTGTCCTAAACGATAAACTACATATTTACTACCGTTGGCTATCAAAAACGACTTCGCATCAATATGACATAGACCTACCTAGCTTATCCAGGTATGTTTGTGCTACGAGTACACTTAATGCTTGCTTATTCAGGTCACAGGACGTGCAACTTAACAGATATCAGATAAGCTATTGTTATGGTCGAAACTAGGACAGACGATAAGGATTAGTGAAGCGATAATGTCTCGCCACAAATCCGAACCCATTTTAAAAGGTGTGTGATAAAGTGCAAAAAATAAAAGATAAGGTTTTTCATCTTCACTTAGATAATTGCAAGTAAAGGTAATGTGGGAACTGACAAATGATTGGTTTGGTTACTTGTCCATTAGTGCAGAGACTTGGTCTTTCGCATTCCATTAGGCGACAAGAGGCCATTATGCTCTGTTACCTGCTATCTTTTATCTTCGTCCAAGCGTTTTCCCGGCCTAAGGCCAGGATCAGCCTTCCTACACAATCTACTCCCCTTTGCCCGATCTTCGGCTTCCTCTAGCGTGAGATTGTTCTCTGCCATGTCCGCTTTGTAAGGGAGCGGCCTATCATCTTTTCCTTCGAAGCCAACCTCACCTGCCCGTGGTGAATACTGTCGAATAACAAAAGAAATGCTGGCAACCGCTTTGCGATCGCCAACCCACCTGCCCAGCGTGTCGATTATGGGTATCTCCAGATGTTTGTCCTAAGTAGTCTGACGGCCTGCGCTTTAAGACCCTTTTCTGTGTTACCATTAATATAAAAAAAAATTACATTCTAAGACAGGCACTTGAAATTGCGTCATGTAAATAGGTCAAAGATGTGTTAATGCGGGATGTCTATAATATGGCTTAAAGTGTCTTTAAACTGTTAAGCTAAGCGAGGCAGAAGTCAATTATGCATAATATTGGAACTAATGATTCAGTACGACGAGAAAGTACCCGCGAGTATTACATACAGTTTCGTTTTCGCAAAATGTATTCAAAGAATTTATTTACGAAGGCACGCCACCCGCGGTCTACGAGGTAATCTGATGAATTACAAGAAATTATGCAAAGCACACGCGTCGTTCACACACTTTCGCTGAGACAGTTTGGAGTCATTTGCCCATCTCGTATGGAGCAGACGTCCAATTATGATGGAGCTCCGCACTTAGGAATTAAGTCGTACAATGTAGGCATTATCGCAGGTTCAACAATGCTGGTAATACGAGATATTGCGATGGAGACCACCCAAGCAGATGGCCATCCACTCGTTTATTTCCTATAATCTTATCTCTGGTAATGATCGCTCGGCAACGACATACGAAGTGGACCGTGACGTCTTCATTTTTTGCGTTCGGTAATTGAGATTTCGAGGTTTACGTGCGCCGTCGTGGGTAAAAAGTTGACGTTTTCTATTGAATTTTATTGTCCCTAAGTATACAACACATAATTGCTAAGCCTAATCGCGTATTTCATGTGTCCAGTGTTTTGTTTGTCACTGTACTGGCGTGTCTAATTTACTATGTTCTTAGAACTCCAGTCATTGTCACTAATGTTAAGTTAATTCTACTAGATCTACTAAATATATTTACCTACTCGTAGGTACAAAGCTATATTAATACAAATACTGAGAGAACTGGGTCCAGTTGTTTTAAGTATCACAGCGTCGGCATAATAATAAGTTTTTGGGAAAACAAAAGCAATTTCGTTCATTACTACAAAAGACTTTCTACTGCGTACAATATCGGCATTAATTAGTGGTGCCAATAGAAAACACTTCTGAAGAATTCCAAACTTTAAGAAGAAGAATTAAGCTAGGTAGATCGATATTCTTGAACAAAACACAAATATAACAGACTTAATGTAGACAATTAAAGCAATCTTATCATTTATCAGCGATCTCTTCCCCACTATCTTCAGGTAAAGAAAAGTAACTTTGCTGAAGAAAGGTCATTAATGTTACTTACCCTACACATCTTTTATGTACATTAAATTTAAAAAAAAAGGTTCTTGACGTTTTTGTATGCCTGTGTTCTACCCGCACAAACATTCGTGTTAGCAATTTTAGCATTCAACAACTTCCTATTTCCAATAAAACCAGGTAGATGCAAACCTTGACTTGTATCTCGTGAACATTGAACCGCTCAATTTTCCATGGTCCACTTGCACTAAATTCGAACAGAATAGCGTGATTCATACCTCTAATGGTGGCTGTGCTCAGGGGCGGATCGTGAATCTGTGGGGCCCTGGGCTGAAACTACTTAGGGCCCATCTAAGTTTTTAACTAATCATCATCATCATCACAATCGTCTAGCAGTCCACTGCTACACCTCCCAGTTGTCTGCCTCTCCAGTTGTTCGCCACTTGGAGCAAACTTCTGGAGGATATACCTATAATCGCCACGCTGGGCAGGCCGGTTGGCGATCGCAGGGCATAGCTTCTGGGGATGTAAGGGAGCGACCTATCACCTTTTCGCTCCAAGCCATCCTCACCTGCCCGTGGTGCATCTTGCCGAACAACAAACAAGGATCTGGCAAACCGACTGGTGGCGGTAAAACCATCACGATAGAAGGCGTAGATAAATACCACAGGCCGATGACGGGCAGCAGCGTCACCGGAGCAAGAAGCTAGGGCATGCGATCGTTTTAACTCAAGCCATATAAAAAACTGTTATGGTTTTGCTTGTAGAAAAAGCTTCAGCGGGGCCTCTAGTAACGTCGGGGCCCTGGCCTGCCGCCTAAATAGCCATTAGGTAAATCCGGCCCTGGCCGTGCTAATGGTCTGGCGCTAACGTATTGTTGTGAATGTAGAGTCTTACTTCCGACACCATTCCTATTATGACTAGGTCAGATGTGATGGCAACTTAAACAACTTTTTTGAATGCTTACATTGTTTTGTCACTGACAACACTCATATTAATGTACCGGTCATTAAGCGAGACATCTTCATTTGTGGGTGTTCTACTAACTCGTGTGGCTATTCTGCGGTTGTAAAGATGATGACAATGAATATTTGGACTTTGTACTTGTTTGTTCTTGAGACATACATGAATATGAAGATGTGACATTTTTTGTATCTTTTTGTAGTAGCAGACATAATGGTTTCCCTATGCCTGATAGAAAGCGAAAGAAAAACCCAAGTCGCTGTGACAACGGGCAAGTAACTGGTCAACCTGCCAGCTGCCACCGCCGTCATACCGGCCTAACCCTTTTTGACTATTTTAAAGAAGAATAAGAATATTTAATGAGTCTAATGAAATACTTACGATCACTTTTTATAGTGGCAAGTAGTGGAACACTTCCCCTCGCCTGATGGAAAACAATAGAGATGCATAATATGCACATGTCGCTGCGGCAACAGACACCTAAATAAGCAAATTAATTGTTGGTTGCCACTGCCACGTCTTACAGGGTAGACAGCTCTGGCAAGTCACTTTACTTGTGTTTCACCGAGTGTACAGTTGTCGATGGCCAGGCCGGTAAACCCTACCGCAGGCTGAATAGACTGCGAGAAGTCTCTTTGACGATTCTTACAAGTTAAACGATAACTAACAGCATTTTTATCAAAAGAAAAACGATTTCTATATATATATTCAATGATTCCGAGATGGTTCTATTGTCACCACAATAGAACCATCTCGGAAGTACGCCTTACGAACAAAAAAAAGAGAAAAAAAAAGAAAAAGATTTTTCGAATCGGTACACAAACACAATTCTCGGAGATATGTGGTACAAACATATAACGAAAAAAAATCAGTCGAATTGAGAACCTCCTCCTTTTTTTGAAGTCAGTTAATAGCCGCCTGAATAACCTGAATTGCCTTATTTTTGTGCAGATTCTATATAGTTATAAAGTTTTTTGTCAAATGACATTAGTGCTTCAGCATATTAAGAAAACTTAACGTGTTATATGGCAATAGCAATTATTTAACAATTGTACGTTCTTGCTTAACATCATAACCAAATGATAATGATAACCATATTTCATTACCACCATAATTACCTAAACATGGCATTGTCGTAATCACCATAAAAACTGGCTACCAAGAATAAAGCGTAGTTACAAAGATTTCGTTTTTCAGATAAACATAATAAGTTATTAAAAGATGTGCCTGATTATTATAATTACGATCTTAATGTATTAGCTACCTGTTTAATTGAGAAGATGCATTGTGTTCGCCACAGTGATTCGCGATTATGAAGTCTGTTAAATAAGTGTCTTTTATCTTAGCTACAAGTGTTTCATTATGCCTCATAGCAGGAGATTGTAATAATGTTTTACTATTAATTAACAGCGTAACTGATTACGATAGATCTCTTGAGCTATAGACGGCAAAATAGTAATCTCCTGATCGAGTTTCGGCCGCAGGAGATATTAAAGTGGCAAATTCTGTGCGCAAACTATTTGTCAGAGGCAATAGTGCAATCGCTTGATTTGATATCATAGGGATGTAAGGGAGCGGCCTATCATCTTTTCGCTACAAGCCAACCTCACCTGCCCGTGGTGCATCCTGCCGAACTACAAACGAGGTGCTGAAAACCGACAATTGAAGACGTAGCTAAATACCACAGGCCGATGACGGGCAGCAGTGCCACCGGAGCGAGAAGCTACGTCCTGCGATCGCCAACCCGGCTGCCCAGTAGCCATATGCCCATGATCGCCAGATTATGGGCATATCCTCCAGATGTTTGCCCTGAGTGGCGAGCAGCTGGAGAGGCCTATGTCCAGCAGTGGACTGCAATAGGCTGGTGATGATGATGATTGATATCATAATCATCATCATCGTCCGCCTGCAGACGTCCACTACTGGACATAGGCCTCCCCAATGACAAGTGTCATTCGTGGGATTTGCCTTAGTCATCACACTTGGCATGCGGCCTGCTGACCGTTTTATTTGTACCCAGGTAAACGCTGCTGCCAATTTCCTGATATTCCCTTAGTCGTCTTCTACGACACCCACGGGATGAGATGTGGTGGCCCTATTCTAAATCCGGTAACCACAAAGACGGATCTAAACTTATAAGAGACGTAGGGCATGGCGAATCTTCGCTCGAATTGAGCTGCCCGTCCGGGGAAGGACCTTCCAAATACTACCACAGCCAAATGACCTCCAGGTCGTGTTCCTGCCGGTTTCCGGATCTCGTGGGGGGTTGGGGTTAGGCTGGCATGGCGATGGCAACTGACAGGTAACTCACCAGTTACTTGCCCGTTGTTACAGCGACTTGGGCTTCTCTTTCTATCAGGCGCGTAGGTGTAGGGAAGCCATTATGTCGAGCTACTATACAAAAAAAAAATGATTTGAAATCGCACCGGCCCCGGATTCGGAAGCGACGGTTTCCAACGTGACTTCGACAATGCTGTTTACACTGTCTTGTCCGACCAGACCATTAAATGTGGCTCAAACTTGAATTACTATTTAGAAACTGCAGAATGTTATGTAGGTACCGTACAGCATCCGTGTGTAGTACCTCGCCCACGACATGTCTAAGATTTCACATTCAAGATGACAGTTTGTCTGACTGTGAGTGGAGACAGTTTAAAAGAAACTATATAACTAAAAGAACACACAGTGAATTTATGCTAATTATTAGATATGTAACTTTGTGTAATTTCTATTGCATTAATATTCCGCCTAACCTTTATAAGAAAAAGGACCCCAACTACCCCAACTCGCCTGTTAAGCAACGTTAGAGCCTACGAAGGAGCGCGTTTACCCAACAAAGACCAATTCACTCTCGCCTAAAAAATCTGCAGATTACCTACAACTATCGTAGAACACGATCTTAGCAATCAGTTCCATAGCTTAGCTGTTCGCACTATGAATGTAGAGGCAAAGCAAAAAGATGATAGGTTACCCCCTTACATCCCTTATCTCCTTACATACGTTAATGAAATACTCGACTATTTGAATGGGGATGTTTCCAGGGTCAAAATAATTACATTATATTTAGTCCGCATTTTAGATTATAAAAATATATTAGACACGTATTTTTCCTTTTTACATTTAAACAAAAAATAACAAAGATACAAGGCATCAAAATTTAGGAGTGGGGGTCTTTGACGTTACTTAGTGGCGAAAAAACTCCCACTATGTGACGTCACGCGTAATTTCAACGTGCTATATCTTTGTCATTTTTGGTCTAATTTACAAGTGAAAAAATACGTGTCTTTTATTTTTGAACAATCTAAAAGACGGACTAATTACATTTTTTTCGGAAACAGGCCCTTCAATGGGCCTAAACTTAATTAGAACAGCGTTTGTTTACATTTAATAATTAGATATACTCCTAAGTATGCAGCTTACGTTTGAAGCTTGATCAAAGTGCAAGTGCAGTGGAACAACCGACCTTACTTTATTTATTTATCTTACATAATTTCTCCAGAACTCTTAACTCCCGGGGGACATAACGATAATATAAACTTTCTTCTGCGTGGGCGGTAACTAATTTCCAAGTCACAAAACTTTCAAATTATCTGCCATTGTATTTAAAATTGGGACCAATTGTTATTATATTACGAAAATCACTCGCATCTTTATTTTCTATGCTAGTTTTTCTAAAATTAGGAAGAAAATTCTTAACCATTCTTTCGCATGCAAGCATAATAAATTTAGTTCTATATAGTTCAGGTATACTTAACAGCTGATTGAGCTACTTCTGGCTGATCCACACTCTACCAGTGAGAAACATAACCATTTTTATATAAAATTCTTTAATTTAGTTATAGTGAAACTTGTAAAAATCTAAACATTCAGTATACTGACCAGCCAAAAAAACTCTTACATTGAGCGTCTACATATCGGCAAAGTAAAACATTTCAAGGATTCTACTTTGAAAAAATATATTTTCAAATGTGTTGGGTTTTTATTCTTATAAGAACATTCATTAACCTACAAAAACATGGTTGAAAACAGGTCAAAAAATGTAGCATAGCAAATAGATAGTACAAGATAAAGGAATTAAAAAGAGAAAAACCGAAGCGAAGAATCTTAGAACTAGGGCATTTACTGCAAATATATCTAACATTTTTCTCTGCTGTATCTTAATAGATCAGTAAGTCGGCTTTTCCTTTAACATCGCGCTAATTAATGTGCGCATGCAACTCCGTGGTTTTCTAGCTGTTTTCACTTTATTACCATCAATTCATCAGCTGTGCATCTTTTAAATTTTATATGCGTTCTCTCCAGCTGGGCATGATTAATTGATTTCTCCTCAATTTTACATTTAGCGTTTCATTTGTTTGTATATTCTGTTAAATAAAACACAAACACGAGTATAATATACTCGTGTATAAGTACTTTGTCAATGTAAGTACTTATACACGAGTATATTATACTCGTAGTATCACTAAAATTGGATAGTAAAATTGATAGGGTGATTTTTTTTGGGTTTTCGCTTGACCGCAGTTCCCCTAATATAGAGAGCATTTATTAAGAGCCACGGCAGCCTTTAAACAGCTAGAATGCCGAACAATAATTAATTATTCTTAATAACAATTCATTATAATTCCCCACTATTCGGGCACCTTCAAAAAGCAGCCTACAAAGGCAAGGGCCGACAACGCACCTGTGACTCCACTAGTATGGTGGGCTGAAATGATCGGTTCCCATTATCATAAGGATCGGTGACCTTCAGGCCCGTTTGTCATTAAAAAACCTATTATTGTTCAACACTCCATGCGCTGCTCCCATACATAACAACAGTTGTTTGATCTCATATTCCCAGTAATACTTGTTACCATGCCCTTTCCCAGAAACATAGAAATTCTTGCACATTCTGTTTCACAGAAAAACTGATTCGGCGACGGTACCTACATAGATAGACATCTAGATATAACTATTACTAGCAGCGTTATTGTGATAATGTTATGGACCAAGTGATTAATGCGGGCATTATTTATAATGCTAGGGCATTATGAATAATGTCAAATTCTATTGGGCAAAGTGATAATTACTATCTAAACTTCATTATTTATCACATTGGCCGGTCATTATTGTATTGCTACTTGGCCATTAGGCAATTTGATAATAAAGCAAAAGGGAGGGACGCACGCGTACTTATTCGGAGATCGATGTATCCGGTAATGTTTTTTTTAACCGACTGCGAAAAAGGAGGAGTTTCTTAATTCGTCTGTATGTTTAATTTTTTATGTATGTTCACCGATATTTCCGTCAATTATATGTAGATGGATGTCAAAATTTTTTTTTGTTCGACAGAAGACACTTCCGTGGTGGTCCCATTTTTTTTTTTTTTATAGTAGCTCGACATAATGGCTCCCCTACGCCTGATGGAAAGCGAGAGAGAAGCCCAAGTCGCTGTGACAACGGGCAAGTAACTGTTTAGTTACCTGTCAGTTGCCACCGCCATGTCGGCCCAACCCCAACCCCCCACGAGCTCCGGAAACCCTACTCACCGACAGGAACATGACGCGGAGGTCATTTGGCTGCGGTATTCTATAGGGTGGAGGTCCTTCCCCGGACGGGCAGCTCAATTCGAGCGAAGATTCGCCATGCCCTACCTCTCTTACCATTATCACCAAGTCAGGATCTGATGATGGTATCCGGAAGAAATTGAGTCATTGTCATTGGTCGATGGGAACTAGGTAGTAGTATGTACTTATGCAGGGCTAATAGGGGCATAGGGCAGCTGATTTGACAAGTAATTTGCTTGATTCTACTTCGCAACGTTTTCACTTGACTTACCTAAAGCAAATTTTTTCTTTCCTAAGTAAAACTCTTAAGGACTTTAGTTCCCATCATTATGCAATAGTGCTGCATTTGCCGAGTAGGTATTACTACTGAGTGCGTCATCTTGGAGCAGTCAGAAGTAATGTCTGGCCTGTGTATCACATACACATATTATATTATCTCAGGAGTGGATGAGCTTGTGCCCCCACGCAAGCCTTACAGAGGACCAGGAGACTGCGAAATAGTTATAAAATATGTTTTTATTACTTTGCCCAAAGGGTGATAAACAATATTTATAATGCCCGATCAATTTGATTATTTTAATAATGATTATCAAATTGCCCTCTCATATTGGCCATTTATCAGAATGCCCGGGCATTATATATAATGCTACATTTATCACTTGGTCCATAACAATAATATCTCAATTCTTACAACTTAGATGTATTTGATCAAACGATGAGAGTACAATGACAAGCCCACCTGTGGACTGACATATCACGAAAGGTCCAAAACATGTTTTAGCGGAGTTGTGAGCAAACAACAAAACTGTATAAACCAATGTTACCAGCTTTACCAGATTTTACCATAAATTTTGGCCGAATATGCTTGCTTTATAGCCGCCGTGTTGGGGTAATTAATCAGTGTTGCCCTCTGAGCCTCTTCTTCGTGCCCCGATTGAGTGCTTCACGATCCACTCATAACGGTGTGATGGGTGCAACCACACCGTTGGACGAAGTCCGCTCGGGGAGAACCCTATGCAGGGGGTAGGAGTATTTGCCCTCCCTTGATCAGGAGTGCCGGTCGCTTGTCATCTGCGGCTGGCCAGTGCATGCAGGGATGCGGCCGTATGCTTCGGCGCTACCCGTGTCTCTGCAACTTGCTGCCCACCGGCGACACAGGGGGATTTAGAGGGTATGCCCTCCCATTACAGGAGGTGTGAGCCCCACACACCATGTAGCCTCCCCCCGGAGGCAGCATGAAGGTGCCTAATGCATTCCCCTCTAGAAAAAACATTTACGGTTGTTACTTGAATAATTACAGTGTTAATCCTAAGCTGGCAACATTTAGCTTACAAGCAACCTGATTCACGAGAACCCATTGACGGCATTTACGAAACAGTTCGACAGACCAACAATGGGAAAATGATATTTGATTGACGTCTGATTGAATTAGCACACGACTTTCACACACAACTGTATTGTATTTGTAATCTTGGCACATGTAATTATGCCCTGGATCGTGGATAATTGTCCTGTATGTAGCACACTGGTTTTAAGTAAATCCGACTAAATATGGCTTGTCTTACATAGTAATTTAGTCAGTAATGTTCGCTTTCGACTGATGCAATTTCCCCGTTCGTCGTAATTGATATAATATTGGTTATGGTTGTGAGATTTCGATCACTTCACGTAAAAAGAAATATAATTTCAGGACGGTTTATGTTCTTTACGATATCGAATCGTTCGAATACATACGTTACGGGGCACAATGGCTTTTCATTTTCATCTGGAATAACCGCATTTCAAGTACCTTTAAGTGGTTCTGTTTATTTATTTTAAATAATCATGCATTATCTAAACCATTCTAATGAGACCCTATCATAATGAAGGAATCCTATAGATTTTGATTTTATACTGAAGTGAAGTCTTTCTAGCTTCACGACGTTCATCGTGGAATGCGCTAATCGCAAACAAACCCTTTCAGAATGCTTGTTTTGCACAGAAATGTATCAAGGATAGAACAGCCTTGTGTATGTTAAAAGCAGACTCATTATTACACGCGCTAGGTACGCTTCGTTACCTGCAATTTTTTTTCTTCTTCCATACATCCCTATCAACCGTCATGGTCTCATTCGCTCCTTTCTCATGAATATTATCCTTGAGTCACGCAGTCTATCCATATTTTCCTCGGGCGGCATCGACCCCTTCACCCAGTCACACTCATGTCCATCATGGTCTTGGTCACATGTCTCTCACCTCTCCTTATTACATGCCCGTACCGAGATAGACCCTTTAATTTCTCTGTCACTGTGCCACTTTCATTCTTCCTCTGATGTATATGGGTGACTCCATTTTACACTATTGTGCATAATTTTAAGACTTCAGTTCAGTCAGCGCGCACATCAATGAAATACATCAGAGCGGTTCACAACCAAAGCGAATCGCACACAAAGGCACGGCGTTATTTAGGCCTGCGGTCCAGCTATCGAGTTATTGGTCAGTTGCTGTGTAAATGTCAGTGCCATGTCAAAATGAACTACGTTATAATTGGACCTGCTGCTTATGTGGTGGCATCTGGTAGATTTCTTTTTCTGAAACCCCATATTAGAATTTTTGCGAGCGTTCGGATTTCGAACGCTTGAAAAAATGGCGCGCTGTGATAGGACATGATCAATTGATCATGTTCTATCTAGGATACATTTCTGTATTGTTATGGTACAGCATCTCCATTCAGCGTCGTCTCTTCACCACTCCGTCAATATTGAATCTACCAGGCACTGTTTGCATGTTATACACGTGAATTGAGCATACGTAATACGTATGTATATGTTGGCTTACGAGACAGTTTGCCGAGCAGTCGAGGCACGCGGGACTGTTAAGCGCGATGCACTTTACTTGAGGTTGCATAATTCCATTGTTTACTATAAGAATATGTGGTTTTGGACGCCAATTGTTTTAGTAGTCAAGTTCTTTAGGTATTGCTCTGACTGGTTCTTGACACATAGCGAAGAGCTACAATATGTTTTTGAATACAAAAAGTCATTGTTAGCGGTCGAGTTCGATCGTGCGGCTGTTGATGTGTTAAAGAGAGTTGTCCCCTTAGAGACACAACACCATATCTGCTGCTTTCCTGAGGCAGGCAGAAAAGGATGTCTACGCATAAAACTGTTTTGCAATCGATCGGTCAACATATACTTAAGATGAATTTATAAAAAACACTTTATGTTTGGATATTTTGAAAAACACTTGCGATTGTCATCATCTGGTATTTCATGCATCTTTGGCAATGCACGGCAAAGTTATGGGTTTTTATCCAGATAAGTAACGCATTGTGATACACCTTTTTGTCGAATTACAACACAAAAACCAATAACCGTTTCGATAACGTCTTTATTAAACTTTGTTTTACCGAATACGATTCCCTTTAAAGAAATAAAATCCTTAAATGGTACCATAAGTACCTTATTTATTTCAAATGCAACATGATATTTAACAATTTCAGTTCGCAATACGCCATAATTTACATACATTTTTAATATAAAAGAACTTTTTTCTCGAATGTCACATCTCTGAAATCAGATCACAACACACAAATTACAAATGTAAGGTATAACATATACATACATAAAATATATAACGTTTAAATTATGTTGTTCTACATTGCGGATTGCATCAGAATAAGTAGTGTTCATACCAATACGCACCTCTCACTTCCCTAGGGCTGTCGATGGGGTCACTTTCAGCTGAACAATATAAGTATGATACAGAACAATGAGAAAAAAAATCTTCATCAAACACTTATGTTCCAAGGTTGAAAAATATCTTTAAGAATTTTCTTAAAGCTGAAATTACGCTAAAGTTTGCTATTACTTATATCTTTTGCAGATATCGTGCAGATTTATTTGCCATTGTAAAAGTTTCAACTTGTATAAGCAAAAGAGGTTTTGGTTGGTGTTGCATGATTTCTTTCACGTCCATCATTTCCCTAAACAAATTTTTAACATACTTTTACACAGTTTTAGCAGTAGAATTTTGGAAATAGACATAAGATTAATCCATGAGCTCCAACAGCTGACAACAGTTGCAGTTAAAAACCATCTGCTTTAAACATCAGTGATTTACATAATTATATTCCAACTTGCGCTGCATACAAACCTTTAACGCAATTGTAAAGTAATTGTTGCCGCTAAATATGGGATAAAATAAAGTATTATGAAGTACTTCATCCCGAACACAGAACACGTATTTCGGAGGAAGCACTTCCGCGTTTCGTAGGAAATGCATGTTTCTACTGATTTATTCTTGCTATATTTAATCAATCGACATTTAATCAAATGACAGGCTCGGTGGCTCATTTGGTAGTGACCTCTGCCCTCTGAGCCAAGGGTCGTGGGTTCGATTCCCGCACAGTACAAACATTTGTGTTCATGAACATGTCTGTTTGTATTGGTCTGGGTGTTTTCTATGTATAAATGTATTTATTAACAAAAAAAATGTTTCTAAGAAAGTTTATCAGTTGTGTAGTACCCATAGTACAAGCTTCGGCTTAGTTTGGGGCTAGATGGCGCTGTGTGGCCCAGCGTGGCATGTCTTGGGTTATTTATTTATTAATCATCAACAGCCTTGGTTCGTCCGCTATTCCTGGCTTCCCTCATCCAGCCACGGCCACCGCTGTCTTGCTATATTAGGCTGTTTTAAATTGCAACATCTTCGTAACTACAAGATTGCACCTGAACAACTCAATTAACTAATCCAGATAACACGTGTGGGCGTCAAATTAGAATTATCATGTGGGTTGCTGATTGCTGACGACAATGGGTACAAAGAATTGAACGAATGATTGCATTCGGGTACGACAATGCCACTCTGTCTGCGAGGCTGGTTGTAACCGCGGTGTGGTTATGACATGTGGAACAGGTAAAGATTAGCATAAATGAATAGACACTTCTGGTATTGCAAACAAGAGTAGGTCAGCACCGTTTCTGTTGACACTTTACTCTCCTGACCGAATTTAGGACAACTGCGACTTATTTTCAGCAAGACTGTCCATTACGCAGAAGATATTCATATTGAGTATACTTATATTTAAACAACACGTATATTTTAACGCGGAACTGATGAGCGGTAGAGTAGAAATGTTCTGTACACAAATGGGAAGCTCTTTTGCTAGATAAAACGACATGTTGCGCAGAGCGACTGGCTGAATGAGTGTAAGTGCCGATCAAGCAAACTGGAGTGTTTTGGCAGGGGCCTGCGCCCAGCAGTGGACTGTCGCCGGCTACTAATAATTAAAATACTACGAGATGTCCCCATAATACTCGTAGGTAGACTGAGGACCTGATTTGTAGAAGGGATAGTCTTTGGATTCAAACCACTCAAAATTGATGCGAAGGCCGATGAGTAAGTCTTCAGGCTTGTATTTAAATACATAATGTAGGTTCATGAAACCTATAACATAAGTACTCAAACTACTTAGTTACTTCGAGGTTGAAGTAATCATTCGTGGTGTAGTCTGATTTAATAAATTGTAATAAAAATTCTTAGATTATGTAACATACTGAATTTTAAGTAGTCAAATGCTGAGAGCATATTGAGTAGGTACCTAATATACTTACTATGGGGATATAAGGGAGCGACCTATCACCTTTTCGCTCCAAGCCATCCTCACCTGCCCGTGGTGCATCCTGCCGAACCACAAACGAGGCTCTGGCAAACCGACTGGTGGCGGTAAAACCATCACGATAGAAGGCGTAGCTAAATACCAAAGGCCGATGACGGGTAGCAGCGTCACCGGAGTAAGAAGCTACGCCCTGCGATCGCCAACCCGCCTGCCCAACGTGGCGATTTTATGGGTGTATCCTCCAGAAGTTTGCCCTAGGTGGCGAACAACTGGAGAGGCCTATGTCCAGCAGTGGACTGCAATAGGCTGATGATGATGATGATTCTTACTATGCATGTCTAAGCCAAACCTAGGAGATTGAGTTCTCCAATCATCTCCCAGGCTGCAATAAGAGTGAATATCAAAATATTTGGCAACCCTAAAGAAATATTTACTTGTGCAGTTAGCATAGTGCATACAAGTAATCCGTACCCACAGTCCGCGTATAAATATAAAGTAAATATTGAATTCGCAATAACCGCGGTCGCCACCGACTATTTAGCACTTTTCGCAATGCCCTTGTATAGGTACCTATGTATAGGCCACAGGCCTATGTCTTTATACCGGTTTATGGTAATCATAAAATTGGAACATTACAACCATAACAACGAACGATAGTTAGCTAAACTGCTTCACAGTTTTCCAATTGATCACGAGAATGACGCAAACGAATTGGAAAATAATGGCGTGATAATACTTTCTGTTATAGAAAGTCTTTTACGTTTATACTTCGATCATAAATATTTTACTGGATACTTATGCTTACCACAATGCGTTTTCTATATTACAAAATTGTTGTGATGACGCCAATATTCACATCATTTTATAATTATGTACTCGTACCAAAGGTCAAAATCGTTTGTTCTAAAGCCGCGGCCACACATTGGAGACATTTGCACCAATGTAACGTTTTGCGCCCAATACACCGTGTGGTCATTCGGTTAAGGGGATATTAATTTTTATTATGTTTTTAAATGGCGAGGCAACAATGTACGGTCCGTTGCTATTTAATAATAATTATAATGGCAGTTATATTAATATTTAATTATAGGGGTCTGTATCTTATTTCATTTGTCATTTATCTTATTATGACACCCCGTAATGAAATATTGAATTAATAGTAGCGACGTAATTCACATATGTAATATTTACGTATTTAACTACAAATGACAATTGCTTCAAGCACTCCAAAAGCCATCAATCATATCGTACGTCACATCTTTATAACAAACTACAAATTCGCATATTGCTTTGATGCCTAATTACAGTCATTCGACGTTGTAAATAGTCGATGTTACCGTGTAAGGTCGAACAGTCTTGGTCAAACTGTCTGCGTTACGCCTCGTCATTTCCGCAGTCATTTATTATCCCCAGATCTATCTAAAATGCTGCCTTCAAACGCTATTGAGCGAGACTAAGTGCGTACGCAAAAAGCAGCACACCTACTCGGAAACGTGCATACAATAGTCGCAAGTTGATCTTCGGCAATTTATATGACCCACATACAAAAGGAAAAGTGAAACCATGGGTCATTACCAGGGCTGATTAATGCTGTGTCGTTCAATGGAGCATTTCTACTTAATGACCTTAGCACGAGTGATAGACAAGACTGGCAGGTTTTGAGATAATGTAATAGGAGCTAATTAAACTTGCGCTCGCAGCCGGCGCTGGGTGTGAATATGTTCGCGGCTATGCAAATGATAGTTTACGCAACGAACCAGCCAACGGTGACAATTTAAACCCGACCTCGACCTTGCCGCCGCGACTCCCACGGACACTGGCAGTACCACCACCAAAATGTAGCAAACATAGCGAAATTGTAAAGCGAGACCACTCCACTCGGACGCACCCACACGCGCCATTTTCTGATTCCGCAAACTGGGACACGCGAGATGTAAATTTTGATGGCCTTTAATTTTTATGGACGCAGGTTTTAGTTTAAGGCCGTCCTGTTTTTATGGTTTATTTTTATTGTCTGCTGCCTGATTTGCTTATTAATTAGCACGTGGTGTTGCCTTAACGGTACCCGATTAAGACCACACATGATTGTGATATACGATCTCGGAATCCCGTTGTTGTCCGATCAAGGCTTCTGATTGTCGTAATAATAGTCTTGTGAATATTTAGACCTTGAATTTAGCTTTATCTAAACGTTTGGGCACTGTATCGGGTTGTGAATTCCTTGATAAACGGAGCAAATAAATCATATAGCTAACGATGCAAGTGGATGGCATAATTTGTCATCGGAACAGATCCTATCACTGTAGAGCTTCCACGCAGAGCACAGCTAAATTAATTGCTTCGACAGAATTAAATGTTATTGTGTCAAGGCTAGTGGTAATTTTATTTCATTCTGAACTGTTATATGAATAGTCACGGCCTACATTTGAAAACAGCGTCGGGTTAACAATATCTGTGTATTGGCCTTCTATTGTGATTCTGAATCCCAAGCTTGATACTTTTAAAGCTCATGGCAGTAAGTAGGTATTAATAACCAATCTAGATTTATTGTCGATATTTATATAATTTTACAAAAAAATTGAAACCTTCTGCATCAAGTGTGCCTAAAGGAGTCATTGTGTACTACTATAAAAAAACTTTGTGCATTCTACAAAACAATCCCATATATGTAGGTTGGCAAAATTAAGACATTTCAAGAGAAGTTATTGAAAAAAAAATAGGTATAGTATTCTAAGTTATGAAAAAAACATTAAGTCACACGAAGTTTTGCAGTAAAGAGAAACTGTTAAACACAAATTAAATAAGAAATTTATACGAAGTCAGAGATGTAAAGTTAATTTGTCTGTCTTTTAACAAGAACGGATAAGTATTTTAATTTTACGAGACATGTTTAATGCATGTGTATTTATCTCTAGTTTTATTTATTAAAAGGCCCTATAATTAAAACATTAAGACCAATTAAACAAAATTACGTTGTTTATAGTTTCTTCATTAATGTCTAACATTATACTAATTAACTGTTTACAATACAGACAAACATCCTAGTTAATTTGTAGATCAGATTGCAATAAACACTGAATATATTATTATGTCTTTCAAATTTAATGTTATTAAAACCTCTTGAGTAATATCGATTCTAAAAATGTGATAATGTTAGTGGTCGTTTTGATGCAATTACAGTTATGAATGTTATGATAGATAGTTTTGGTAATACGATAGGTAATAAAGTTTAAATTTATAATGATTATATCTCCCAGGGCACAATACACGGCGTTGAGTAGGTAGCTACTGGAGACTACGCAATAAGATACATACAGGCATCGCTCACAAATTCCTTTAGTTATAATAAAAACGCCTACACGCCAATTAAGGCCCTATCTTTCGTAGATTTATTGACACACCCCGCCATTGAGTGGGTAACAATGATATTACCGAAAACTTACATAACAATGGAAAGTGAACTTTTCCACCTTACGATGGATGTTTTATCGAGATTCCAATTTGGAAAGGACAAAAAGTGGTCCGACTGTACATTGAAAGTTGTCACCAAAACAGGAGACTCCCCATTCGCTTTCGTCCGTCGAGTACGAAAGTATCGTATGTATTGTAACCGTCCGGTTTCCGACCTTGGGCACAATGCTGCCAAATAACTCATAGCTCTCGTGACTGGGCTATATAGAACACAATAAGAAATCATTTGCAAACTTTTTTTGCAAAGATAATCTCTAACACTTTGATGAAGTGAAAGTTAACTGCCTAGCTACACTTACGCACGTACAGCTCGCCGCTACATGATGGGTGACTGACAGTAGTCAAAACACCAGCACAAATTAGCTCAATTATTAGCAAATCACTGTCAGAATAAGCAGTGTGCTGCTTATTTTGCAAGCAATCAATACACTTCGCGAAATGTGAAACTACTAAGTTTAACTCGTCAGATATTTCAACGGATTCAATTGCTTATTTAATTAGGTAACCCTAAACGGGATTATTCTGTTTCACATCATAAGAATTTTAACCCTGAATCTCGTGAATGGCAAAGTTTCTAACACTCAATCAAAAACGGTCAATTAACTAGCTAATAGCTCTACACAGGTGATCTACAAATCGGCGAATTGCTTCCATAATAGGTGCAACGGTGGTCCAACCGTCTCACACAACCGATCTATGATTTCACATAGACATAACGACGATTATCGATTCAATCTCTTGCTTGAGCAATAAAATCTCAAAGGTCGACGACCGAAATGTTTAGATTTTAATTCGAAGTCCGATATTGAATGGAGAATAACGCCTAGAGCCTTTTAGCAGTCCGAAGGCGGGCGCAACATTTTCTCTGTGACTTCAAAGTTACATAACATTATTTTTCAATTACCATCTCGTAATAGGCATATCTTTGACAAATTATCAGCGTCCGCTCCCGTGCTGGGACAATGCTAACTTTCCTGGAACCTCATCATCATATAATAAGTCTATCAATCAACGAGATTATTCTATTACCAACATCGTGGTTGCATTCAAATTAGCGGAGCGTGACCGTCGTCGTACAACAATACCGCATGTGGCGGTCCCCTCGCTGTGAGCACTTTCACTTAGTCTTATCAGCAGAACCCCGGGCTGCGGAGCCGGCCGGATGCCCAGCTAGTTGGAGCACGGAACCCACGCCGCACCACCGGCCGTTACGTAACCGACAACTAGCCAGGATGACGTTCAACTAGCTAGCAACATTTTTTTCTCCTTTTCACCATGCCATAACAGTCTAATCAATGACGAAGCAACAGCTGACAGAAGACCTTGCAAAAACGCCGAGAATGCAGCAAGTGAAGTGACAATTAACCAAAGACAATGCGATCTAGTTGAATGGCTAAGTGTGACAAAGCCGAGCAAAAATTTCGCTTGTTTTTGTTAAAAGAATTACAGTTTAGAAGGTCAAGTAGACCATTTGCGGTATAGCAATAAGGAAGCATTTAGGAAGGAAATGTACGTTACCATTTATAGCGTGGAACATTAGGGTTTTGAGCATTGAAAAAACATATGATCGTTATCAATTTTGGCGTGAAATTAACATGACATTGTTCTTGTAATTTGAATTTTAACGGGTATTTCGTCACCGATTTGAAGTTTAATAACGGAAAATATTATCTCGTCGAGTAAAATCGTGCATGAATTAGGGCGACATGGCTATCTCATGATTTGCAAACTGGTTCTCACCGCTGCGGCTTACATGGACAACGTAACTCGGGCAATCGTAACATTACTCGTTCACATTCTTTTGCATTTTGCGTTCATTTCGTATGCCTCGTACCGCGGCTCCGTTAACCTTGTTATCTTCATTTGTTGTCTGGGCATCACCGTTATGTGTAGGTACCTCTCGTATGCAATCGCGACATCTCTGCTCCATTGATGGTGAAGTGGGTACACGGCTGTTTGACGAGGACTTGAAATTCTGCAAAGGATTGTCGCGTTTGCGCAGCGGCTTTTCTGATTGTGAACTTCTCATTGCACACTTCCTTACAAATGTCGGACTTTTTAAAAGTTAAAATATAGTTTATTATGCCATGTAGGTTCAATTTTAGAGGTTTTTTATTTTCAATAAAATGGCCCGTGTTAAAATTATAGCTTGTTTATTTTATGACTTAATATTCGGAAAGCCAAACTTGTTTGTCATACATGTTGGCACTTGGCGGATTGCCAAACAGTTGTAAATTTTTAAAGCACACTAAAAGTTCAAGTGTACTCGCTTACGTGTAGGTATTTTGATCACAAAGAACTTTGGAAAGGTATGTCAGACTCACGATTTATGTGGAACAATGCATAATTAGTAGTCATGAGAAGGGTTGGGTATTAAAAGACTGATGATACCATTAGAATTTCCGTTCAGATTCGTAAATTATTGCGCCCTTAAGTCATTGCGTCTTTGATCTAAACAAATCTACAGTTCAAGCTATAACTGTACAAACATTTAAATGTGATAATGATAATAGAGCAACCACATGAGTTTCTTGCCGGTATTACCGATGGTAGATACATTTTAGACGATTTGTTATTTGGCTGCAACTTGGCTGACCTCGTGTCAGAACCTACACAAGTAAAGTAGATGTTCATTTCATTACAGTTTCAAACTGCAAGCTATCAATGGTATAGCTGGTATAGCTAAAACTATCAACGGGTGATTTCAAGAAGGTGCGCCGCAAACTGTATTCCGGAAAATTGCCCTTCAAAAGGAAAACAATAAATTCCCGCGTGCGATTGTTTCTCGTGTTTATATACCGAGTCGGCACAATGCGTGGCTTAATAAAACAAACTGGATCGATCACTGCACGTAACCACAACAACGCAGTCCGTAATTCTTACATGCACATTACAGGCCGAAGTGGGCAATGCTGGGTTCTTAAGTCAACGCAGGAAAGTCTATAATGAAACGGTAAGGTTAAACATAGGACAACTTTGCGGCTGTAGGTACAGGCCGTCGTTTTTGTGAATAAAAGAAAGAAAAAGATAGAACAAGAATGGAACCAGTTAATCAAATACCTCAAAGGACCACGGGCTACCAGTCTGAAGGAAGCACGTAATAACTCGCACATACGGTACATACCCGTAGTTTTCGAAATTCAAATGTGACTTTGAAACACTAGCGCCATATTTGGGAACGAGGCAGCAAGATCAATTGAGTTTCCGGCACTTATTAAAAGAGATGACAGACCAATAGAATCAGAGGCAAGATGTGTCTTCGATCTATATAAACGATATACTTATGTGTTTTTTTTATAACAGTGGGGGCAAACGAGCCTGAAGGTCACCTGATGGTAAGTGCTCACTTCAGCCAATAGTCACCGCAACACTAAAGGGAGTCACAGGTGTATGAATTATTTCTAGGGTAAAATTGTGAAGTGAACATTGTTACAGAAGAAATGCATACTTAGTACTTGCCACTCAAGTGGACAGATGTCCTGATGAAGTTCCCAGCACCTGTGATTCCCCCGATATTGCTAGCATACCAAATATTTACTTTATTAAAAAAATGTAAAGGTACGAAATCTTTATCAATAAACGGGCGTGTGGGCGTACCCACACCTGAATCCAGTTTCGAAGAACTTTATCTAACCCGGTTATATTAAAGGACACTCTGTTTGCTGTGCCATTCCTTTATAAATAGCTACACAAATGCAAAAGATTCGCTAGCGGTCCCGATGGCCGACTTTCGTCGTGTTGCATACCGATGCCTTTTGATCGATCATTAAGTATACTTCTTAGTAAGTACCTACGTACCTGCTTACCATACAATATTCTCTGTTGACTGACTGTACTATTGACTGGCCCGATGGCTCATTTGGTAGTGACCTCTGCCTTCTGAGCCAAGGGTTCGATCCCCGCACAGTACAAACAAACATCTGCGAGCATAAACATGTCTGTTTCTATTAGTCTGGGCGTTTTCCATGTATGATATGTATTTATTACAAAAAGAAAGTATTTAAGTAAGTTTATCAGTTGTCTAGCACCCATAGTACAAGCTTCGGCTTAGTTTGGGGCTAGATGGCGCTATGTGGCATGTCTTGGTTTATTTGTTATTATTTACACTGACTTGTCTCGTAATAATGGAAGTCACTGGTGCTTTGCCGAGTACTTATTTATCCAGCCAGGGACTGAAATCTCAAGATTTCCCTTCTTCGATTTTTACGACACTCTCTCTCTCATCTCTACCTGTGAGATGGGGCGGTCATTTGTATTGATTATTATCCGGCACCGCCCATCACTAAGTACAATATTAGTGATATTAAAACGGGTACAATTTCACAGCACGATGAGATCGAAAGTGGCCGATTACGCCTAATTGTTTAGCAACACTTTAAAAAACAAAGGCGTGTTTCGTGTTCGCAAATAAACAAACATTGATCATGCAAATGTTACAACAAACGAAATGAGAGATACAAACGCGAGTTTCGCAAAGTATCGACGCCTTTAAATTCCGACGTGTCCAATAAAATAGCTCTTTGTCAATCAATCAGTACCGTTTCGATTAACGTTTCACCGTCTGATAGACGCAAACTGGTGTTCGAGGTGGTAATAGGCTCAGGGTCGTATCTTACTGGTGTGCTTGATTCGGACGTAGCTACTCTTAGGTCGTCAGGATCACTACAAAATATAAAACAAAGCGGCTTTTGTTGTCTATCTGTCCATAGGTATGTTTAGATCTTCAAAATTACGCAACGGATTTTGATGCGTTTTTTAACATAGAGGGAATCAAGAGGAATGGAGGCTTTCCTCATATTTCTTTTATAAATAAAATGGTTTATTACTGCAAAATGATTCACTAGTTATGCCTTTGAGTATTGGTACCATATTAAGTTAAATAGGTAACTTATGCTTAGGCTAATTACAGGTGTTTAAATAGTTTGCTTGTAGCCGACTCCGGAATCAGCGAATATCCGTCCTTTTGATGATTGCGCTAAAACGAACATAGGGACTTATTACTCTTACTAGCTGTGCCGGCGGCGTCGCACGCTTGGATATCGGGTTTCAAAAATAACGGATTTCTATAATATGCTACCTATATTTTAAGTTAGACCTCTAGGAATACATTAGTGAAAACCGCATTTAATTCTATGCATAGTTTTCGCGTGATGCGCGATCAAACATACAGATAACTCCCGTTTTCCCGTCACTACTCTGCTCCTATTGATTATAACGTGATGAAAAGTATACTATAACCTGCCCAGGAGTATGAAAAATAATCGTCCCAAGTTTCGTTAAAATCCGTCCAGTAGTTTTTTTTCAATAACGATCATACAGACAGACAGTCAAACGGACAGACAAACAGACAGACAAAAATTTTACTGATTGCATTTTTGGCATCAGTTTCGATCACTAATCACCCCCTGATAGTTATTTTGGAAATATATTTTCATATACAGGATTGACTTCTCTACAGATTTATTATAAGTATAGAAGATTAACTCTCACTTGGCATTGCTTATCATACCTTTGTTACCAAAGAATCAGTCTCCCAGTGAAGTAAATCCCTTATCCACTCAACAAACTCTATTTCTATTATTCTACTCTGTCCATTCACTTGCAAACTTCCAAACATTAGAAAGATTTCACGTGGTTTCTCATATTATCAATTTTGGTCAAATAATTATGAGTTATTGATTAATTAAAACCGGATGCGGAGAGATAAGGAAATCTTCGGCAGGCTTTGTACTGACGCAAATTAGAAGCAAATTAAAGACAGTCATAATTTACGATCTAATTAAGCTTTATGTATATTTTATCATTAGTTTATGCAAGCCTACCTACAATCAATTATTATAATTGATTATATTCTGTCGTATGAGTATGGCCAATTATGGATATCTATGAGTATACGTTTAAGGTTGTGGTGAAATGAAATAAGTACTTCAGTGTTATAAAGACAAGAGATCGCCTTACCTTTTAAAGAAGGTAAGGTATTGTTTTATACCGTGTTTCCCTTTTTATACTCACCCCCCACAAATTTGCTCTTTGCATGACCTTAACGTTGACTGGTAGAGAATGCTTCTAGCATTAATTTGGAACGTAGACCACGTTTAGCAGCGTAGGCACGGATCAGGGCTTCTCCCATCTCATCTTTTATTCGCGCCACATTTCTCTGTTCCGGGCGTCCCCCATCCAGCTAATGCTGGCAGTTCTTCTGAGACCATCAGCCCAACGGCCTCACCACCTCTACCTAAAAGCGGTATCCACTTCAAGTTTTCATACGAAAATGCTATGTTTCGTAAGCCAGCTTTCTCAGCAAGCTCTAAGCAATTACAAAGTTTGTTCTCACTACACGTCGCAGATAACATTCCTAAATCACCAATTTGCCATTGCCGATACTTTACAACTTGTTACCCGTCTGACTGAGTAATCAAGTTTTGTGCAGCTACTTGCGTAGTCTTACACGTATTACGGCACCCACATGCGTACCTACGCCTCCGCTATTCATCTCTATGAAAGCCAAATGCTTATAGCACGCACTGTGCACACCGCCAAGTTCCGCTGACAATGCAACAGGTGAAATAGTTGAAACAGTTGCGATGAAATATGGTAAAGGACTCTGCCCACTACACCGTACCATACCATGACCGTGCTATGAACGTGTCAAGCACGGAAGGTAATACGATACGGCTTGCTTTGCCCACTGAAACGAGTCGACGGCGTTTAATGCCCGTATGATGCGGGCATCATACGGGTATGATGCCGGTATGGTGTCCGTATGCAACCCGTATGATGCCCGTATGATGCCGGTATGGTGTCCGTATGCAACCCGTATGTTGCCCACCCGTAATTTGTGTGACTATTCATAGGAAGCCGTTCGCCGTTTGGCATTTGAGACGCGTTTATAACGGTCCTTATACGCGGTTATAACCCGTATTATCACCGTTTTGCTGCCGGCGCGCATCGGTTTGGCACCGTCGCGTGCCGTGCGCGGAGCGTACCGCCAGCGGCAAAATATTCTCGCCGACAATTCTGAACTGTCCGTGCATGGCACGCGACGGTGCTGGTCGGTGACGGAACGGTCTAATGGGCATCGTCTCATAGTTTTCAATACAAAGAATACTTTTTTGTCTGACACGTTCATAGCACGGCCATGGTATGATACGGTGTAGTGGGCAGACTCCTTTAAGGTTAACATATTTATTTATTTAATGTATAATTGCACATTAAAATTGTACAAAAGGCGGATTTAATACCGCGCAGGCATTAAGTATTTATTTAACGTGGAATAATTGTAGAATATCTAGGTACTAATGGACGGACCTTCATAATAAATTGGCGGCAATGTCCGTATGATACCCCTGACGTTGCAAGCGTCCATAGGCTGCGGTAACTGCTTAACATCAGGCGTCTTGTTTGCATTCTTAGTATGAAAAAGTTGGTTTCAAATCAAACCACTCTGTAATAATATGCAACTATCTACTCATACATAATACAAATACAATATTTTCGTATATATTTCATTTGCGCCAGTTAAACGGTTCAACAAGGTATCCAACGAGAGCAATCATCGTAAAGTTTGTTTCATCATCATCATTAATATAAATAGAAGACCATGAATATTAATTGGAACATTTGTTTGCTCCAAGCTAAAATTTTGCTGTTTTATCAAACATAATATCTAAGAAACAACCATATTATATGTACATACGCATAAGTTAGCGTTAACGCAGAATACTTTACATAAGTAAACTTACATAGGCGTACAATGTAAATAAATAACTATGTATCGTCACAGTTAATATCTACCTATAATTATGGATTTTTGGATTGCGATATAGCCGCGGAGAGTCACAATGGGTGAGGCAATCTTAGAACAGCAATTTCAGGGTATAACCATATACTCGTAGTTATCCGGTTTTGCCATGTTATTTGTAGCTTACAAAATAAAATAACAGTAGATTGATCGACGAAAAAGATGTATGCTCGGGGATTCGAGCCCAGATTTTAATTACATTTTTGTTTCTTGACGAAAAACTTGGCATTCATTTACCGGTGTCCATTACGAGATAAAATATAATTCAAATAACAGTCATAATCAAGGCATTGAACTTGCCTCTATGGCGAGTGTGGTTAACGAAACGAGAATACTTTCACTCGTCGGCCAGTTAACGCGCGGATGGATTTGCTTACGAAAAAATTACAATAATTAAGAGAATTGTATGGGCACCGCGAAACAATGAAGTACAGAAGCCCCTGCGCATAGCAAGTCTCTCGGTAAAAGCTGACAATCTTGTAAACGCTCGAGCGTTTACAAGATTGTCGGCTTGAAAGACATTCTCTTTATCAATTGAGTTTTTAGGTACCTGAATGTACCTGCAACCTGAATGTTCCATTAAAAGGAAAAACTAGACAAAAACACTGTACGCAAAATTACTGGTAACTAAAATGACAATTCGATGCATGAAATTTGGCACTTTTAAGTGATAAGGCTATCAAATAGTTGATGATGATAAATGGACGGAGGCTACTAAAATTTACTGCTTTCCGAAATTAGAACCACTACATTTTTCATACTTCATACTTATTTAATTTTTAAACTGATAGTAGACAAAGGGTCAATGGGGGAGGCCTATGTCCTGCAGTGTCTTAAGGCTAATGAGGTAGAATACTTGTCTAGAATGTCTTTATCGATTGAGTATTTAGGTACCTGAATATACCTGCAATCTGAATGTTCCATTAAAAGAAGCTCTTTTTAACCGACTTCAAAAAAGGAGGAGGTTCTCAATTCGTCTGTATGTATAATATTTTTTTTTTTTTTTTTTTTTTTATGTATGTTCACCGATTTTTCTGTCAATTATGGATGGATTTCAAAAATTTTTCGACAGTTCGACAGAGGACACTTCCGAGGTGGTCCCATTATCACCAAGTCAGGATCTGATGATGGGATCCTGGAGAAATTGAGGGCAACAACCGAAAATGTTATGTTTTGTCGATGATAAAAGTTTCTTATTTCTTAAAATTGTATGCTCATATGGTGTTTTTGTTACGTAATCATATTTTACTCAGGTATATGCTTCCGGGCGTCAACATCTGTTGCTGATGATGAAGCCACAGAACTCCTTAACGGTTAGGAGTTAGGGGACAGTACTAACATTGGTCGATATTAAACTAGGTAGTAGTATGTACTTATGCAGGGCTAATAGGGCAGGTGATTTGGTAAGTGATATGCTTGATTCTAGATCGCATAGTCTTCACTTGACTTGAAGCAAAATTTTTCATTCCTAAGTAAAACTCTTAAGGATTCCCTTATTCATTAATTAGCCTTTACTCAAGGTCACAGTACATCAACGCAACTAAAAATAGTGAAATAAAATTATTTTTTAAAAAAAATTAAACCGACTTCAAAAAAAAACACAAACGACTAAAACTAAAAAGCGATAAATAACTTAAGTAATTCTATCCTTAAAACATAATTATTTAAATATTACAATTATCACTTATTTTTGAAGTCGGTGCCAGCCAAACAAATAAATGTATATTGTCGTGTGGATTTGCCGGCCGCGCGCGTCATACAACAACAGTCTACGTTAGGTACCAAGAGCTGGCACCGACTTCAAAAATAAGTGATAATTGTAATATTTAAATAATTATGTTTTAAGGATAGAATTACTTAAGTTATTTATCGCTTTTTAGTTTTAGTCGTTTGTGTTTTTTAATGGAACATTCAGGTTGCAGGTACCACCCCACCCACTACCACCTACCACGACTACCTAATCAGTTTAAAATTAAATGAGAATGACGTATGAAAAATGTGGTGGTTCTAATTTCGAAAAGCAGTAAATTTTAGTAAGTAGCAGTAAATTCATCATCACCAACTCTTTGACTCATTCCACTGATCACCTTATCACTTAAAAGTGCCAAATTTCATGCATCGAATTGTCACTTTAGTTACCAGTAAGTTTGCGTACAGTTTATGTCTAGTTTTCTCCTGTACTCCTGTAACCTAAAGATAAAACCCCATTTCAGCATTTTCTGCTTTAATCATTCCATTATTGACTCGGTTGTGTCCTTATCTTTTGTTTCAAAGCCCGCTACGAGATAACTCTGATCCTTTGCAACGTTGGTTTTCCTACGTTAGTAAATATAAAGCCACGTACATACTAGGGGTCAAATGGAGCAAGATATTCCAGAACATGTTCCTCAACAGCTACGACATTTACGTGCCGCGGGGCATGTCGCTTGCTCCCGACTCGAAAGCGAGAACAAGCAACAAGCCCCGCGTCACGTAGGTACAATGTTGCGGAACATATTGCAGGACGCTATGCAGCCCGTCATGTTGCGAAACAAAATGTTCTCTAGTATGTCCGGGGCTTGAGGTTATCAACAACTTGAACAAACACGTGGTCTTTCTGTCTACAATATTCTATGCGCATGGGCAGTGAGTCAGCCCGATACGCGATAAGAGCCGGTGTCATCACTGGACCATTGTAAAAGATGAACTTTCGATCGGTGTCTTTGTGGTGGATAAAGAAAGCGGACATTTTCTTTGTACCTAATGAGACATATTATAATTCGCACGACTCTCATGGGAGCCGGCTAAACGGATTTGCTCAGAGACAATAACAGTTTCGCAATAAACAAACGGCCGGCGAGCATGACACTTTGAACTCGGTGCGGTGAGAGTGTCGCCGAATACATTTATAATCGGGAAAATCTAGTTACCTAACATGAGTACGGAAGTACAGACATGGTAAGCTAAATTATGTGAGCGAATATCGTGTCTCGTAATGCGCATTATGGTTTAATGTGGGAGATAACACCTTGATCTGTGTATTAGCATGTTATATGTTGATATTTTAATGTTTGTAAAAGGTGTTTGAGTTCCTTACATCAATATTCATTTATTTGAGCTTGCGTATCATACGTACCTACCTACTTATTCCTATTTTGATTAAATTAACATAGACACATGGAAACTTGATTAAGTATTATACCTACCTACATATTATTTTTACACGAATATGAGACATATCTGTACTTGATACTATAAAAAAAACAGAAATATTCATGTTTATCGAACGTCATAAATCATATACTTACATTACGTTTTTTTTTTATGCTAGAGGCATAAAAAAAAACTTGATTTTGTTTTATCCTATGTCCCCTAGATGGGACAAATAGCGTCCACAGTAGGTACCTCGATCAGTATAACATTCCGAGAGGTCTTTGAGCTTCACTTCGCTCCAGGTTATTCCCATCTCCTATGATGTCTGCAGTGACCGTCCACCACCGGGACTGCGTAGAGCTGCCGCCTTTGCGATTTTCTGGGGGATTCCATTCTAAGGCTTACCTTAGTACAATATGGTTAGGGTCCCTTCGGAGCGTATGGTCAATCCAGTTTTTGCGACACTTGATCAGCTGTTCAATTGGAGCCAATGTAAAATAGGTACCTACATATTTATGATAGAATACCGCAGCCAAATGACCTCCGGGTCGGGTTCCTGCCGGTGAGTAGGGTTTCCGGAGCTAGTGGGGGGTTGGGGTTGAGCATGGCGGTGGCAACTGACAGGTAACTGACAAGTTTCTTGCCGGTTGTCACAGCGTTGTCACTTGGCTTGGGCTTCTCTTTCGCTTTCCATGAGGCGTAGGGAATCCATTCAGCTACTATCAAAAAAAAACCTAGAGAATGTCGGTTTAAATCTCTATTTCAATTGACAAATACCAGTGTTAAAATCTACAATATAATACATATCACGGTGTTAGCTGTTTACAAACATGTAATAAAAACACATGTAAGTTGCCACAGCTTTTCGTGTTCACAAACTAAGCCGCGCCCATAAATTTCTCTGAAGTGCATTATTAAATCATAAATTAAAAAGTTCCATTGACGAGTAATCGAACTTCTAAAATTATTACCAGTTACATAACTACGCCTACGACGTCAAAAACAAGATATTACGAATATAAATTACTTGTTCGGTTATTATAATCTATCTAATACCTACTTAGTTAGCGTATGAAACATAAAAACTCAAGATGCATCTTATATGATATGATAACATATCGGTCTAAAATGTTTTGGATTGCTTATTGATCAATATGAATTAGGTATTTCTAGTATTTAAATAAATTAGAATAGAAATCACAATTTCTAGGTTTTACTTTCTCAACGCCAACGGTTAAAATAATAATTAACAGGGAACTTTTGACTGTTGAAGATATTTTTAATTTTGAATTTGTGCTAGAATCGTGTCTGTAAAAAAACAGTATGGATAAAGAATGACTTTCTGAAAAATAGGTAATAAAAATCTAGACACACATGACATTACTTAGGTACGTACCAAAAATTAACACTGTATCTAGACAGATACATCCAGACGACTGTAAGCATAGTTTTACGAGAGTCTCGTAAAACTCGTGGGATTGTAGGTGCAGGTATTTACATAGGTGTTCCGGAAATATTCATCATACCTACCTACTTACCTACCTACACATTAGAACGCGGCGTTCCAGGAATTCCCCAATCGAATTCGACCCAAAAATTACTAGTGGCATTTCATCAATAACATTTCGTCAGTCCACCTCGAAGCTTAATAGCAAGCGAGTGCATCGGGTGCAATGACCCCGCCTAGCCGCAACGATTGATAACGCCAGGTTACGTTAAATGGAGCGTACCTACCGGCCCACACAATGTCTCCCCATCGGTGCCGGCCATTCAATTCGCTAATGCCCCTTTAATTGGTTGAGTGATTTATCTGAAAGTGATCGTTTATTCAATTTAAATACTCCATTGAAGCGTTGTGTATCCATCCGTTCGATGTAGCTCGGCTGTTATGCTTTTCCGTGGTCGGAAAAGCTTAGTCGTAGTCATGTTTGAAGGAAAATCATCTTTTTTTTTATAGTGGCTCGACATAATGGCTTCCCTACACCTGATGGAAAGCGAAAGAGAAGCCCAAGTCGCTGTGACAACGAGCAAGTAACTGGCCAGTTACCTGTCAGCTGCCACCGCCATGTCGGCCCAACCCTAACCCCCCACGAGCTCCGGAAACTCACCGGCAGAAACACGATCCAGAGGTCATTTGACTGCGATATTCTTAGGGTGGAGGTCCTTAACGGACGGGCGGCTCAATTCGAGCGAAGATTGGCTATGCTCTACCTATCTTAAACCGTTCGTCGTTTACCGTTGATCGAGCTGTGGCAGCTGATTAAGAACGCGGCTGTATGTTTCTGTGCTACTCGAATACCTGAAATTTCATACCTACCTAAGTTGATGCCCACTGGCGCCTCAGGGGGGTTTTGTGGAGAGTCTTGATCACTAGCAGAGGTAAAGCCGTGGCCAGGGTGCGTTTGGCTTGGCGGAGCACTGGGCATAGTAGGTTTTTGATTTTTATTTGCCATCAACACGCAAAGGAGAAGAAGTTAGTATGCCCTTACATTATGGGAGGAGTCCCACGCACCACACCTACTCCTCCCGGATACGGCGTAAAAGTGCAGTTACCCAGAAACCTATTCTTAGGCAACACTTGAGTGCCGATCGCCATTATAAATGTTCTTCCTCTAGTGTTGTTAGTCCTCATAGATAAGTATCGTTTGTGAATACTGGTGTAATGCTTCTAGAATACCTTGTAGGATAAACAAAAGCTGTTTGAGAAAGAGCAGTTGCCCTGAAGGTCATTCACGAATATTTCACCCGACAGGTGTGTGATTTTATCCCTGATGGGAAAAGGTGGTAATACAAAATTGACTCGCATATCTGCACTAGCTGTGCTCGCGACTTCGTCCGCGTGGAATAGTTATTTTTTCCTCGTTTTTTTTTACATTTTCCATTATTTCTTCGCTTCTTATAGTTGTAACGTGATGTTAGAGCTAGCTGCTAGAGGGACAAGAGGTTTTGATCAGTGTATTGTGGTTAAAAGGTGCTTTTCTCGAAAGCGCTAGCCTATTTACAGAAAACAATAATTGTAATCAATCAACCAGCATTCTTTCAAGAGAACCTATTTGTTTGATTTCTTTTGTTTAACGCTTATTCCATCAAAAAGACGACGAGCAATTAGACCGTAACAAGCACTAATAAAGCTAACAGACCAAAGAAACAAGAATCTCATCAAAACAACTCGCAAAACTACAGACTCATTAGTCGTTAATTTTTCCATTGTAAAAACGTAGCGACGCGCTGAGCAGGCGCACTGAATCGACGGAAGTCGCCGGGACGACGCGATATTTCGAGAGGCGTGCCGAGCATGCGACTTGTAAGGTATAAATAAATCTATGTAGTACCGCCGTGCCGTGATACGGGGCATACCGCGCCCTACTGTTTCAATCCGATGTGAATTGTTTTGAATTGCGTACCTACCTAGATTTACAATTGGTCAAACGACGCCAATAAAACAGATCTTACATGTAACTTTTACATTAATCTTGTGCTAGGGTATGCTGTAGTATGCGTAGACCGGTCCAAAAAGCTATTCACATAGGTCTGATGGTAAATAATCATACCCAAGCTGTCTATCCCAATGCGCGTGCGCCCCGGCTCAATGAAATTATGAACTCTTGAACTCGTGAACTCTTCTCATTTCTGAAAGACTTCATAGAAGTGGCTCAACGGATCAATTGAATCAAGTAACAAGGACGAAATAGCAGGGCACATACGACTAGCCTTTGGTTCTCCAAAGGCTAAGTAGAACATCTTTCTGCCCCTAATGTTATGTGCCAGGAGAACCTCCAACAAGCAAAGCAAAAAAGATTCGCTTGTCAGCGAATGACTGGACAATTCTCCAAACATGAAGGAGGCAGCATGCTACAACAAATCCTTTATTAAAAAGGGGGATATATATTCGGCATTGGACCTGCGGTTATCACTGATTTACTTATCAATGTATTTTTATTACCAACTTACAATCCAATTTTATGGGTTCAAATTTGTAATAAAAACCGATAAAGCAAGACTATATTGATACCGCCACTCGATCTTCTCGAAAACACTCCAGGTTTGGAGGGCTAGATAGAGTCATTGAGTCCAAGTGCGTACGAGTGTCCCCCACACACTTGACAGAGACTATAAGGTTAACTGTTACTTTTTATTGTAGAGAGGTAACTGCCTCTTTAGTTTAGTGGTCGCTAGGGTAAAAGCCGCTCTCAAACCGGGTCCGAATTCTTGGTCATGTTAGTTACAAGATTTTTCTGTCAAATTCTCAGTGGTAGTCAGATGTATGACGGTGGTACACGCCGAGTCTTGGAAAGCATGTTAAATGGTTGATTCCATATCTGATCGAGTCAAACCACCTTTTTTAGTGGAAAATGCATTAGGCACCTTTACGCCGCTTCCGGGGGGAGAGGTCTGTGGAACTCACACTCCTTGAATGGGAGGGCACACCCACTAAACGCCACTGTGTCGCTAATGGGCAGCAGCTAGCAGGGACTCTGGTAGCGCCGAAGCATACGGCCGCATCCCTGCCTGCCCTGGCCAACCGCGAGTCAAACCACCTACCACCTAACCACCTACCTACATACTAATCTAACCCCGGCCTAAGTTCAAACCTTCAAGATCCGAAGTAAAAGAGACTACTTCCTGAGGTACTTAATACTGACAATGTTGGCAGCCACTGAGCCAGATCCTCTTATACCAGCTTAAGACAAAAAACCATTATCCTGGTTGTTCGAAACTAAATAATATGTTTTGGTTCTTAAGTCTCGTAATTGAATACACTTGATCATCGCCTTTTGCTGTTGTACGTATCTCAATTTCTTCTGTACACCTGATCACTTTCGAATATTAAGTAGTCTTTGTGTCATACGTTAGTACAATATTGTGAGTCTGCTAATCTCTATGCTTAAGAAAACATACCTAACAAATATTTGAAAAGCTAAGTACAAACGGCTTCTTAACAATGGAATTAGTATAGATTACCACTAATCATTGCCTACTTAGGAATATAATACAACTACGAGTACAACAGAGGTTTGCTCTCTAAGTCAGTTTATTAGACTCGGGATGTCCAAATTGTTTAGATAAACTCCTTGCAGCCGGATTTGAAAATCGGCAGATTTTCATTCTAAATTTTTACACGTTTTGCAGTTCCCAACGATGTTATTAATTTTATTAATGAATTTAGTTTTTCGCAGATTCTATCCAATACCGCAACCCGTTTTGAATTGATTCAAATATGGGACTTTGAGATACGTATAAGCTTCTCAGCCGGTGATAGGGTTTTCGGAGCTCGTCGGAGTGCTGCATCGGCAGCCGAGGGTTGAGCCGGCATGACGGTGACAACTGACAGGTAACTGACCGGATACTTGCCCGTTGTCGCAGCCAGTGGGGCTCCTCTTTCGCTTTCCATCAAGCAACGATTGGTTGTACCTACTCCTAAAAAAAGCTCCCACTTGTAAGTTATTTCCTCTATTCTAGGGCTCCACAGTAAAATGACAGCTTTTTCATTCCTTGTTTTAGTAAATATCTATGTGCATATCGTTTTACGTTGACTGGCAACACAGTTAGACAGAAACATTTTGCATTTATCCTTGGGCCGAAGTAGAAAGGATATCCGTCTGAACTCTATACGGTCCTAAATATCAACCCACAGTGCAGCGGCCAAAATACTTGTCCTGGTAGTATATTGGTCAAATCATATTACATTTACGTTGTTGTCTCTCAGAAACGTGGCTAAAATCACGTCTGATTTATGTTTACTACACCCGTTTACACCGATTTGGTGTAGACTTTACATTATGCTAACTACGACTGTGTAATCTTGAGTAATTTATGATTGGACAAATAAACAATGCTTTAACCCTTTTGAATATTTAGTTATGCTACGTGATCCGATACATCACATCATACATGATATTATTGTCACTTACTACAAATAATTGTTCTTGATATTAACTAACGTAGAGTTGTCTGCTTCCTCAACAGCGAATGCGTAGATAATTACCTAATATATATAGATTATACCTATGTATATATATTAGCGCTACTTAATTAAAATTATAATTTGTTTGCTAAAAATGAGTTTTACGAAAAGGGTTCTTCTAATTATATCTTACTAGCTGCTGCTCGCGGCTCTGCCCGTGTGAATGTTCGTATAAAACATAGCCTATATGTTAATCTGATGTACAAACTATATTCCTGTAAAGTTTCATTAAAATCCGTTCAGTAGTTTTTGCGTGAAAGTGGAACAAACATCCATCCATCTATCCAAACAAACTTTCGCCTTTATAATATTAGTAGGATATTGATGTATCTCAATCTACAAATACGCATATCAACAGGTATAAATAAAAATGAATCAAGAATTGCAAATAACTTCCGAACGGCTACTAAATTGGGTAATTCTTTATTTTTATGTTCATTATTGGCAGGACTACAGCGTAGGTATAAAAGAAAATTAATAAAAAACGAAAACTAGATCATACATAGCAAAGGGAACATGGAGAGTATTGGGACAGAGAAGGGAAGATGACAGAGATCAGTGAAGGGATCGGCTCATTTTTTGGCGAAACAAAGTTTGCAGGTTGTTCGTTAGAAAATGCGCGTGCTCAACTCCAACAAACAAAAAAGAAAGCTTCTAACAGTGCTCAATCGTAAACTGAAAATTAATTGGTTATAGATTCTTTTATCGCCGTTTTTAAATAATCTTAATTTGCATTGATCTATTTCATTACATCACCGCTGGACATATTTCGATGAGACTTTCACCGACGCATAACCGGTGACCTGCGGTATTATATCACATCACACGGCATGCTCTTGTGTTTATTTATTTGTCTGGCTGATTAATTATTCGTAAAAATAAAGAACGCGTTTAAATTTTTTTGTCTGTTGAATTAACTGTAAAAAAAATTGCATAGAGCTTGGGCCCTACTACTACCAAAAACGAAAACGATCGTTCGTTGAACGGATCGCGTACCTACTTTACCACCATAAATCCCGCCCATTTGTCCCTCCCGTGTTCGAATATACGAACTACAATTCGTCAAAGTCGATTTTAATTAATTTAATTCATATTTAAGAACACGGGAGGGACAAATGGGAGATATTTATTTTGCAAAATTACGCGATCCGATCAACGAACGATCGTTTTCGTTTTTAGTAGTAGGGCCCCATAAACTTGTAATAATTTAGGAAGTAGATAATAATCAACTCTTTATTCCCGTCAACTCGATATTGGTCTCAGCACAATAGATTTTCCATTGTGTCTGCAATGCTGGTACTTGTTTTAAAAAGAGGCGGTTAATTTTAAAAATAATAATTTAGGTAGATCATTATTACACACTAACTTGAACCTATACCTATAATAGACATTCGTTGACCAAAAACAATCTGTAATAGCTATTGCATCAAATTGTTATTCAAAACATTTAATAAATAAATCATCGATCGACTCAACAGTTGGTTGAGTCGAGGAGCGACACAAAAAGTGGAATAGAAATTTCCGGTCCCAATTCACGCACCGTTTTCAAGGACGCACCCATCCCGCACCCTGCTTCCGCTCCAGGAATTAGGGTAAAGTATACTGTTACTGAGCAAAAACAGGCAGATGCTCTCGACTCCCACAACAAAGGAACGGATCTAGACTTAGCGCAACTATAGACAACAGGTGAACGCTATATCACGACCAATTTAATGGTCAATTACGTTGTAATGTTTAACACGAGGTCAGAGACAAAGTTCGCGGAATGTCTTCCCGGTTCGCGCGGATACCGATACACTATGATCAAGTTGTCGCATTAACACTTCACTTTCCCCACAGCCCAGAATTTAAGGCATCTACTCATCTGCCGGCGAACAGATCGTAATTACAGACCCATGGGGGTGGTTAAGCCCAGACTTCATAAAGGAGAAACTGCCGGACCGGTGATAGATCAACGATGAAGGATCACTTTCACGAAAATTGAACGAAAGTGTGCCGTGCGAAATGGTATTTCCTTTTTTTTTTCGAAAATAATGCAATGTGCAAATTTCCGACGAAGGCCAACCACCGCGGGGCGCGTGCTTTCATCATTCAACCAGATGCTTGTTTATGTTTCCAATCTCGCATGCCGCGTTCCAGCAACCCGTTTGTCCACTTCGGTGATCGAATAAGCTGTTGGGAATATTGTCGGCTGTCTTGTTATGGGACAAATAGCAGTAGGTAGGTACATTATCTTCTTTCAGAAATAGGTATTCATTACATTGCTGCGGCACTGTCATCAGTGACAACAGGCAGGTGACTAGGTGTGCTGTGGCTGTATTTGGCGAGACGCTCTGGCCGTAACATTATTTAAAAAATGAGCGGGTGCCTAGATTTTGTGAAGAATAGCAAAAATAGTTATTTACCTAATACAGTAACTTTTTATAAAAATAAGCGAGCATAAAATGCATAAATAATGTTTATGCTTTCTTTGTTTTTGTGGTGGTGTCTACCTCTGTGTGAGTTTGGGGGCACTTAGCATGATGTAAAAAAACTGGTAGATAGGTATTTTAGAATGTTTGTCTACCTTCAAACTAAGGAAGCTAGTCTTCCTAGTTGGATGAGTAGGAACTATTCATTAAAGACTAACGAGAATGTTCCTCTATTAAATAGGACTGCGCTCGACTCTTTAACAAGATCATAACAAAACCACCTGTAATTTTATTGCGAGCGGGCGAATGCAAGCGCATTTGATATCTCACGCGCACTCCGATAGCGAACGCAGCGCACTTCGAAATAAAATAAAATGAACGTAACGTAATAATGAAATGACTTGCGAGACGAGACGGGAAGGATAGGGGGCGCGGTGGTGCGCCGGCCCCCCACCCGCCCGCGCACCGCAGTCCGGCAAGCGAGAGGCGACAGCCAGCTGCGCGTCTTGTGTTTTTCTGATTTTGCGGTGCGATTGACGTTTCTCTCTCATTTTTTGTTATAGTTACAAAAATAGACAGATTGTTATACATAAGCGTGTGAATATGTTCAATGTTTACAAATAAAAACTGAATCGGTATAGTGATTTATGCGGACGTTTCCAAACAGTGTCGTTTCGAACGGTGTCTTTGCATGGATCCCAGTGCCTTTTGTCCGAAAACAGTGTATTAGACGAGATCGGTGTTGTGCTGTTGATGTACGTTCCTGTAAGGTTACTTGTGGACCCAGCAGTGTGACCAGTGATTGTTGTCGTGGCCGGTTTCCGTGGAGGAAACTTTCGAAACGTGAATAAAATAGTGGTAATGCTTTCATAGCGAATGCGGGCCTTGCCTGCACGCATTCCGTAGGGAAGCAAGGTGCCGCCAATAAGCATTTTACGGTGAGTTCAGTGCGGAAGTTCATCGCACTTTGACATAAAAATAAATTAATAATAGATCAACACAATGATGTGGGATCTAAGAATCCTAATTCTATTCTAAAAACCCACATTTCAATAACAGTACCTATAAGCTCATAAACAAACATGTGTCTATTACTTAGAATTCAATCCAGTTATATGGAAAATATAAAATGAAAACCTTCCATACTGTAGGTAAATTACAAAATTTGGTTCTTCCATTTTTTGTAGCATTTAAGTAATGAAATCTAACCGGAATGCCTACCTAAGTTATATTTTCTGTTTGCTTCTGAAAAGGGATAATACCAATCTATTTAAGTAAATATAAGGTCAGAGTGTATAAAGATAAGAATTATTTGGTTACATTCTCTACAAATTAGAAATATGCAGTATTTTAGTCATAACTTGCCAACTGTTACTGGTAACCGTTAATTTAAACAGAACATTTTAATAAATTTTCAAAGAAATGTTCTCCAACACTACGTTATTTGTGCACTGCTTACATACTAAGTACTTCATTTAGTAAATGCCCTAGATACAAAAACAAACTACCTCATTTAAATTAATTAATGTGGTTTCTTATTTATCTTAACACAAACCTTAATGTAAATGATGTGATATTTCTAATTATCTCTTAATGATCGAACTACTAAGTCATTAATCTAAATCAGTTTACTTAACCTATCATTGGTATTAGGGCCATACCTATTTAGTTATAATTCAATAGTGTCTGATATTTCAGACACTATTACTATACCTTAATTTCAATAAAATAATTTAGTATGTAAGTTCAAATTTCATAATTTGTGTTCCCACTGTTTGTCATGGTGGTTAATTTATTCATTCCCTTTGTGAAAAATGGTTCTTCTCATCTGCTGTTAAAGTAAAGTAAATGTTCCAGACGATTCATACCAAGCACTTGATTTCATTTCATTCTAAGGTTTTCATTCTAAAGTATTGTTAGTATAATGTTGACTGGGGGTGTCTTAGAACCAGTTCTATGGATCTGGATCCAAGACAATTTTAAAAAGTTACTTTACTAAATTCATGAAAAATTTAACCCTGCACCTTTAGATATCTGTATCTGAAGTCAATCAATCTAGTTAAAAAAAAATCTTTAAGATAAAGCCTTTGTGATACTAAGGCGGTTAATCCTACTAATATATGGCTGTTACATCAAATTAACCCTTAGGCCATAATTAATAAGGGTTATTATTATTGACATGAATATCCCATGCTTGTCACAATTTCTATAGGTACAATAAAACCATTTACCCTACCATGATGCCTTCTATGATAATTGAAGTGGTAAACAGATGACTTATTAATAAATAAGTCACACTTTTATTATTTGTCAGGCCACCCATTTGTTAGATAAATTTAAATAAACATTACAGATATTTTTTATGACACAATCATTATCACTCCCATGTGTTTCAAGAACTCATTTTCAATTCTTGCTTCCTTATCTATTAATAGTCACCCCTTGAAAGCAACAGATAATTGACAAAGATGTCTGTGTCATTTGGCTGTTCCTATTTCTTTACGCTGTCAACAAAAAAGAGGGTTTTTACAAGTACGGAACATCTGTTGGTTTGTGACCAGACTGAACTGAAGCAGCTTGATTTAAATGTGATGTTATTTATGTGTGTGCTGGATGTACGATAATTTAAGAAGTATATTCAACTAGCGACCCGCCCCGGTTTCACACGGGTTCAATACAATTTTTTCCCAATCCTGTTTAAATTTCGGGAATTCCTTTCTAAGTGCACCTCTATGGTACTTAGTCCCTTCTAAATTTCAAGTGCTATGTTTGGCTGTGCGTTAATATGTCAGTCTGTCAGTCAGTTTGTCCTTTTATATGTATATTTAGAAGATATGTGTCTTGATTTGGTTCACCATTAGTTAACCCAAAACAGGTTGCTATTTGTTTGTTTCACTTTAAAATCTTTTTATGTACTTACCACTGTATTGTGCCACTGTCAAGGTCTATAATATCTAGATGTAATCAATCGGTTGATTCGGATCAGTATGGAAGAATCTATGTCATCAATTGACAATTGTTTGATTGGTCTGTTAACACCCTAGGCATGACCTAGTTCAGCTTATAAGCCGATATTGATAAAGATCATGATTATCCATCCATTCAATCAAACATTCTCATAATATGTGTAGGATTAAGACAATGACTCTGACTAGAGATAGGGTGTTCAGTAGTTTCTTCCATACTGATCATAATTGATCTATGTCGACCAATCAATTCTGCCATCGATCCACATCAACCAAACGATTCTTCCATCGATCGATGTCATTGATCGACAATCGATCTATCCTCTTTGTTGGTCTGGTAACACCCTTATAGGTATAACGGGCTACTAGCATTTTGGTGTCAAAAGGCAGGTCTGCTAATACTATGCACCAGTCACATACCTACTTCTGTTAAGTACGAGTATATAGGATCCATAGGTACATGTTTGGATTATTAGCATACATCTCGTCATCAATTAGGTATAATACTAATAAATATAGGCAGACATGGTAGCACAGATCCAATTGGATGTCAGTTAACACAATTAGCGCAAGTATGACAAAATCGTCTGCAAATCATGTCTGGGTATCTATGTATATCTGTTAAGTACTTATCATAAATGGTTTTTGGCACTAACCATATAAGGAAGCGGAAATTGGAACGATACAGTCTCTTGAGCACTTGAAATATAAGACCTTAGTAATTGCACATCTAAATGCCTACCTACGCATTGAGGAATTGTTCATTGAAACCTTCTCTTTCGTTGAAGGTAACACATTTGATTTCGTGATTCAGTTCTAGTAATTTTCTAGATCTCATTTTAGATCATCATCATAGGACACACAAACAGGCATCATAGAATAGCACACACACTTATAAGCCTACTTAGTTAGTTTTGCCCTACGAATTCTTTACAGCTTATTAGGGTGCCTGTGAGATGTGAAAATAACGGTTAAGTTATTTTCACATCTCACAGACAAACTTATAGGTACTAGTACCTATAAGTTTGCCGACCTCTGTATCGTATTGTGCACACACAATACGACGCAAACACACATGTTTGCTTAAAAATCACATAAAATTCAAAGGTTCTGATTGATTTGAAAGATCCAATTCGAAAAGTTTCGCTTCTACTTTTTTAGTACGAAGGGTCAAATTATGGAATTCTTTGCCGGACGCTTTGTTCCCCGAGACATGAATATCCAGGCGTTCAAAGCGAGAGTGAATCGTTGCAAGTACCTATTTGCTAGGTAAACGGGCTTCATTGTAGGCCCAATATCTTAACATCAGGCGAAATGTGGCCAAGCGTAAACCCATTTACCTGTGCGTTCTGGAAAACGCCTTGTGTAGCGATATGAGTATCATTTGATACTTGTAATAAAAGTGGAAACTACAGTTTAGGTCCACCTGTCCCCTGTTCATAATGAAGATAACGCCTACCAATGTTGTTTTCTTCTAACCTAAACGATAATAAGATACGTGACTGTATTTCCGTTTCCATCTGTTATACCTACCTACATAGAGTTGCCTGGTCAGTTAATTAAGGTCCTGTCTCAAGGTACATTTCAGTAGGTATATTTTTGGATTTTTAAACAAAGGAAGAGCATAGTTAGTAGTAGGTATTGTTCGTAAGGAATTCAGCCATTAAAAAGGCCTGAGACGATGTGACATAATCAACCGAGTTATTGCAATGGAACATGCAATGTGACATTAGAACGACCTCAACCCAACTAAGTAATGTATGGAGATATTAACCTTTGTCAGCGACTTTGCCTACTTCTTAGTTACCTACTGTTGTTCTTTCAACATTATAATAGGTATCACACTGTACATATTTACTCGTCGGTTACGATTTATTTTATAGGACCATCCGGGACCAATCGGGATGAGTTGATGTCGTTGTCGACGGCTAAGAGAATATCAGGGAACTTCTTCTTCTCGAGTCATTGTTCCTTTTTTTATTGCAAGAGGCGGCAGACGAGCATTGTACTCGTATTTACCTCATGGTAATTTACCTCAAGAAAACAGTCCAAAACCTGGGGACCTGGATGCCACTGTCGTTCGCCCTGCTAAGATCATCTACCTACATCTTTTTCATCAGGAAACTGGTAGCAGCATTTACCTCACCAACCCGCCTGCCAAGCTGGGTGACTTAGGCAGAACCCCCAAAATGGCACTTGATATGGGGGAGGAGTACCTATGTCCAGCAGTGAATATCTACTTTCAATATCCAGTTGTAGGTACTTTAATACAATTTAAATCCCTACTTAGATTTTATTTTCGTCTCGGGTGAAGAATTGACAATACCACATAATAACATAGGTACCACTTGAGTCCATAGAGTAGGTACCTATCCTTTTCGTAGATTTCTTTGAGATTTCTCATACCGTAAGTTACCATAGAAATATCAAAGAAATTTATATAAGCAGCTTATAGAAGCAGGTTTCAAATCGTCATCGGCAAAGCAAATTGTAAATTGTCTACGCTCACGTCACACCATTCTTGATAAAACTAATAGACCATTGTCAACTAAAATAAGTTATTTTAGCTTAGCGTAAAAACTGGCTCAACTATGAGCTAATCCTCAATCCATATTTAACCCAATTCTGCTAATAAATTGAGTTACATAGGTATTATTGCTGATATTACTAGCTACGCTGGCTACGCACTATGACTGTGCAATATAAAATCCAATGGGTCTGGTGTATCTGCCACATACCACTACCCTTACCCTATCGGGTTACGCGATAAAAATAATGCCGAATGAATCAGCCCATTATCCGTCCACGGCTGAACGTAGGCCCAGAGAACGCCAACCACCTCGATCCTGGGCAATCTGAATTCACTCGGCCTTTTTCAAGTCATCGTCCCATCCTATTGGACGGCGCTCTACACTAGGTTTACTAAAACAAGGTGTTATTAACAACACCTTCCTGCTCGATCATCAGAGCGCCTGGAGACTTGACCTGCCCGTTTTCACGTCAATGTGCAAATTCAATGGCGCGCAATGTCAGTTACCTTTGTTCTTTGGCGGATGACGTCGACGGATTCTATCGAGCAAAGAAACCCCGAGCATATCGCGCTCAATCGCCTCGTTGTGCCATTTTAATGCCGAATGTAACATCATAATCGTACTGGACCCCTAAATTAAAACAAGAGCATAGATAGGACTCGACGGGAAACATCCGATAACAGTGCGATAATGATAATGATGACAAGATGAGTTGCAATACCGCACCATAACACCTGCCTGTGTGGTATGCGTTGCGTTGTTTAATAAACTTAAACAACGCGTTTAATACAAAAATGTTTAATAGGAACTTTATTATTTGTAAACAATAAACGCTGTAGGTTTGAAGAGAGTAGCTAAACGAGTCTCTTGGCGCTTTCTTCTTAGGTAGAAAACTGCATTTCGATCTGATACATTTTTTTATAACAAATTTAAATATTATTTAAATTGGAGCTTCAGTAAGGTTAGGGATGAGCGTAAAGCCGCTCCCCCATTTCTTTGGTGACAATGACTAGGCCACTTTAAGTGTTATTGTTATCGTTACTTTAGACTAAATGTCCAGAAGAATATGTAGGAAAGTAGTTGGTCTTTTCATGATTCCTTAAAATATCGATACGTAACTACCGTTGCTGTAAAACGTCTTTATGATACTATCCATCAAAACTATCATACATATCCGTAAGCGTTAACTCTTTATTAAACTCTGTTAATACATCATGTTCCCATTGTTATCACAAATATTATATACGAGACTACAGAATCCTTAAGGATCAGTTCCGCATACCACTAACGCAAGATTTATGGCCGAAAATGATTTAGTTTTATTATTCTATCAAATGCAGAATTGCGCTGCATTGGTTTCAATATTACTGGTAGAAGTTTACGTGAAATCGTTTTCCTTATGTTTTGTTTACATTTGGCGAATTCCATTCCCAAAATATAACTGCAGAGCGCTTTGTAACTAGCTCCATACTTGTTATTATTAGATATTATATTATATTTTACTTTATGCTATCTGCCATATAATACGTCTGCCATACAATACACTGATATATATATCAGTGTATGTTACAGTTAAACCACGTTTGATGGCAAAACTCAGTCAAAAGTGTTTTTGATCGATGCCCTTAATTAAAATCTGTTTTGACTTAAATAAACAGTCAAATATGGTATCGAATCGACCGATGCCTGCACTTATAGATAATATCAAATGTTTCTGTGTATCATAAGAATGATCATTCTAAGAAAGCAAAATTTGTGGTTGTAGATTGGCCAATTTTTAATCATTCCGCTTCGTTTAATCCCAACATTTTTCTAGTTCCCAACAGTCCTATGAGAGCCCGCTTAGATTTTTATCTTAGAAGGCTCTCGATTAGGAAAATGTTATTGTATTCGCCAGCTCCCCGATTCAGAACACTATGGAAACATTATTCGATTTCGATATCTATGCTTTCAGCATCATCAGCCTATCGCAGTCCACTGCTGGACATAGTCCTCTCCAGTTATTCGCCACATTGGGCAATGGCTATGCTTTGTTTTTTTTCTTACTTAAACAGTTCGACAGTGACAAATGTCATATTCGAGTATGTTTTCGTAATTACTGAATCGGGGGGCTGGTGGTCATTATACAAATATTCACTCTCGGTATCAGTATGTGACTATATCTTAAGAGGATCAAACCCACGACTGCGATACCTATACGAGTACCTATTTCACTCATTAAGTAAATCAGAAAGGATGTAAATTGTTTACTGGTAAGGTGTATGCGTTAATTGTCCAAATAAATGACTTGGAATCTGCCCAAGATTCTATTTTCTCCATGACGTCAGAGTTTCTCTGTATGACTAACAACAAAGGGAAGGATCGTGTTCAATTATTATAGTTGTAAATTTATTCTCTGAATTATTTGAGATCGTACCCAAGCTGTTATAAAATAAATTTAAAAGTCCGGATTAAAATAACCAAATAGTAATGTAATTTAATGTTCGGTTGGGCTGTCGCAAAATTTAATGCAATGCGTCTTTTCTCAAAATACATTAACCCTTACTAACTTAATAAATTATCGTGTCTATTTTTATGGAAGTACCTAACTATATTGTTCATATTTCGTACCTAAAACCAAAACTTACCATCAACTTGCTACTTAGAAGTATTATAGTATACTCGTAGTGTATTCTGTACTAAGTAATGGGACTACACGACATACATCGGAACAGACATCATAATGTGAAGTAGGTACGACACTTGTCACAAAGTAATTTATCGAAAGAAAATCCCTACTATAACTTTTTCTTACCGCCCCTTGGTCACACTCAGTTCCTGTTCTCTTGATCTTTGGCAGACTTTAGCGACAAGACTATTATCATTTATCAAGTCAAACGTTCTATAGCTATATTTATTGGTAGAAAAGTTTAGGGATCCTTATTAAAACGCCAATACTATTTAAGCCAATAAAGTGATTATCTTTAAAAAAAAATACCCAAAGGGCAGCGAGGTCGCTGCTATACTCGTATATCTATTGAAAGTCAAAGCCAACGCAATGTTCCAAATTTAAATCCATCGAGCTGCAAAGGTACTGTTATTGTCCGGACACGTGTATGACATAAGCCGTATAATGACGTTAATTAAGTGTTGTAACGGTGCTTGTAGGGAGGCGAGCGGCGCGGGTGGCGGGGCGGGCAGCGTCGGGCTGCTGGCCATGAACGCCACCCAGGTGCAGTGCGAGCCCCACGACTCGGTCGTACTTATTAAATGTAAGTAACGCCCACTTATTATGTCATATCACTCACTATTAATGTTTCCGAGCTTGCCACTTGACGTGCCAGCCCTAAAATTCTTGGGTCCTACAAGGAATACAGCCGCGCCACAGAACCCATTTTGTAATGTGTTCTTTCGCACTGAAGTGTTGCGGTTGTACGAATCGGCCCCTGGGAAGTGTCGGTTCGAACCACAATACAGAACGAGTTGGTGAAATTTTAGCTTTTTTATTATTATTATAAGCCATTTATTCCGTAAATCATAATTTGCACGTTAAATTTGACACATTGTTTTAAATTCATTTTGGATTATGGACCCCATTTTGGGTAAAGGCCTCCTCCAACCTCTTCCACTTTTCTCTATCTTTGCTCTGATCCTGCCAGTTTCTCCCTGCCACTTGTATGATGTCGTCTGCCCAACGTTGCCTTGGTCTGCCAGTGTTTCTTGTGCCTGAGACGGTCCTTTCCATTTGGTGGTCTCTATTGTCCACCTTTTATCTGTGTAGCGTGCAATATGACCAGCCCATTTCCACTTCAATATCAGTGCGTGTTTTAGTACATCGGTAATCTTTGTTTTCAGTCTTATGACCTCGCTTCGTACTTTTTGTATTTTTCTGATCCGAAAATTTGGAATACTTCGAAATCTTAGTACTGTTAAGAAAATGAATGAATTGACACATAAAAAAAGAACTCCGAACCGTGATAAGAATGAACACAGGGTGTTTGTGGCGATTCAAACCACGGGTGAATCTCTTGTGGGACGAAACGACTAAAGACCCAAATTCCGCCAACGCCGATCAAGACACGTGGATCAAGATGAATGACGTGACAACTAGATAGTTGAATTTATTCGTATCGTAGTATTGTCCTGATGGTATCGAATAATGGAACAAGGTTTTCCTGCGGACAAAGGAGTTGCCGAATTCCTGTGTACATGCATTGGAATGTCCTCAATGGTAAAACGGAACGGAAGTTAGGTCATGTTATTTTTCATATTTCATATTCATGTAGCACAGTAGGGGCCTCTCTTCGCCTGATGTAAAGCGACAGAGAAGCACAAGTCCAAGAAAGGAACAAGTAACCAAACACATCACTTGTGAGGTCACACCGCCACCCTGGCCTGTAGGATAGCTCTAGGTATACACCGATTGACCCCATACTCAACCGAAGACAAGTGTCTTCGGTTGAGAGTTGAAGTAAGTACTTCACAGGTGCTTCACGCATATAATCTTATACAGAGTATAATCTTATACAGAGGGATACTGGATGAGGTCTCAATATTTTCGCTGGCTGGGTTATCCGTCACAAGACTATTTTAACGCTCAAACGCGCGTTGGACGCTGGTGCGCTTGTGCTGGACGCGAACCTTCTATACCTTAAAAATTTACCAATTCCATATTCTAAATGCTAATACGCATGGTACCTTTTTCTGTTAGTAACAAATCTATAAAATGCTGTATCCTTACCACCCACCGGTTTATACTTCGCCTTTGATGAAATACTCGATATGAGTTTGAGATGAGTATCAGGTGGTCAACGTGCATTGTTTATTTATGAAATCTGCGGAATGTTTCACATAGCCGAAGTAAATATTTTGCAACAAATAGTTCTTGAAAGTGCATGCCATTACCTCCCACTCTCATTCACAAAGCGACCATGAGCATTGAGAGGAAATAGTTCCGATTCTTTGGTTTCTGCAGAATTAGAGACAGATAAGTCGAATTAGCTTTCAGAAGAAACTATCGAGGAAACTGAAATTGCACATTCAGTTAACTTAGATATTGTAATCATGATGCAATCCGTCTGGGCCCCCCTTTGGGCTACTGAGGTCAAATGGCATTCTCTTCGTTTGTAGTAATTAGACAATACCAAATCCAGAAATCGTCTGAATTAAAATCATTCTAAAATGATAAAAAGAAATGTGTGAGAAAATTTACTGACTACATTTTGACCGACGAGGTTTGATGTCATTTCACTTGGTATTTGAAAAATTCAGGAGGTATTGTGCCTAGTTTTAAACTTCGATTTCCTGAAAGTAGGCCAAGGCTCTTACTTAATATACACATTGTATGTACTTCCAAAATGTTACGAAATAGTACAATACACGGCTATATTTGTTTGGATTAGCTATAGTATGTAGGTATTGCACAGTGAATTGCTTTCACACGACTTTGTAGACTTCATTTAAATGTGTACAGTAAACCGAACATTTGTCACTGAAATAATGTGGGCTCGATCGATGCAGAATTCAATGTGGCAATCAATCTTTTACTAGAAAATTCAGTGAATATAAAAAATACCTGCTGCATAGTACGGTCGTAAGTTCTTAAATAGTCAATAGTTGTCTGAAATAGTCGATCTTTTTGAGGCACTGGTCGTTTTGTATGAAATATATGCAAACTTGTAATTTTACACGCTATCAAATTCTGAGGAACACAATATGTGTGCTGATACAGCCTTCACTGTAAGTATACTTGTTATGGCTGACACTAGCAGGCGTTTTATTAGCACTAGAAACATAATGCACTATTAAATACACGTTTAATAATAATTACAAGCTCTGAAGTTTACTTTGCAATCGCTTACCTCATTCGCATTTGATATTTTATTTGAATAGCTCATAAGCAATGTTGACATTATGCCTAAAACATGAATAAGAATGCGCAGAAGGAATGTTTAGTACACAAAACCTTGTAGAGGCTTTTAAATCTATCCGAACACCGTAATTGCAGCATGGATTTGAAACAGCTATCTTATGTTATTTTAGGATATCTAACACAAAATTACGTAGTTACATATTTTCTAAAATTTGCAATCATTGATCATCAAAATCGTCGGCCTTAGTACATACACACATGTGTATTGTACACATCCAGACATATTGTTTTAATCCAAGCAGCATGCGCCACGAACTAGGTAGTCTTAGTGCAATCTGCGTGTATATTTTTAGACCAATCCCCATTACCTACCGCGTCAACGCTATGTTCGCTGGCACTGTATTTGTTTGCTATAATCTATCTTCATTCTGCTATACTTTCAATTGGAAACTCGATTAGATCAGTTGTTTAGACGTTTATGTCTATAACATTTATAGAAGCGAATCCAACGGCGCATTTCATGATTTCAATTTATTTTCGGATTTCTAGGACTCACAATATTTACTTCAGTAAATAGATTTGTTTGAACATCGGAATCAAATTTGGAATAAGTAATACGTTTTGCTGGAGCTAAAATTTGTTTTTTCTCAAATATTCGTGAAGCTCATACAGAATCCACTTCCAACCATCAGCACTTCCATTTAGAAGTCACGATGCTGCAGAGAGATATACATGTGTTGAACTTGAAACATGTTTTTTTTTTGCGATCGGGGTTTAGCCCAAGACGCAAATCTCTTCTAGTGTAATAAAAAAAAATTGACAAGATTCCAATTTTCCAGAAGAGATGATATTAATGGTAAATGGTATACACACACCAATACACAATCATAGAAATTATCTGAGGCTAAAAAAATACTTGTCTTTTCTAAACATACATACTTTTAAACCATCAAAGCGAATGTTTTCATGAAATGTATAAAAACCAAAATATGGCTGTAATAATAGTTCGCATGTCTTGCTTCTTATTTCTGCTTGGTCGATCCGGATCAGTTGGTCACAGCATTCGTGCCTGCATTGTTAGATTGAGAGCAGATTCTAGCAATTACTTACCGGTGCGCATTATAATTTAAATAAACGAATGCTCTGTACCAATGTGGAATGCCTCATGGAATGCATCATTAATAATTTGTTTATTAATGATGCATATATTGAGTTTGTATTTAATATCATGAAATAAATCGAAATGCACATTTGATTCGTTCAAGTCATTGAAAAACACATTTAATTATATGTGTTATTTGTGGGAAAGAAAACCACATGTTGAACATTTCAGTCAAAACTAATTAAGCCAACATTCTCACTTCTTGTCTTCATTCAGAACGGTTTTGCTTTTATTTATTTTTAAGTTTATAACAATCAATCTTACCTACTTAATTCCCAAGAATTCAGTATGTATTTAGGTTAGTGCATTACTAAATTGTCCTCGTTAAGGCATTTTATAACATGCACGCTAGTCGCCATTTCTAGAAATAGCAACAATTGCGTTTATTTCCGTCGCCGAAAGTTCCCCCGTTGCGGCGACGCTCTCAATTGATGCGGGAGAACATTTACAATTAGCTTTGTTTGTGGAGCTAATAATAATGATCGTTGAACAAAAGCACGAAGTAAACCACAGAACGACCGGTTGTTTGCAACTTTTTGTTGTTGCATACTTGCGTTAGACGCTAAAATAAAATAGTTGCCGTTCCCAAAGCAAACACTTGTGCTAGTGAATTCAACTCGTTCGTGTCAAAGTTTTGAATATACTTGGATCTCGTGAAAGGAGTTTCCATTAGAGCCATATTGAACTTTATCTGGCTTCGTTATATTTCGCAATACATTTCAATCGAATACACTTAGCAGGAGTATTAGAACGTTTTATCCTTTCGGTTTGTGCGTGTTTATTACGCATATATTTTGTTTGTCAAGCAAGTTTCCAAGGCGATACCATTATCCTTCTAGATTTTTTGGGAAAATTAGATAGATGAGGTTAGGTGGATGGGTGGTATGTACATATTACTTATATTGCATTCGAATATACTTTATTTTCATCCTTCCGCAGGCAATATACGTGTAGGCTCGCGCGCTGGAATTCGCATTATTCTCGCACCATAAAAAATTTTCGCGCGCATTTCAGCATGCCTCGTCCTTCTGTTATTCTATGACGCAGCGGTTGTAGTTAATTTTTTTTTCAGTCCGGCTACTGGTAGGCTCAGCAATTGCCAGGCAGTCACCAATTATGTTAATCCGGGTTAGTTTTGAGCGGGCTGTGCACTGAGCTGCACGCAACAAACGATGCATTTCTTAATTCGCTTTGCCGATGTGACCGAGTCGTGTTGTTGTGACTGTGGTGCAACGCGACAATGCAGTTTACGTTGGTAATCGTTGTAAACAAAGTGAAATTATGTCCGGTCGTGGAGGAACCGGTCAAACCTATAGGTAAACAAAACGTTGAACGATAGTTGAACTTCTTTTTTTTACATGGCCGGCGACTGAAGAACTTCTGTTATGGATATTTCTTCGAAAAGCCGGTAGAAATAGCCTGATATTCACATAATGCTATCACTTTGGGAAACCAGACCATGAGTGGTACATTAAAGGCAACCATTCCACGTAGTGCCTACCCTATACTTCAGAGATCGTGGATTGCTGTCCCGGTCAGGACAAACATGTGGTGTTTATTTGTGTTACTAGCTGTGCTCGCGACTTCGTCCGCGTGGAATAGTTATTTTTTCCCCGTTTTTTTTTACATTTTCCATTATTTCTTCGCTCCTAATAGTTGCAGCGTGATGTTATATAGCCTAAAGCCTTCCTCGATAAATGGTCTATTCAACGCAAAAAGAATTTTTCAATTCGGACCAGTAGTTCCTGAGATTAGCGCGTTCAAACAAACAAACAAACTCTTCAGATTTAAAATATTAGTTAAGATTTATGCATCTGGTGAAGATTGTGTTTGTATAAAAAGTCATAGCTTCATTATATGAATATTTTTATGCCTAAGCTGATCATAATGTATTATGATCAGATCAATGTCTGTGATATTGCATATTGTTAATTATGTCATTATTGTCATTTATTGTTTGACATTTTAGCAAAACACTCACAAGAACGTCCATTGTTTTCCCAACACTGCAATTTGTGGTAACGGCCGGACGGAGATGATGAAACTTTGTGGGTTCTTTGTAATTTACTAAGTAGCTCTAAAAATCACATGGACCCATTATGACATTGCTATGTGATAAAACGGAAAACTAACAAACACATTGGCATCTGTAACAGTAGCCGCTTCATACAAAAAGAAATCAATCAAAAATAATTATCATCTCAATTAGGGTCTGTGAAAACAAATCGCTCATTATCACCCTATTCACATCATAGTGACAATAAGGTAAAAGCGGCAAAGTGTGTTCTAAAAGAAACTGACCCTTCCCTAACTTTTCACCGCCGGATGCACAACTCAAGGCCCAGCAAAGAACTTTCCAAACCAGTATACAATGTGTGACGAATAGTTTTCACAGGTGCTAAGTACTGCCAATGAAAATTAGATGTCGTATAAACATTTCATTTCAATAATAAAACGGAAATGATAATACACATTATTCAGCGCTAATGTACCTTTTATGCGTTATCGAGACAACCACGCACTACCATTTAAACTCTTGAAATTTATTAGTAACACATGAGGTCAAACAATTCGTACGGAAAAGTAGGTAGGTGTAACCACTTATGCCTCGTGTGTGGCAACCATCGGAACAATATTGTAAGTGACATTCTTAACCATCTGAATAAACGTAATTGAACAATTTCTATCAACCCATTGCCCTTATCTACTCTGCTACAAATTCGATGTTACAATTGGCCGCAGCTGCTAATCATTGTTAAGAGACTGTAAATTTAATGTACTAAACTAGGTCGTTTTTGTATTACATATTGTGTAAGTAATTACATTTTAATGTCACCTCATGAAGGCTCCAAAAATTGTTGGTTTATCGCCCGCAGCTTCGTTTGCATCGACTTTAGGATTACTCTTACAAACTGTATCTATTTAAGATACTGTTTAATACTATTCAAACAAAATTGCAAGTTCATATATTTATTTAGTTTTGAGTAGGTATTCGTTTTTACATCAGAGAGTGTTAGTGAATTCAAGTAGGTACTTAGCTTTTTGACAACACCCACAGAAAATTCAATTAACGGTGGAAAGCCATAAAGTGAATTATGTATTCGGTATCTCCTTAAAAATTTATGATACGTGCGTTATACTTAGCATGGTGTAAAGGACAAATTTAATACTACTGTTTTGATAATAAAATCAGAATTAATTAAGGATTCCAATTAGCTTTGTTTATGAAGAAATTAATAGGTAATAATGATCGTCGGACAAAAGCACGAAGTTTTTCATTCGAAATTTATTACTACTAGTTTGATAGTAAAATCTAAATTAGTTAAGGATTACAATTAGAAAAAGCATCGTGTCTTACTATAAAATAATTTATAAACTAATACTATTGTGGAATAGAAAATCATGTAAAAAAGTGCAGGTTGAAGTTAATTAAATCGAATAATACGTGCAAAATGTTCGGAGCTGAATAAACCCACATGATCCCGCACACAGCGTCTCAGGAATTGTGTCAAGCTGTATAATAATATAATGCTGTGTGCGGCGATTGTTCGCTCGCAACGCCCTATTTGCTGCACCGGCTGCATTCTTATCTAAAACATGTAATATGGTCGCATGAATCATAACATCTAGGCGGTTGAAACAATGATCGTGTGAGTGACGGGGCGCGGCTGGCGGCGGCTCAGATCTCGACTCGGCTTGCAGAACGAGATCTCTAGATACTGACCGACCGTAAACCGACTCTTGTTATGGACCTGCTATTACCTATTTACATTTTACTTGTGTACGATAGGTTAGTATTCCATCTAATGAGGTTATCGGCTCCATTATTTAACGGTAATAACTCCATAGATACTGGTGCTTTATTGCTATCAGTGACATCAAAAGTGGTATCGGTTTGCACAAAGCTCTCTCGTATACGGGCAGTTGAGACCGACAGACTGCATGATCGCTCATTCGCAATAAATTTATCAAGTCCTGGAATTCTATCTCTTGAATGATTTATGTATATTGCTCAGCTATCTAGAGCAGTGAAAGGGAGGTCAGGATGTGTACATCTTAATTCCAGCAATCGTGATAAGGGGACCTGAGGCAGGGCTGCTGAGATATTTACTACGTACGATACGTTTCTACTCTAAAATAGATAAATTGGAGTATAATTATTACACATATAAATATAATTACCGCTTTTAGTCAATATATATTGTCTAAATATAACATAACCCGATAAGGAATACAATAGTAAAGCAAATATGCAAATACATACCTCTCGGAAAGCCATTAAACAGCCATGAATGGGTCGTCAACCCTGGTCAGTTGGCCCCTAGCCTCTACCGCGTACAATCAACCAGAATCTTATTACTACAGATACCATTAGCAGTTCATTGAGAACTCAAGTTAGTGCGTGACGAAACTCTGTGGTGTCGACACGTGATTATTGTTTAATTGTTACCGTGATAATTGTGAAGGAATCGATTAACATATTTTGTGCTGCGACTGTGTCAATGTTCAAGAACGTAGCGTCTGTGAATGTCAGTGTAATGTTTGAAAACAGAGCCTTGATGTTGAATGTTACGTAACCACGAAGTGATATGGAGGCACGATGGATGGTTTCTGGCGTGCTCTGAAGTTGGACTTCCACGGTGATAATATGAAGCGGACTAAAAAGTGTGACAAAGTGAATAAAATTAAACACAAGTTGATAAAGAAACATAAATTAAGTAGGTGATTGCTTAAATTAACAATTAATACGGTTGTATCTAACGCGCTGTTTACGTTAGGAATTAGGAAGTTAATGGTTTTAAAACTTAATAATAATATACGTTAAGAATGCTACTGTTAATGTAGATCTTTCATGAGTTCTTTTAATTTCTGCTCGATTTTTTGCTTATTAGATGCAAACTAAGAAGTACCTATTGAGATAAAGTAGGTAGTTAAAGATGGTCGTAGCGCTCGACTTTCAATGAACATAAACGTCTGAAACGAATTCAAGATAACCTTCATGTTTATCACATGCTCACGAAATTACCAATTAATGAAACATGGCAGTAAAACCACGCGGTCGGTTTGGTACCTACTCGCAAAACGTGGTACATGCCGCCTACACATTTCGTCACTCAAGGTCTCGAATCAGTAGGCGCTTCGGCTAAAAATAATACTTCAAAAGGTTTTGTGAGAGTGCATTGCGTTCACTCCTTTATATCCGAAAATATTTATGCACCGAGTCATGTTAGCGGCGCGTACCCGTTTCTCTCCCGCATACAGAATGTCTTTCGACTTTGTTGTGGTTCTTGAATCCTTAATTGGGACTAATTTGTGGTCGTCGACTCATGCTGTTCATGTTTGTCTGGGTGGGCTGAAGGTTGAAACATCAGTATTGTATCTTCTGGTCAGTAATATTGTTATTTATTACACGAAAAATGCATCAACATTATACGCAACCCACATAATATAATAACAGCAGTAATACTCGTATCTTTTCAAAAATATTTCAACGAACGACTGGCGGAGACTCGTGTTTACGAGTAACTTTTGACAACTCTACAAATATGGGGTTTGATGATTTGATGACTGACTGACTATATCAATATATTATTCGTTTTAATGAAATGAAATGAAAATATGTATGTTTATTATGTGCTAAAATATTACTCAGTGCAGTACAGTAAAATTAAAATGAAATGTAAAGTGTACCAAAGGTCTCCGCTCTGTGGATTCCCATGTACTCGTATACCTTAGGAATACAATGAACGACAACATAGCCTTGTATCTTAATTACTGCGACACACACATTGTCTTTAATAGTGACAAAACTACTTTATTAAGGGCCCTTTTACAATTATTCTCCACTTGGCGAGATTAGGTATATTGACAAAGTTCTGGTAACTTCACCTCATATTGAACGTCACGAGTCCACAATACTATGCTAAAACTACGACCAAGCGGGATACATTTTCTACATAATTATGGTATGAGGCTGTAATAGAATCATACCTTGCTTAAAATTGATATTTTAATATTATATCGCATGTTTTCGGACTAGATTTTATTTCCCATATACGTTTTCTTATGTTATCATCGCAAGCTGTAATCACTTTTTATTTGTTCTACCACAAAAATGTATTAGTACTATTATATAGATAGATATTATAAATGTAATTTAATTTTACAGATGAGCACCGATCGGCGGGGGGCAGTTGGGAGGAGCCCGTGAGTGCAGTGAGGAACACACCTCTCAGGCGCTCGCAGAGGCTCAATTCCACCCTGGACTCCAGGTAAAGTCATAAATTTAAGCTTGTAATTATTGTCTTACGAGAAAACGTAGAAACTGTCATGTTAATTTTAAAAATCGTCTCTAGAACAATAACGAACGGCGAACGGCGCTGTGTGCCTCAGCGTGGTATGTCTTATTTATTATTATTCAAAAAGAAAACAATTTGTATTACCTTTCATATCAAACAATCAGCCCATTGCCATCCGCTGCGGAACGTAGGCCTCTCCCAGAGAATGTCCATCCCGATCCTGGGCAATCTCTACCCATCCTCGGTCAGTCATCTTTTTCGTCATCATCCCACCGTGTTCGATCTTTCATAGTAGAATCGATAATATGTTCTACATATCCGCTTAAAAATCGTGCTAGGTACGTTTCCTAATACTGCCCATTCTTATAAATAGCACAAAATGCCATTTAAATGGATGTACGTACATAATAATAGTAGAGCAAGTTACAAACAATTTAGTTGCAACCAACACGAAGGAAGTAGTTCGTGCGACAATACTAAGTATGATTGATGCGACTCCAAAATTAGAGCCAATTCACGCCTAGAGGGGGAGGTTTTAAAAATGTAAGCAAGTTACCAAATTAACTCGACTATAAATTGAACGCGACAAACGTGGAGTAGGCACTACGAACAGTTATAGAATATTGACGAAACATTTAAATGTGCACGTTAAACGTCAAGGAGATTAAAGTAATAGATTGAACGTTAAAACGATAAAATAAATCAAGTTGCCAAGGTTTTAGACAGCGAATACTTGTACAGAGTTTAATTTAATGGCTATAAAAATCTTGTCTGTTAGGCGTAGACGATGTCATTAAGGTTCATAGGCATCATAGCGCGATGATTGCTTCATATCAGTACTAACTTATCGACTTAATGCTTAAAATATGTCAATTCAGTATCAATAAACAAGGCGGACAAATACATTTTATTTGGAGCATATTTATAAGTTAATAAAAATACTAGCATTTTCTAAATAAAAATACGTAAAGTATGTACCTAAAAACCATAAATTTGGTCATGGCCAATTATATCTGTGCCTTAGCTTGTGATATTAAGAGTACTAGATAATGTCTTAGATTTAATATGTCAGTTACTTTCAGCCACTATACTGTCTATATTGGACCGTTTACATATAGACATTGCGTCTGTATTTCGTATTATGTGTAAATTTGTTTAGAATTAGATATCGCTGTATCCACTAGCACAGTTTAAACCAACGTCCAGCCTTAGTCACATCAGTTAGCAATTTGCATAATACTCCGCCTACACGAGAGAATTTTTTCTCAGTCCTGCTTAGTAATTTTAGGTTCGTCGTTGACAGTTGGCACATGCGACTTCCTCCCGCTAGTGTGGTCCCGCCGAACAATTAGCGGCAATTAACGCGAATTTCCTGTGCCTCAGAGGGCACTGCCTCCGCAGGACCGTGTTTACGGCTGTTTAGTCTGTGTTCGCCGAAACAATCGCTTCTTACCTACTTATTGTTAGGCACCATTTGTTTCGTGTTACATGTACTGGGTTAAAAAAGGTATTTTGAACCGAAGAACCGTTAAACTTTTAACATTAACTGCAGACAAAGAGACAGACTGAAAGTTGCATATACATATAGCATAATCACCCTATCGCAGTCCAGTGCTGTAGTCTTATGTCCTCTTCAATTGTTCGTCACTTTACTCGATCCTTTACTCTCTGCCTTATGCAAATCATCTAAGTGGAGGTCCACTTGAGGGCGCCCTACACTACGTTTGCCGAATAGCGGTGCCCACTCCAGAACTCGTTTGCCCTCGCGATTGTCGGTTCTGCCGCTGATATGGCCAGCCCACTGCCCCTTCAGTTTGCTAATGCGATGAGCTATGTCCAAGACTTTGGTTCTGTCGGATCACCGCATTTCGGATTCGAACGTGCAGGGAAACGCCGTGGGCCCTTTCCATAGCGCGCTGAAACACTGTTTGAACCAGCTGTATCGTACGTGTATATTTTGTCTCCATAGCATGAATGCGCCAAATAAATAAATGCTTCAAACAATACACATCATCCACCTGATATTACAGTGAGGTTTCCTTATGCTAGAGTACTAAAAAATGAGGAGGCGTCGTGGACCACCTTGCTTAAAATGTTTCAAATCATTGTGCGTTTATTTTTGAAATACATACTCGATAAACAAACATGAACTTTTTAACTTAATGTCTGTTTTTCAGATATTTTAACCTTGACCTTTATACTACCATAATCTTTTATTAAAAATATAATATCTGTAATTCCTGGTTCAAGTAATCAAATTAAAATTTGTCTTGCTCGAGGACTTTGTTTAGCAAAGTTATCTGTATAGCTTATGATGACATTCCAATGTAGATAAAAAAATATGTCAAGGTTCCAACGCATTCGGTGTGATGTTTGGTCTGCGTGATAATTCTTAAAGATCGGTTGGTTTTAAACTAAAAATGTAGACCCCTATTGTCAAACATTACCTTGCACAATTCATAAGCAAGGCGAGTGCGTGGCGATAAACTTAAGAATTTGTTGGTTTAACCCGACACACTTGCCTACACACGCAGTAAAGTCGAATATTGATGTTCTATTACAATCGTAGCCTTCTGCGTTTATATTCTATTGTTCGCATTTTTTCTTTTTGCTACGATTTGTGATCCCTATGTTTGAAACCCGTCCACAAACTTTTTTATTTACCTTTTGGTGTTTTACTTTAGGTCTAACATTCTGTTACTTTTAAAGCGAACAATATTTTCACTTCAAGTATATATTTTTTTGTTTCTTTAAATTTTATTGCACAAAAAGATACAAAAGGCGAACTTAACCTCAGGAGCTACTTCTACTTCTCTACTAGTCAGACTCTACTAGATTTGTGTACGATGAATGTACAAAAGGAAACACAATATAAGAAATACCTTGTTGTAAGTGGATTAGAATTCATCCATCCACAAACTCTAAAAGTTACCTTTTGGTTTTCGGCATTTGTATGACTTTCTGTGACTTTTAATGCAGAATTTAATTTTCTGAGAATATTTTCATATAGGAATCTGACTCATCTCTTTCCAATTTATTCATCAACAACTCATCACGCAGGAATGCAGGCAGACAAGAGATAAGACAAACATTTACTTACATGTTAAGTATGAAAGCTTGATGACTTCTGACCTCTTTGGATCTCTTATGAAAAGCTTAAAGCCCAAGACTCAAACTATTAAGCAATTAATATTTAAATATGTTTTTTTAAGTTTTGTACGAAAATCGTAGCGCTCTGAAGAACAAGACAGAGTTACAATCTTAAGAGTGTTATAAATCTATGGGACATAGGTACAGGTACATACTTTAGAGTAATTGAGACAGCTTTTATATGAACAAGTTGAAAATTGATATTTCCTATGTATATTGTACTTTGCATTGTTTAAGAATAGTAGGTACTACTTAAAAATACCTACTCGCTTTTACAAACGCCGCTGTTGTATTTCGTAGTCCTGTGTACAGATTATGATTGCCACGAGACAGGCATTGCCTAGTGTGGCTATCATAAGCATTACTGTAATTTGTACTGTGTTTTTCTTGGTAATAAACATAAAAAATGTTTATATTTTTACTTAGGTAGAAAAACCTTCAGTTAAGACCTGTTTGGTGTATTGTACATACATACTATTATTAAAAAAATAAATAAATAAATAATCCAAGATACATAACCCACATATCGCAATCTAAACCGAAGCTTGTCTCGTATGTGTACTAGACTACTGATTAACTTACTTATTTTTGTAAATTACAAAATTACATATTATACAGACCAATACAATCAGACATGTTTAATCCCTCCTCAATTGCAACTTAATTATTAAATCACATCCACTCGGCAAAAACCTTTATGTTTCATTCTATTACCGACGTACATAATAGAAATAAGTACAATTAATCGTATAAAAGTAATGCCCGCATGTTCTCTCTTAAAGCCACCGAGCAAAAGTAATTAACCCGATTTCAAACTAAAAACTAATTTGGTAAGGATCATAAACAAAAATAGACTCAAAATAGAACTCGTATCTAGCCAATCTGAAACGCTATTCATTAACAACGATTGTTTTGTCATTGAGTACAGTTTTTATTTATCTAATTGGGGTTAAATGCCTGTTAGCTTTACAACGTATGATGTACGAAGGAAATTACTTTTTACCATTCAGCTGGTTTCATTGTTATGCGTTTTACGCGGGTGTGTTAAACCCGAGCGGTTTGTTAATGGGTAACAATATTTTATATTGTGGAACGATCGTTTCGATCTATCTAGTGAAGAAGCAGAGATTGCATCTGTGTTTCCTTGCACTTGTGCACTTTAATATCTCCTGCGTATTTGACTAGTCTCCTTGTTCGCCGAAATTCCGTCAGGAGAGTATTATGAAACTGATAATTGCCAATGACATCTGATAGGAGGCAAATACTCATGTCTATTACATGAGTATTTGCCTCCTATCAACTAACCTGGATGTGGATTGTCTTCTAAGCTATTCCTCAACAAGGTACAACGGTTTACTTTGTAAAACAATTCAATAATATACCGAATAGCGACGGTAGATATTTGGATCTCGTTCTAAGCAATATTGCGGAAGTAGCCGTGTCGAAACCACTTGACTTATTAAGTAAATTAGACTGTAAACACCCCAATTTGCTAGTTACCCTGCATCAGACTGAGGTGAGCTACCTTCAGCCTAAATGTCGTTCTGATCTAAATTATTTTAAGGCTAATTACGATGACATTGTATCAAATTTGGAAGGTATTGATTGGCTGGCGGAGTTTGTGGACTGCAACGGTGTCAATCAGACGGTTGGTAGATTTTATGATGAATTGAACAAGATAATTGAAAAGTCTGTGCCAAAACGCAGTCCTAAATCAGCTAAGTATCCTAAATGGTTCACTAAGCCTCTTATTAAGCTGCTCTCGGAAAAATCCAAACTTCGCGCTAAACTTCGTAAATATGGTAACCCTCGTGATAAACTGGAGTTTGATCTTATACGAAACCGATGCCACAAACTCATGGACAAATGCTATAGCGAATATAAAACTAATATTGAGGATAGCATTTCTCGTAACGTCAAAGCTTTTTGGCAATATATTAAAGAAAAACGCAAAAACAAATCTTCCATTCCCTCCCAAATGTACTTAAATGATGATCTGGTAAGTTCTGGTCCCGAGATAGCTGGTCTTTTTGCTAAGCATTTCTCGTCTACTTTTTCCGCTGATTCCGTAACCCATGATTGCAATGTTGCGGACAGATCGTGCTGGGGCCTTTCTAGTTTACAATTTTCTACATCCGATACCTATGAGGCTATAAAACGTCTCGACACTCAGAAGGGAGCCGGTCCTGATGGGATTCCGCCTGTTTTCATTAGGAATTGTGGCTCATTCTTGTCGCTTCCGCTGACTCTGATTTTTAACCAGTCACTGCGTGAAGGAGTCTTTCCCGACGAATGGAAGAAGGCTAAAATAACACCTATTTTTAAAAAAGGGGAAACATCCAATATAAGAAATTATCGTCCCATTTCTATTTTATCAACATTTTCGAAATTATTTGAATCCCTTGTCAATCCGGTATTAAGCAGCCATCTGAAGAATCATCTCACTGAGTTTCAACACGGTTTCCGCAAGGGTCGGTCTACCCAAACAAACTTAGTTGAATTCATCACTGAGGTGTCACGAAGAGTGGATAATGGTGCTCAAATTGATGCCATTTATACTGATTTTGCCAGTGCCTTTGATAAGGTCAGCCATTCACTTCTCTCAACGAAATTACAGTCAAAGGGTATTTATGGCAGCTTGCTTGACTGGTTCAGGTCTTACCTCCATATGAGACCACAGGCAGTTGTTGTGGATGGGTTCGAGTCTGAAATATACTACGCAACATCTGGAGTCCCTCAGGGCTCACATTTGGGACCGGTGCTATTTCTGGTTTTCATCGATGACATCACTCTGAGCATCAAGCACTGTAGGTTGAGCTTATTTGCGGACGACTTGAAAATCTACAGACAGGTAAATTCCTCGGAGGAAGCGAACCTCATTCAGGAAGATCTCGACAGTATTTACTCATGGTGCAACTCAAATGGAATGTATCTCAACATAGACAAATGCTTTTATATTAAGTTTACAAAAAAGAAAAATCCATACTTGACTACTTACAACATAAATAATAAAACTGTTAAAGAATTGGAGGTGATAAGAGATCTGGGGGTTTTGGTGGATAAAGAGTTAAAGTTTACATCACATATAGACAACATTGTCAAGAAAGCGTTCAGTATGCTAGGGTTTTTAAGGAGAAACACCTCCGAGTTTAGGCTTAATTACACCCGCAAAATTTTATATAACGCGCTCGTCAGAAGTCATCTAGAGTATGCCTGCGTGGCCTGGAATCCAGTTTATACTGTCCACTCTCAGCGCCTGGAGAACGTCCAGCGTGCGTTCACAAGGCACCTTGCCTTTGTGTCCCCAGGTATCTCGCATCGGGCTCCTTATGATCAAAGGTTGTCGTTTTTCGAGATGAACACGTTGCGCGACCGGCGTAAAAGCCAGGACTTAATGTTTTTGCACGGACTATTGAATGGCAAAATAAAGAGTAGTGAACTCCTGGCTCAGGTGGGGTTGTCGGTTCCAGTCCATTTGCCTCGTCACCCCATCAAGAAAACCTTTTCTTTACCTTTTGCTAGAACCAATCTGGGACGCCATGCTCCCATGTCGAGATGTTGTAGCGAATATAATGAGAATGAGAAAACTATTGATATCTTTCACGATTCCTTGGCCAGGTTCAGACGTAATTTGATGTACGAGGAATAGGTAGCATTAACATAGTTTGTAGTGTATTAAATTAAATGTTGTGTACGCCTATAATGGGCATATGTACAAGAATCTTTATGTTGTATATTATTGTAATGAATGTTCTGTATATATGCTGTTGGTGTACCGTTTTAAATAAATAAATAAATAAATAAAACGTCGACTTAGGATCATTTTTATACTTTAACACATTAATTTGATATAGGTATTATAACATGCCTATAGATATAACAAGAGAAAATATCATCTTGAAAACTTTTTGTTTATACCTAAGTACAAAAAATACCTAAGGAAGCAGAGATTACCCACATAAAACGCAACGCTTATTAGGTTGACAACTTAGACTCGCTCTTGTGTGTTGTAATTTGTTGTTCTTGTGCAAAAAAAAATATTACCACAGATTTTTTGTTTACACATTTTCTAATGCTAAAAACAGACTTAAGTATGTATAGTACCCAGTTTGCAGTCTTAATAATGCGCCAAGAGACTCGCTAATAATAAGTATGTTTAAAATTAAAACGCTGAATGATTTATTGAGGTTACCTTATTTAATCGTATAGCATTTTTTTACAGTCGTGAGCAAGTACCTGATGCTAACTGTCATGTAACCTGCAAACTCGTGACCGCTTCGCATCTTATAAAAGAAACAAGCAATGCAGTTATGTTTTCTCAGAAATAAATACGATTCAGATTGCTCAATTAACAGACACTGAAGTGGCACTTGCTTCTTAAGGAAGACGTATGTATGCCACTTGTAATTATTTACCATCTCTTTATTCGAACATGGTGTAGAGAATATAATGTACGAAACTACAGAAAAATGTGTATGGGACACGAATTTATGGACTTTATAGGCACATAAGTGAATCATAGATTACACACCTTAGATTATGCACATTAGATTGTAGGTTTCACCCTTACGTTTCACGAAACTCAATGTAATCGTCATTAGTATAGGTTTTTAAAAACACTTATAAATCACCAATCATCAGCACAAGTATGGTGTGTTTACTGGCCGTCGCTTCAGTCGACGATATTGAAGGAAAAGCAATAACAGCCACGAACTATTACGACCTCTGTTCAAACTTCCTCAAATATGTTTTAGCCACATCGAAAGTTACTGTAATACAAAGATAACATATCTGAAACCTGAGAGTATGGCTGATCTGCGGCTGTTTGTTACGATGATGATGATACATGGTGATAATGTTGAACACCATTTCTTCACGATAACAAATAATATCATTCCAACAACCGGTAAATTTGAGTTAAGCCTAGCTTATAATGGTGAGAAAATACCAGACATTGACCAACGTTCAGCAGTGGCCTTCCTACGGCTGTTTGATATGATGATGATGATGATATTGTAAACGATTTCCTCACGATAATAAATAATTTTCCCGCGATGAAAAATAAAATTCTATTTGAACGAGACCTAAGGCATTGCCTATGTGCAATAGAATAGTTAATCCGGTACGGATACCTTCGTGTCAAGAACGCAAGTTACAATTACAGGATGACTAGATACTTATTTCTTATATAACATTTCTAATTACGTAAACCGCTAGTTACTATTGCGACATAAAATTTACATCACTCGCTTATTTTCATTTTCATCCTTTTTTCAAATTCCTAGTTTCTTATATGAAAAACGTAGTGAAGTGCGAAGTCCCGAAACCCTGAGCTTCTTAAATCTTGAAAGTTCTATTTCACCTAGGGTTTGATATCCCTACAGGCTCTATACCAACTATAAATAAACATATCTGTTAATTAGGTTTTAACACAGCTATATCAATCTTCCTCTATCTGTCATACCCAACAATTTCACCTAAGTGCATCCATTATCCATCTTTAAACCTTCAGTTTATCGTGAACATTTTGACCATAGTCAACTTAACATTACAAAAGGCGAACTACTCTGAGATCGTCATTTCCTTGTAAACAAAGACAATAGATATACAGAGACAAATGATTAACGCTGTGCAAAAACTATTCTGTTACATTATAACTACCACGCACTTTGCAAATTAAATCAATAGCATAGTCAACTAGTCAATTAAATCTGCATAACAATTAGGAGTTTTCATGTGGGCGTGATAATTTACTTTAAATTAATTACTGTACTAATTGTCACTTGTTGTTCTTTTAATCAATTCTTTTTATATCGATTTTTTTTAGAGTTTTGTTGTAATATTTTTACGGGAACAATGCCGCTGGTAGGTATATTGTACAGAATCCTAGAATAATAATCCCCTTAAATAAACATTTTAAAGCTTTGTTTACAAGCTTACATATTTGTAAAATCTTAATAGTTATGATAATTTGTAAAATCTTAATATTTACGAGTATGATAACGTTAATCTAAAGATCTTGGAAGTATGTACCAGGATTATAATAATTTTGCGGGATGGCATTCTCAATCTAGTCAGAATTATTCATTAATATTTTGAATTGGTATCTCATGAACCAACTATTAAAATACTTCTATAATCGCTTGTTTGTTGGTATACTATGCGCAAACAAGATAAATTTTACTTTCAGGGGCTAGGTCAAACAGATTCTACAGCAATAAGATAAGCGCAATCAAAGTTCACTGGAAAATAATAATAATGTCTGCAATTTTATGGAACGATAACCAACTAATGTTGTAAAATTGCAGCATTCAAATCTAGTCTTGAACAAAGAAATCTAATAATTGAGCCAAAATATTCATTCAATAGCTGTTCTTAATTGTCCTTATACGAGTAGGTGTTGTTTATATTTTTTGGTAAAGTTGGATGGTAGTTTCATTTACATTCATTAATATTTCCCTGACTTGTTACATATGCAGCAAACCCACGGACATTCTCGTAATTTATGAACAAACATTACATTAATTCGTTAGTTTTTAAGTCAATAAATGCGTCCATGTAATTCTCGGCGAGTACCAGGCTGGTCCTTGTCGAACATTATAGTGTAATAAACCTCTTATAACCAAGACCCGCGTTGTGCGCAGGTCGTATTGAGAAATTCAGAATTTTAGACGTTGACATCACCTCCCCGGCCTCAGTCTGAGCTCAATCATAATAACCTAAACTACTTCTCAACTTTTTGTTTCGCTCGCTATAGCGAGTGTGAGTGCAACAAATTCCTCACGCGGATTTTGAGAAACACCATCAATGAACTTGTCTATATGTTTATGGTCTCCAACTGTTATTGGGAGACATTGTTGGACTAATATAATCGCGAACTCCTCACAAATGAATAGCACTGCCAAATATAGAACAATGTTACAGAATACGACCTTCGATTTCCTCATTCGGTCAGTATTGGCGCCTGGCGGCATATCAAAGTTGAGCTGTAATGTAATATTCACAGCTACCTTACTTTAGAAGCTACTCGTACCAAGCTATAAAGTTACGATCACGTAACACCTCGTATCGCCTGTTTGGGGGCATTACTATCGCATATTTTATGGATCGACTTCGAAAGCAAATAGCAAGCAAAATAGGTTATTTCAATGTGGGACATGCTTATCGTTTCTACATACTTTCATCGGAATTTACGGCAGATAGCTTTTATGGAAAACGTGGTGAGGGCAATTCAGTTTAAAGATGTCAACTTTTAAAATCTTTTTCCTGTGGTGTCTATCTTAAAGTTACAAAATTAGGGGAATTAACGAAAGAGCACACTCAAATAATATGAAAGATACAAACCGTAATATTTGCGAATCCCCAAAAATCGTAAAGCGAAACATTGACTTGCTGTTTTCCAGCAAGAATACGTTCTTCAGTAAGGTCGAGAATTACCTTGTAAATAAATGGGAAAAGATTAAATAATAATACAGTGTGTAAATAATATCAAGGCAAATCACTCCATTACTTGTACCAAGAAAGTCGCGATGTATCATTTCTTAATGATAATATTCATAAACATCCGAAACACAATAAATGATAGAGTATTGCAACAAACATAAATGGCTATGAAGCCTTAATCAAATCTTTCATATTTGCCATACTGCGCGTGTAATAGTAATCAAGCAAACGAGTTCTACTTTATGATGGTCCTAATTACAAATCCAGTGAAGCACAGGCAATCTTGCAGTTACATTTGTATTAAAAACTTTATGTAACATTTCAAAATCAATTGTTACAGCAATTGCGTTCAATGTTTTTGTTTATTTTGTTTAATTGCTACCGCGAGTTGCATAATTGGACACGAGTAGTGATTAACTATCGCCCGTGTTGTCGTGTGATAAATAACTGGGCACGATTACTCAGCGGTCGCGAAAATAATCGCATTGGCTATTTCGGTTTGCGAACAATCGGGTAGATTGGCCATGTGCGATTCGAACATGGTTACAAATTTTATTTTTATTTTCCTTATTGTTTATCATGACATCAATTACTTATTTTACGTTTTTGATAATAATTATAACAAATTATATAGAATATAGATAACTTGACGTTACTGCCCACGACCGTTGTACTCACGGGAGGCCCAAGAAACGCTATTTGGATGTCATGAAAGCGAACATGGCAGAGAACAATCTCATACCGGAGGATGCCGAAGATCGGTCAAAGTCCTCCACTTTGACCGATCTTCGGCAGATTCCGCAAAAAGGGAACCCTGACGCTAGTAGAACGGAAAAATGCTAGGACGATGAACAAGAACTTTGCTAAATGATTGATATCAAGTGATAATTAAATACCTAGTCTACACGTATGAAATCAGTTTAAGTAGTTAAACTGGATATTAGACACAACTTTGTTCTTTTCCGGGACAAAATAGAATAAAAATTCTTGTGATCTCCATTTTTCCAAAGGAAAACTTGCAACAAAATCCCACACAATTACTCATACCAATGAGTTCCTTGACACGCCTAATCACCACTCCAGATATTATAGATGTACAAAAATGTATGAGTAATTTTAGCGCTTATGTTTTATCCAAATAAACAGCTTAATGCAATGTTTTGACACGAGCCAGTGATAACGGCTGAGAATGCAGATAGGCACTGCATAATGTACTCGCCAGTTGTTTTTATCTGCTTGTACTTTAGCACTCAACTGCAGTCTGTTTGTCTAGCGATTACGTAAACAAACATTCACACCGCTCCTCATGATTCCAAAGTTAACAACATTTAAGCCTCATAATCTGCCATGGACGGTATGCAAGACTTTGAGTAAATTAAAATATAATTTAAGCCGTATAAAATGAATGTTGCCTTAAACATGAGCTTTAAATCACTTGGATATTGGTACTACGGAGTGTAATGGGCTATAAAAGTTGCCATTTGCAAAACTGTCAACGGTTTTATAAAGGCCGTAACTAAATGTGTGGGATAACTAAAATTTACAAAATGGTTATGAAAGTACAAGAAGTTTAGTCAGGCTTCTCATAGGTATAGCAGATTCAATTACTTCTTAAAATTAAAATACCTACATAAAATAGGTTGGTATGCGGGGCGAGATCGTACACCTGAAAGTAAGCATTCCGTCTGCCCATAAAACAGCGGAAGGCCGAAACAAATAGGGTTTTGCAGCTTAGGCGCTCAGAAGTAGGCAGGACTGGGCCGTCTTTTTGGCCGGGAAGCAGTAAAGACCGCATTTGCCTGTCGTGGCTCCCATTCCATTGGGGGCTCAGTAGTTGTTTCAGGGTTATGCGTAGATTACCATACCCACCCATTTTCCATTCCTAAATTTGAAACTTCTTAGTTTCTGTGAGTGGTCGGTTTTATATGTTTAGGTCCAATAAGGTTACTTATTTGATATACGATACGATTGGTTGGTTGGATTGGATTGGTTGACTTCACCAAAACACAGGAATTATTGAAATAGCACCTTTGTGTATGTTATCCATAAGCTTTGAAAACAGGGCATGCATTATATTATATGAGACACACCATTACTATAGTAAAATGAACAAATAACAATTGTGCTCCAAATATCCTATCAATATTGCCTAAACAAAACACCATAACGTTGCCAACGCCGCTTGTGCAACAAGATCCACAAAGGACTTTCTGACCAAACAGCGAATACCTAATTGGCATAATCACCATTGTTGATCGCGAAGCCGTGCTTGCAGTTACAAAAGTCAAGCCAGCTTGACCCGCGGATCAAATAGACCCTCCCCACACCACAGAACATATCTAGGTAGAACCGCGATCAGCTCTATGTTCAATGAAATCACAGCGAATCACTTTTCGAAGCGTTCGAAATCCCAAGTTTGGAAACAACGGCGTACCGTGTTGACCCTCGGATCAAATATACCCACCCCACGCCACAAAAATATGTCTAGGTAGAACAGCGATCCGCTCTTCGTGTTCAATGAATCACAGTGAGTCAGTTTTTCAAGCGTTAGGCCAGCCGCACAGCGATTTTTCACCGCGCGATTTTTTTTTCCGCAATTCTGTAACTCGTGCAACACTATAGAAGTAGCCGCACTGGCGATTAAAAATTCGCGCGGAAAAAAAATCTGTGAATTGATGCAAAATGACCGCGATTTCTTTCCGCGCGAATGTTTTGTGCAATATAAAGTGGTACGGGCCTGTCCGCACTGCGGGAAAAAAATCGCGCGATCCGCTCAGTCATAAACTAACAAGGAAGACGAGAGTCAGCAAGGAAGACGAGATTATGGAAGGAAATATATAGATATATTTTACTTGGGAACAATATAGTGTTGTTGAAAAAAAACAAAAAGGTGAGTAAAGCTAGAGTAGTTATTAATTTGCCTAATAAGTACTTTTCAATTATTATTATAAAATATTACTGTGTCAATACTCATTAGATGTTCACATCGCGCGTCGTTTTAACATCTTATTTGAGCTATTGATGGAGTATCAAGTAAATTAAAATTTTTCTTCTGCCCATTGTACACGTCCGTTTCAGCTGGGAACTCCATCGAAATGACAAAATACGCGCGGAATTTTATTCGCAGTGCGTATATAATGTGATTCCGGTCGCGGAAAAAGAATCGCGAGAATTAAAATCGCGCGGTGAAAAATCGCTGTGCGGACAGGGCCTTATAAAACCGAATTTTGGAAACAAAGGCGCACCGCATCACTAAATCATATATTAAAACAAAAGTCGCTTTTGTTTGGCTATCTGACGATTCCCACCTACCACCTATAACGTTTCCTAGTTCTATGAGTACCAGATGATGACTGTCTATTTCAATTAGATTGCGCGTTGTTCTTGAAACGATTGTAAGAAAACACATGCTGTGAATAAGTCGTATTGGCGAGAGCGCTTATTGAAGAGACATTTTACAGTCATTGACAGCCTCGATACCGCAAGGGCTAGAGCGTTAAAGCGGACAGTTCAAAGTTTCCAAGCAATTTCGGAAATAACTTTTCAAGCCTTGATGTTCTGGAGACGACCGCAATCATCGTTTGGCTCTCAAGGGAATACCTTGGTACCTGCTTTAAGTCTAATGTTATTGTCTTCTAATATCTATCAACCACCTTAGTAAGAGAGAGAATAGTCTGGCATATTTATTACGTACCATAGTGCAAGTTTGAGCCACTCCTTTCCGCGTTCTATCACTGATACATTTTTTTTTTTTTTTTAACCCAAGACATGCCACGCTGGGCCACACAGCGCCATCTAGCCCCAAACTAAGCCGCAGCTTGTACTATGGGTACTAGACAACTGATAAACTTACTTAGATACTTTTTTTTTGCAAATAAATACATATTATACATAGAAAACACCCAGACCAATACAAACAGGCATGTTCATGAACACAAATGTTTGTACTGTGCGGGAATCGAACTGTTACATCCCTCCGATGTCTACCTTTAGGCTGACCGGCAGCCCTACCATAAAATGCTAGATAGGCAGTTTAGGTCCCGACCGACTGGGTTCGCTTCACGAACGCCAGTCTATCCCCGATCCTCATACGCGCCGGTTGCCATCTCGAACTATAATTTCTATATCATTGTGTTTGAATTCAATTCCTTTTTTTAAAACCTTGTGGGATAGGCCCGTTGTAACATTGGTGGCAGCGAAAAAGGGATGTGAAAAATCATCCTCGGAACGTCTCGTTTGTGCAATATCCGTGAAATATAAATTTGTTTTATCCACTGTGAATGTGTGCTAAATCCGTGAACTATATCTCTTCACATCGCTGTATCTCACTGTATCATCTCCGTATCCTGTGAAAGAGAAGTTCGCCGTGTCCCGCCGAATCAATCACCGTGTCCCGCCGAATCAATCACCGTGTCCCGCCGAGTCGTTCACCGTGTCCCGCCGAATCAATCACCGTGTCCCGCTGAGTCAATCACCGTGTCCCGCTGAGTCAATCACCGTGTCCTGCTGAGTCGTTCACCGTGTCCCGCTGAGTCATCCGCCGTGTCCAGCTGAGTACCCTGCAAATAGAAGTAGTAAACTTACCTCTGTGTCCCGCTGTATCGTCACTGCATCCTGTAAAGAAAGAAGATACTTACCTCCGAGTCCCGCGTGCAAGAAATTAATCAACATCATCTAACAAGAATCGAACCCCTTATCGCATCGGAATGCGGTCCCAACTTCCCGTCGCCGCTACACTCGCCGTATGTGCAACATTGTCGCAGTGAGTCTGGTCTTTGTTCCTATACACTAAGCAATAGTGTTACTTTGTTACGTCTTACAATAATCATAAGCATTTCTCCGTATCGTTTAATCCCGTCTTATAGTTTAGTTAAAAGTTGCGTCATATTATTTAATCTCGTAAATTATAATTAAGTTGTGTAAATTCCTATATTTTATGTGTGTAAACAATGCCTAAGGACGATATCTTGACGGTTCCTATATCCGAATATGACCAGACAATTCACTCAGATACTAGGCCCCCGAGTCCGGGGCCCGCACTGGCAGACAAAAGGGCACGAGGAGGCAAAAGCCCCGCCGCCGTACCAGTTCCTCTGCCATTCCTAGACTTCAACATCCTTTTAAAGTTTATTAAACCCTACGACGGGAGTAGGGAAACACTAAATAGTTTCTTAATAAATTGTAACAATGCCTATGAACTGGCCAGCGAGTCACAAAAACAGATCATATTTAAATACATCATATGCCAACTCCAGGGCAAGGCCGAGATAGCCTGCTCCATCAAAGAATTCACAAATTGGGAGCAATTAAAAGATTTCTTAAAAAATCAATTCAGCGAAAGAAAACACTTCGCCCACCTGCTCACTGAGCTCCAGGAGAGCAGGCAATTACTAAATGAAAATGTTAGCCAATACGCCTTACGCGTCGAAACATACCTCTCCCAACTGCTCACTGAGATTTCTCTCAGCGACACGAAAGTCAAAGAAATTCCTGGGCGTACTGCCTCCATGCAGGAGCTAGCCCTTCACCATTTTCTAATGGGGTTGCACCCCAGACTCTGCACTATCATAAGGTGCAGGTCTCCAAAAACTCTTAACGAAGCCATAAACCTTGCTATATCTGAAGAAAGAATTCAACAGACATTATCGAAAAGAAGTGCTATTTCAGAACGTAATGACTCGCAGCCAAGAAGGCCTTTCGCTAGGGGCGTACCAAATCCAAACCCGACTCGTTCCCTCGTTCCATTTAGGCCCAATAGGACCCCACAGGGCGGTAACACCGTGACCTGTAGGTATTGCAAATTCCCCGGGCATACGATAGAAAATTGTAGAAAACGGGCATACAACAATAACAAGTATAATACAAATTTCCAACAGCAACCTTCCAGTTCTAATCCGAACCCAATGCGTAGGGTGAACTTCACCCATGGGTCGGAAGACGAGGTCCAGGATGAACCGACCTCGGAAAACTAAACGGCGCCTCGTTTAGGCGTCGCACGAGTCGCATTTCTGCAAACAATGACGCCCTCGAATCCACCGCTCAGACGTCATATGCTTCTGCAGTAGGTAGGAAAATTACTAACTCAAATAAAAATACTATTTCTGCACAGTCCGCGGCTTGCGGATTCCCTGCAACAAAACTTACTAAATCAAATAAAAATACTATTTCTGCACAGTCCGCAACTTGCGGATTCCCTGCAACAAAATCTACTAAATCAAATAAAAATACTATTTCTGCACAGTCCGCGGCTTGCGGATTCCCTGCAACAAAACTTACTAAATCGAATAAAAATACTATTTCTGCACAGTCCGCAACTTGCGGATTCCCTGCAACAAAATCTACTAAATCAAATAAAAATACTATTTCTGCACAGTCCGCGGCTTGCGGATTCCCTGCAACAAACCCTACTAAATCAAATAAAAATACTATTTCTGCACAGTCCGCGGCTTGCGGATTCCCTGCAACAAACCCTACTAAATCAAATAAAAATACTATTTCTGCACAGTCCGCCGCTTGCGGATTCCCTGCAACAAACCCTACTAAATCAAATAAAAATACTATTTCTGCACAGTCCGCCGCTTGCGGATTCCCTGCAACAAAACCTACTAAATCAAACAAAACTTCTATTTCTGCACAGTCCGCTACTTGTGGATTCCCTGCAACAAACCATACCAAATCAAATGATATTACTAATCCTGCACAATCCGCCGCTTGCGGGTTCCCTGCAACAACCATTACTAAATCCACTGTATCCTCTTTGTCATCCAATCCAGAAAAGCCTACAATTATAAAATCAATCGTATTCACTGCATCCAAGGCTTCTAAAAATCACACTGTATCCAAACATCCTATAACCCCTGAACCCAAAAGTAGCTTACCAGAACCTACTCAATCCAAACTTCCTCTCAGTAAAGAGTCAGAAGTATACGAAATCTCTTTTGATCCATCTAAAAAGTCTCTACCCTACGTAATTGTAAATACCACTGTATCAACCTTACCCTTAACCTTTTTAGTAGACACCGGTTCTGCAATTAGTCTCGTGAAAAAATCAGTAATAGAAACAAAATCACCATTACAAAAAGAAACCTTAAAACTTAAGGGTTTCAGTTCTACTGAGGACACTGTTCCCACTTTGGGGTCGTTAAACATTAAAATAAAAATAGACGAAAACCCTCATCACCACCTAACACACAAATTCCATGTGGTGGATAATGTAGATTTACCATATGATGGTATCATTGGTAATGATTTGCTTACTAAATTCCAGGGCAGTATCAATTTCACTAGGGAAATTATGAGACTATCTAAACTCGAAATAAAACTTTTCTTTACTGACCCATTCTTTATCATTCCTGCACGCACCGAAAAGGTCATAGAGTGCACTGTCTCAAACCCAGACCTGAAAGAGGGTCTCGTTCTAGATCAAAGCCCTTCAAAGGAAATCCTAATTGCAAATTGTTTAGTTAAAGTAAAGAAAAACAATAAAATAAATTTATCTGTTATAAACACATCTGAATCTGCTGTTAACTTAAAAACTAACCTTAACCTAATACTTACCCCAGTTGACTCAATCCGCTCCGAATCCGCCGAAGATACTATTCCAGTAAACTATTCCAATCACCAACCTGAAAATCAAAATACTCTTGAAAGAACTCAACGAGTGCTAGACCTATTGAGGATAGATCACCTCAATGACGAAGAAGCTGATGCTCTTCTCCAACTCTGTACGGACTACTCCGACATCTTCCACCTCCCTGATGAAAAACTTACCTTTACTAATGTCCTGAAACATGACATAATTACTACATCCGAAGTACCAATCCATACTAAGACCTATAGGTTCCCTGAAGTCCATAAACAAGAAGTAAATAAGCAAATGAATCAAATGCTCGAACAAAACATCATTGAACCTTCCATTTCTCCATGGTCTTCCCCTATCTGGGTAGTACCTAAAAAACTCGACGCATCAGGCCAGCAAAAGTGGCGCGTCGTCATTGACTACAGAAAATTGAACGACATCACTGTAGGTGACACTTATCCCATTCCCCAAATAGCCGAAATATTAGATCAATTGGGGAACAGCAAATATTTCTCAACTTTAGACTTGGCCTCCGGATTTCACCAAATTCTAGTAAATAACCCCGAAAAAACAGCTTTTAATGTGCCTCAGGGCCATTTCCAATTCACACGCATGCCCTTCGGATTGAAGAATGCACCTTCAACCTTTCAACGACTGATGAACACAGTCTTATCCGGATTACAAGGCCTTCGGTGTTTCGTCTACCTTGACGACATCGTCTCGTATTCATATGATCTTAATTCTCAAATCCAGAACCTTTCCACCATTTTCCAAAGACTCAGGGAAGCCAACCTAAAACTCCAGCCCGACAAGTGTGAATTCCTCAGGAAAGAGGTCGCTTATCTGGGCCATACTATTTCAACCGAAGGGGTCAAACCAAACCCCGACAAGATCAAAGCCGTAGTCCAATTTCCAACTCCTTCTACTCCCAAGGACATTAAATCATTCCTTGGTCTGGTCTCTTATTATCGCCGTTTCATACCTGACTTCTCTAAGACCGCAAAACCACTTACCTCACTCTTAAAGAAAAATGTTCCATTCAAATGGGAAAACCAACAACAGGTCGCATTCGATTACCTTAAAGAAATGCTTACTTCTGCACCTGTCCTCTCCTATCCTGATTTCACCAAACCATTTATACTAACCTGTGATGCTTCCAATCATGCTGTCGGCGCTGTAATCTCTCAAGGCGAAGTTGGCAGAGACCAACCCATCGCATATGCCTCGCGAACACTTAATAAAAGCGAATGCAATTACAGCACAACGGAGAAAGAACTCCTTGCTATAATCTTTGGCTGCAAACAATTCCGACCATACCTTTATGGTCGAAAATTCCAAATCGTGACCGACCACCGGCCTCTTAAATGGCTATTCGATCATAAAGACCCCAGCAGTAAAATGCAACGCTGGCGTCTCAAACTCGAAGAGTACGAGTACGAAATAGTTTACCGAAAGGGAAAATTAAATGCAGCCGCCGACGCACTCTCACGATACCCTGTAAATCCTATTCTACGAAATCGACGTACAAGACCAACCAATCCCACTGACTCCACTGATCCTACTAGTTCTACCAACCCTACTACTTCTACTAATCCTACTAATTCCACTGATCCCGCTGATAATGCCAGTCCTGCAGATCCTACTACTTCCATGAATCCTACTAGTTCTACTATTCCTGTACCAAATCCTCTGCATCAGTCAACTTCAAATCCTCAACCTCAAGGGGACTTACCAGAGCAGGCGCCGCCTGGCGGCCAATACGATAATGATGCATCGTCACCGTTCAGCCCTCTGAGCCTGAACGACCTCGGCATAAGCCTTCCTGCCATTTCTAATTACGATAGCAATAGTCTACCATGCATAGACCTGCTCGACGATAATGACGAGGACCTAGGGCTTTACAGCCCACCAAACCCTAACGTAACTACTAAATCCGAAGGTCCCGATCCTGAGGACTCTACTAGTTCATTACCTGCTGCAAATCGGCAGACTTCTACACCCTCGGTTCCAAATCCTGAAAACAACAACTTACCTTTACAATCTCGATCTCCCCGCTCTTTACCTGAAATAGAAAGCGACTTACCTATACCATCTCCTGCTCTGGATTCTTCCACACCTAATCCTGAAACGCAAGAAATACCAAATGCTATTCCCGAGACTTGCGATTATCCAACATTCCTAAGGGAAGTTAATAGCCAAAGTAAAACCTTTAATACTAGAATCTTTGAACACAATGAATCCCTTTTGAAAACTCAAATCAAAACTGTCCTCGTTCCTACATCAATAGATCTGGATGACTCTAACGCATACGTACCTGAAATACTTGAACAACTCACAGATCCCAAAGATACCATATATAAAGAAAAGCAACTATACTCCTTTGAGGAGGTCCCTTTCAGCAACAAACACTTATTTTTTATGTTCTCAAAGGTAAATCATTTTGACGACTGTACTTACCCGGAAATATTCCAGACCTTGAGAGCCATTCGAAACCACCTTGTAACCCTCGGCGACCAAGTCAAAGAGATCGCTGTATCCGACTTCCAAAATCCATTCGAAAAACATTCTTTTGCAAAAATCTATAACATCCTGGTCTACCTTTTCCATAACACAAATATCTCAATCAACGTTTACCACAACACCATAATATATCCAAGCCTCAGTGAGATAAAAAAGATCCTGAAGGAAAATCACGACCTTCCCATAGCCGGCCATTTGGGCGTGAACCGAATGCTAAGCCGGATTCAGGAAAAGTATTACTGGAAGGGGATGAAGACAGACGTAGAGAACTACATTAAACAATGCTCATCTTGCCAAGAGAATAAAGCCCTTAGGAGGTGCAACCGAGCACCGATGCAAATTACCACCACCTCTACTAGTCCCTTTCAAAGAATATCTCTAGACATTGTTGGTCCTCTACCAGAATCAGGAACTGCTAAGCTCAAGTACATTATGACCCTTCAGGACGACCTAACTAAATTCTCTGCAGCATACCCTCTTCGCAGCGTCACTGCTGAAGAAACTACCGACTGCCTCATTCATTTCATTTCTCTCTTTGGTATCCCTAAAACCATTTTCACCGACCAGGGTACCAACTTCACAGCTGACCTCTTCAAGAAAACTTGTCAATTCCTCAAAATCAAACAATTATGGTCGACTCCTTACCACCCTCAGTCTCAAGGCGCCCTTGAAAGGAGCCATTCCACTCTAAAAGAATACCTTAAATCGTTTGTCAACGACAACCAGGATGACTGGCCCCGGTACGTGTATACGGCGATGTTGGCTTACAATACCGCGATACAATGTACAACAAATTTTTCGCCATACGAGCTCCTTTTCGGCCATAAGGCCTTCATCCCTGATTCCCTCTACAGCCAGGACCTTACCACTTACCCGGACTACATCCGGATGCTTCAACATCGACTCAAATTATCGTGGGAAAAGGCTGTAGAAAATGTTCAGAAATCCAAAGACAGGTCCAAATCTTACTACGACAATAAGACGCGTCCCATCCGGTACAAGGTTGGAGACTACGTCTACCTGAAAAATCACTTAAGATTGCGGAAGGCACTTTCGCCCATATGGAAGGGACCATATAGGGTAATTGCCATACATGGCAACAACACATTAACGTTACTAATTAACCGACGTCACGCCAAACATCATTTTGATGAGGTGAAACTGGCGGGCGTCCACCCTAGTTCTCCATAAATAAATATATATATTAATAATTTAGTTCTAATACTATCTCATTGGCAACCGCGAATCAGATTCTATTTCCTTTTAGCATAAGTTAGTTACTATTCCCTGCTTATTAAGATCTAGTTAATAAATATCGTTTTAATGCTTTGATAACTACTATTTCATAAATTTCTATTTTCTATTTCCAGGGTGTGGGCCCTAACAACACCACAATACATATCTCAGATCCCTTCGAGTTCAGGGATTTATTTCGATTATATTGGAAAAGCCAAGATAATCAACGGACACTTAAGCATAGTAATCCCGATAGATATATCCTATGTTAAGTCACATGTAGACAATATCAATATCATCCTAAGTAAAGTTAATATTATATGTAGTCAACTTAAGGTTTTAGATAATTCTGAGTGCAACAATGAACTCCAAGTTCTCGCTCTCCGGTTCAAAGGCATTATTAAAGAATACTCTTCTATATCTCATTTGATCAATACTAGATCTAAACGCGCATGGTTTAGCGGAATAGGTTCCGTCATGAAACAAATCTTCGGCACGTTAGATGAAAACGATGCTGTTAAATATGATAATGCTGTTAATTCTATTCAGAATGACCAAAAGAGAATGGCTTCACTAATGCAAGATCACATTTTAGTTACTCAATCTGTTCTTACCAAATTCAATGAAACCTTTCATAAGGTACAAATTAATGAAGGCCTTCTCCGTGTAGCTATTGACAAGCTCTCTACGAAACTTGAAGATGTAGCAGCTACATCCAACCTGCTTCTCATTAGTTCGGAAATGAATACCCTGTTTACAAACCTAGAATCCTCACTACTAACTCTCTCCTTTCAACTCGAGGACATTACGAATTCTTTGCTATTCGCTGGGCAGAATACTATTCATCCCTCGATCATAACGCCGCGACAATTATTCCAAGAGCTTGCCGATAACTACAGGCACTTGCCAAATGATCTAGAGCTAGCTGTAAGCCTAGACATAGATAATATCCATGTGTTAATGAGAATAAGTAAGTTAATTAGCTACTATGTTAAAGATAAGCTTATGTATATTTTACAAGTCCCCTTAGTTAGTCCACGCGAATTCTATTTCTATCACTGTATCCCTTTACCAATTCCCCATAACGCTACAAGACCAGACTCATTCAGCGTGATAATCCCTGAAAACAGATATACACTTATAACTAAGGACAAACTCTACTACGGCCGCGTCGATTCCTTAGAGAAATGCAAAAACACTATTTATGAAAATTACATCTGCGAAATAATGAGTGTAATTCCAACAAATACTAATCCCAGCTGCGAAAGTGAATTGTTATCCAAATTTGTCACTAAATTACCAGTTCAATGTAAAACGGAGTTCATCCACGGAACCTTAGATATTTGGAAGCCACTCCGTGGAAATAGGTGGCTATTTATACAATCTCTCTCTTCTAAGTTATCCATAGATTGTTCCAAAACCGAGCTATTAGAGTTAAATATATTAGGCACCGGCATCCTAGAAATTAAGCCCTTTTGTAAAGCATATTGTAAAGACACTAAACTTTTACCTAAAACAAATGTATTTAATATCACTGTACCTACTATAAATTTAGATTTTAACCTCATTAATGATTCATGTTGTAACTTAGCCAAATTTAACAAAATGTCAAACAATGTCCCCAAATTAAAACTAGAACATTTAAACTTAAACAAAATAGATTTCCATAAGAATATTAATGATAAAATTTACAAAGACTTAAACAATATTATAGATCAACCGCACATTGTAAAATATGGGGCACATTATTCTGTATTAACACTGTTTCTTATTTTTACTATTTCATGTTTTGTTTTATATAAATTTGTAATTAAAAAACAAGGTGGCAACCCTCGTGAAGACAGTCATCACGACATCCCCTTAGTTAACATCACGAATCGTCCTATTTTAGAAAACAATGACAGACAAACTCTGACTTCGACTTTAGATTCTAAACCAGAATCCCCCGAATTAGATGAAAAGCCCTTTGCACAAACTCGAACCAAAATCTAAAATCCCATCTTTAAGATATTACTATAACATATTCACCTCTATATAAATATATAACAAATATATCATTGTCCCTTTTATCTATTTACCATTCCTATCATTTACTATTTTATCATTGCTAAATCCAATTACTATTCCTAACTACTAATTCTAATTGCCATTTCAATTACCATGTCCATTTACAATTTATTTCTATTTCTACTATTTCATATATTTCCACTATTTACTATCTCACTACTTACCATTCCTAATTCCATTTTCTTCATAAACTTAAAGGACTTAACCCTTAAGTTTACTCTTAAAGGGGGGAGGTGTTACATCCCTCCGATGTCTACCTTTAGGCTGACCGGCAGCCCTACCATAAAATGCTAGATAGGCAGTTTAGGTCCCGACCGACTGGGTTCGCTTCACGAACGCCAGTCTATCCCCGATCCTCATACGCGCCGGTTGCCATCTCGAACTATAATTTCTATATCATTGTGTTTGAATTCAATTCCTTTTTTTAAAACCTTGTGGGATAGGCCCGTTGTAACAGAACCCACGACCCTTGGCTCAGAGGGCAGTGCTCACTACCAAATGAACCATCGAGCCAGTCAAAGTGCAATTTCTGTGCACCACACAATGCGCTGATTAAAAACAGCAACTTGTCTTCATATATTTCAATCATGATCACGTTTTGCAATCTAATTGAGCGATTGAATAAGAATAAGTATCAGTATAATCATGAGAAACTATTAACAATGGTCTGTAAGAAATGTCACAAGACTATTGTAATGATTTATCGACTAATCTTATACCGCTATTGGATTAGCTGCAGGTAGCAAGTGAGTCAGCCTAAGCACCTGGGTGTGATTTTGAATGTTAGGTCACTTTGCAAATGAGGTACTTACATGTTTATTCAACTTGTTTCCCACGATGGCTGGATAAGAGAGGATATGAAATGTGTGCAGTGTTGCCGAATCGCTATTCGGCAATGAATATTCGGTAGCGAATGATATTCTCGTGTCGCTAAGCGTATTTATAGGTTGTCATTGTTTTAATTTACAAACACTTATTTTAAATGGATTTATGCCACATACTCGTGTATGACACAATGATTTACTACTCCGGTCTAGCGTTAAAATAGTGGCGTCTGACTTAATTATCCAATACATTATTATCTGTGTCGGATGAATAATATAAATCACCGCCCAATCTCTTTCCGTTGGTTTGTAAGAGTCGGCTAAGGTACTTTTGAGATTTCATCTAGGGAGACCTAGGTGGCGACCACAGTAGGGTACACTCCCATTGGTCGCATTTCGGGATGAGTCGGTCTATAGCCAGAACTATGTTACAGGCCGGCAAATGACTGATTTGATTACTTGTCTAATGCTACAGCGAATCAGCTGCTCTTTCCTTCGGGCTTTTCCTAAGGCGTGGGAAAGGCGCTACGCTATACCATCATACTTATAAAAAATAACCAATCCATAGCTCAAATCCTGATCCCAATCGCTATAACAATGATTACCCTAAATAAATCCCATTCGCTATCCCAATCCCGTCCATTGCTACATCCTCTGGATCAACTTATACTCACTAACTAATAAACTGACTGCTTGCTGTAATTATGCACTGTCAATATGAGTATCTTCGTTGAAAACTTTTGTTTTATTACTGTGATTTGTAAATATTAACCCGTCTTGCGAGTTCATGTCCACACTTTTACAGGTAAACATTCCCACGGTGGGTATATGGGACAAAATCAGATATGACCGATAAGATATAGAAGCAGGTTTAGTCGATAACCCAACTAATATTTTTTACGTCAGTAAACACCCAGTCTTATACATATTTGCTTTTATTATGACTATTAGAAATGTATTAGTCACTACTAGCTACAACCTGCGGCTTTGTCCACGTAAATATCCATAATGTGAAACGATGATATAAAAAAAATTTTAGCCAATGTGTTAAATTATGTATATACGACCTTTATATAAAACCTACAGAAATAGTGTATAAAAAAGCCTGAAACAAAATGTATGTGTGTGTCTTTATAAGCAATGAAAAACTCAGCCTTGGAACTAATAAGCGATTGTTTGTTCCACATCAGACCTACGAGAGAGATGCTCGCAAAAACGGACAATGTAAACATACCTCTAAGTACCGTATCTGATACATACTCGTACAGTAAAATTGCATTACACTGATTGTTTCTCGCCGTGAGGCAACCACAAACATAATATTTGATCATTTATCGCATTACCAAATAAGATCTAATGTTCTCATGCTTGCGTTGCAACAGAATTTGTACACATTTAATATAGCTAAATATTGTTGCCCATATTATATATTACAATATATTAGCGACCCGCCTTCGCTTAGCTTTGGATATTTAAACCTATCTATACCTAGTAAAATGTACCTTGCCTTTACAACTGTTATTTCATGTACCTGACGTAGGACAGTCCTTGGCTATAATTGTTAAATTATAGTTGATGGGCACTGGCCCCGCACTGTCATACATAGATGTGTCGTTTATCGTTACGTGAACACCGTTTGAAAATTTGCATTAAACCTATTTTAGCCGTATTAATTCAATTTCTTCATAACACCATACCTAACCCTTTATGGTCAGCTTTGCTGTTTTTTTGCTCGACTTGGTAGTGCCACTGCCATGCCTTTAGATCACGACACAGAGTCAAGTATCTACAAATCATTCCATATCAATATCCTTATCATGATACACTATCTAGGATATATCTTGCAGTTACTTTTCACTTTCTTTTAATGCACATATTAGTAATGGCTTTTTCACAATCAATTTTGAACATAACCATCTACAAATTACATCACATAAAATTCATGACTTGGTGGACTCGTTGGTGTCACACTACGCAGAACTTCTACCTACTACTTACCCCTTTACGTGTAACGTAATTTATGGATGACCCCTTGATGATTTTGTATCATCAAAAATGGGAAATCACTTGTACCATACTTATATTTGTACATTGGAATTCTTTGTCAGTATTAATTAGGTACATCATTATTGCAATGCCCGCTCATCCGATCATATTATTATTGTGGGTACGTGTACTCACATAGCTATGGCAACCTTCGACAGTATCTTTGTTTAGTATTTTGTCAAGCTAATTGCCCCATTGTTGTTTTATTATAATTGATCGAATGCTTAATCGTGATCGATTTAATAGGTACCGTAATTGCTGATACGTCCAAATTGTATATGACTTTAAGATAATTAAAGTTTTGATGGAACGGAGCTATAGAATTTCGTTTAAAGAAATATGTGTCTGTTGTGTTGAAAATATGATTATGGCGATTATCACGCTGCACCGCGCATCCGGGGGATGACCTAACATCTTTTCGATCCAAGTCACCTGCCCGTGTTGCATCCTGCTGCAATAACAAACGATGCTCTGGCAACCCACTGGTTGTGGTATAACAGCCACGATTGAAGCCGTAGCTAAATACCACATGCCCGCCCCGGTGAAGCTGCTCCACGGCCGATGACGGGGAGCAGCTTCACCGGGGCGAATAGCTTCGCCCTGTAATCGCTTACACGCCTGCCCAGCGAGATTATTGGTAAAGCCTCCAGGTGTTTGCCCAAAGTGGCGAACAACTAGAGAGCAGACCAGCAGTGGAATGCGATAGGCTGTGGTGATCGTGTGGTTTTCGCGCAGATTCCATCCTTCCAAATTGTCTTGACTGTTCCCGCGAGCAGGTTTTCTATCCAATCAGTTTAGCTTGAAAAACGCGTACCGCTGCAAAATTCGGTGCAATGTGAGAACCACCTAAAACTATAAATGCAGTTTAATGAAATCTATCAGTTTTGTCATCGACTCGAGAGAAGAAGAAGAAATGAAATCTAGACTAGTTTATCCAATTAGAGTGGTAGTGAATGAACTACGAGAATCATTAAAATAGCAAGAACTCAGTGATTGTCAAAAAATCATCGATATTGTTAAATAACCTGTATTATCTAACAGCTCCAGTTTAAGTTTCGCCGATATCATTACGCTGTTTTCTCTCTTTTAATTGGGTGCCTTCCGCGTTCGTCTTAATTGCCCACATCCTACCGATATCACAGGCAATTAATACTAACTGATCTATTAACCAACCTATCTTTATTGTGGTGTGTTGCGTAACTTAGATTACATCAAGTTAAAGGTCAATAATATGAAGCTGCAGCACGAAAGCTATTGAACAATGCGACGTGTGTTAGGAGTTGCCTTTCACTGATTTCTGCTAAGTCTATTTGTTACTGCATTTAAGCATGTTTCCTTAAAACAACTGATTATTATAAAAGATTATTATGAAAAGGTATATTTGCAGCAAATAGTACTACAAACAGCTTTTTGATTACTACTCTTAATGCACCTTAAAATGCAATTGAATCAGTATATCTTTTTGTCAAGATTGCGACGACTATCCATTCAATATTGAATAGCCTATTATTTAGTGTTTATCTGCCATTTAAAGCACATGTCTTGTTAGTGTTATTATCGTATAGTAATTTCAGCAAAATGTAAACCGGCTCTTCGTCGAGCGACTATTCTGGAGTTCGAGAAATTTTGGTCCTTCTTAAAATGCGAGAGATGACCCCATCATAAAACGAAATCATCTCTCATCTGTTATTTCTCCTATTTTCCCCACTCATGCATATGCCTAAATTTCTGCTTCAGTCTCGGCTTCCTACAACGAGTGATACGCTTGTCTGACTAATTATAGGAAACTGAAGCACGTCGTTCTATCCGCCACAGTCAATTGAGCCATAATGCCGTTCAACTTAATTCCTAATGATATAGAATCGAGGGAACTCGACGTGACTGTCAATACAGCTCTAGTGCTGTCTTTTATCTATGAAACGAATAAGAGAGACTTCAGCGTTCGATATTGTCCACCAGCCTGCAAACGTCCACTACTGGACATAGGCCTCCTCCAATGACAATTATCTTTTGGGGGTATTTGCCTTAGTCACCACGCTTGACAGGCAGATTGGTGACCACAGTAGGTTTTATTTGTACTATGTTAATTTTAAACGCTGCTTTCCTGATATTCCTTCTGTTCATCTTCTACGACACCCACAGGATGAGATATGGTAGTCCTATTCTAAAATTCACACGAAAATTCTATACAACCTTTTATTCCCTTAGTCGTCTTCTAAGACTCTTCCCACACACCTAGGATGAGATGGGGTGGTCCTATCTTTAATCCGGAACCACACACATTTGATACAACCACGGACATTGAATACAACATCTAACACTAAATACGTCCCATTATCGTCCACAGGAGCACTGGCCAGTTGCGCAACACGCTCAGCCGCGCCCGTGAGCTATGCGAGCGCTGGCGCAGCGGAGGTGCGACGCCGACGCCGCCCGCGCCGCCGCCCGACGACGAGGGCGGGGGGCGGCTCGCGCGCTGGTTCAGCGTGCGGCGCGGCTCCGCGCACCACTACGACATGCACTCGCACGAGACGGACAAGATGCCCAAGCTGCCCGAGGTGAGTGACAGCAGTGTAGCGTCAGTGACGAGGGCCGGGGGCGGCTCGCGCGCTGGTTCAGCGTGCGGCGCGGCTCCGCGCACCACTACGACATGCACTCGCACGAGATGGACAAGATGCCCAAGCTGCCCGAGGTGAGTGACAGCAGTGTAGCGTCAGTGACGAGGGCCGGGGCGGCTCGCGCGCTGGTTCAGCGTGCGGCGCGGCTCCGCGCACCACTACGACATGCACTCGCACGAGATGGACAAGATGCCCAAGCTGCCCGAGGTGAGTGACAGCAGTGTAGCGTCAGTGACGAGGGCCGGGGCGGCTCGCGCGCTGGTTCAGCGTGCGGCGCGGCTCCGCGCACCACTACGACATGCACTCGCACGAGATGGACAAGATGCCCAAGCTGCCCGAGGTGAGTGACAACAGTGTAGCGTCAGTGACGAGGGCGGGGGGCGGCTCGCGCGCTGGTTCAGCGTGCAGCGCGGCTCCGCGCACCACTACGACATGCACTCGCACGAGACGGACAAGATGCCCAAGCTGCCCGAGGTGAGTGACAACAGTGTAGCGTCAGTGACGAGGGCGGGGGGCGGCTCGCGCGCTGGTTCAGCGTGCAGCGCGGCTCCGCGCACCACTACGACATGCACTCGCACGAGACGGACAAGATGCCCAAGCTGCCCGAGGTGAGTGACAACAGTGTAGCGTCAGTGACGAGGGCGGGGGGCGGCTCGCACGCTGGTTCAGCGTGCGGCGCGGCTCCGCGCACCACTACGACATGCACTCGCACGAGACGGACAAGATGCCCAAGCTGCCCGAGGTGAGTGACAACAGTGTAGCGTCAGTGACGAGGGCGGGGGGCGGCTCGCGCGCTGGTTCAGCGTGCAGCGCGGCTCCGCGCACCACTACGACATGCACTCGCACGAGACGGACAAGATGCCCAAGCTGCCCGAGGTGAGTGACAACAGTGTAGCGTCAGTGACGAGGGCGGGGGGCGGCTCGCACGCTGGTTCAGCGTGCGGCGCGGCTCCGCACACCACTACGATATGCACTCGCACGAGACGGACAAGACGCCCAAGCTGCCCGCAGTGAGTGACAACAATGTAGCGTCAGTGACGAGGGCCGGGGCGGCTCGCGCGCTGGTTCAGCGTGCGGCGCTGCTCCGTGCACCACTACGACATGCACTCGCACGAGACGGTTGTCCGTCTGAGTCTGTCCGATGACCGAAGTGAGTAACAGCAGCACTGCATCCATGTGCGTTCTCTACCGCATGTATCGAGCAAGGGCAATTGTTTGGTTTACTGTCTGCAGCTGAATTTCTACACCGCACCACACATAACCTATTGCAATTTCATCCTCATCATCCCGCTGGTGGGCGATCCTCGACTGTACGCTTTATGAGGAACTTCTTGCCTCGAGCCTCGATTTTGTGGAACCAACTTCCTGTTACAGTCTTTCTGAACAGCTACGTCTTGGGAACCTTCAAAAAACTAGCGTATTCGTATTTAAAAGACCGGCAGCGACCCTTTTTTTTTTTTTTTGTTTCACCAGGGAGAAATGCAGTTTACGCATACCCGCTGCCCGGGGAAGCAGACGGGTTATGTGGGACTCGCTCCGCGTCGGCAGAGAATACCCACTAAAAAACCCTGGTTTGCACCGTCTAATGCGCCTTGGGCGACAGCAACGCGGGTCCTCAACTATAACGCCGCGAAGCTGTCAGCGCTGGTCTGCTAGGCAGACTCGGGCTGGCCCCCCACTTGGGGCGACCTAGAGATCAGGCCCGTAAGGGCCGTCCCTCTCCTCCAAGGACGGGGTTCGTGCAATACGTGGCCGGCATCCCCGACCGGCAGCGACCCTAGAACTCTATTTGAGTTGCGGTTGTCCATGGACGGTGTCGACTGCTTACTATCAGGCATCAATCACACTTGTTTGTCTGACATGCAATAATAAGAAGACATACACACGAAACCGACAAGGTGCTACTAATACGACTAACTCTAGCTACGAATGGTGTCCCATTTGCAACTATAGAGTTAGTGATAATAAATCCAACGTATACGACCAATGGGACCAGTCATAAATACGAAAACAGTCACCATAATGACTAATGATGTTTTATTGTAAGGAATAATATGATAGTTTAAATCGGAATCCCGCTATGTTTTCATCAGAGCTATTTTTAAAACATTATCTATTAACCACAATCGCTTATGCGATGCCTACTTCACTTTGAACCTTTTGTTCCATTGTCTTATTTAATAAGTCAATAAATAACAATATTGTTTTCCCATTTTATAGAATTAAAAATACAAATACCTTCAAGGATTTATTATGTATGGTACATATTTAACTGTTTTTGTACTAGCACTTCTTCACAACTTAACACATGCCGAGAGTAGATATAAAGAAAAATACAGTAATGCGTATTTACTACATTCTCACACTGATGTTAATTAATTTGTAAAGTAGCTGACCCGGCAAAAATGTAGGGACTTTGTTGTTTTATAATATGTTGCAATGACTTAAAAAAATATTGTACTTCCTTTGAAAATCTTAATACGAATGCATATAAGTAAGTACTAAAACCTTATTATTGAATACCAATCTATAATCTATATACAGGAGGTTCCCATGAGTAGCTATGTCTATTCATGAATTCTTCTTACGTATGATCTCATAGAAATGTTTCTCGACACTTATAGACACATCGCATAACAAGATACCATATTTGATCAAAATAGTAGGTATAATTGGCTTCAATACATATGTGATTTATTCAATTGTTTTTAGGATTCCATTTATATTAATCAGTTTAATAGTTATTAGTACTAAATGTCTTGAATTTGCATGATCGTTTTGATGTCAATGCGGAAATGATGGAATATAAATTGCAGAAAAAAAATCAAGGTCGCTGTAGACTTTGATGCAATAAGAAGGACCAATATGAGGTATATTTATTACTTTATTATTTGTCAATAAGGAAATTCACCTTATAAAATACATTTTAATCATGAGATCTGACAATGGTCTTATGATCTAAGCTAGTAATTACAAGTTAGGTCTCACCTTCAGAACCTGACAAAGAAACTAGACTGATTAGATCATAACTACGTACTTACCTGATTTATCCACAGAATGTACTGGTTTTCTCACGATCATTTTCCTTATCTTTGAGCTAAAGATGAATATGTACTTAGTAAGTATGCATTGAAATACTGTTAAAGATTTTAACTTGGGTTGGGACATACCAAATAATCTTTTAAAGTTGTGGTTCTCAAGTTTTTTTGTCTCGGTAGAGTTGTAAAATTTTGGCGGTTCCGATGGATCCCTTGCAGCTTTCTACCATATTCCCAAAACCCGAAAGCGCTAACGATTTCAGAACCAACATGTTTTAGTCTTCCGAGCCTTGGTACCCCAAGGTCATCTGGTCCTCTTTGGGATTCAATTAAGTATCAAGTGGAAGGTACATTTAGCTTATAGTTTTTTTAGAAATTTAGTTCACGAATGAGCAATAATAGTTATTAGATTAGATACAGTTAACTTAAAACTAGATATAATAGACATTTGTAGTGCAGATTAGACGGTCTTATCGCTATAAGCTATATTTTCCAGGCAACCTTTGGGTAGAGGATAATTGTTGTTAGGAAATAATTTTTGTTAAGTAGGTATTATACTAATAATTTTACTGTTTTTCTAGTAACAGACTATTCACACAAAGAAAATAGTAGAATTAACACAATGCACCAACTAGCCCCGTTTAAAACCATCTGTATCAATGAAGCGGACGTTGTGGTCACAAACAATTGGTCATTGACTCCCAGTGGTCACAATTTCTGGAATTAAACGACTCTTTCCATTGGCCTCTATCCTCGTATTACTCGACCCACTGTGTGTCTACAATTTAATATGTACAGTCCACATGATTCATATTTATAATTTAGATGAATCATAATCGAGCCATTGAGTAGTCAGTCAACAACAAACCGCAGTAACGCGTCGCACGTAGTTTCTTTAATACACCTCAACAGAGGTCTCGTGTCTCGCTAAACAAATAATCTGTTTAGACATGTAATAATGATGTCAGATTGGTACACGGTGATCCACCATCGGCGGTTCATGCATACGATTGTAATATTTTTTTGCACTTCAGTGTACATTTTGTGAGACGCCGAGAACAACGTGTGTTTCGTTAATGTCTGTTAATTCAATGTCGTTAAGATGTTTTGCGCGAAGATCCTTCGTGACAAAGCTGAATATACGCTGTTAGAACACGACGTAAGTCAGTGAATGGTGTATTTGAATCGTTTTTATTGTGTTGAGGATGGTGTTCCGGTGATTTTAGTGTTCGTATACGCCATGTGACGCGTGCACAGATCACGATAAACTATTTATACGTTTACGCGAGGCTTCCGTTGACGCAACACACGTTGAGTGAATTCGGTATAAGCTAACTGCCACGCCGGTCTGCCTGCTTGCAACGGAACGTATGGTTTAACGTTCGAATGCTCTGTGTTGCCATTGGGCAAATTTGTATACCAATTCTGTAGATATGATGTGTTCATAAGGACATTTTTATAAGTGTTGGCTAGTTGTATATCGAAATTCTCAAGGACTTTTTCCGTTGCCTTGACCAGTGTGCTCAGAAGTTTTGTGTCAAGTGGAGTGTTTCAACAGTGATGCCGTTTTCAGTTGGAGGAGGACCTGTTCTCATGCGGCGGGGAGGTGCGAGGCGGTCGGGTGCCGCCGCCCTCTCTGGGCCCTCCGCCCGACTGCCTCACGCCGGTCCAGCTCCGGAGGAGGCACGTCGTAGCTGCCATTATACACAGCGAAAACTCCTACGTAGCTACGCTTCAACGGCTTGTCAACGTGAGTATGATCCTTTGTATAAGCTTGATTTTTTTTTCTAAATGACTGCGATGGTGGCCCGGGCGGCCTTGTTATCATCACATACGTCACGGGGATTGAGACTCAAACGCACCCGTGGTTCCCATTACCTTTGATATAAGGAATCCTTTATGAGGCGTTTAGAAACACCTTCCGGGCCATGACATTGAGATGGAACCGGTTTAGGCGGTTTCTTGACCATCTTAGCGGCTATATGAGCTTTTATTTGATTAGCCATAAGTAAATGGTAATGTAGGTTCAGTAAGGGTCATACTTCAAAATAGGTTCAATAAGGAAAACATAATGAGGAGAATGAGACGCCATAGGATGAATACGGAATAACCCAACGATTAGTTAAAAAATGTCATTGCCCCTCTCCACCGTAAAATTGGATATGCAAACCAATCTAATTTGACAAATTCCTTAGTTCCACTTATTGTTGGTCACAATCTAATAATGCTGAATACAGTCAATATTCGTCAAATCAGCAAGTCACGTGTACCTCATTTTGTATGATTGTGCAAATACAAATGCAAGGTGCATGGTTCTTGCACTAATTTATTTTATATTAACTCTTTTCAAACTTCTTCGATCGGTTTCGAATCAAAGAGTATGGGCTCCAACTGTAATACCTCTACCAAATATGCGTAAGGTACAGTCATATCCTCCGACATCGTTTTATAGAAAAACGCGTTTATATTATTGGGCGGGGCTTTTAGCTTTACAAAGTGCCAGCAGTTGTTTTTTAATGGGTTATGTTATAAATATCAGATAAAATCCAATCATTGTGAGCTATCTACATCACTAGTGTAACGAAAATATCACTATGACATCTGGTAAATTGCCGCTTCGGGCCGTGAAGCGGATTAAAAGGGAAGAATGGAACACATGTGCTGGATAAAAGCTCCATAGTAAAACGCGGATTATGCTTTATACTAGAATAAAAAGAACACAATTTCAGTCGAAAAGGTGTTATGTCGTGCCAGTCTTCAATAAATGGTCTTTTTGGTCTGTCGTGCGTTCAAAAATCCATAGTCAGAGAGTACAGGTGTACAATACTTTCAGCCATTTGCTTTAATTCTTCAGCCATTACAACAATCTTTTTATTTGTAGGTAACTATTTCTTACTGGAAAGCAAAATAATAGAACTCATAATAATAGAATAAAGGTTAACTGGTAGAGAATGCTCCTAGCATTAAGTTCGCCTTTTGTACCATTTTGTGCAATAAAGTTTAACTAAATAAATAAACTCACTCAACTAAAAGGATACTAGAACAGTCATACTATAGAATTATGTTGATACTAATTTGATGAATGAATAGTTTAACCGCAATGAAACAATACGGACAAACCAAGGAAACCCCGGTTACAATTTTATTATAAACCTATACTCATTTATTTGTTGATCCAAATACGTTATAGGTTTTTACATAAAAGTTACAAATATTTTTAGTGCCTATATGTGTCTGTTTTGTCATCTGAGCCGGATTGGATATGTCGCAGGCATATCCTATAATTCGCCCATATACAAACGGCGTCGGCAGTTTACAAAGACAAATTCGTTGTATAAAATGCCGAAGGCAAATTGTTCGCGAGTTCGACTGTATCAACGTCGACTTGATTTGTGTATTAGGGTGACCATGATATTAGGTATACGAAAAGGACATTTTAATAATTTTATGTAGGTGACTTGGATTGTGTTTTGGGGAGACCAACAAAAACGAAACAGGCATTTTAGTAACTTTATTATGGAATTAGGTATTCAATTATTTATAATGGAATAAGTCACTAATGGTAAAGATTTCTTCATAATCTAATAAATTTTATAAAAACTTTTTAAAATGAGTTACATAGTAAAAGATTCACTACTAATTATAAAAACAAATAATTTGCAAATTATCTTTGTACTTTGTACTTTTCAGTCCAATTACTTATCATATATAAGTATAATCACAAAGTAAGTAATACCTAAGTTTTATATAAAATCAAATAAAAAATATGTACCTATTGATGTAGTAAATGGTACTTTGATAAATTTAACACTTTATTTGCTGATACTTATTCACACCTTCTTAGAATATTCTCGGTTTACCAGTTTTCATGGACACCACAGCATTTTTTACGTGACGGATAACCTTGAATATTTTTTGTTTGGTCCACGGTGTTTTCACTGCCCCTTTTTGTGCTTCATACACTTTTAACAATTCACAATAATAGCGATCCTTAAAATCACAAGGATTACTATTCAAAAAACCCGATTCGTTAACATTAGACATGTTTTTGTAACTTTTTTCTTCCGCACTTTCACTTGTGTCCGCCATGTTTGTTATGACATGCAGCGCCACGCGCGCGCGGTGAAATGTGGTACTAATTCGTACAAAATGCCACGGCAATTTGTGAATACCAGTACTAACGTCTACCGGCATATTAGAAAATGTCAACATTTTATATCCAGCGTACGGCATTTTTCAAAGAAAATTTGTCTTTGTAAACTGCCGACGCCGTTTGTATACGAGCGAATTATAGAATTTGCCTGCGACAGATACATAAAGAACACTAGAAATAACATGAAGAACATTCACTAATGTGACATTGTTTAACAATCTATACCTCAGGGTCTTGTTAAAATTTGTATTATTTCATAAATCATACATTGTGCTATTTGAGCAGTTAGATTATTATATTATGTAGAAGTTTACTTATTTATTTATTCTTAAATTTAAAGATTTTAAAGGTACATGTGGGTAGGATTGATCTTTTGATGAATTTAATTTAGGTAAGTTAATGTAATTATATATTACCTTTATTTTATTTAGTATCACTTGACTAAACAGCCGAAACACTAACTGTTTACAAGGATAATATGTGTGTGTATACTACAATGTTGATACGAATAAAACAGTAATTTACATCAGATGCTTTGTACACAAGGAAGTTGTTGTTTGTCATACTTAATACACAAATATTGTTTAAGATAATACGTTTGCAGCAACCAAAACAAATATATTGTATTTTATTTTATTTATTTTCTGTGGCCGTTCCAATTCCCCCGATAATATGGTTTATAAGATACAATACTTCATTTCACATCTTATCGCGTGGCGCATTATTTATTAATTGTACATTTTAAATTGAACACATGGATAATGCATGCCAGATTGTCTGGCCAACGATTTAATTGTGTCGTTCATTATTTCATTGACACTTCTTTAAACATACGTATCAATATACTTTCAATTATTATCTGGAATGAGAAGCCTGGTGTTCTAAAGTACAAGCAACTTTTTGCTTAGTTTACATACAATTCTTCCTCAATGTAATTATGAAAGTACTGACTGTATTGTGAAATTGTTTGAGATGAGAAGGATTTTAATACTTTTTTTATAACAAGTATCAGATAAATATCAGATTTAGCGGAAAGTACCACAAATCATCATCATTATGAGCCCGTATCAGTCCACTTCCGGACATAGGCCTCTCCCAATATTCGCCACTTTGATCGATAAACAACTATAGGAACAATTCATTTTCATACGTTCTTTAGTAAATATTCGCGACGAGCCTCTTTTTCTATATATTCTTTAGTTTCTTTATTATATCTCTAATCAGTATTGTTTCCAATACTTACATTTCTAAGTACATCGCCGCATACAAAACGAAGCATCAGCAATAATGTCAGAATCAGTGATTTGATTCGGTCTATAATTACCACTACTTCCCTACCTCACCACAGTTCCGGGTGCAGTTGCCTATGTTTACCCTAATAACACCAACCTCACGAGTAGAGGCTTACTTAACTCTGAAGTAGCTATAAAGTTTCTAATACCCTAAGCAATATTATACACGCAAAGATTTTCTTTGTTACAAAGTTCTGAAATGAGAAATACAGACTTGACATGCGCGGTAGGAGTTCTGTCTGACGTGTGCCTCTCCAGTTATGTCTTTAGCAAACTCTAATCCACGCAGGCACAGGCGCGAACAGACTATGACACTATAATGCTACTTTTACATTAGCATGCGAATATTCCTGTCGGGCTTAGGTGATAAAAACATCGTGCAGGCATATTCTGTCGCTATATTCATCATCGTCATCTTGAGCCTATCGCATTTCACTGTAGACAGATAGGCCTCTCGCAAACACCTGGAGGTTATACCCATAATCGCCACGCTGAGCAGGCGGGTTGGCGATCGCAGGGCGCAGATTCTCGCTCCGGTAACACTGCTGCCCGTCATCGGCCTGTAGTATTTAGCTGCGCCTTGAATCGTGACGGTTATACCGCCACCAGTCGGTTGCCAAAGCCTCGATCGTTATTCAGCAGGATGCAGCATGGGCAGGTGAATGAAAAGATGATAGGTCGCTCCCTTAGCGAGAAGCGCATCTAACGAAGCGCTCCCAAACTATTCCTCTATACCGCGTACCTTTAAGTTACGCTCACGATAGCAAAATTAACTAAAAGTTGAGCTTCTTTAGGAGAGCTTCAAAATGGTAGCGCTTCGATGAATACTTCAAGCCAAGTCATAATAATAAGTAATACAACCAAATGCAAGCCCTGTCGCCTCACAACCGCGTGATGTATCCCCGTAACATTCGCAAGCTTTGTCACGTGTATATAGTCTTCAAAGTCAGTCCTTAGTTACTACAGTCTTCAAAGTACATCAGTGTTCAATACCTTATTGTTCCTTGCACAAAAGGTGCCCTGTGCAGCGTATATGACGTTAGTCATGCATGCATCGCTCCGAAGACTGCGCGTGCCTTTCCATATTAGTATGAAGTTAAACGATGGCAGTGTCCAGTTTTTATTTCTAGTTCTCTCGTGTACGTGTTGTCTATGAAATTGTTGTAATGAATAGTCATAGATGCGGCTTTATTGTAAACTAGCTGTGCTCGCGACTTCGTCCGCGTGGAATAGTTATTTTTTCCCCGTTTTTTTTTACATTTCCCATTATTTCTTCGCTCCTAATAGTTGCAGCGTGATGTTATATAGCCTAAAGCCTTCCTCGATAAATGGTCTATTCAACACAAAAAGAATTTTTCAATTCGGACCAGTAGTTCCTGAGATTAGCGCGTTCAAACAAACAAACAAACAAACAAACTCTTCAGCTTTATAATATTAGTTAAGATTTAAATTGCTGTATCTTGGTTCTTAGATAACTTTTAGATGAGAACATAGTTTTTGATATAGAGATAAAATATAGGAACTGTATATTCTTTACGAAACGGTGGTTTTTTGCTCTTGATTTCTTCAATAAAATAAACTTCGATGTAGTGGTAATGGTAACCAGCTATCAATGATAACTATCCAGGATGAATGCAAGTAAATGCGGATATATTATTATGTCAGTGTAATACGAGTTGATAGTCTAACAGCTGGAAACGTGATAGAATCCCATCAAGCTCTATAAATCCTATGAATTCGTCATAACGAAGAAAGCTCAAAATACGCTCAATAGTTTCTTCTACTAAACAATCGCATTAAGAATACCAAAAGTAACTTAATTATTAACTACAAACTTATGTTCACAATGTGTGCTTGTTATTTTAATGCACCTATAAGCTTCATTATAAATGCAACATCAGCAGTATTTAGCGTAAAATGTCGGCTACTGTACAGGTCCGGGATTCCATTTAACGGGTAATAATTGCAGAAATCACACTCCGCTTTAACGCAACAGCAAGTGTTGGGCAAATACAAATAAACATTACGGCTTATGGGCAAATGTACAGCAATTATCCATACACGGTCGCGTCAAATATCTGCCTTGCGTAATTGTTGGCATAACATATAAGTCACTTGCTAAGATGTCTTGGTGTTTCCCTTAATTAGTCGAGACCGCTTTCAAATTAAACCGCAAAATGGCGCGTCAATCTAAACCTTGTATGGGTATAAGCAATGCATTATTGTGTGAGACAAGTGATTCAGTTGTTTTTGTCGGAACTGCATTGTGATAACTCTAAGCTAATGTCATACACAATTTATACTAACTTTGAAGGAGTTCTAGGATACAAAACCATTTATATCTTATTTTACTTGAGTTATCCTCTACATACAGGTTATCTGGATAAGACCACACTAATTGTGCAAAAGATATCTACTATATTTAGTTAATGTCAATTGCATGGTGTGTAACAAGGAATATCTATTTAGCTTGACTTCTATAACTTAAACACTTAATTGGCGGGTAGGCTTCTATATTTAATGGAATTTTTGTTTCTAGTCAATGTTATTACATTCATAAATAGGTCTTATTTTTAAAATGGTATTGCTATCGACAGTAACTTTGCAACAAACTTGTATCTCGCTCAAATAAACATGTAATTAAATTAAATAATTAATAAATTACTTGACAAACTGTAAATCGATTCGTATTTCAACCGCAAAATCCCGTGACTAACATGATTTCATTTCATCATTACCCGGCCATCTTTGAACACTATAGGTTTCCATAGCATATTCTACGAAAATGGTGACTATTTATAGTGATATGCATGACGTCAAACAAAATACTTGTCTGTCTAATGACGTATTGAATCACATGAGTTTTAAAAGAAAAAACTTTAACTTAATCTTGCAAGTTCGTACCTTGAAATGTTAGTTCTTTGTTTGTTCTTGATTTTTTTTTATTAACCCGTTTTAGCGCTTTGCTAATTCTTTAATTGTTATGATTCTTTTTCCCTTCCAGCCTGGAAGGAAAAATCTCCATTACCTACTGAATTTAAACCGCAGGTTAGTCGAAGAAAGGACTTAGTTTTCCTTGTAAAACATATCCAACATCGTAGACAGAATACCGCAATCACCCATACAATCAAGACTCAAGTATTTACTTGCATAACTCCAAAATACGTACGCTGTCAACAAGCCACTTGCGAACACCGTACAGAACTGGTTTCTATTGCTATCTAGACATCTCGGATCCTCGGTCGCAACATTTGAATAGCACACGCTGACATTTTCTCATGACTCAGGAGAAATTCGTGATAGGGAAGGAAGTTTGATGGCAATAACCAATTATAATTCAAGCGTATAAATAGTTCCTATTGCGTAACGTGAATCAGTCAGACTGGTCGCCACTTTGTTCGGTTTAATATGGACATGTATGTAGACCAGGAGCTATAGTACTCCATACGTTGTTTAAGTTTATTTCAAAAATAAATTTAGTTAGTTCCTAAACGTAAATTCGTAATTATCTATGTATATCAATCAATGAACAGCCCTGGTCCGTCCACTATTGAACGTAAGCGTCCTTTAATTCGCGCCGTTTCTCTATCTATTTGCTACTCGGATATCGAAAATCAAATTTTTCGAAGGAATCCTTAGATGCCTTTATCTGGTGCATTTTGACATGATCTTCATAGCTGTTGAAGTGCTGTGAAGAAAATCTCATAATACTTCTCATTTGACCGTGTGTCCTACATAAATATCTGTCAAATTAACTTACAGTTCAATTTATCCGAATGTACCAGAATTTGACGACCAATCATCTGATTTCTTACCTAAAGGCGGTCTTAAATACATCATGACTAGACTACTAACAACCTACACATAATTTCTCATAATAATTTTTGTGATGAAGGCAAAGTTTCCTTGACCGAGTTCGAAAAAAGAAAACAAAAACTGAACCAGCGAAAAACAAATGCATTTAATTCGTCATCGACACGCAAATCCGCAGATCCTCGGAGATGTCGCGCAACTAATTTCAGGCATGCGCGACCAATTTGTCTGCGCCCTTTCGCTTTTACTGATTTTACACTATTTATTAACGCTGTCCAATGATTTATGTAATTGCTGTTGAAAAATTTATCTGCATTCTTAATCTATAAAATGTGGTAACCTAATTTTTATCAGGTTTTAACAATGTCGAACTTGTTGACTACATCTTTTAAATACATTATTATAATATTGTTTTTACCATGCGATGTAGGATTTTAGCAAACAGATGTCACAGTAAAGAAATGATTTGTAGAATTAGAATTGCTACATGTAATTTAGTGTTGACCTTCAAACCTGAATAACCTTTAATCATTTTCCCAAAACATTTCTTTCAATACCTTTTTTAGTTTAACCTTATTTTTCTATACCCTTTTCTTTTTCAAATACTTTGACTAGCTCTTCGCCTACACTGTTCGGAATTGACAGTAGGACTCGATTAAATCATAAGCTGACAGTTGCAAAACTGGACATAACAGCCGTGTGTGGTGTTTATTAATGAGTTCGCTCATTCGGAAAGTCGATGAGGATGTAGTTAGCCGGTTACCGTGTTACGTAATAGCTACCAGTTGAGAGTTATGAAGATTATTGAAAATTAATCCGTTGTAAATTAGCAATTAGTTATGGGCTAATAATGATTCCCTCTTGATTGTCTAATTACTGCGGGTGTTAATTATCTGGGCAATGTTGAATTTAAGTAAAGTAACGAAATAAGGATGAAGTACTTGCCTAAATAAAAGAATCTTTTATGCAATGAGTGTATTGTGTATGTTGGACATCGCACATGATAGTACCTTACTTACTGCCCTGGCTCAGCAACCTAAATAGGATCTTGGATCCGATAAGAGATTTCGCCAATTGTTAGTACCTTACCATACCATAAATGCAATGGGCACTAAGTACCACGTAAAAATGTCGGAAATCTCAAAGACACAAGTGAGTTTAGAAATATAGAAAAAAATCCTAAATCTATTCTGCCGAAGGACCCGAGGACCTTGAGAATTTTTAAGAAAGTAAATAATGGCCTTTAGAAAATATCTATTTGCTTAAATGTCTGGTAGTTGATTCTGACCTGCAGATACCAGAAATGGCAAACATTTCGATTCAACTAATCTACATGTGAAAAAGCAGTATTTACACAAATGGACAGTTTCCTTTCACACAGCTTAATGTCAGAGGAATGTCGTGTGCCCGTGTCTTTATCACAATGGCGCTTCACACTTTGTGTCACTTTCAGTCTAGATTCCACGACTGACATTATTTTCTTTGTTATCATCTTCAGAATGTATCACTCCCCTCTTTCTGTTGGACAATATACCTCCACACATTGTTCTTATTCTTAACAATATAATGAAGTAACTTTTACACCGACTATATTTGACGATTTGTAATACCTAAGTATTTTGCTCTTAACTGTCGACTTTCTTTCGACAAGACCTCATGAATCTTTTATCATTTATTGTTTTCACCAGCTACCTAACTTGTTGGAGATGTCAAAAAATCTCAACATTTGCGTATGTAAATAAACCTGGCTGTCCTACATAGTCATTGTTTCGCCCACAATTCACATGTCATATATTTGCATATTAGGAAGTGGGGCACTTTGAATAGGCAGTATTTGCAAGCGAGTGCACGAGGTCGTCTCTACATAGAGCACGGGAGGCCGGGAGACCTTATTGGTGTGGCATAAAGGTTGATATTGAATGAAAGATTTTGCCATCAGCGTGTTCAATCATTAAATGGCGCCGAGCGTTGACTGGTCGATGTGGCGAATTAGTTTTTGTCTCCGCAGCTCGCCTGCCACACAAATTAGTGAAGCGCTACAAGACGAATAAACACACTTGTTTATAGATTCACTATCTATATACATATAGAGTTTTTGTTGCCATCAATTTGCAACACGCTCTAACGCGGCCGATGAACGTAAGGTATTAACGATGCCTTTGAGATGTATCGGAATCATTAGCCTATTTATATTGCCGTTTTTATTGGGGGATACAAAGATCTGGACACGATCTAGAAAATCATCGTTTTTAATGACGATATTTTATCGAACATATCGATGGTATAAAGCTGGCAAAAAGCCTTCAAGCGGACATCAGAACAAAGGAGTTTGATATACAAAATTCACGACCTTTGGTACATAATGTTGATATCACGAATGATGATCTAAATTCACAAAAAGTATAAACATATATTATTTACTGAATATTACCAACGCCGAGTTCTGATTTTTCTTTGCTGATAACTTTAACTTTAATAAAAGGTAATAAACTACGACCGGACATCATTTACCTAATAATATGTCTTACTGAATAAATCATTACTTTTGTCAGTAATCAGTCATGTTATCTTTATTCAGCCTGTTAGTTTTGTCCGGTGATTAAAATCTGCGCTAAAGCAACAAATTCGTAAAATTACCAATGTTATGTGTACTTCGAAGCTAAATTAAGATATAGGTACAAATTGTGATTGCATGGCACTGTACGTATGCAATATAGTACCCAGGTAGTCTATCATCCTTCACCTAGATATCTGGTCAACGATCGCCGATTGTGAGCCTCGATAACAATTGAGGACGTAACGATTCATGTATTAGGTAGTTTATGTAATTACGTCGCAAACATATCTACGTACTTTATGTTGCTTGTGAGACACATCGACTGGAGTAGGACACAGTAATAGTTGCATTTATTGGACACGAACTTCCTACGGTCACAGCATACATCGTATAGACTTTTTATAAGTAGATACTTTGAGTAATAAAGTTCTTAAACCATAAACCATATACTCAAGTCTGTTGACCTCCTTGTGTTGTATATTCTTCTTGACGATATGTGCTACATCTTAAGGGAAACTGACTAAGTGAGCAAAAGGTGTTATAATGCACGATTGTGAGCGCAAAGTCAAACACAGGTGCTTTCTCTACTCCTAGACTGCACTGTCACCTTTCGAAGGGATGTCATGGATTTTTCGATACTAACGGGGAGAGACTAGTTCCACGTCTGATCTATTCCCGGTCTCTCTCTGTCTTCACATTCAATGAATACCGTGACTCAGGGATTTCTGATCCGGGTCCTGAACTTCATTTTTTTTTTGTTCACGAGACCAACGTAGCAGTTATCGCCGTAGATTGCAGCCTTGATAATAAAGGATATAAAATTCCATTTCTTCATCTCATTAATCACAAATTATTAAGTTATTGCCTTCGTAAAAAGTAATTTATTTTTCAATAATAAAACTAATCTCGCGTTTTCAAATTACATGGATCAAAGCTTGTCCTGTCGCTAAGTAAGAAGCCGCGTATGAAATCAAAATTCAATTATAGCATTATGCCGTCACCCACTGGCGTTTGCACGTCAGTAATCCGCTACTTAGAATTAAACCTGCGTTGTCATTGTGTCATAGCGAGGAATACGTGAATTACTGTCGCCTCTCCGTGTTCTGTGTAATCAAAAGCTTGGTACACACCTTACTATTCATATTTTACTCCTTCTTTCATTATGTCTTTAGCATATCCACAATCTTCTTTAGATTATTAGAAACCAGCCTCTTAGCGAGGCCTATTGCTGCCAATATCCTATAATACCTGTATAATAGTATAAATAATTATAACAGTTGTCAATATACCTATTACCGCACCACATCATAGTTTTCTGGCACGCCCAATGGTTGACTGGTAGAGAATGCCATTAAGGCATTAAGTCCGCCATTTGTACCTTCTTTGTGCAATAAAGATTAAATAAATAAATAAATATCGAGTGAATATTTGACAAAGTTACTATACAACTCGTGTTTAGAATTATAACGCTTTCTTGGAATCCTTTGGGAACTACTCCTCCCGTATCCGATGTACGATCGAAGACTATTTCTGATATTCGTAATCTTTATCACTTTTAAGAAACTAAACTTTAGAGCACAAAATGTCATTAAATTTATACCTACATCAAAACCAATTACATGGAAAAAGAAGAAAGCAAATAAAATAGACCCACAAAAAGTCCTGTTCTAGCCCTCCAAAATTCACTATGAGACATGATTCCATTCATTCAGTTATAATTCTGTCATCTAACCACTTTTTATAACATCCAGCTGACCATGTTACTATAGGGGTGACTTTTTTTATGAGCTGACTTTATTTCTTATAATGAAAACTGGTAATTCTTTGATTTCTATAGTGTCAACATAATCTATTCATTGCACCTATGCAACTTACGTGTTGTCGTTGAAGTCCATAAACTGTAATCTGAATTGTGTAAGAATGAAAATGATTTGGATAGTCCTAAAATATAGCAAAAATACTACTTTATTTAGCCTAAAAATATAATTACATAGATGATATATTATTATTTGTTTTTAAAGTTTGCATTAAATGAATTGCCCTTGTAATAAATATAAAAAAACATAACTTCTCCTTTATTATTGTCATATCTAAATAAGTGCTTCTGGTTCGTTATTAAAATAAACGACTGAATGACGTTCATCGCAGCCTCATTGTGGTTAACGAGGGCTTAATAAATATTTATTTACCAAAGTTTGCAATAATTGCGTGCTTGTGCAAACATAACACTCAAGCTATCAGTGTGCGCAGCGCTTAACATAAACATACTAAGGCCACTGTCGAAATAATGTTAACATACAATACAAACTTAACTGTCTATTTTAAGAAATGACGACTGTCGTTGTAGATTTGTCAGTATTTGATAGCATCTGAAATTAATGATAATTTTATTCATAATGTAGCATATAAATCATGCCTGTAATATTAACAAGTAACCCAATAAAACTAAATTCTTAATAATGATAATAAAGAGGTGTCACAGGAGATACCTTCGATTGTAGGCATTGTCTAAACCCCAAAACAGGATCCATAGAGACTCTACTCTAAGCAACGCTCTAAGTCAAGGTCCAAGCCCCATCAGGGGGCCTTACGTCCTTGGTCGGTTATGACGACGATGCTGCATTGGCCCAATATCAAATCTCAAATGATCAGTGATAAATAACCATTTCTCTTCTTGTTGAAAAGAACCAGGCTTGGCAGGCTGGTTGTTGACCTAGGTAGGTTACCTATTGTAGGTTTTTTTATGGTAGCTCGACATAATGGCTTCCCTACGCCTGATGGAAAGCGAAAGAGAAGCCCAAGTCGCTGTGACAACGGGCAAGTAACTGGTCAGTTACCTGACAGTTGTCACCGCCATGCCGGCCCAACCCTAACCCCCCACGAGCTCCGTAAACCCTGCTCACCGGCAGAAACACGGCCCGGAGGTCATTTGACTGCGGTATTCTATAGGGTGGAGGTCCTTCCCCGGACGGGCGGCTCAATTCGAGCGAAGATTTGCGGGTGCTGCTGCTGCCCGTTTTCTGATATTCCCTTAATCTACTTTTACGACAGTCACAGAATGGGAGCTGTCCTATTCGAAATCCGGGAACCACAGGGACATATCTTTCTCAGCACTGCGTATAGCACACGTTTACGACTCATGTCCAACCTCAAAACCCCGTTGACGTTAAGAAACTAATCTATTCGAGGTGTCAATTGATTTTTATTGCACATAACGGTCTTCGTTATTGGAAGCCACATGCTGCCACTTAGTTGCCTAGATAGCTACTTGTTTATACTAGTAGTTACTGTTATTTATGTTAATGAGTAATAATATCTGAAATTATTGTCATATATGCCTCTTTAATTGATCTTATGACCAGTTAGAAGCGGAGAAATGAATAAGATCAACTCAGATTACCGAGTTTTATTCCATTATGAGCGGTTTCCACGTGACTTGATGTGAATATTTCAAGGGAATTGACGAGCAATTTGTCCAGTGGTAGTGAACGCTAAAACAGTGGTGGTATAAACATGTCTGTTTATATTATTTTGGCTGTTGACTATGTGTCATCATCATCAGCCTATCGCAGTCCACTATTGGACAGAGGCCTCTCCACTTGTTCGCCACTTTGGTCAAACTGGAGGCTTTACACATAATCGCCACGCTGCTGTGTAATATGTATTTATTTACTAGAAAAAACGTATCTAAGGAGACTTGCTATCAGCTGTAGTAAGCATAGTACAAACTTCGGCTTAATTTAAGACTACAGAGGGCATACGATGCGTTGTATGCTCGCTCTCCAACGACGTCCGCGTCTATCGCGGCTCTCTATTCGTTAATGTAACTAAAAGTTATTTTTGTCATAATGTACGAAATAAACGATTTCTATTCTATTCTAACCTAACTCCTTCCTTGTCGACAGGACTACAAGAAGCCGTTGGAGGAGAGCAGTCCAGCGATACTGAACGCGGGCAAGATCCAAACACTGTTCCACCGGCTGCCCGACATACTACAATGCCACCTGCACTTCCGCACCGCGCTGGCGGACTGTGCGCGCACGTGGGACCGCGATGAAAAAATTGGTGAGTTGTGAGAAGGACTGAGATGTTGATACAGCAAAAAATGGTTCAAGATATTTCCTAAAGCAAAATGGGTGAATGGAAAGACAACACAGTATTACAGTGTCCGTGCGATTTCGAAATTCTTCTTTCTTTCTTTCAAATTTAGAATGAGTGTCGTAGAAGACGGCTAAGAGGTACGGGCAGCAACGTTTACCTGGGTACAGATGAAGTCTACTGCATTCACCAACCCGCCTTCCTAGCGTGGATGGCTAAGGAAAATCCCCTCAAATGACAAATTGTCATTGGGAGAGGCCTATGTCCAGCAATGGTTGGCTGCAGGCTGATGTTGATTACATTTCTGCCGGTGAGTAGGGTTTTCGGAGCTCGTGGAGGGTTAGCATTGGGCCGGCATGGCGATGGCAACTGACAGGTAACTAACCATTTACTTACCACTTATCCAGCAACATGGGCTTCTCTTTCGCTTTCCATCAGGCGTAGGGAAGCCATTATGTCGAGCTACTATAAATAAAAATTAACACATAAAATACCATTTTCCAGGCGAGGTCTTCCTAAGCGCATTCTCCAAGGCGGTGGTGCTGGACGTATACTCGGACTTCATAAACAACTTCTCTGTGGCGATGGAGCTGGCCAAGATGGAGTCCAAGAGGAAGTCGGCGTTGGCTGACTTTTTCAAGGTCAAGCAGATCAGCGCTCACGACAGGCTTTCGTTCTTCGGGCTGATGGTGAAACCGGTGCAACGGTTTCCGCAGTTTATTATGTTTTTACAGGTAAGATTTATCGGTTATTTAAGGTAGTTAAGCTAAAATAAGACAATAAAGGCTCTCTTATCCACAAAAAGACCTGTGAGACCGTTGATATTATATCAATGATGTCATAGAGACAGAGACGATGTTCCACAGCTGTAAAAATACGACAACTTTTTCCATGACCGAGGGGGCAAACGGACCCGAAGTTCAGCTGATCGTAAGTGATCACTACAGCCCACAGACACTGCAACACCAGAGGAGACACATATGCGTTGCCGGGCCTTGAAGGTCCGGAAGTTGTATCCATACGGAAAAGTCGCAGCTGGACATTCCAAAGAGCCGTTGCACGAGGCAGGAAATTGCGGAGGATGAAATCCGAATTGGTACGATATGTAAGACGATAAAAAAAATTTGTTAATTTGAACAGCAACA